>CM032659.1:15783818-15986724 GCA_019095985.1 Streblospio benedicti
TTGGCACAAATTTGGCTAGATAGTTAACCATACCCAGTATTCTTCTCAGCCCCGGTATGTCTGTGGGTCTGTCCATTTTGTTGACAGCATTTATTTTTGCTGGATCCACCTCTAGACCATTTTTGGAGATGACATGTCCCATGAAGATTATTTTTGGAAGTCCTGTCTCCAGCTTCTTCTTGTTAAGTTTGATGCCCTTCTTGGTGCATCTTATAAGGAAGCCTCTGAGATTTTTATCATGCTCAGCTTTTGTTTTGCTATGTATTATCACATCGTCAGCGATGCATAAGGCCCCAGGGACCCCTTCAAGAGCTTCAATTACCTTTTTCTGGAAAATTTCTGCCGAGGCGGACAGACCAAATGAAGACGACGCCATATGTATCTTTCAAATGGTGTTTAGAATGCTGTTAGTTTGCTGCTCGCTTCATCCAATATGACGTGCCACTATCCTGATGACATAAAAGAAATGTAGTAATTGCTGTGCCGCATCTATTGATTATAAACAAATTTAATAATAATTAAGATGAGATGCAATATTAAAATTTTCTTCTTCTTTTCCTGTCCTTCTTTAGGGGGTTTCCTGCATACAACCTCCAAGTGATTTCTTCCTGTGCATCAGGTACATCTTTTTCCCCAGGCTGGGCATTTTTCCTTTATAAAAACATGTTCATTTGCACAGTATTTGCAGGTTCCAGATCTCAGCTTTTTTAGACTCTTTGTCAATCTTCTTTATCCTTTCTGAGGCGATGGACGACTTGTGCTCAAATGCTGCCTCCCCAGCGGTACATATGGCAATGCATTGGGGCAAAGTGAGCTTGGCTTCTTTGAGCAAATTCTCTCAAATGTCGTCACTTCTGATGCCATGGATGATGCGATCTCTTAAGATGGATGGTTCGCATGTGTTGCAATATCCACAAGTTTTCATCAGCCTTCTGAGATCTGCCAAGTACTTGTTAAATGGTTCCGCTTCCATTTGAGCCAGCCTGCCAATCTTGTACCTCTCCAGGGTTTCATTTACTTGTCCGACTACGAATGTCTCAAATGCTTCCATTATCTCTCCTACCGTTCTGCTATCTGCTGTGCTTTGGAATTCGAATCCTGCCATGGCTTTCAAGCGTCTTCCCCTAAACAGTGTGGAGTTGTGCCACTTGTAGCTCATTCGGGACCTCACTAAGATATGCCAGTTAAGGCATAGTTATGCTATCTTGCCTTGAATACCTTCCAGCTTTCTATCTTGTTGTCACCTAGGACTAGTGGTGGAGGGGGCCTGGCATTCTTCCTAATTGCTAATATTACCTCATTCCTAGCGGGAGGTGGCGGGGCCCACCGAAAGGTTGGGCATTGGCAGCGTCATTTTCACTTTCATCCGCCATGTTCAAGCAAAATTGGGGCGTTATGGACGCTCTTTCCACTACAATTCTATCAATGTGAGCCATCACTACGATTGGCACGACGTCGACTTGTAAACTGTGAAATGCGTAATTCGATTTGATATTAGTGCATGTATATGGTATTGAAACCATCGAAAGCTGTGATGATGTGCTGTTCTCTGGCCGGTTAATCAAGTACATTTTAAATAGCAGGTCCCATGTTAGCAATAACATGAAACTTGCATGTGACTTGTGGCAGTAACATAATTATAAACATCTGTATAAATAAATGTTGCTATAATATTGATGTGTTATATATTGTGCAGCGTTTCACTTTAATGCATTTTTCAATTTCAATCAAATAGATCAAAAAGCTTTTAAAATGAATGCCAAAAGTAAGAAAGTGTGTCTTTTTATAGCCAGATGCGTATGCGACCTGGGGAGAAATTGATCGATAAGCTTGACTCCATCGAAGATACAAAGGGAAACAATGGTGACAGAGGTGACTACCTTTTCATTTTACCAATTGCAGACAATAACTGTAGTATTAAAGAGATAATACAAATGATGTAATTATTGAAGTAATTTAGTGTATGTGCATGCACATAACCTAACAATTTGCCGTTGTATGTGTTTGTATTTTATATATTCATTATCAAGTTACAATTACCATGACGTATTATGAGTCACTTTTTTAGTGTTTTCTTGACAAGTGACGTCACAATGTCTCATGATTCTCATAATGAGATTTAAGTCATCTAATGGATCTTATTATTCTATGATTTTGCAGGAAAAACTTTCATATATATACAGTACATTACATTCGCCCACCCCTCCCCCTCAATCATTCGGATATACATGTATCGGTTTTCCGAATGTCATTCCAGCTTCCCAACGTGTCCGGTTAAACGAGGTTGTACTTTATATATATATATTCTTACTTTTAGCATATGGTGCTAATTCACAACAAATGCTAGAACGTGGAAGAGAAATATTTGTTAACCTTTTTTTTTTTCAATCATAGGCTGGCAAGAGGTGCATGTACATCCATCAAGTCATTGCTCCTTAGACATTCAAATGTAGTTCTGAATAGAATAAAATAGCTGTCTAGACTTTCAGCTAGCTATATAAACCCAGTTAACACAGGGTTGGTATTTTTTAACTATGCATGTGATGCTCATATATACGTATGTGTATGTGTATGTTATAGAACCAATACTATCTACAAAACGCATACATATATTATGCCAAAAAAACTGTTTTTTTTTATTTTTATCTTTTTTACAATTAAGAATTAAAAACCTGAAATAGACAACCAATCGATATATGTTCATTTGACTTACATTATTTTTACCATTTTTCCTTTGTGTAGGTTGTATTTTAGTCACCAACTTGAGGATGATATGGCATTCTCAAAGTATGCCACGAGTGAATCTGTGTAAGTTATAAAAACTGTTTTTTGTCAAATGTTTTCTGTTGTGGTATAGTTGACTGGTGGTGGAAATTACGCATGACATTTTTTGTGACATTTTGTTTTGCTCATCATGATAAGTACCATAAATTGTTGATTACTATCACTGGATTATTATTCCGATACCCCAAGTGGTAAGCAGGGATAATTATTTAACAGCACCTAAATCCTGTCATTATGATAAAAAAATTGTATCACCTATGATCATCCTTAAAGGTGTGATATATATAATAGGAATGGTGTACTGTCGCAACTTCCCAGACGCTGTTATGTTAATTAACTTAATTTCCCTCGTAGAATTTGGGTGACTTCTCAAACATGGATAATTCAGCTATTTATGGTACCTTTAAATCACATATATTATACTAGAATTCAGAAACCATATGATTCTCACTAGATTGATGCTTTTTGTATTATTTTTGCCTGGAAATTGTACATTGCTTTCATGTTGTTTTACAGATATCGTTTGATGTGCCGTTTTGACAATCCTAAAATCGAACAGAACAATGAGATTTTTTGTAATCTTTTTTAAATTGTCAAATTTTTATTTTAAAGCAGTAGAAGAAAAACGCCTCTAGGTGCCCTGCAGTAGCATAAATAAATTATATTATTGACTTACATTTCTAATTGCATTGCATCCTTATATTTGTGTGCATAGGGATTGCTTCTAGCCCCTGCTTGACAGAGTCCTTGTGGTTCGGTTGCTGTTCATATAGTTGTCTACATATGTACTCTTTATTAATAAGTCGGAACAGTCTTGTAAATGCAAGATAATTGAGTCTTCTGTAAGGCCATGTTTTCACTCAATTTAAAAGATCAGGGCACATATATTTGCTTGGTCTAGAAAATAAGTCTAGACGGCAGTTACTATTTTTTCCAAAATCAGGAAATGTATGTGAGAAGAAAATTGGCTAAACTTCAGTATTGATAAAGTGTCGATTTGCACTCGTGAATCCTTTTAGCAATAGTCTTTAATAGATTTTGGTTGAGATAGAAATCCAGGAAAATTGGGGAATTCCAATCTTGGATATTTGTTTGCACTATAATCAGCATTATATTATGAAAGAGAAAAACATAGTGTGAGATTAATAATGCATTTTACCTAAGTATACATTTACGAGCTTGGTGTAATATTTATTGTTGTCACAGGACGCCTGTCAGTCACCAACTTGCGGCTGCTTTGGCATTCACATGCTTTACCACGAGTCAACCTTTGTGAGTTTTAGTTGCACTGTCATATTTTTCCTTGTAAATATAATAAGTTGTGTAGTTTTCGTGTTATTAGATGTTAGGTTGTGCTTTTTGTAAGTTTTAATTCTATTAAATTGGTTTTATATGGTAAAAAACATCTTTATATCAATTTTATCATTTTGCTTTCAACTATTATATGTAGATGTAATGATATATAGAATTTTTAATTCTCTAATATCTTAGAATTGAAATTTATCTCTTTGATTATTTGAATAAGATTTAAGATTTCCATTTCATTCTTTTGTGGTACACATACTAAATCCTCCGACACCAATCCAAGTTTTATGAATACACGTATCAAGGTTTTACATAAAGTCATTCCATAAGATTGTGGAGATTTTTTGAGTGTCAGTGAATTTTTAGTTCTCAAATACTTGTTTTATGAATACATAGATCTAGCAAAAGGATACAGTCGAATGAAAAACAGAGTATGTATGTTCAAGTTGAAGATGATAAACCTAGTTCAAACGTGAATTTATCATTAATTTCTTAACCAAATTTGATTACAATATTTCTAAAAATTTTCATTCTTGATGTTATGGTAGCTCTCCAAATTCATCACTTCCTAATCTTTAAAGATTATGCTCAGTTGCCACTGTTTTAGTACAGCATGAGAATTCTACCCATTGAAATATACAGTGAATATCCTCAACAATGGAATATTGAAGAACATAAAAACTGATTTATGGGGTTAACAACAGAAAATCCTCTAAAATGGAAGGATTTTTTGATTGCAAATATTATATAAATGAATAAGTGAATATGTACACACTCCAAATTATATGTGTACAATCAGGAAAACTTGGTGGTCGTTTTTATCTATAATTCAAACCAAATATATTCTTTTTTACTGTTAAAATACAAGAAAAAAGTATTTTCAAAGCATCTTTATTATGCTGTTTCCAGTGCACACATACGTCAAATGTACGTAATACGATAAACGTTTGTGAAAGCCGAAAGTACGTTGCAGGTCACACGTACAGTCGCACATGAGGGAGCTGGGGAGGGTGGTGTATCAGAAAGGGTGTGTATGTTCAGATTATAGGCAAGAGGGGTGGGGGTATGATTGGAATTGAGGAGAATTTATCTGTTCCAGATCTCATCCATTTCAACCAGAGCAGCAGCAGGAAGGGGTGATGGATATCCATTAGTTCTGGACCTGCTTAGATGGGGGGATAGGGTAGAGAGGGTTGGGGAGAGAAGATGGGGGTGGCAGCGGAAGGAAGCATAGGGGAGGGTGGAACATTTAATCTGCTCCACACGTGTTTATCAGGGGTAGCAGTAGCTGGGGGGAGGGATATTAGAGGGATCAATCATTGCCATATTCAGTACATGTAGTGTTTATCATAGTCATATCTCACAGCTATATACGCAGATATGATCAAGGACTTGTAAAGGCAGTGTGAATGATCAACCCGTGAAAACTGACGATGAGTGTGTATATGGCTGTGACATGACGATGGGAGGAAGGTGATGGAGGTGTATTTAATCTGTCATAGACCTGTATACTGACTGGAGCTGGTGTGAATGATGGGGGACAGAGGGAAGAATGGGGAGGGAGGAGTATTTATGTGTTCTGGATCACATCTGTTTCAACCTGAGCCAGCACCGGGTAGACAGCTAGTGTCTAATATATAAGCTAGAATGATTTAGATATCACACCATAAAAAGCCAGCTTTAAATTAATATTTTAAAAGTTTCTAATATTTATCTTAAGAAATAAAGATAGTATTTTAACGTATACAGTACTATGTAGTTATATTTTAACAAATACGAATGTAATTGCAATAATAATTGCATGTTTCTGAGAAACTTATTTTTTAACGCAGTTTCTGCTACGATTCATGATAATCTATTGTAATTTTAGATGTGTAAGAGAAAAAGTAGAAAATTGTTTAATGAAGTTTCATGTCTGCACTATGAGTTATTTGTAAAACTATGTGACAATTATTTTAATATCTTTTGTGGAATTGAAATATCTCTTACATGTCATAGAAATTTATGCAATGAACATGTATTGTTGAAACATAACATAATGATAAGTGTGTTAATTACTTTTAGCAATTGGATACAACTGCATATTGAATATTTCTACAAAGACAGCACAATCAGTAAGTGATTTTAATTGAAATGGGGTGTATGAAATTGGATGTGTGCAGACAGTATTTCCAATAATAATTTTGTGGTAATTTTTAAAGATTATGAAATAGATGTTTATACATTTTCAAATTCTGTTATTCAAGTTTTCTTCAATGTTTTTATTGTTTAGGTCAATTTAATTAAACAAAAGTACATGTCAGTAATCAACCATTGTTCTTTTTAGCATACCTAAAATCTAGTACCGGTACCAGTGAACATAATTTACATTTGATTTTTTTTTAGAAATTACGGGGCAACACAGAAGCCCTGTATGTCTTAACCAAATGCAACAACACAAGATTTGAATTCATCTTCACTAACTTGGTAGGCATACATATATTTTCATTATTAAATACTCTTAATTTGAAATTTATAGTAATTGATACATTAATATCTTAATAGTACTATTTCAAAATTACCAGTGTGTAGCACAATTGTGTGGATTTTACAGCAATCTTGTCATTTACATATATATTGTTTCACTGCAGATGAATGTCAAAAAATAATTCAGATGACCTAATTTAATATGAAAGTAGAATGAGTAGCATAAATTGATATATTTCCTATAATATTGTATTTTTAATGAAATGGGTAGGAGTTTTCTTTGCAATTAACATGATATTTATGTGTGTGTAATATCTTTAACTGTTATTTTAATTGCATAAATTTATAAATTGATATCATTAATATGAATTGATATTGTGTTCTAGGCAGCTTATGTAAGTGAAACAATTTAATCATATTAAAAGCAAGTGCATGCTGTCACATTTATATAAATATGTATATTTCCTCACAGCCATTACAAAAGAAATAATATTAAGCTACATGTATAAGCTTGCATATTTTTTTTTTTTTTTTTTTTTACCAAACTAGCAAAATTAAGTATTTCACAAACGAAATATGTGCACATCACTAACAGTCACAAAAACACATTCGCTGTATGTATATTTTCTCCATATCTTTATACGTGCTTTTCTAGTTTGCCAAAATTCCAATTTTGATCACAGACTGTAGTAGATTAAATTTCATAAAGATATGTTTTGAATATTGCCATTTACTAATGTACAAAAAACCAGACCATTTTGCAATAATGTGATTGCGACAGTCTATTTAGGTAACCTGAATATTGGAGTTCAGATATACAAAGCAACTGCTGTCCATATGGTGCAGACTGGTCACTATTTCCATCTTGCAAACTCAATTTGAGTATTTTAGATCTAATGGAGGGCTAAAAAGAATAGGCAATGATTGGTCACTACATAGGTCACTACAAAATTTGACCACTCAAGCTCTAACAATGTGTCCTGTAAAGTGGGGATAGAAGTAGCAACAGTCAGCAATGGATCAAATCATAGTCGTGCATGGACCCTAACATGGATCACTTGGTTCCCTGTGAAATTTACGCAGAGTGGTCATAATTTTTAATGGACAAACCATATTCAAGCACCCCTCATGTAGCCTGTAGAGGGGTAAGCTGATGAGTAGACACAAAAATAATGGTGTATAAGCCAGATTGTAAACTCTATAATAACCAAGACATGAATATGACTATATATCTGTTTCATATGATGTAGAGCCAAATGAAAGTATGTGATATAAAAGAAGTATTCTGCTAACTACGTGTGTAAGCATGTCCATTTATTTTGTATTTTCATGTTTCCTACATGTTATGATTGATCGCTAGGTTCCTGGCTCCCCACGACTTTTCACCAGTGTGATTGCGGTCCACCGTGCCTATGAGACAACCAAGATGTACCGGGAACTCAAGTTGCGTGCTGCACTCATACAGAACAAAACGTTACGCCTTCTGCCACAAGAGCAAGTGTACTCCACCATCAATGGAGTGTGGAATCTTTCCAGTGACCAGGTAAATGGATTACAAAACTACTGTTAGAGATCTCAATGGACTTGATAAAGCTTTTCACATGCCTGCAGTTCTAAATGTTAATATGCCTTCCAAATAATCATCCTAAACATCCATGGAAGGGTCCATGCTCATGTATTGGCCCACAATATTGGGGAAAAAAGGGCTTTCATAAGAATGGATAGTGTGATCAATTATTTGGGACTATCGTACTACTAGTTGTACAGATATTTGTCATGTTTCTTTGGTATGTAGAAAAGAATGGTAAGCTTTATTGAATAGAATTAATTTTACAAATTACTGTAGACTCTATCATCAGGTAATCATTTCGTAGCATCTTGATTCATCAAACAAGTATGTTAAAAAAAACTGTTCATCTAGAAGCAACATTTTTAGTACATTCCTATGAAATGTCACTACTAGATGGGAAAAAAACATCTGAGTAGTTTTTCTGATGTATTGCCATAGACTCACCCATGTCAAAGCTCTTCATCCTAGTTTTTTTTTTAAATCATCCCTTTGCAAACTGGTCTTCAACAATGGTAATACTTCTAAAAGTACTGATTGTCCAATATTTTTATAATTATGAAAAGAGACAAAATATGAAATAAATATTCACACTGAACTTTTATTATTAGGGTAATCTTGGAACATTTTGGATCACCAATGTACGTCTTGTTTGGCATGCAAATATGAACGAGTCATTTAATGTGAGCATACCCTATCTCCAAATGGTAAGTTATTGAATATCTTGCATATCAAACTTGTTTGAATGATTCTTTAACCTAATTGTTGGCAAGTACAGAAGTTTCTAGCAATAGAATTGCATTTAATCAGATTCCTATATGCATAAGCTTGGTGTGGTTTTAAGAACAAAGCAGACTTGGAGGAGACAGTTGGGAAGTACATGTAGATTGTGCAGCCAGGCCACACTCTCAAATTTAGAAATAATTAGGTCCTGCTCAATTATTTTTTGGGATTTGATTTATTGGTTGTGTTGTTATATGTAATAAGCCTTCAGTGAATTGTATTCTCAAATTAGCAATGTATTTTTGTTTCAGAAATCTGTAAAAGTGCGAGATTCTAAGTTCGGTTTGGCTCTGGTGATAGAAAGTTCACAATCAGTATGTACCATTGTTCTATACTTTTAAGCTTAGATTTTGCCTGTGTAGTACCATATGCATGTACATCCTAAAATTAAATATTCTGATTGAATACTGCTAAACTACCACTTAAACATTTTCATAAAAATGACCCTTTATCACCTTGCGAGGCATGGTCTCATGCTTTCATTTACATTGTTTTTGCCCAGTAATCTATGTAAGCACTAAAAAGTTGTTGGATAATGAATGATATTTCTTTGACTGTTGTTTTTTTCAGCCCATAGTTATCTAGTAGTGACTAGTCATGAAACTGGAAAATAAATTTTATTTCATTTCCAGAGTGGTGGGTATGTTCTGGGCTTCAGAATTGATCCTCCAGAGAAGTTACATGAAGCTGTGAAAGAAATCCAGAGTCTGCATAAAGTTTACTCAGCTTGTCCAGTGTTTGGCATTGAGTTTGAAATCGATGATCAGGTAAGAAACATTTTTATCATATCTAAAATTGTATTTAATCATTGCTTGAGAGTGTTTCTTGCATAGTCAAATTTAATGACAAGTACACTAATAGAAGTTTTTGTTGAAAAATAAGTGCTTGTGGTGTCTATGTATATAAATGTTGCATCCCCAAAACAAATTTTTCTCTCCACAAAAATATATACTTCAACAGATAAAAAGTCAATTTTTTTCTAGCTTTGATACACTTGATGAGTAATACATGATAATAATTTTAGTAATTTGTAGCTTATTTTATGCTTTATTCTAGTTGGCAATAGTAGACATAAATGCTGGCAAAAGGTTAATTTGTGGGCGTGTTCGTTTCTTTCAGCCGGTGAACCAAGAAGAGCTGACTGTGGAGCATCAGCAGGACGACGTGGAGATCGAGAACACGGACGAGCAGAGTGACGCATTTGCGGTATGTCTTGTCCTCTTGGTTTGACCTCATGCTCATGGTCTATCCTCCTCTTTGTGTGATCTCATGAGTTTTTAAAACCACACCCTCAAAATGAGGCATAATTGGGTCCTGCCCAAATAAATTTACGATTTGATTGATTGATATCCAACAGGTTCATACCAAACAATCAAGCTTTGCATCATTCTGTACATTTAGTAGTGCACTCAGCCTCCACCCAATTGATAGATCAACCAAATCTTAAATTTATTTGGACACATGAATATGATGCCTGATGAATGCAAATCATGAAACAAATTTACATCAGTTTTACAGTGCTAAATTTGATGTCTATATTTTCAGGCATATTTTGCTGATGGAGACAAGTCGTCTGACCGTGACCCAGTCTACTCACCAGAGTTAGGCCTTGCTATTGAAAAACTCAAAGATGGTTTTACGTTGGCGGGACTTTGGGAGGTTGTACCTCAATAGAAGTGAAGGTCGAGGGATTATTGTTGTGTGTTGGAATGGGAGGGTATACTTGTAGTAATTTTGGTGAGCCGTGTAAAATTGAATTCAACACAAAACCAATAGACTCTGTATTGTGAAAAAGACGCATTGGTCATGGATTCAATAATTTATCCTATTTTGTAATTTTTGTTGTCCTGTGTAACAACTGTATTTGCAATCACAAACTGCAATAACACTGCACGTTTAGATTAAAAAATCACTGTTTTAGTTATACAAAATAAAAGGAGACTATTCTGATAGTAAACATTTATACTCAGTCAATATCTATATCCAATTTCATTTGCTTTGGGAATAAGAGCTTGAATTTGATAATCAGCTAATGTGGTAAGTGAATGTTTTGTGTTTGTTCTTGTTTAAGATCTGGAAATATTATTTCTTAAAGCTTTTTTTTTTCTAGATTAGAAAGAACAGATATGCTTTTCGTGTATGACAAAGTCAGGAAGGCATTCAACTTTTTTGTTTGGTTTCATCAATCTAAAATCACTACCATTATTGCACAGGATGTGCGTGAAGTCATGTTACTGTTAATAAAATCATCATTATATTCTGATTATTCATAAAGACAATTCACAAAGACAACTCTTGTTATGACTAACTTCATTATTGGATTTTAATGCTCACTAAGAGTATTTTATATACTGTTCTTGTGGGCATTTTAGTAGTTTGTGATGTACATGTGTGAAGATTCCGTCCATTTGTTTTTGTGATCATTCATTTGTCATAATAAAAGGTATTTCATTTTAGTTTATTGTTATGATTTATAGTATGACGCATGTAGTTACTGGGATATATATTTTTAAAGAGTTTTTGTTTATTGTGTACACATTTAATTCAGCCATATTGTCAATAAACACAATTTAAGACCATTCATAGTATAGCCAGGAATAACAAATGTACAAAACGTAAAATTCCAAACATCCACAAATTTTAAGTACACAAGTTTTTATTGAATATCTAAATAATCACATTTACAATTTCACAGAATATAATATACAAGGTTACATGATCAAGATTGAAAAGGCACAGAGGGTATTTCTGAAGAAATAGTATTTTCTTTTTAATAAAAATAAAAAGTAGATCTAATAGTGTTCTTAATAAAAATAAACATTTGTGGTACTGTTTTTTTTTCCATCTACACTATCTATTAATTAAATGAGTTCTACACGCAACACATTTTCAAAATGTTTGAGATTTTACAGAGCCCTAATCATTAATTAGCGTAGAAAGAAAACAATACAAAAAATGAGACCATATGCTATGTGGACTTCACAATATTACTACTACATGTATAAACATAAAAATGTATGTTTATGTATGTGAAACATACACATGTACTACATGTAAATGATAACAGACTAATTATTTTTACCAATCAGAAAATTGTTTGATATTAGCATGATAGTATTAGAATGATATTAGTACCATGTGCTTTGTTGCCTTTGTACAATGTACAAGATTTAATTATCTAACTCCAAGAACTTTATCATTTCCGCNGAATATTTTAAAACACATCATAATAATTTGACGACTTCACTGGCAAACATTTTACCCATGTCCTTGAATGAAAAATATATATAGTGTATATAACTTAACAGTTATGCCATTTCAGATCAATGTTTTAACATTTAAGTTTCAACTGCAGTAGAATGTGTAAAGTTAACTTGAACTTCAAGGGAATAATAAAACATTTGAGCTATCTGAAATTTTGAGTATCATGAAATGAATGGCTTGAGTTATCCATAATTTGGCCATATCAGGGTTCGAGATAAACAGATCCACTGTAATACTATCATACAAAAAATATTTAAGTAGTATAGATTAAAGAATAAAAGCTAAAATGATAAATATCCTACAAGTGAACAAATTTTGAAAAATTTGAAATTTTGAAAAAGGTCTCTAATCTCTATCATATATAAACATGCCCCCTACTTAAAGGAGTAATATGTTATATTTACAGAACACCATTTATATATATACCTCTAAATAGTTTGCAGACACTTATAATTCCACAAAAGAGACAATTCCCTTCAATCCATTTTTCAAGAAGAAAAAAATACTATTTAATAAATAAAATAAAATGAGACACTTAATAAACTCTGTCCTAATATGATTTTACTTTACAAAGCAAGTGCCAATATTCAGAATACACTAGTTAAAAACTTCTTTAACGTAGTCCCACACGCCTTTCCCCTTCCTGAATCAATCAAAGTGCCCCATAAAAAATATTTTGTTAGGGCTTGTCCTTGTGAATTGGAAATAATGTTCATCTATTGCTGTTCATCATTTATCCACATAAATAACAGATCATTTTTTTGAAAAACAGTAACAATTATACACACAAAACCTTTTACATCAATAATAGATCACTTTTTTCACAAACAGTAACAGTATTATATACACAAAACCTTTTAAACCAAATGTATACATCGTGCATATCATCAGAAAATTACCAAAAATTTAATCCTTAACGTCAAAACCATCTTAAAAGATTGAGATTTCAAATCAAAATCCTGATAGCAGTATTGCTTGCATACATACGTAGTACGTACATGTGTAGGTATATACAGGTGCTGTGATTTATAGTAACAGACTACGATTAACAAAGTTATTTGACCGTTTTTTTGTTAGCCAGTGATATAGAAAAATCGTGCACAACCCTCATCTTTAACTGATTGATCTCTGACCTCTATTTACAAAATCACTTATAGTCAAAGTGATGGTTAGTGAAATGTGCACATTAAATCACTTTTTGTTTTTGAATCTAGAACATGTCCCCTACACTTTTCCCCCACCATAAAATGCTTCAACATTAAATAAATTTAATAAATGAGTATTTTTATGTCTCTTCTTGCTTAATAAATAATGAAACACAAATCATGTCTTGAATATATCACACAGACATGTACCTAAATTTATGTAACTAAAATTCTGGTCCCATGGATTTAAAATGTTTTACTTTTAAAAATAAGTGAGCAGTCAACAGATCAATTTTAACATAAACATACTAAAATACATTCAAGTAATTGCAGCATCTCAAAGGCATTCATTTTACTCAGTGAAAGATGAGGCTATTTATGGTACCATTTTCAGACTGTTCATTCTGCATTCCAAAGCAACCTATAAAGAGCACCATTTTGACGTCCCCACATGAGCTTTTATGTGAGTACAGAATCTCTGAAAGTAGCTAGTCTTTCTTCTTTATTTCTGCTGTTTTCAACTATCCAAATGTTTAAAAAGAGCAAAATATAATTATTTTTCAAATGTTTTAAGAATAAAAAAAAACTAAATCAGAAACCAAATCATATGCAGAACTCATTTACCTGCAAACGGAATAATCGTAACATATATTCCATAAGAAGTAGAGAAGCAAAACTAGTTTTAAAACTGCTGCAGCTCAGATTATTACTTATCAAACTAGATCAGAAGTGTTCAAAGAACACGGCGTCGCTAGAACAACGTTGACTTAATGGCAATTAAGATATATACTGAAACGACGTATACTTTACTCAAGTTCAACTGTTAAAAGTTAACTAAAATGTTATAGAAATTTTGATTAAAAGTACACAATTATGTAATCAGCCATAATTAATATTATAGTGTGATTTTACTTGCATGTGTGTGCTGAATAATATTGATTTCATCATGCACATTGATTTTATAAAATTTGCAGCAGGTATACATATTTATTTTATCATGTTGGCTAAAGTGCATTGAATACTAGTAAAATGTCATAAATGGCCCTGTAGAAAGCACAATTTAATTGGCAAAGTGCCCAAAATCGAATCATTTCGATGTCGCCTCATACCTCATAGTTGTGTAAAGTTTGAACGAAATCGATTCATCAGTAAACCTTCTAGCTTGTCCAGAGACATACATACATAATGAATAGTTAGTTACATACAAACGAAGTGATCACAAAGCTTTGACTTCAGCTGCTGAAGCAACGCAACAAGTTTCAGATCCCTGCGACTTTTCCTGTGCCAAATTTACAAGCTAATTTATGAGTGTCTCAAGTCTACAGATCAGCATTTCACTTGTAGAGACTAAAAATTATTCCTGGCAAAAACAGGGTCCAAATGACTGCATAGTAGTGTAGCTTCCATCCCATAAAAAGATTTTAGAGGGTCGGGTCATTTTGAATTCCAAAATATGCTGAGAAGTTATCCCTGTCGTGACGTCTCTTCACCACAATCGCCAAGACAACAATGATGACCAGCACACCCAGGGCACCTCCACATGCTATGGCGATGATATTACCTGAAATAAAATGCTATAACATGTTAAAAATTCATTAGGCCTTTACATGGAGTTAAATAATAAGAGCCATGTCCCTGTGTCCATTTTTAGAACATTTCAAAAAGTTATCTTGTCACATTTTATTATGATGTTTGTAGAGAAGAAATGTGCATGTGTTTTGTGTCCATAAGGATTTTCAAAGTGTCCATTTTACAGGTTTAAAAGGTTCAAAAAACAGCTGTATTGCTTTGTTTATTTAACCTATGTGGAGACCTTTCATTTGTACAGGAATTTGCAAAATATTACGCTTTTCCCTTAAGCATCTATACTACCTGGTTTTGAACTGCTCATAGGTAAACCGTTCTTAACCATGACAGGATATGTAGTTGTCTAAGATATCATAAATGTTATTTATGATAAAAAGTCAAAACAAGGTCATCCATTAAAGTTTTCAAATGGACCATGAGAGAATCGTTTTGAGTGAACTAAATTTAATGCTTAGTTAAACTTGCTGTGTGACTTTTGAAAGGTTATGCTCAGTGGCCGAATAAGTATGCTTGTAGAGAAGCAATATTACGTTTTAAATACCACACCATAAACAGCCGGCTAGAAACCCATCAAAACAAGTGAAGGTGCAAAATGTAAACTGAATGATTTTTGTTAGACGTAACTTTACGATGCACGTAAGAAGCCAATTATCTCTCCAATGGCACGTTTGCCGTTAAAATCCATGGTACGTCTGGCGAAAAATCATTCAATTATGCAATATCACTAGTAATAGGTGTAATAAATAATTAAGGCGAAAAATATTAAGTCTTATTTTCCTTACACTTCCAATAGAAAAGACATTGTTTCTTGATCCTGGAATTTACAGGAGACTTATATATTATTGACTGAGTATTATCTTTAATCTGCTAATAACCACTATACAACTATTCGAGCTGCTGCTGATAACCAGGGCTGCCAACCCCCTCTCGTCGATTTCTGTACTCCCGATGTCCCAAATTAGTATTTTAGGAGTCCAAGTTAGTATTCCGTGAGCAAAATTCATTATTTTGCTTATTACAGCAGGATATAAGGTACAATGAAATCTAGAAAACGTTGGCTAGATTAATTCAAATGTAATTAAACTTCATTCAAGTCCCGTTGGTGTTCAGTGCGGAGTCCGCAATGGGGTGGCGTTCCTGAACCAGGGATACAAAACTCCCAAATAACCTAGGTAGCACGTAGTTTTGTTAGTAAATAAACTTAGTAATCATTGTAGCATGATCAGTGATAGTGTAGAAGGAAAAGGTTGTTATAACAGTGGTTGGCACTGTCAGGATTCATGGGATATGCAATAATTGTTGATGAGTAGTGGTGTAGGGTTGTGGTTGAGTGGTGTTTACTTCAGGAATAGGGTATGTGACAATATTTCCTGTTACTGATTTATCTTCCCCACGGGTATAAGCTAGTAATTTCATATCAGGTATTAAAATTTAAAAAAATCAGCCATCCCACCCAGGTGGGATCTCCACCATACTAATTTGCTTGGTTTATTTTATTAGGTGTTGGGAAATCATTCAAAGACATCCCCATCTTGACAAGTACTGACCTAGTACTAGACAAACTAGTATTTTGTCAGTAAATATTTTTAACAGTGACTGTTGATCTAACCTTATATTGGGCCGTATCCCGCATGCACAATAATACTAATGTGCCATTCCCATGTATAGCCTTTTCTCTCCTCAACAGTATTAGTATTTGACCATTTATTTTAAACACTGATAACAGGAGATTTTAAGCTTTATTCTGTATAAATTCATTTTGTTTTTGCCAATCACCCGCCATGACATGCATATGCGTTTTTTCAATAATAGGTGTGTGACGTCGTTAGTTTGTATGTCCATGTGTGCATGCGACGTCACAAAAATGCGCATATGCATTGGCTGCTGTCAGCTGTAGTAACAGGTGAGCCGTTCATGCCAAACATTTCGTCTGTGCGATCTAATGCGCTGTTTACAAATCGAGCGATAATGAAGTTCGTTTGAGAAAAAAATAATCATTCTACATTCTTGTATTTATCCTCATAACCACTGAAATCCATACTGTAAATGGTACAGATCCGTACTCCCGTATTCAGACCCTCAAATTTGTACGAATACGGCCACATCCGTACTACTTGGCAGCCCTCGATAACAATTTCACAAAAATATGAATATGCTTCTATAAACAGAAAGGGAGCAATAATGAATGAAATATTCAAAGATATGATCAAGCCTGAAATAACTTACGACTTTGCCAGAAATCATCACCAGTGGAGCATTCTTTATGCCAGTCAGTGGGCAAAATCGGAGACACAATCTCCATAAACTGGCTCCAAGGGCAGAACTCCTCACAACCTGCAATGTATTTCTAGACAATGGACTCTTCATTTCAGACTGCAATAATATAAAATACATACATATTGCTCATTGATTTCATGATAAGTCCACTGTTTTAAATATTCCATCAAAATTTTTGGTCTTGTCATTTGAAGACCATCCTGATTTTTGAGGATGGTCTTCAGATGACAAGACCAAAAATTTCATTGAAACACGGAATGTATCATAAAATCACTCAGTAATATTATCAGAAGAAATCCGATGAAATTGTACGATACATAAATACATACATTTTCACAATCATTTGCCAACCAAAAAATTAAAATCTATTCCATGGCATAATTGCATCATAAGCTACTGATGAAATAAGATTACATTTAAATCATACCATATCATCAAAGCAATGCCTCTGATTTTAAAAAGTTTGAACATACCTGGTAACGTCAAATTATAAGGTTCTCTGGTTGTGTCATTGCGATAGAGAAACCTCACAGTGTAGTTTTCTACTGGATCTGAGTACAATTCAACCATCACGGCAGCAGCATATGGAGGCATTATGTCATTAAAAACATTCAGTGCAGCCAAGAACGCGGTTACTGTAGAGTCATGCTGAAATTGTCATTAGTTTAATGAATAAACGTAAAACTACATACTTGAATTCCAAACATCACAAATGATTAAAAGTGCCAAAGAATCATAGAAAGTTGAATAAAAAAGAGTAAAAATTATTTATTGTATGTTATTAGGGAGACAAGAAAGGTAATAATGGAAAAATAATCAATTTTCATTGTTGAACAAATTCATTAGCCATGTATTCATAACTATGGCATGGCTGCCAATCACTCATTGGTCATTTCTGTACTCAGGATTCCCAAAATTGTAATTTAGGAGTCAAAACCTGTATTCCGCGGTTTAACTGCAATAGCCCTATATAAATACTGGGTGTAATAAGAAAGTCATACGAGCAGATCTGCTCTTTATGCACTTCTGGTGTAATGTAACAAATATTCATGGCCTTTTCTACCAATCACATGCACCCATATCATTGTAGGGATGTAGTTTTTGAGTTTATACATGTACTTCATAGAAAAGAATCATTGATGAAAATGATACAAAGTGGTGAAATCTGTATTTTGAAAGTACAACTAGTAAAAGTGTAATTTGTAAAAATCGAAGCATTACTAAGAGAAAATCAAATTTTAATAAAAACCTAAAATAACCTTTTCTGTCACCTGAAGTTTTTAGACTTATGACACCAAGTAAGGTAAGGACTACATTGTATATTACATAGTCTTTGATGGTATTCAAACCCATGACCATAAGGCATCAAATCGCAGCCTATCAGTCCAGACTGATTCACACAAGTCCAATCCGTCACCAGCAGAGAGGACTTGTGAGCCAGACTGAATTGTTAAACTGCGATTCAATATTATATGATGATACATTCCCAAGTTTAAAAAAAATTGAATATCATTTCAAATGAAATTATTCAACTACAAAAAACAAAATGGTGACAGTCATAGAGGAAATTTAAAATCTATGCTTTCATTATTTCCCAACAGAATTACTAATACATGTACATTACCCCTGAAAACATGAAGAATTTCATCTCTGGTGGGTCCATTGTGAAGTTGATCTTCCTGTCCATATTATGTACCATTTCTCTCAACAGTGGACCTAATAAAATATTTCACATCAATGTATTAGTTCATGTATTTTATTTTTGAATCCTGAAAAGTGATAACTATGATGCATTATTATATGGCTCTAAGTCTAGTTAGTAATATATCAATAAACCGATTTAGTGCCATATGGTCATGACTTCAAATACCCTGAGAGGCTGTGTGTAATAAACCTAACCTGAATCTAATGAGTCATAGATGTAATGACTTTTAATTACATACAATGAATTTCCCGTGATAAATCCACTTGTATTGATAAATAATTGCTGTTCTTTATTCAATTTACAGTTGTTAATTCAGTTATTTTTTTCCTTATCTAATGCCATATCATATATGATGACAGCTGTGGCATCAATAGTAAATTATTACACCTGCTAAACCAAAACCAAATACAATAAAATCTACAAAGGACAATCAATCTGTCATATGATTCATCTTTCTTTACTTACCTCCTCTAAGTCTTCCTTGTAACTTTGTTCCATATCTGGCATCAAATTCTAAGGAACTTAAATCCTGTAGTTTCTCCCATACAGTGTCATTTACCCAATCAGGTACTGTGTAATTATGACTTTTCTAGGAAAAAAAATAATATAAATGATTTTTAATTCAAGTGAAATACATCTACTGTTCACAGGTATTCTACACAATTCATCAGGAATGATTCCTTTGTCTGACGCAATTAGGATACCGTTGCCTAACCTATAAAAAATCAATGTTATTAAGAATTTTGGATGGATTTATTTATCAGAGAAAAATAATATGGAGCATTTATCCAAAGTTCCAAACATCTTTTAACTTTTAGCTCCAATTGGTAATTGAACATTGAAGCAATGCAAAATTACTACATGTACCTTTACAAATATTAATGTAATTACTAAAATATTGATACAATTTAGGGTTAAAAACACATATAGCTAAAACTGTTTTAGACCCTTAAGAACATCTAAATGTCATAAAACTCTATCTAAAAAAAACGTACCACACATTTTATGTTATCACTTATTTCCCAGATATCGGTGATGTTTTCTTGCTCCACGCCTGTCTTGTTGGAGACAAATGTGTAGAAATCCTAAAGAAGAAATCATAACGCGAAAAAAAAGGTTAAAATATTGTAATTGGGTTCCGCATAATCTAATATAAAGAACTTTTACAAACAAATGTGGTATACATTTCAGTATTCAAAGCAAAAGTTATATACTTTTCTCATACCTTGTTTGCTTCTTCTTCTCTGGTAATGTTTTCTGATTTCATAAACTTATCAAAATCTGCATCAGCTTTGTCACATGGTGTGTCAGGGTTCAATAACTAGTGACATAAAATTAGAGGAATCTTTAATCTAATAATGAAGGAATTAATTACATCATAAAAACATGTTTATTAGATCTAACCATATCTGTGATTTAAAGAGGAAAGGTTGATTCTTAAGGCTAAATTAAACTGCTGCCATGTTTAAAAAGACATTATACCACTCTATCGAGGACACACCCTTTATGAATGCTGGTCTCTGATTGGCTGAGAGCCAAAATCACTGGGGATAATTACTCGATGAACCATGGGTGAATTTTGCCCTCTGACAGTACAAACGTCCGCCATTTTGAAACCGTCTATTAAGAAATATAATCAACTGTATTTACGTTACCACACAGATTTTGATACAAACAATATAGCCACGACAATATCAATCCCTCATACTACTAGTACTAATAGTTAAATTTGAACCGGATTAGGGAGCATATTAATGCAGCCAACCGTGAACTGTTTAGACTAGCATCACTGTTTTGAAATTCGTCATAGTTGAACGAATCTTTTGATTGTTCAGAAATCATTTGTAAGTAGAAACGATGCTTTTAACTGTGATAAACCTAGTGTTATTAGTTTCAGTGATTAAAATTGCTTAAACAAATGTTAAATGCTGGATAATGCTAATAATGTGTGCAAAACCAGCAGAAGGTAATATGACTTCTCATTCGGTGTGGCCGATGTGGAGCTTTTCCCATCTATTCTGTTTGTGAAGGTTAATCGTGGTATAATGAATATATGTCATGTTTTTTCGGCCAATATGCATGAATCAATGCCCTCATTTGTTGAATATTGCCCTTGCAAGCTAGGGCAATATTCAACAAATTCGGACATTGATTAATGCATATTGACCTCAAAACCACATGACATATTTCTTCAATCATAAAATTTGTCCCATGCATGTATCATGTGACAGCATTACTTGCACGTCATGTTTTAATCAAGGGTTGACAGATGTTAACAAATAATTGAAGATAACACCTCTTAATATCATACTGTAATTATAATTTTAAAAAAATGCTCAATATAAAAAAAATAAAAAAAAAAATCAAAAAAGTTCAATACTAGCAAAGAACAAAATATTATTTTCTTACATGATCATCACTTTTCTGAATAGTGTGCACAGGTATTGGCTGCCAATCCAATGTTTCATTGAATCTTTCATCATCAGTGGGTGGATAGAGTCCGGCCAGATTGCTATATGCACTCATCAAAGTGCGATCAACGTCTGTACTACGTGCATGAAACTGTTGAAAAATAGAAACATTTGATTGAAATAAAATAATAAAGATTCATTTTATGACAGAAATATTTTACATATATTTCAAAATCATACATCTTTGTCAGAAACTAACTAAACATTTTATTACATTCAGCCAGGATATATAATCAGGTGGCCACTTTCACTCATTAAGTCATGCGCTTGCATGACATATTATTGTCAGTTTTCAAATTAATTTTTAAGATAATTTTGATACACAAATGCATTCAGCAATGACAATGAAATGACTTAGTTGAATCATTTCCAACTTTTTCTCTCACTCTCTCACATCTCTACTCGCTTAGAGATGTCAAAAAGTTGGAAATGAATTCGCAAGCATTGGGTTACACACATATATATATACTAGATCCCATATCATGAAAATGCTTCCACAGCATGAAAATGCTAATAGACCTAAAATGCAACCCTCATGTGGGATTTGAATCCACAATCTCTGGGTTAAGATGATGAATGATCAAGTATGTAAGTTATAGGGGCTACAATGACAAAGATTCAGCCGTGTAACCTTTTATCATCTTGGTGCTTCAGGCCCGAAGGAAGCAAAATGAGATTGGTAATGCCATTTAAAAATTATGGTGTATAATTACCGATTTTTATTTTTTCACAAATGATTGGTCAGGCCATGATTGAACTATTGCATTATCCCCCCCCCCTCCCCCCCTCACAAATTATTGGTCAGGCCATGGCCATACCGCCTTAGCCCTTCCTATGGGCCTGTGCTTGGATGATGGTATCATTCTAGTCTCAACCTTGGGATTGTGAGTACCGCTAGGGCCACTTGATGTAGTCTATCATGGTAGAAATATTCTTGCTAGAGAGATGTGAAAGGGAAAGTTGGAAATTAATTCTCAAGCATTGAGAAACGTATTTATTGACTTGATAAATAAATACCTCATTGCGCTTATATTGTTGTGACAGGAAGGATGACACATATCGGTTTCTGAAGAATTGACCAAGTTCATAGTGCTGGTGCATTCCTATCTAGAAAAGTAAAAAAAGGATTACATTTCATACTAATACTAAATGATTAATGTAACAAGTTTGCAAACTTCATGTTATAAGCACAGATAAAGTGTGCTTCCGTGGCCGAGTGGATAGGGAGTTGGACTCATGACCAGAAGGTCATGGGTTCGATTCTCAGCCGGGTCTGGTGGTGAGTGTTGAACAAACTTATCCCTAACAGGTTGCACACTGCTCCGTGGTACCTACACGTAAAATAGGTACAGGTAGGCAAGTAATTAGCACGTGTGCGCTACAGCAGCAATGCTGTATGCAGCCAGTGTTGTATGCTCCCCAAGGAGTTGAGAAAGGCAAAACGTGGAGTGTCAAAGAAGCCAATGACCTGGTGTAAATGAGTCGACTGAGCCTCTGGATAGTAGACTATAAACCGACATTTATCAAGAAACATTCAGTTTGGCTTAGAATATGTTGATGCAACTAATTACATGCATTTGTAAAGAGATTCATTGGATTTCTTTTTTATATCAACAAGTATCACTAATTTTGTGCTAAATCCATTTAAACTTACAATAATTGTCTTAATATTTTCGGAAATTTTCAATGTCCATCGTCCAAGACTTTTCTGTCACCAGGTAGCAGCACGATGGACAATGAAAATGGCCGAAAATATTAAGACAATTATTTATTTAGCACAAAATTAGTGATACTTGTTAATTACATGCATTATTTGATGTTTCTTTTTAAATTTTAGTTCAATTAGAATGATTTGTGCTATTTCGGAAATATTTTGTGCTCATTTGGAGGTTGCAAACATGCTATGACAACCAGATGAAATACTGACTGCATGGGGGTTACGTCATTATGTCATACATCACAACACTGAAGAAATATGGCAGATGCCATATGAAACATCTGTTTTCATGGTACATAATCCAGTTGTATAGAGTAAAAATTACATGATACAAGATAGATTAGTTTTTGGCAGCAAGGTGCTTGCTTCTCTTGTATTTGGCGCACTGTGAAGATGATGCCAGTCGTGCCTTGTCCTCCAGCAAATATGAACGGCATCTCGTGTCAACCATTGGTTCAATGAAAGAATCGATCACCCACTCAAGCAACTTCATTACTTGGTCAGTGAGGTTGAGTCCATGGTAGTTACAGCGTACGAGGGCTTCTCCCTTTCATTTTAGAAATTTCAGCTTCATCTACCGGTACTATGTACTCTGCCATCCCACCACTAGGTCTCACTCATCCAACGGACGCTTTTAGAGAAGCCACACACTTCTGAGACAGCCTCAAACATTGGGGCTTTCAATTTGGTTCATGAGTTTTCCACTGGACAAGCAGAGACTATATCAATAGTGGCAGACAATTTCTCTCGAAAGGCTTTTTGGACTTGACTATCTTGACTATATTGAATTGTTTCAATGAACGACGTGCTTATGCTAATTGCCGTATTTGACCATGAAACAGATAATCAATTAGTATATTTACATTACACAGATACATGTAAATAAATAAATGTAAATGTGGTTGTTTATAGTCGCAATTCACTGCTATCATGGTCTAGCGACTTAACATACTTACACCAGGTCATTGGCATCCTTGTCACACTATATCCTTCTCAACTCCCCGGGGAGCATACAGCACATCGCTACCGTAGCGCAGACGTGCTTGTCACTCACATTGGCATTCACTCGCCTGACCTGTACCTATTTAACGTGTAGGTACCACGGAACAGTGTGCAACCTCTTAGAGGTAGGTTTGCTCAACACCCACCATCAGACCCGACCGGGAGTCAAACCCGCGACCTTCGGGTCACGAGTCCAACTCCCTATCCACTCGGCCACGGAAGCACACATGTAGACGACATCTGTCCAGCACAAATTCACGTCTAACGAAAATCCATTTGTGTACAGTTCTTCCCTACACTTGTTTTGATGAGATTTTACATAGCTGTTTAAGGCAAGGTATTTCAAATCGTAGGTATTCTCTTAGGATGAATAAAACAAATCATTTTCTTCTATCAAAGCATACTTACCACTGAGCATCACATGTACGCTTAAAATCTCTAAGTATCCATTGTACTGTGTACATGTATCCATTATTATTACCCTTGCCCTACATTCATTTCCATGGGTTATTTTCAAATTGAATGAAATTTAGATTTTGGTTTGATAAGGCAATACATAATACCACTAAATCGACAGCTAATAAAATAGTACAATATTACAGGATAAATTAATGAAATAATGAAAAGCAAAAATTCTCACCTTTGTTAACTGACCAAGTCCCTGTGTCCATTTGTTTTTATTTGGATCTTTAGGATATGTATGAACTGGACTGCGGTCTCCATGTCGAAATACCTATGTATTCAAATCACATTGTTAAATCTCAGCTTTCATTTTGTGAATTTCAGAAGTCAAGTTATTATGAATATCAAAGATATAAATAATATAAACTGCTGATTAATACCCCAGGCATTTATTTAGACAAAAAATCCCATCATTCGCAATACCCTACCTCATGTAAGCGCTGGACTCATTTGAGTGTCCATGAGGAAAAAACGTAGAATTAACATACACCAAATCAATAAGGCAGAGGTATTCCATGAACAACAAATAATTGATTTATGAAGGAGTTTGTTGGTTAAAATAATCTATGCTAATGAAACCCTAATGACATGGCCATTTCAGTGTTTCAAGGTTCAGATAATCCCTATTAGATAATTATCTCCAAAAGTATGGGTATAATGCATTTGGATGAAACTTTGTAGACTGCTTACTCTAGTTATTGACAGTTTTTAAGAGTCCTTGTAGTAATTTCCTTCATAAAAGATAACAATACATAAAATATTTTAACAGATTATTAAAATATGCACAATATTCTAGAATTAATGAATAAATTCAATAAAAGAGAACCAGCTTGTTTAAATAAATACTGTAATATTTTAATTTTGTTTTGGCGAACATTTCCACTTGTTTAAATTTGACGTGTGACAGATTAATCTAGGTATTGTCAGTTCACCAGATGTACAGTATAACCTCTTTAACTGTATATCCCTAATCCAGATAATTCCATATCGGACGCTATGTTATATTGTCCCATGTTTTTGCCAGACGTGCACACTGCACAGGGCCACTGGACATGCAACTTCTTAATAACTGGAGACAAGGGTGAAAGAAGACAATACACCCTGAATAGCTCTTTATTCTGGTCATGCTGTCTTGATCATTCAGACCCTGTTGTGCCATGCACTCACACAATAGATGCATTAGAGAGACTGTTTGAATGAAGCTACTGGTTGCGGTGCATATGTGGTGATGAACAAAAGTACATGTTTTAATTAAGTCCTTAAAGTGAACCCCAAATTCAAAAAAAAAACATTCACATGTATGCAGATAACACCCAGCTGTATCTTGGTTTTGACAGTGACAATTTTAATGAAGCTGCAAGGAAGATGGAGAAATGTTTGGAGGAGATAAAGGAGTGGATGTGGTTGAACCATCTGAAACTCAATGAAGACAAGACTGAGTATCTACCCATTGGAAGATCAGCGTCACTGAAGCAGATTCCTGAACCTAATACTTTGTGCCTGGGTACTTCAGTGATTGAACCTACTCACTCTGCAAAAAACATTGGGGTCATTGTTGACGCTGAACTCAGCATGATCCCCCACGTCAACAACATATGCAAGGCATGCTATGGACAGCTCAGGAGCATTGCACGGATCCGTCCAAATCTGACAGAAGAGGCAACGAAAACATTGGTCCATTCATTCGTTACATCACGACTGGATAGCTGCAATAGCATTCTGTATGGATTGAGTGAACAGACTTTGCATAAACTGCAATTAGTTCAGAACAGTGCTGCTCGTATTGTTACGAGAACAAAAAGACATGAACACATAATACTCCCATACTGAAGCGGTTACATTGGCTTCCTATAAAATATAGAATAGTGTATAAGATCTGCTTGACAGTTTTCAAGTGTTTGCAAGGCAAGGCACCAGAATATCTGTCATCCTTGATTGATAGATATGTTCCAACAAGAGCCTTGCGATCAAGCAATACTAATTACTAACCTGCTAAAACACTACAAATACAAAGTCAACCTTAAAACATTTGGGGAAAGATCGTTTGCATCTGCTGCTCCCCGACTCTGGAATGTACTACCAGATTGGCTGCGTAGCTCGAGTGACCTCGAACAATTCAAGACTGATCTTAAAACTCACTTATTCACCTTAGCATATCCTCAGTGACTCTTGTATGAATTAAGTAAATAGACATCAAAAGACATTAAAATTACTAATCATTAATAGGGCCCTTGCTTGGGCCCTATAAGTTTGTGAGGGCCCTGTATACATGTATATAATGTTTCTTTAAAAATGTAAAAAATGTATTTAGAATTTTCTAACCAATATTCATGTAAAAAATAGTTTGTGACTGTAAATGTAAAATTATGGGCCCTGGTTAGATATGTTTCTATAAAAATATCTCATTATTATTAATATAATAGTAATTATATTACATGTATTAAGTTTGTGACTGTAACTGTAGAATTGTATTAGATATGTTTCTTGTAAAGTATCTCGAGCACTAAATGTCATTTATGATTGTGATTTGATACTATAAAAATAAATTATTACTATTACAAGTTAGTGCAAATAACTATATATATATGGGCAAAGCTAAGTTGACATTGAAATACAAAACATCACTTTTTATGAAGTAAAAAGTAACTTTAAAAAGCATCAATTGGTGGTATCAATAAAAGATACATTTTTAGATAGATTGCAGAAAGCCATAATAAACATAATGGGAGGTGGGTGTATACAATCAAATCAGACTATTTTACACAATAAAGGAAAAGCAGCGTACGGTTTGTAGTAATGATACTGAGTAATATTGTGCTGCAGGGATTATAATTTCTTGTGGCTAGCCTGGTGACAGAGCCACTCAAGCATAACACAGGGGATTAGCAAAATGTTATAATCCATCAACTCAACTAACTATTCTACAGTAAAACGCCAGTATCTTTTTTGAAATAGTATATGCAACTGACAAACAGATTTTTCATTATAATTAAGTTGATTTTATAGCAGCATTGGAAAGGAATACAATTAATACATGTAGGTTGAAAAGACATGGATACTGATTTGCAGTTATATTTTTGCGCCACCCTGTAATGGTGGCAACTTCAAACCTCTGAAATATTGAAAAATTGTGATGTTCAAATTTTTTTTTGAGAAATATCATTTACACAGCTCTAATTCTTTTTGTCTTTATTATTAATTATATGTATGGTTTATAGATCTTAAGATCGGGAATTCTTTATTATAGCTATACAACCCAATATTGTCTATAAAATTAAGAACTGACAAAGCAGCCTAACATAAACAAATTAATTCAAATTTTATTTTTTCAATATTGCTATTTAACCAAGGTTATTAGAGTAAAACTTATGATGGATTATCGTTTTAAAAATTCTACTTTACTTAATTCCAATGCCAAACCAAATAATAATAATCCGAGCAAAAATTTATTAAGATTATATATATATAGTTTTAATTATTATTATTATTATTATTATTATTATTATTATTATTATTATTATTAAAAAATCTGTATGGTGAACCTTGTTCATATTTGGTATGTATATATAGAATTGGTATACTTTAACCGGCAACTATAAAAGAATAAAATTAACAACCAGCATAATACACATTTTGCCGTCCAAACATAGCCTGTAAACTCCGGGTGTAAACTACTGCAGTAACGCATACTTAATCATGACTGTACATAGGTATACGTTCTTCCATATATGGTCATTTGGAATCAAACTAAATGTCTCGTTGTTTTTCATATCACATTTCATAGGGAAGATAAAATATTAGAGTTCGTACTTTAATTCATCGAACCCACCTTTTGTCCCATAACTTCCTTCAATCAAAATGTATTTCTATAAAAGTGACATCGTTTGGTGCAGAATTGGAGAGGGTAATTAGAAATCCTGGCATATCTCTTATCATTGCATACAAAGTACAATAATCGAAACTATGCATATTTTACTAGTACTGTTTACATCCTGGAGTACTGCAGTAAGTACTGTACTGGTAGGTCATACGTATTATGTTGAGTTTTGTTGAGGTAACTCACTTGCATAATATTTTCTTTTATCAGTCTTTTACATGTATTTTCATTTGATATCGACCTCCAGAACTGCCTTGTAAAAATATGTTGTATCAGGACTGTTGGTATACCACATATGTATACTTGCAAAGTGTCATCGATACACATTTAAATAGATTTCTGAAGATAATCTTTAAATTTGGATTATAAGAAACTGAAAATAATCAAAAGTACATAGAGCGTAAAGGATTATATGGTTTGGCAGGTCATATAATATGTATGGCTCCTGATCCACACATTTATCTGAGTTTTTAACTTATAATTAAAGGGGCAATTTAGGCAGTTCTTTAACATTCTCCAAATTGGAGATATCCACTTAGACCATTATGCATTAAATAAACGTTTAGCATCATATACATGGTATCCTATACATCACAGACATAATAATGAACGCTTTCAGTACACTGTTACTTACTACTTGAACTAATTCTAGCTGCCGATCGGCACCAACTAATTCAATATTTTGAATAAAACTAATAAAAAGTGTCAAAATAAGTTTTAACTCCATGTTTATTTGTATGGCCATCTGTCACATGACACAAATAGGCATGTTTATTTCAAGGGGTGTGTATGTTTTTTCAATATATTGTTTCTTTGACATTAATCCTACCAAATTTGATAAGATTATATATTATCTTTGAGTTTCGTAATTTTTTAGGAAGATGTGCAAATAAATATATATAAACCAGTCTAATAACTATCAACACTATCTACAAATAGAGAGCTTGCCCCCTCAAAATCCAATCAGTCCAAATTGTCCCATTACGTCACAAATATGGTGGCCTATTCAGGTAGTTTCAGCCATAAATTGGATTCATTTAACTAAATTAATCAGGTTTGCGATTAATGATTTACAATAATATCTATAGATAAAAACGCAAATTGTATTTCTGTATATTGTGATGTATATATTGTATATGTGAACTTTGCTGATAACACGTGTCTTTCCTTTGAGATGGTTTCAGAAATCCAGACTGGAATCCGTGCACAGCCAGCACAAGGCTTAAATTTGTGACAAGCCTTGAACAAGGCAAGTGACAGTCGCTGTATGTGGGCTGTCCAAGTAAATCATTTATTACTTAGTTTTAAAAGCCCAGATAACATACATAGAGATATATTAGGGTCAACCCCAAGGCTAAAGCGCCATACAGTGACAAGATCCATGATGTGAACTCGGAGGTGATGGTTAGAGATTGACCTAGAGTCTAAATCCCCAGTGCTAAAACTGGCCATGCACATTAACCTTGAATTGACTTAATTTTTAGTGACTTCTATTATAACAGGAGTTCATGTCATACGAAAGATTCACGTATTGTGTGACTGGCTGAACAGTGCGATTGATGCTCTATAAGTTAGTTCGCATTATTTTGCTAATTAATTAATGTATGTATGAAATGTAAATACCAAGGCTGTTAGGCTAAGGTTGTTTACAAGATCAGATTCTTCGAGCCCCAAAAAATGGCCGACCAACCTGGTAACGTTATTTATGATCGTTCCCTAATGTAAATTCATTTTCACCCTGCAAAATGCAATGTCCTCAGCATTACGAAGAAGACTCTGAATTCGTACCCATACACGCTGCATATGGAGAGGTTCTGGAGGAAGTCACCTCTGCACAGTACCTGGGCATTACCTTTTCAAATGATATATCCTGGAACAAGCACATAGATAAGACTGTCTACAAAGCCAATAATATACTTGGATTCCTAAAGAGAAATTTAAAAGTAAAAAACCCAGAAGACTAAAGAAACTGCTTACAAGACCATAGTCTGGCCAACCTTGGAGTACTGCTCCACAGTCTGGAACCCCCAAGGTCAACAGCAAGTCAACAAACCTGGAGAAAGTGCAATGCAGAGCAGCGAGGTGGGTGACTGGGAGGTATCAAATACATCCTTGGTTAGTAACATGATCAGTGATCTTGGATGGAAGGAGCTGGCCCAGCGCAGGATTATCAGTCTGCTCACCATGCTGTTCAAAATCACCAAAGTTCTTGTTAATGTAGGGTCAATTGGATACTATGTAAGCTTCCAAAGAAATGGTGTCCATCTGAGCTCAACCCAATAATAGCAAGAACCAACTACATGTACTATTAATTTTCATTTTTTTCCACCCACACTCTCTGACTGGAACAGCTTGCCCAGAGACATTCTTCAGGCCTAAACAGTAGCAACCTTTAAGAATAAGGTTGCAACCTTGAGTGCAACATATGTAGTGTACCATATTAATCCCTATATCCCCCATCTGCTTTTATCCTGCACTTATTAACATCTTTTATCTGTTGTCTTTTTACCTAACTAACCTTTCCTTACTTTTTATCTTTTCACACTCTCGCACACAGCCTATAAGCATCTTATAAATGGCGGGCTTTAAAATCTGAAATCTAAAGTCTGAAATTTATCGTGATAGGGGCCTATGCATGGGACCACTGCATTGCCCATTTGCAATGCATGGAATAGGAGGTTGAATTGACTATCGGCTATCATTAATTTTTACTTGATCATCTCGCTGATCTTGGTGGTCTAATGCTTAGAGAGTGTGACTTCCAATCGGGTTTGTCATTTGTCTCTCTAGTGAGTTTGCGGCTTGTCTACTGCAGACTGAGTGTAGCCAAACAGTTACGTAGTTCGTATGCCATTAAATTACTGACTCCACACAGTATGTTGCTACTGTTGAGTATATCATACAAGACAACACAAAGTATGAGGTTGGGAAACCTTGTTGAAAGGTGTGTCCGGTGCACTGGAGAGTCATACATCTACAAGTAAAAGAATTCACCTAGTCTGAAAAAAGTAGCTAGTGTGACCTTCCACCTCCACCCCCCAGGCTCACTTGGTTAACTAACCTGCTTCTCTGGAAGTTCATGTACAGATACCACATGATATCCTAGTACAATATGCCTAAAGGCACTTAGGACATAGAAAATGAAGAATTCAATGAAGGATGGTCATCGATAACTATCAGTCCATGCTTTCCATTTTAACAGAACTCAGACTGCTGGTTGACGCACTCAAATATTACAGCCATTTCAGAATGAAATCTAGACACATTTTGTGGCTAAGAAAATTAGATGTCAACAGTAAAGGTGTTGCATATTTGTAATTTGGAGTAGCTAGACTATGATGGAATTTATACTGTCACTGAGACTCGTTTCACTCACTCGGTCTTCAAAAGTCACTACCATTAGTCATGCCCATTTTAAGCTTTCTTTCTAGATATTTTTGTACAGCTAGTGCCGATCAGGTGCTAGTGCTCATCTAATTAATTCTGGTATGTCCCTTACTTCTGCTGCGACCATGATTGCTTTATGACGTCTTACTGTAGCTATTGCTAATATTTCACGTGCTCATGGTTTTCATGTAATATTGTTCTTAAATAGTAAATATGTATGAAATATTTTACCAGATTAAATATACTGTAATCAATGTTCTATCATTGCACAAAAAAAGAGTACTAACTAACGCAGCGCTTAGAACATGCGCAAGAGATCTGCGCAGTTGTCAGTCGAAGGGGAAATGTTTCCCCGAAGCACTTTGGTGTGAATATGTAAGTTTCTGAGCTACCAACATTATGTTGGAATTTACATAGTACTAACTTCATGAAATAGGTACTGTAATTTTATATTTTTATTTGGGTGATCGTTAACATATGTTATTTTTGGGAGTTCACCAGATGTAATATTGATGGCGGTACAATATCTCCCTGATTGCATACATTACCAAACAATACTTAACAGTCTACTTGAATCATAGTTAATTATGTTCGTATGCAAGTATGTATATCAAAATTTTATTTTCCGTTGACAAAACATATCGCCAATTAATCTCTAGATTGTTTCCCCTAACTAAATGTTTAATGTTGTTATAAAGTCAAACGTACCCGCTACCTTGGAGACATCTTTGATGTTTTAACATGCGTATGATATTGTCAATAACTAGAATACTAGTAATAACTAATAACTAATAACACCACATCGACATACATTGTACGTCAGCACATCATCATGTCACTAAAATGTACGTGTGACAACCTGCTAACATATATGTCGAGGTGCTGGCACCGGCATCTACCATACTCTTGCACAGGTTAGTGAAGCCTAGCACTGGATCCTCTGGCTGCAGTGACAGTGTCGCCAAGAAAGCAGCTAGCAAGTGTCCACATTGTTCAAAGTGTGGTGTTTAATGATTGTCAAACGCTGAAGATCCAACGCTGAAGGTCCAAGGTCCAAACGCTGGATCTCAGTGCTTGTGCGCAGAAAAACGTCAATTCTGGGGAATGTGCATGCTCAAGCTCAAAATAAGAATTCAAGAAAAGAAGGAGATTTTGAGGAGATTTGATATCGTTAAAATTTGTCATCCATATATTTTTCCTATTTATCATTTTACATGCATTTTAAGTATTAAAACCACCTATTTTCCGAATTTTCTTGCAAATCAATACAAAAACGTTCATAATTCATCAAAAAATAAAAAAATCAAAATCCCTAGTAAGGTTTTCTTCAGAATGCATACATCTTCAAATATATACACGTTTGTGAAAATTTGATTTCATGGTTAAGGAGAAATATAAAAAGAAATATTCATCCACTATGCAAACTTAGTTTTGAGAAAATGGGCTTTAAACATGGCCAATCAATATACATTGACATTAGTTGCTGTCTACAAAATGTATCATATAAGAAAAACTGTTGATGATAAAAGGTTCATTTTGAAAAGATGTTGTTCTTTATCATTTATAGCATACAAAACATTGAAAATGTAAAAATTGAATTTTTAGCCCATATAACCTTATAAGCCTGCAAAGAATGAGTCATTGTTTTTCACTCCAGCTTGGTCTTTACAAAATGCGTTGTTATGGGAAAACTATTGAAGATAAAAGGTTCATTTCAAAACATGTTGTTCTTCATAGTTTACAGTATAATGAATTTTAAAAAGCTGAAAATAGAATATTTTCCCCTTAAAGAGTTCACAGTACCCTTAACTTATATATATATATAACAATATTTAAACAATTAACTGGGAAATTACATTAAAAACAGACGTTTCATATGGCATCCACCATATTTCTTCAGTGTGACGTACATGTGTGACGCAATGACTTAACCCCAAGATGGGCTGCTCTTGGGTGCTGCTCAGCCAGGGCCGGGTCCCACGCTGAAGAGAGTTCCACTTTAAGTCCCCCTTTTTTATTTAAGAAAGGTTGATGAAGTCTCTGATGAAGTTTCTGCTATCTACCATCATATTTAGCAGCACCAAGGACATTCATTCAGCATGGAAACAACAGACATCCTGGACAGAGAACCAAGATGGTTCGAGTGGGGCGTAAGAGAGGCAATCTATGACAGACTTCATCAATCTTTCTTAAACAGAAAAGGGGGACTTAAAGTGGAATATTCTTCAGCGTGGGACCCGGCCCTGGTAGATCAGTATCCAAGTAACCCTGCCCATCTTGAGGCTACTTCAGTATGTCATATGTCACACTGAAGAAATATGGCCGATGCCATATGAAACGTCTGTTATTAAAGTAATTATCCAGTTTTATTGTTAAATCTCCCCGGACGAAGTCCGGAGGGAGATTTCTAGCTTTGCTTCTGTCCGTCCGTGCGTGCGTGCGTCCGTCCGAAATGAGCAGGCTGATAACTTGAAGACTACTTGAGCTATTGATTTGCAAATTGAATATGTCTCGTTTGAGGAAAAAAGTACCTCTCAAAATATTTTGTTTGTACTTTGGCCTACTTTTGACGAACTTACGAGTGTTACGTAATAAACCTTGTTAACACTTTACAGGGAGACGTATTTGACCTATGGTCACCAAACTTCATATTTAGCTTCGTTGTACTACTCTCCAGAGCTGATTAGATTTTGGTGTACTTTGGCCTACTTTTGATGAAGTTACGATGTGTTTTTAAAAACAAATTATTACGTAATTATGTTTATGGGTCTTCTGGGAACAGTTTATGACTTATCATCACCAAACTTGACATTTGGTATGTCTATATCACTTTCCTCACGTGATTTGATATTGGTGTACTTTGGCCTACTTTTGAACTTTCGAGCGTTACGTAATAAACCTTGTTAATTTAAATATTGTATATATATATTAATGATTTGAGTTTGAAACACAATATCTTCATGTTTCATGTGGCATAAGCCAGGTTTCTTCAGCATAACATGATTACAACAATATAAGCCTTTTCGAAGCTGGGTGAAAGTTCTACCCTAAGGCCTCTCTTTCCTATCTAATCATGGTTGCTGCAACCTTTTGTATATAGGCTACTTTATCATCAGTTCATCAGAGAGCCAGCACATGTGGTTATTTGTCAACTGTTTATCACCATACATGTACCTATGAAAAAATCTGGGTATGAGGCTATCTCAACTGCACCTCTGGCGCACGATCCACCAGTAATCCTAACTTTATCCCATTCAGTTGACAAGCTTGATATGTTTCAAAGTTTGTACATATCTATGTTAAAAAATCTACATACATGTATACGAATCATTACAAGTTATGATTTTCCTAAGACAGACAACTTGATCACATTTCTCAAGTTTTCCATCAAGGTAGAAATCATGTTTTCTCTTTGGATGATATTTTTCTCGTAATGATGTAATCTGCTTACAGAAAATTATATCTCTCCAAATATGATTATAGAATCTTCATGATGTGGCTGCGGTAATCCTATTAGTGAGTTATTACTCAGTGTACTACACAGTTATTGTAAGAAAGTGGAATATTAGTTCTTTGTGAGAAATTCATATTCTGTAAAGCTCAGTTTCTGTGATTAAAAGTGATACATCATAAAAGAAATCCAAGAGTCAGTCTTATGAACATATTTCATTGTTTCTTTATAAAATCTGTCAGTTATATATCTAATATTTGTTTTTTGTTCTATTGCAGGTGACACTTTGCCAGTGATTTATAGTGGACAGCTTAAGACAGCATTGAAGTTTAACAAACTGAAACTGGCAGAATCACCAGGCATCTGTGTTTTTCATGAATAAAGAAATGTTCTGACAATAATTATAGGTATAAGCCTTCACAGTCAAAAGTTGATATCTAGTTTGAGTTTAGATGAACCTCTATGATAGTGTCCTTATTTCAACTTGCTTTGTACGGTAAAGCACTATTGCAAGTTTGACAGTAATTACTGACAAAAATTATTCCAAAAGCATTGAATGGAGCTAGGAAGATATAGGAATGTATCAACTTCATCTTGTTGAGCACCAACTACAGTAAAACTGAAATATTAGAGCTACGAAAGGACTAAGTGATTTGGACCTATGTAGTTGGACCATACAAGACCATACGGGCTTACCAGCAGCATACAGCTTCTCCATACAGTCTAACATCACTCCTAGATGAACAATTAAAGGTATGGTGCATTTCTATTATCTGCCCTATACATGACATAAAAGCCCGTGGGCCTTGATCAATTAAGGGGCTAGGGTTTTACAGAAATATTTCAATAGTGAATTTTGGAAGAGGGCTTTAAAGGGAGCATACACCTTTTCCACACTCGGAGTACCAGATGTGAACAGATTTGAAAGGGATTTGAAAGTGCTCCCCTCACATAAATTTACTGTTTATATGTGAAATCACACTCGACCGCCGTATAGCAAATCTGCCGTGCGGCGATTATAAACCCACGGTGTATTATTTTAAGGCTCTGCTTGATACCAGGTGTTGATACTTATTTGATACCTGTTTAATACCTATGCGTCAGTATGGGTTTTGCCCAATAGAAAACTATCAAGCGAATGACACGTTGCCGTATGACACCCGTACCGCACCCATGTCAATTGCCACCACAGGCGATTGAGAAATCTGGTGCGCAGCAGCTGTACTGCACAGCACAGCGAATTTCACTGTGGGCTTAACCCCATTTAAAATGCATCAGAGCTTTAAGTTTCAACTCATGAGGAGAGAAAACATGTCAGTGTCACTGGTGTTATCAACTAGTATTAGAATAGAAAGGAATTTGTCTTGTGGATTTTTGCGGAAATTTTATAAATATTCTTAGTCCATTGCTGTTCATTATGGGCCTAGAAGTAAGTTGGGCACAGGGTCCCCTTGGGAACTGCTGTACAGTATGCTGATGACCTTGCCATTATGGCTGACTCTGTTGCAGAGTTATGAGAAACGGTGCACACCTGGAAGATGGGGATTGTAACTAAGGGACTGCCTGTAAACATGGGTAAAAGTTACCGTAAAACCAAATGTCCAGTCTCTGGGTTCACGACTAGACAAATTACTCAAAAGAGGAGAATACCCATATGCTGTATGCCTGCAGGGGATACCGAGAAACTCCATTTACTGTGGCAGGTGTACACACACGGTGTAGCGGAATTGAGGTTGTTCTCCAACCTGATCCTGACTACATATGTCCAAGGTGTAAAGTCACTGCCAGACCGATCGATGCAGGCCAATCAAGGAGGTCCCAGTAGGTTGTGACAGAGTTTTGTTACGTAGGCGAAATGTTGTCCAGTGCACTGGAGGCTGTGAATTAGCTGCAACTGTCAGATGCAAAACTGAATAGGGCAAATTTCGTGAGCTCCTGCCAGTCCTAACCAACATGCACTTTCCCTTTATCTTTGAGTAGTGTATTCCAGCAGTGTGTACCTAGTGCTATGCTTCAAGGGTTTGAGACATTGGCAGCATCCTCCAGTATTGTAAATTGCATGAGAAAGAAATAACATGGCTATGATCCTCTGGATGACAGTGGGTGTGTGGTGTGGAGCCTTACCAGTACAGAGAGGCTTCTGGAGAAATTGTGTATCACAGATACAGGTACTGACTATGGCAAAAGGATATAGAACCGTGATGAAATTAGAGTCTGCATAAGAAAACATAACAATTGAATTATTCGTAACAATTTGAAACAAAGTTACCACTATCACAGTTTTCTTGGAAGTGCTCAATCAATGAAAGTACGATACATATGATTATTGAAATAAACAGAAAAAGTAGTAATCAGAATAATTTCTTACACTTCCACACATTGGCGTCCATCTTTGATACTTTTTGCTCATGAATATTTGGATTTGTTTGGGCGTTCTTGTTTATTTCCGCCACAGTGACAGCTTTGATAGGTTATAAAGTACAGACACCCAATGAAGAAAAATCTGTCAAAATGTCCGGCATGGTCATGAACTTTTAGAAATATTCTTTTTACCACTGGAACCTCCGTAAAATACATAACTCAAGGGTAAGAAACAGAATAAACGTAACTTCAGGTTATGAAGAAAGCTGTAACTTGCGAAAGCAACAGAACCTTTTTACACTCGTAACAGTCGTCACAATGAGAAGAAATAGGAGAAAATCGTAAGGAATCGTGGCGTAATATATTCTTTATATTTTTGTTCTGTATCCTTCTTACAGTGTCGGTACTCAATTGATAGTGTGCTTCGTAAAGGGAAACTGAGATGGCTAGGTCATGTTGAGCGTAGCTATGGCTGGATTAGCAATTAAGAAAACTTGAAATAGAAGGAAAGGAAAGGGAAATCCAAAACAGACTTGCGATGTGGTTGTGCTGAAAGATCAGGCACGTTTGGGCATGGGTCTGATAGATCCTGGTGACCAAAAGGCTTGGAGAGGGCTGTTGAGATCTAGATGTAGACTGGGGAGCCAGGTCGCACCCTTTGAATGAGGAATAATTAGGGCCCTCTCAAATAGACTGAGGATTTTGATTGATTTTGATTGATTTCTCTAATATATCAAATATATGCTTTACACTTGAGGATCATTTTGTGTATTATTTCATCAGTGTCATCTTTTTTATTTTGTAAATAAATGCCTTACGGTAAAGGATTCCTACTCCAAGTATATACACTCTAATGTCAATACTTACATACAAGTCTATTACAATGCAATAGATCTCAAGGCTCTTATCGCATTCTGCCACTGTAATTGCTCTCTTATGCGAGATACTTTTTCTCTGTAGATTCTGACTGCATAAAATGCACTTATTTTACACCATATATTGCCGTAAAGATTAAATCATATTGATAGTCATGATAGTAATGTGAACTGTACAGCCATTTAAAAAAAACACTGTTTGATGTGTGTGGAAAAGAAAATATTAACATTAGCAGAATAGTCAGCAACAAAGTCGCGCTTGATACATTGTGTATGTCCATCTTAGGAATGAGCTATGGACAGAACCCGGGAGACAGAATGACTGTACACTCGCTTTAACCCTCTTGAAGCCAGACATAAATTCACTATGATACCCCCTGAGTGCCAGACACACATTTTGACGTGTTATTCACAGTGGGGGGCTTCGATTGTCATAGTTGAAATATGATCCTTTGTAGCTCTTACGTTTTTCATCAGAACATTTTCACATTTACAGTACGCATTCAGGAGATGGACTAGTTTCTTATTTTCACCATTATAAATAAAGATGCATACAGCAGCAAGTTCAATTTTGACTATTTCGAGAGATCTCCGATTCATTTGACAGCTAGCGGACCAATTTTGAATGCAGTAAAATCGGCAGTTATTTTGATTGCAGCGACATTTTATCCAGGATACACACGATAAACAACATAAACCATCCATATTTCAAAAAAAATATTTTTACTTCCAATATTACGGACCAAAAACATGTTCAAACTTTGATTTCTTCATTGTCATGAACTTTGACAGGCATCACTCAATCACCCGACAAAAACATCATCCGTTTTGATAGAAATACTAGATATCCGACGTCCACACTTATTGGGTAGTTTGCCAAACGCTTTATTTGTGATCCGTATCCAAGATACAATAAGATGAGGCATGGATGACGAATAATATGATAATTCTTCTTCAAAATGTTCAAGTTTGTAACATCATGGCCGATCTTACCAAAAACACGTGATTCCCGGAAATCAGCCTAGATTCGTAAGAGCGCTCTTGATAAAGGCTTATTGGCATCATTTAGCAGTTGTCAAAATAGTTTTGCCGGCGATTAAATGTAAGAATGCCGGGTTCATTTACTCAAAATTAGTTGTGTTTATACTAGGAGTTTGAAAGTCTAGTTTCAGATTTATTTTTGGTCCTGATGCAATGATGGTTTCTCAAGGATTCCAGCAATGTATGACAAGCCATGGTTTTGCCTACGGAAATAAGAGTATTTTAGGGCTCAATTTTGAAGCAGATAATGCGTGCTAGGTTGGTAAATATTCGTTGTCACAAATAAAATTAAAATATTAACCCTATGCTGCTTATTTCCTTCTAGAAATACATGGAAATGTCGAGGTAAAGTTGTTGTTGTTGACACACCAGAATTTGAGACTAGAACCACGAGTATTTACATACGAATATGGCAGTCAAACTCAACTGTTTTTTGTGCGAGTCTGTCGACTTTTGTCAACTGTTGGCGTATAGAAGCAATTTAAGTGTGTCGACTTTTGTCGACAAATGGCGTCCAAGGGGTTAATAATAAGCCTTAAAATATATACAGATTGATACAATTACTAGCAATGCCAATATAAATATTTTGTACAAGAAAATAATCAATATGGGCTTGAGAGATTTCACAAATCACTAACAGGACATTTGGGTATACGTATGTAGTTGTGGGTTCAAACCAAACAGGTCTGAGGCATGCAGTCCTAACCTAATTTAAAGTTGTTAGTCTTATGATATAGTTAGGTCTGCATTAATCCACCTGGGGGCTAAAGACGTGGTTCAAGGTTGATAAATGTAAAATATTTACTACTGCAAAGTGTACTATGAAGGGAAAAATCTAAGTGTATTGTTTGCATCTATTTTCAGTTCAGTTTTGTCTGACAATAATTAGATGGTCTTTCATGAGAAAATACAGAATTTGCCATAATTACATGTAACTTGAACATCCCTGGGTCTATGCTCATTTAAGCTAATCTCTGACTATAGATTACATGTTTATGAAATGACAGTGCCAATCTGGACGCAGAAAGTCATGACTTTGATTACCGACTATGCTTGTGATGAGTGTGAAGCAAACTTTTTAACAAACTTGCTCATGACATTGACCATATAAGTTTAATTTGACAGCTCAACCCAAGATCCATGTAGAGCTACACTAGTCAACTGTGATAGTTATGATTTATCAACAGAATAAAGTATTCCTGGATGTGAGCAGCTATAACAGAGCACCAATGAATCAATAGATCTGGTGTAATTTATGTCAAGTCTTACTAAGCTTATCAAAGTGTGTAATAATAAAAAGTATGTACGTCTACGCTATAAGATTTATGAAAATAAGAGACAGGCTAATATATGACTATCTGCAGCCCATTGCTAAAGTGTTGTCATCAGATTTACGAAATACGATACATGTGTAGGGAACTACCTTTAGATGGATACATAATATATAACTAAATATATATGACTAATTACAAACTGTATGGGCAATAGATAAATAAAATTGAAATAGCCTTTATTTTTTAAGACAAACAATCAAAACATGGTGTGAGTGATAATGAATTCCGATAAGGCTTTCTTAATCCACAAAATATCTGTTCTGCCTCACAACCCTAAAAGGAGCCTATTAGAAGAGGTACCGAGATTTACATCAAAAAGAAATACTGAGAATCAGTGCTTATAACTTGACAAAATTGAAAATGACTAAATTAAATGTCAACATTGATTTGAGAAAACTCATGTAACATTTTATGCAAGTTGAAATGATCCATCCCGAATTTAGATCATAAAACGTTTGTGCACTGAGTGTCCTCGTTGGCGCCCAAAAAAGCCTTCCGCATTCCTCCATGGTTCATACATAGTCTGGAGGAGTCCCAGTGTATGTAGGTCACATTACCCCCTATATTTAACACAGTCTATGATAAAAAAAGCAAGTTCTCGGCAGTTTGTGTGTCGGGCAATGACCTCCCCATGTAGTATGCTGATTGCTGCTGCAGCAGCGGAGTGGTGTTTTCGTTAGCGGGCATTCACCTCTCATTGCTGCTGCTTCTTATGTAAGAGCCTTGGTAAACTACTGCTGTTTTTTAAAAACCCTGCTATTCTGAGTTAGGCTTTTTCTTTGAGTGTTGTGTCAGATTGAGGCTGGGACAGCCAGGATTGACACTACAACATGGAGACAAGCTGACTTTGCTGTGTAGAATGATCAAGGCTCCGGTCATTCACCTCCACTGCAACGTGTTTTTGATACAGCCTTTGTATGCCAACCCCCTTTGCACTGTAGGCTCATATATGAATTTAGAGGTGGGTTTGTCAATGAAGGCTGTTGCAGCCTGAGTCATATGATTTGGCACAGTTAGGCTTATAACTGCACTGCGGCTGCTGTAGGTCAACAGCCTCGATGCAAACTGTTACATAACGGGGTTGAACGCTCTCACACATGTACGTTGCGAATATTTTATTTGCAATTGAGGTTGGTTGTATCGGGCCGGCATCCACAACCCGCATGCGTGGCTCCTCCCCATTCCGGAGTGATTGACAGTAGGCTTGTGGGTCGAGGTGACAAAAAAGCAAGGAATATCTGAACCGTCTGCTCTGGAAGCTGAAAATACCTCATAATTCTTCAGATTTCCTGTAAATCTGTGATAGTAGGGTATTTCAAAATACAACTAGGTGTCATTGAGCACTTGAACCACATTTAGAGTGTGTTAGGCACATTTGGGATAGTCAGTTTGGACTTGATAGCGCATTACTAAGGCCTTTACTGGAACACGACAGCAATTTTTTGTGTGGCTATCACAGAGGGTCACTGTGACCCAACAACTGCTGAACTTTTTTGCCAATGTATATTCAGACCATGCTGGCAAATCTATTCAGTTATGATTGAGACCTCACATTGCCAGGTTGTACTGTTGCGAATATAGAACATTACTATGCAACATCCAATAGTGGATTTGAAATAAAAGAATAAGGCACATCTATGTGTTGTAACTATTCTTATTGGATATGTAAAGGATATGATGGAAGTTATATCACAAGCAATGTCATATGCTATGCGTAATTTTGTGCGAAGCTCTAAATGTACTTGACTTCTCCATGTGACATTTTAATTATCGGTAGATAAAAAATCAATAGCAAATTAGTGCCGTTTTATGCACATTTTATTTGTCTCAAATGGTAACGTTTTACAAAGTCAATCAATATATTAGAGTAACTTCAATTTGATAATTTTTTTTGAGATGGATATTAAACTTGATAGTTTTTGTAATTGAAAATATGAAGTACAAACAAATGGATTAATAGTAGATGAAGTTATATCCTGAGTATGTTCATCGGTTTTCATCATGGAGTCAAATTTATGTGTGCAATTTTTAAAAGTCAATTGATTACTCAATTTACTGCACAACTTTTTGGTTTGCAAATTGCGTTTCTAATAGAGCTATAATCAGCTCAAATAGATGATATATGGGAATGTATTAATGTTATAAATGCATCAATCAAAAGAAATTACAATGTTTTCTCCAAGTGAGTAAATACTCTTTTTGTAAAATACAACATGTACACGTCGACTTAATTTTCAAAATACTTCAATTTTTCAATGAAAAGAAAACTCTTTAGGGTGACGACTGTGTGCAATATTTCGCGATATAAAAAAGATTGATACAAGGTTCAAAATAAGTGTTTTTTTTCCCAATACCCCACCAAAATCAAGGATTAAAGCGACATTTGAATCCAGGATATTTACATATACTGGATATAGAATGGAGAGCAAAGAAATCAGGTATGATCAAATGAACTTTTCAACTTTATACAGTAGAAAGTAATTATACCGTATTTGATTTGAAGTGAAATATTTTAACAAGATACTCCAGATAGGCATTGTTTGAGATAAGCCTGTGATATCGTTCAAGAAGATTTTTGAAGAAAAATCAAATATCACAAAAAACAATATTTCAAGATAAGGAGGCTATCATGGGCCACGGGGGTATGAAAAAAACTAGGGCTGAAAAACTCAAATTGTATTTTTTATGGATGGGTGGGGGATGTCTGGAAATTCTGAGGACGACTTACAGGAGCGGACCGGAAAATTGATAGTAAATGTTAACCATTCCACATCTGTAGCATCCACAAAGTATTATTGACACCTATTATTGATACTTTACCCGATGCTTCCAAGCAACATGTGCCCTTTGTGAAATATATTATAAACCTTGATTATGTAAATGTCGATTATTACTGCTATGTCAGAGCGACATGGTTTTATAGAAACGTCTATGTCATGACGTCCTGACACAGATATCTGTGTACTGCATACAACTTGAAAGTGCTGATAAAATGTGGGGATTGTTTGTTGGCCAGACAGCTTATTTCATGCATATATTTATTTTCCTTGTTTATCTTGTTTTTACTTTTGTCTATATCAATAATTTGCAAAGCTACCAAAGATAATCTAAAAGGGATTCTGTTGAAAAGGCCATACAGTGAGTCTGTTGAATTGTCAGTATATTCACCAAACTCCAGTGTGACTTTCAAACTAAAAATATTGATAAGACAGTATAATATCCAGAATTTGTGGATAGTTGCAGCATCCATGTTTGGGATGCATACAATACTAGTCAGCTGGTCCAAAACCTGGTCAAAATGATTGAAGATTTTACAAGAAAACTTCCCATCCCTGTTTCAGACAATAACTTATGTGCAGCATTCTAACATTATTCTGACAAGACAATATAACATGAAATATGTGATCGTGATGGGTAATAGTGACTCTCAAATCTCAATTTTAGGATTAATTCAGGCCTGTCTGAAATAAATTTCGATCAGAAGATAGATTAATGTTCCAACCCTATTCATATAGGGTCTCAGTGAAATGTGAAAAGAAGGCCTAAGTGGCAGAAAAGGTGATCATTATTCGCTTCTTGCCTGAAGAATGGGATATATTTTGTGATTTGATGTGGGTGCATGTAATGTTTGAGGCACAAGCATAAAGCCTAAATATGAGATCATTTATATACCCCTTTGGACTCATGAGTGAATTTTTCTGCTATAGACGTATTGGGTGCAAGATTGAGTTTAAGTTTAAAGATGTTCAAGCAAATATTATCAATAACGTCATACTGATCTGTTTATTGAGTAACAGCTGTTTCAAGAGCTTCTATTGAGAGCTCTTAATCTTTTTTCCCGAAAACGTCTACTGTAACCCTAAAGAAATTTGCGTGTGATTTAATTTCACTAAATTTGCAAATCTGGGATGATTCACGAAATTAAAATGTGAAAATTTAATGAGTTACAGTACTTTTTAGTGACCACTCCGTCATGGGCGATAATGAGGGTATCATACGTTTTTGGTGACGTTCAGCATTTATAAGTGAAAAATAATACTACCTTTGGTGTCAAAATAAAGTCCAACATGCTTTCAAACTTATCATTCCATTGTTTTAGAAGTGTTTTGCATACACAAGAACATATTTGAACTTTAACAGTCATGAGAAGATGGTTTAGTCTGAGCATTGTTCGAACAACACCTAACTAACACATGTCCCAGGGGGGATTTCCCAGTTGTCACATATGTAAAACAAAAGAAGAACACACACTCCTACTGCTTTATTCTCAGGGCCCTGATGAAAGATAAGCAATAAAATTTTATGGTCAGTTAAGGTCACTGGTTAATAAACAAGTACTTCTAGTCTTTATTCACTTGCGTAATAAGCAGTAGTTACTGGCAGCCGGCTGGAGCTCTGCCAGTCACTGTTACATCAGCGTTTATTGGGTGTATTGGCGTAGAGAAATATGTCGTATGAACAAAAATATTAGCCCTGTCTAAGGAGCGAAATTAAAATGGTGAGAAATGTCTTTATGAGCTTAGATGTGAAAGATTGTCGTAGCTAATATTAATAGAACCACAGTACAGTACAGGTCCGCTTATTCGGACGTCTCCGGAGATCGATGAGATGTTCGGATATGTGGGGTTCAGGATAACACGGAAAGACCATGATATGGGCACAAATACAAGCATCAAACAAGTATCGGACATTTTTGGCATATTCCATTATTTATAAGTGACAAGTAACCTTACCTTCCATTTATAATCAATGTCCGTTGTACATTTATTAACATTACTGTCATAATTTACTCGTATTGAGCTCAGATTTTTAGGTTTAATACATGTATTTAACGAGAAAAATGTCTAGATTACGAATATGATATCATTTTACGATCGAAACAATCCATTATGCGGAAAAGAACCGGTAACAAAACCGGTAACGTAACTTAGATAATCAATAGAAACCGGGTAATGAGGCTAGCACCTATTTGGTAACCTATTTGCCATTTTTTCGATGATTTTTTTTTAACACGTTGGGAGACATGTGCGAGTCCGAAACTCTAAAAATGTGGCCAAGATTTGACATAAAGGGGATTATCAGATAATCCATATCCGGATATTCAGACCTGCACTGTACTTGATTCAGTAGAACCCAAAAATTTCAAACTGTGAAAGTATTTTTGTATTAATGATTTCATAATAATGAATTGTTTGCAAAATATTTATAAAAATACCAAATTCAATTTAGAATGTTAATATATATAAAAAAATAGATGTGAAGTTTACAGTTGAAATCACTGGCAGATCCAGGTTTTCAAAAACCTGGATTCACAACCAGGGCCAAGAGCAAAATGATAAGATCCGTACCTGGACTTGTACCACACAATGCATCAGAACCTTATTGACTCCATGAGAAATTATTTTGTGTTTAAAAAGCATGTTGTGTTGAAGGGGGCATTTGGCTTTTCCTCTCCTGGATCTGCTTTGTATGAAATGAATAATGATATTGATATGGTACTTGGTATGAACAAATTAGTGTTTCAATCATAGTTGTGGTGATGATGATTTTTATAAGTACATTCATCATCCATAAATTAGAAGCTAAGTCACTTCAAGTGATACTGGTCATTTTGTTATCTATAAAACATATTTAAACCCATAAAACAAAAAAACATATACCATTCTCTGCTGTTTATACTGATGAAACATGATGTTTCATCATAGTAACTACATGGCTTCATCGGATGTTGCACTGTATAGGTCACATATCACTCTATCATAGAAAATTTATTGTTGAGCATTATAATAAAGTAAAGCACTTCAAGTCATGTAAATAGAAATAGAATAGTCATAAGAGAGAACAAATTCTCTGAGTTGTTCTGGAAATAAGGAAACAAAGTCCTACCCAATTACATTGTCACAGGGTTTATGTATTAAAGCTCATTATTATGTTCATAGATTTTCTTTTCAGTTTTTTATTATTTTACACTGAGCTAAAATAGGCAGTTCTTTTTAGCATGGATAATGCATTGAAGAAATGTTTTGATATCGCTCAACGTTTGCTTCAGTACGGTGGAAGTAAGGGGGCAGTCAGCAGGAAGCTCTTAATACTGTTATAACAGTGTCTGCTCAGCTCGTGTAATGCAGGTATAAAACCTGAACAGAGTCAATATCACATATTTTTCAGACTTAAAATCATGAGAGATAAGAGATCAAATGTACCATTTATATGAATATTTTGCCTGATTTTGATTTATTTTGAAGTCTGCTCATGATAGCTATTTTAATTTTTTCATCATTCTTAAACTGTATGACAAAGGATCACAGGTTGACGTGGCAATTCTTGATTTTCCGAAGGCATTCGATACTGTTCCTCACAAAAAACTCCTTGCTAAGCTTGAAAATTTTGGAATATCAGGGCCACTACACAAGTGGCTATCTCATTTCTTATCAGAAAGAACAATGCGTGTTGTCTGCAGAAGTTCACGTGGACTCTGGCGTCCCCCAAGGTACGGTCCTCGGACCGCTCCTTTTCCTTTGTCACATAAATGACCTACCTGATTGTGTCAATATAGGCTCTCGTGTACGTCTTTTTGCAGACGATTGTCTTTTGTACCGAGAAATCTCGAACATCAGAGATCAACAAATACTACAAAGTGACCTCAAAAGCCTAGAATTGTGGGCTGCAAAGTGGGGCATGGTTTTTAATGCAGACAAATGCTATATTTTGTCAGTCCGGAACAGGAAGCCTTACTTCTACAAATTAAATGATAATATACTGAAAAATGTTAAATCACATCCGTATCTGGGCATTGAACTCGCAGAGGACCTTAAATGGTCAAAACACATAAATAATGTCAGCAGTAAAGCCAACAAATCACTAGGATTCCTCCGCAGAAACTTTAGGCGCTGGCCTGGCCTTCAGATCTTAAAAAACGCATACATCTCCCTGGTCCGATCAATTCTGGACTATGGTGCCATTGTATGGGACCCGCATCAAGTACTGATCGTGAGAAACTCGAGAAAGTCCAGCGCAGGGCCTAGCCCATCAGTAAAATTTATCACTGGTGACTACAAATCTAGATCTCCAGGCTGTGTCACCAGTATGCTCAAAACCCTAGACCTTCAAGACCTTCAAGAAAGACGCAAAGACCCTGAACTATGTCACATGCCTCACATATATGTTCAAGGTCGTAAATGGTCTCATTAAAGCGATGCCTCCGGAAAACTTCCTGACACCAACTAGAACTGGCTGTAGACGAATCAAGGCAAAAGCCTTCTCAGGCTATCATTCAGAAAACCCAGTTTCGGCCCACATCAGAAATAACTCGAAAACATTTGTAGTGCCAAAGTCAAATTACGAACAATACACTCAGTCATTTTTTGTCAAAACAATTAGAGAGTGGAATCACAGATTAGTTAACTAATCTGTGGTGGAATGCTCTAGACGAACACGTGGTTCAAGTGCAGACGGTCGATCAGTTCAAGACCCTGATCGGCCAGCGCAGTGACTAATCAAGTCACACTCCTCCTCTTCCTCGCCATGTGCCTGTTCAGGACACTGCGAGTAATTGCTCAGATTCAGATTCAGATTCATCATTAATATATTCTTATGCATGTATATCCCTGCAAATCTTAAATGATAATGATTAAAACCATATTAGCGTAGACATCAAGTACATCAATATAGGAAGGTTTGCTTAAACCACAAGGTTGATTGTGTCATTAGGAATATGTTTTTTTTCCATCACAATGCTGTTCAAAATCTAGAATTTGCTACACTTATCTCACTTTACAGCAAAAACTGCATGAATAGTAACATGATTTACAACAAAGATGACCACACTTTTAATATTTTAGTTTCTCTAATGTATTTGTGTTAAAATACAATTTATTGCATGAAGTAGGTGTTCGTCACGTTTTTTTGCAGGTTACCATATTACATACATGTACCTAATAAATCAAATGTCACAAGTCCGATTGTAGTTTTTTGTTCATTGAAAAAAAATAATATGATTTTTCAATCATTGTGCTTATGTTAGTGGCTGCATTAAAATTAAATATTAAACAAAGTAACAAAGTAATTTTCTATGTAAAGTTAATTTTTTAAAGGGAAGCAAATAATCCCTGTTTGCCAGTTTCCAGTAGTAGCCTTATGTAAATAAAACAACTTTTTTTTTTCAATTTTGAACCACTATCTGCTTTTTGTGCATGATTTTGACAGCTGGCCCCCTAGATAAACAAAGGTACCAATGACTGGTCACAACATGCACCACAGGGCAATTTTTTGCTGAAGCTTGTCTGGAACATCTGGCTATGTAAATAAAGAGAACTTATGTCTAATTTTCATGAACTATTATTGCAACTAAAAATATCATTAAATCCTTAATGTATGGTAAAATGACTTTGTTATCTTGACACTTAAAGAGATGTTGGTTCAGGCCATGTTACTTTACTTCTTTTTCATGTAAATATGGAGGGGATAATTGTGAGGTATAATGGCCAGCGAGGCAAATTAAAAAACAATAGGACCTGTGAAGATAAATTTAGAATCTACTGTATTCGTTCTTACAAGCGCAACTGCCCTATTAAGTGCCCCCCCCCTATTTACAGATTAAATTAAACAAATCATGGTCTTTTTTGCTAAGATTTCATTTACCTGCCGCCATATTGTAAGACTAACACACCAGTATCATTTTGATAACCACGTAACCAGACCGGGCGTGCTGTGAAAAAAATTTCGCTGTTATTTTTTCGTTCTATTGTGTTTTTGTTTTTGGTTGAAATTTGTTTTTTGTAAGCGCACTGTGCATACACTAAATGTTTGACGAGAATTTGTTAAACAATTAGAAGAAAATTAACTTTATACTAAAAGTAAAATACAAAAGGTAGTTGAAACTCAAAAAAACACTGAAACTGTTATAATACATATCATCTGAATGATATTTCTTCAGTCAGTTGAGCAAAATGTAAGCTGATATTGTATCCTACACATGTACTTGTGAAGAGGCAATTATTGTATTGTTGCAAGTTAGCTTACATAAGTTAAATGTAGCATTTAGCAAACTGACACTTGATTTATTTATAACAGTGATCTCGCCAAGGCACAGATGTAACAATGTTGTACCTATCCAATTATATCGGCAAAGGGCCTTGAAAGTTATCACTCCAAACTGACTGTAAAATTTTGAGTAATTGGCTTTGATATTGTAAATAATATTCTCTACATCATTGGAAAATCACTATACAGTGGGACCAGTTTATCTCATCTCTGATAGCTCAAATTTATGAATGACTAGAGCAAACAGCCATATAGTCTCATGCACATTGAGATAGTCGTTTGATTCTTGTGACTCAAGATTTCAGACAGCTGAAATTTTTAATTTTTTCCTTTAAGTTTGAATGAAGAGTCAACTACATTTTGTGTGTATATAAAACCAGGTTTATTTCAACTCTTTGGGGTGAAACCAAAAATGTCAATCAAAATATGTTCAATGAGAAGTCCTCAAAATTTGAAATGAAGTGGGGCTAAATTGTGTCCATCTAAGACTTGTATCTGCTAAATGTACTTGTCCATATAATGAGATTGCACTGTCATTGGGTCCGTCATATCTAACATTTACAGTAGATATAAGAGGGTAATAACTCAATCATCTGGATGGCTGGCTTTTCGCCATAAACAAATAAAGTAGCAGCCGCGGCCTTGAAACATCAGGAGCTATCTTATGTTATGCATGATGTCCCCACCATAAAACTGCTAATGAGGCCATTACGTGGGCTGGGTGGGGCTCCTCCACTCATGAAACGGTGGCGCCTGTCAATTTATGCCCGAGAGGTGCCAGCTTTCGTGGGGAGACCATCCTCACTTATCATAGACAAGTGATCATTTACAGCAGTGCCAATGGACAGATAAAGACAATGTGTGGAGGTGCTGTGTGTGCTGGGTCTTTATGTCCTGTTATTGCTCATTCCGAGACACAACTGTCTGATGTATTCAGTTACTTACCAGAGGGCATTATTTACGATGAACATATGTCCTCTGTGTCTGTTGTTGGATGATCCAATGAAGGCATTTACATCCATGAAATTAACCTTGGCGCCCATCAGCAGACATCTCAAAGATGGATCAAATTGTATTGTTTCTTTGTCTGGCGGGAATGTGTAAGAACAAAGAATTGTCATATGAGCATTTGTAGAAGAGCTTGTATCTTTGAGGCATGCTCTTATTGCTCCGTTGTTGTATTGTCAGCTGCAAACAAATTTAGCTTTGATATTAGAGCATTTATTATGTATGCAAAATGGTGAAGTTTTTGTTTCTTGCCCTGGTATTAACAAATGCCATCCTTTTTTGTTTAGCTTTAAGTCTGTGTCAATTTTAGTTGATACATGTATATATATGCATTGCCACTGTGTAGATATTTGATTCAAATTTCATGTCCTAGAAAATATCAAACAATTTTTACAATTTTTATTTACTTTTCAACAACAAAATAAATTTCATGAAAACAAGTTTTTTGTAGGAGTATTCATATTTGAGTAGTTTAATGTTGAAGTGGCAACAATTTTGACAATTTTCAGCCAAACAAGGTCGATAAGTAGTTTAAAAGATACACATGAAACATAGAATATTATATATAGACAAAACCGGATGAGCTTGTGACATGAATTTTTTTCTCTGGTGAGTTCTTGTGACGTGATATGTAACAAGAACAAATTTTTGTTATGTTCAATTAATTTTCGTGAATTGAGCTATCAAAGACTTAAACTGTACAGGTTCGTGCAAGTGGAATATGAGGACTGTGGATATCTCCAGTCAACACAATGCAATTGACACACATAAATACTCTTTAACTTTCTAGTAAACTTGTGCAGACAGAATTTGTTAGGAAGACAAACGGTTCATCGAGTACATGATTATCCACAAATATGGAAATCAATCCAAGTTTCGTCCATTGTTATGAGTGTGGATTTAGTCAGGAGCACTTTGTTAAATAAAGCATATGGATGACTGATTTGTGCAATCTATGATAATAATCCCAAATGGCCTCTGTATAGTTTTCGCAATACCATTCCAAGTCTAAGGCAGTGTTGGATTCCTATGGAAGCAGACATGTATATATTTTTAGTTGCATTTAATGAACTCAATATTTTACAAATTAGTTTCGTAATGTTATTAGAACCACCAAAGAAAATTATGTTTATTTGTTTAAACGAATGCTTTTGGTTTATTTACCTTTCGGCACAAAAAAAATTACAAATAAAGGTCTTGTTCCATGGGACTTTTTGACTATCAAAACCTATATCTGTTGTTTAGAAACACATATGCATAGAATTACTGTACATAGTAATAGAACTCTCAAAAACACTTCAATAAAAATGCCAAATAAATGGTTGCAGCAAAAAGAGAACTGGCAGTGAGGAAAAAAAAGACGGTAAAAATCTGGGTCAATTCAAGGCCATCACTGACAAGTAGTCTTTATCAGCAGAGCTTAGTGGCAAATGGGCGTTATGTAAGAGAAACAACATATTAATGATTTTCTTAGGCTGGTGCTGATTTTTTAATTGTCAGCTCAGTTTTTCAAGTGTATTGCAATGTTATAAAATGTATGTTTGATTCAAAATTTCACAACATCCTAGACAATACCGCTTTACATTTCTACCAGATTTTAGATGAGATTATGGCGAGGGCAAAGTTTATGAGTATTTAAGTACTCTGACCTGCATGGCTGGCATTTGATAGCACCAAAACACGTCTGCCGGGAAGATTAGGTCATCAGAACAGTTGGCAGCAGCCAGCTTTATGCGATTTTAATATATGAGTATGGTCTTCTTTTCTTTTTATCTGCTATTTGTGGTCATTTATTTACCAAGTAAATATCCAGAATGTATTCCTGGTAGATTTTAGTAATGTCTGACCCTCAGTTGATTGAAAATTAAAATCATAATAATCAATATAATAATTAATTCTTTTAGGGATGATACTGGTCAGATATCATATGACAATATATTAACATAAAGTATTAAAATGAATAACGAGCAATGATTTTGAAAGAACGATATATATGATATTTTTGAGACGAAAGTCTTTCAAGATCACCAAATTTACTGTAACTTTAATCAGGAACTTATTTATTCCTGCTTTAATTTATAGTAAGGACAATTCAATGGTATGTGTATGTTAATGTCAATGATTTTTAGGGGGAACAGATCAAGTACTAAAATGTTTACTACGTGAAAAACTTCACTTTATAGCATGTGGTATATTATAATTTCAATGTGAAGACCTATATTGATAAGGTAAACCATGGAAAAGTTTTATGTTATGCGCTTGACAATTTGAAAAATATAAACAGAGCTGTGGTTTAAGCATACTAAGAAGCAGGTCATTGAAAACATAAGGAGAGATGATAAAGGTTGCACGGACATGGTACACTGTACATAGTTGGTTAGAAGTCTCCTATCTTCTATCATTACAGAAATAGCATATATATTTAATCAGTAGTGATAGATACCGAGTCACAAAAAAAAAAATGGAGCTGTTTAAGAAGTATGTCATTTAAGAAGAATGATCAAACTTGATCTAGTGTCCTATAAGTGTTTTTTTTTTCATGTATAATATCTTAAGTCCATTAAACGTGATGCGGTTGTAATTTTTTGTCATGTGCAAAAAACTCTTGGCAGAAACTAATGGCTTCAAGTGGATGCAGTTTTTACTTGGTAAAAAAGCAGGGCTGTCCATAAAATGTGGATTTTGAGGTTGCAGTGACATTTTAGTCAATAATGTACATGGGTGGGTACAAGAAGAATCTATTTACTAAAACGAAATCAGTCTCTCTTAAACTCTTATATATATTAAAGCGGATGTTGAAGGGAACTATAGGAGGAGAATATAAGCTCTGAGTGTTTGAATAGACTCTAATCCTCTTAATTAGAAAACAAGGATACATGAAAAAAGTGAAGATTGAATACTATGCACTTTGTGTAACAAGTCAGCAACTTGATAATAGCTGAATTCAACATTGAAAGCATTAACAATTATTCTCTTTCTTGAAAATAGCAACAAACCACTAAACAGGTTCTTTGACTTGACTTGTAGTTGAAAATATACTGCAACAGTCATAGAAAAATTCTTCAGGCTTTCCTCTTTGCATACATCATGGCGCCATTTTGTTGTTACGCCACCGTTTTTCTTAACTCTTTCTGCATCACCTAAATATATCTTTTCTATTTTGAGTCCCATTCATGCTATAGAAACAGTTCTTAGTAATGAAAATAACTACGACTTACAAGTAAAAGCAAATAGACTTCTAAATCAATTATTTTCGGTTGAAAAATTAGCTTCATGGTGAAAACATTTAAGAATAAATGTTGCAGACGATAAAGCAAAGGGTTAAGTGACCTTGAGTGTGTTATATGATGTCGGGCGGCGGCCATGTTTGCTGATTGCAAATGTAAACGCTGCTGCCAAAAGTGGAGAGCACTGCAATAGTCTGCAGCTTGTTTTCAAAGGCAATATTGCATGATAAAGAGCATTTTTAATTGTTTTACTACCTTGAAAATGCTAAATTGCACCTCATGAACTTTCTTCTTGATTAAATTGAAATGGCACATTTATGCATGCATTGTAGCGGGCATTTGACCATAAAAAGAACAGTCATTATTTTTTGTACTAAAGTACCTTGAAATATGGAACACAGTGAGAATGTTAGTTTATTTGTCATTCATTATAATGATAATGATCATGATAATGATGCGATTAATGTACTCTTTGAAATGCTAATATGTTTTTACAAATTAATGCATGTGATATAGGCAATTTTTAAATAGTAATTGTAGCCAAATTCTATGTATAAAAGTTACTTTGTTAACCGTTGTACTGGTAAAACACAGTCGGGAATTTTTTATGACAAATAGATTTTATAATTATATCCATAACCTGTTTATGTTATGGTTAAACAAATACCAGAGTATTAACCAATTATTAACCCAATGCGTGTTTGTGCATTTTCTTACAATATAGTTGAATGCTGATTATTTTATCATCAGTAAATGTGTGAAGATCGTGTAGAAAGCTTATGGTGTAGAAAGCACAAACTCAATGTCAGCTCACATTGCTTCCAACTCATCTTATTGTAATAATGAGAATTTACAGTGGGAACAAATGGTGTATTCTGTTTATTTTCTTTCTAACTGGAGGGTACTTCAAACATGTTCAAGGATGAACCAGACGAAGATTAAGTGCACTTTTTTAAGAGGAGCATACATCTGAACTGGCTCCAACTGATTTAATATCAATGCAAACATAATGGTAGACATAATTAGTTGACGTGGTTCATGTAATGTAACAGGCATACTTTTTTTTATGCATCTTTATCTTTATATTGCACACACCCAAGTCCATTTCCAAAATACAAAACTTTTTTTACAATGTTGCAGAACTCTTTTCAGGTAGAACCTCAATGTTTGTTTTCTTTCCGTTACTAACTGATGTAAGAATTTCAAAATGTTTTACATACATGTAATTAGCATGTGATATAAGCCTGTGTCCGTCAAACAAAATGCCATTAATTTCCTTATTACTGAAATTGATATATAATTAATGTTTTTAATGAGAGAAAATTGCAAATGATCATGGCAAAGTTGTTGATATTATCAATAAAATGCACCAAATGTATCAGTACCTGAAGGTGGGTAGTTATAGTATCAAGAATTTCCTCCAGTCTATGTAATGGCTCTGCACACTGCCAACCAACCACATGTGTGCCTCATAAATACTTAAACTGTGACCTGAGACCTTAAATTACTGTTTTAACTTGGTGTAGCTAGGCATATGTATGTTCGATTGTTAACTTATCACAATGTGGAACAAAAATATCATTACACATGGCCAGTAAACTGAGTAACTCAACCGTCCCTCTCCACAATTCTGTTCCCATTGAACTTGGCCTTTCTACGCCTTCTCAGAGACTAATAATGGAGTTCATGTATTTGAATTCTAGTCTACAGGTATTTCCACACAGATCTTTCTATTATAATATTGTGTTCATACATGAAATTACATGATAAAAACTGCAGAGCTGATTTTGATTTATTGATACACACTGATAGCATTGGTGCCAGTCATAAGTAAACAAAAAAAACTTATATGCAATGACAAAATGGATTAGATAATCCTAATCCATTTTTACTTTTCACTTGTGAGATGAACATGATTAAAAGGTGGCAAAGAAGACTACTCTATTATTCAATCAGCTAATGTTGGCAAACATAGTATGCCAGTATCTTATTGTTTCAACTTAAAGAAATAATGTATGTATTTGCTTACATTGTTTCCAAGGAAATAAAAGGCGTTACCCTTGAACATAAGACATTTCATACATTTGTCTTCAGAGAACTGCCTGAAGATAGCAACGCAACACCTAATTGAACTTCTGTCTGACAGAGCATATTAATAATTTTTTTTATAACATTTACAGTGCAAACTGATAGTAAGTGCCAAATGAAATATTAATGATTGCATTATTCTCTAATAGGGAGGTTGTGTACTGGAGCCGATTTGCTGTTTTAAAATTGATGGTTATAGTAATGTAACGTAATTGTCTGGTGTCATTATAACTCTATGGAAATTGTGTATGAATGTGTTTGTGAAATTACTGGTATATTGTGTTATTAATAATCACGGTGAGGTTACTCTCATGTGTCAAGGTTGTGTGCTCTATTGTGAGATTTTGCTGTCAGTTTTTCATGAAAAATTACCAGAAAAAGTGATAAGTTAGATCAGTAGCATGTTGCAATCTTATCTTATTTCATTAATCATTGACGGATTAACGTTGATTCAACCTCTCATCATTTTAGATGGTTTTCATTTTTGTCTGTATCTAACGAACCCAGTTATAAAAGTCATTTTCTCCGTGGATTATATTGTAAAAAGACTTACAAAAATGCTCATGAAGTAACATCATACCATAATATCCATGGCTCCAGGCAAATGAAGCTAATTAGTTATAAGTTAATTTGGTCCTTGTGACCTTGGATAAGATGATATATGCCACTTGATGTTTTACCTTCATAAGTTTAAAAGTTAAATTGCCGTAAATCTGCCAGATTGTCACCGTTCCTGTTACAACATTGTGGGAAATGATCAGTTACTGTTGACAAATAAATCTTTTACAGTACCTATTCTACCGAACAGGACACACCTTACACGCAGTTGGTTATGTATGACACCCATTTACATTTTCAGATGTGTGTGGGTTTTTTGTTTAGGGACACAGTTGTGCAAAAAGATATAGTGCATACATGTATGAGTATGGGTCAAATAGAAGAAAATGATCGAAAAGTAGTGGTCATCCAAATGAATTTAGGATTGATTGATGATGTAGAGGGCTCATATAAATATATGGTGAACCAAATAAAGGCTGTTCAAGTACATTATTCTATCTTTACATTTCAGCTATACATACAAAAATTATTTTAGCTTGTCTTTTTTTGGAGTAAGAAGCTATAGTAAAGATATTTTTCATGTGTACGAGGAATAGAATGTCCTTGTATTAACTAATGATGGCTGTTCGCCAGGCATTTGTTAAAAAAAGATAGAAAAAAAAATACACCTAATAAGTAATTGCTGCACTTTTTGAATGCATAACTTAATATCCTTCAAGGATGATATGGTTGATGCGTTTCAAGAATTTCTATCTTTTTTTCTAACAAAAGTGTCAAAGAAGTTACCCGTTATTATAGGGAAATTTATTGTGCTATAAAAGCAGAATAACATTTGGTCTCTCATTATATTGGTCATGGTAGAGCTATCATAAGAAACGTTTTAAGTTTTTTTATGGGCAACTCGTGATACTATAGATGACTATTTTAAAAAGCTTTTGATAGCCAGCATGTTGTATTTCATAAATCAAAATATTCATGATTCCCATAGTTTTTTAAATGGTTGACCTGTGTGATAATATGTCGCATGAAAAAATATTTAGATTTACAGCTATAACATTAACACAACCATTTTCATGGTCACCTTGTGCTAGATTAAATGGTCACTGACTGCTAAGAAATTGACACCATATCAAATAGCTGCTACCTTTTTAGATCAATTTTTATAGTGTTTGTGAAACTAAGCTCAGTTTCTATATTTGCATGTATGGAAACAAAATATATGTACACCTGACCATCATTCTGATGTACTGATATCTTTGATAGTTCAAGTCGCAATTCATTTGTGTATGAGATTTTGTATGATTGAGATAACTCCATGTAAACAGCTCTTCCAAATTATCGCCGTAGAAACCTTCTACTCTGTAACAGCCCTCTCTTATGTTAATGGATAGCTAAAGGGCCAGGGGCATTTGAACGGTTGTCTGATGTCTATGTTTTATACAGAGATAGTTGAATGTAGTTCTCATTATCTTTTATCTAGCACTTGCAATGAAACTAAACTTGTCATAAAGTCGCCTGATTTGCAAACAACAAAACCAACACAATCAACCTTTTTACCCATATCACATGGTCACCTTGAGTCAATCAGACTGTGTCAGCTATTGACCGAAGCTCCCAGAAACCAGCCCTGATTCTCATGTAAGAGGCAGACAAATGAACATATCTGTTCGTTCATGGTCACTCCTGGTTTGATGACCAGCCAGTCATCTATTTAAAACCATGAAATTAGAACGATTGATATTATACCCATTTAAGAAATCGTCCACCCAAATAGAAGAGGGTAACTGAACCAGTTGGTGGCCACTTGTGCTAAATAGATGGTATCTGTCATTCATGATTCACACTTGCCATTTTCAAAAGAGTGTAAATTAATTTCTTCCAGACAATACATATTAATAATATTATGTACACAAACAATTTCCCACTTTGAAATACACACATGAACATAAAAATAGTTATATATTTCATCATCATGGGATGAGATAAGACGAAACATGAGCCATCATACTTGGGTTGCTGACTATTCATATGTAGCGTCAAGGCTTGTGATGCTCCTTTCCTTTGGTCAACCTTGATCATTTAGATCGATGTGGTCGTCATGGGCAGAGGGGAACGAACTACAAGTGAAAGCCTTCTATTACGTCATAGGACAATCAAGGCCAATGTCAATCTTTATTTTAAATTATGGAATTCTATTGTGAATTTGCTCATTAATACACACTGAATCAGATAATAGAACATTTTCAAAGTTATGTTGAAATTTATATACAAGTAGACTCATGAATATTATTTAAAAACACATTTGTTTGCCAAATTGTAGAATTTCTTGAGGTATTCAAAATTGAGTATTAGAGCACTTTAGAAATGAATGATTTGAACTGTTTTTCTGAGTTATCCATTATCCTGGTGTCCATTCTTTACTTATCAAAGTTTAGGTTAAACAGCTCCAACTGTAAAGTTCAAGTGTTAAAAGGTGATGCTATTAGAGCCAATGATAAAGCTCAGATTTACCATGATGAATGTCTGTTTCACCCTCACTACATCTGGGTGAATTAGACATTAATGTAAACTTTAAGCGTACTGAAAGCTTTATTATAGTCTGCAATCACCCTGCCAGTAAAGAGTTAAAGAATGTGTGTGTTTAAGTAATTTTAAATGCTAGTTTTTTTCCTCAGAGCCTTGGCGTCGGATGTCACGGAGCTGGTGAGCCTCGAGGACCGAGACAAGTCGCTGTCCTCGGCTTGCGACGACGAGGAGGAGGACAGCTCACCACAGTCAGCTTTCTCAGGTACATGGCTCATTGTGGGTTTTTTCCAATTGTACAGTAGAACCAGGTTTTAAGTGATCTCAGTAGAGAAGTGTTTTTTACAATGTTTGCAGTGGTCTCTTTATGAAGGCTATGGTCTGTAAGAAATGGTCTTATTATAGAAGTAGTCCTAATTGGACGTTCTACTGTAGTTTTACCATGCCGGCCTTTACATGTATGCTGGAGACTCATTGCAAGATGACTATCATGCAATGGCCTCGCTCTACACATCCTTATATTAATTACAATGGTAATGAAATATAATTTAGCAGACATAGGTGCTGAGGTATGCAATTGTTACACACTGTAAGTTTTTCATTTTTACTTCATTCTTACTAGATATCAGGTGAAGGCTGTACTGCCTTTTCATAAGTCTTAAGAAATGTGTATTTATTGTGAAACCTTATGTTATTTTCTCACGATATTAAAAAAATAATTTTTGAATGTGTGTTTCTTGTGACCATCGTAACCTTTCTTGAGGCTCTTTTTCGTATGACAAAGAACTCATTAAGTTGGTCTTATTTATTCACTCCATACCACCGTAACAGAAAATTAGAATCCTATTCACATTACTTTTACAAAGTCCTTATTTTTGTAGGATTAGATAATAGTATATGACATTGCCAGCAGCATTATTTGTACTCCTTTCTGTAGACCGCATTGTCATATGCAGGAGAATAAGCATTGCGGATGTTTGCCCTCAGCATAGAGCCCATTTATTAAAAGTTGAGTAATTTGCTTAGAAATAAACATCCAATGACATTCCCGTTAGTGTTATTATTTCTGCCCATAATCATTTGTTATTTATTTGACCTTCATCCATTCCTATGATAGTTAGAATCAAGGAAAAATGGTGTCTTGAGACATTAAAAAATGATCTGAAATATTAAGTCATCACTAGTTACCATGTTTATATATTAATGAATGCTATTAATATATATTCATAGATACACGTGGAAAAAGATATTTGACAAATTATCTTAACTTGATTGTACAATTATGAATTGTTTAAATGCTTTTCAAGCAAATTTGTACTATGTAAAAGATTCCTATGTAAGATGTCGAATATTGCAAGGTCACTGATGAAATATGCATAATGCAGTCTAACGATTTTTGGCTAAGTAATTAGTGATCTTTATATACATCAAGGTCTGAACCAATTCAGCTCAAGTTTTGTGCAGTTAATTTTTCTTCAATTAATTAGCAACACCCTGACTCTTAGGTTTGAATAAATTGGCTGGACTCAGTGGAGGGGTGGGCCTTTACAAGAGTAAGTATTGAGATTTCAAGTGTGGGAGACCTGAGTCCTATATATGTGAGTCTGTCTTGATAGTTGCTGTATATGGGAGTTGTTTTTACATGAGCAGTGACTTTTGAAGTTGTTATGGCAATATAACATACAACTGGTAAATAGTTAAACATGAACTCAAAATGACTTCAGCTATCATCTATATGATTCATGTTGCTCTAAGAATATTTTCATGTTGATTATTTTTATATCGGTACATGTAGTATTGAGCATGTGGAGTCAGAGGCTTTGAAACAAAACTACAGATTAGTCACATTATTAAATTGTATCTCTTCTCAAATTTCACCGTGTTTTAGTGTAAAGGATTTACTTAACTTGATGCTCATGTGGTGAGGCAGTTGGCGACTGTTGCCTGCAACACGAACAAAACTAAAGCAAAATGTTAAAAATTTTGACAACACAATGAATATCTGTGAATATCTAATAAAATTGATACCATAAGACTATATTTTGGTACTCAACATAATAAAGTTATGATCCTGAGGTCCCTAATCTGCAAATTAATGAACTTTGGACCCACTCACATGCATATGGTACACATAGTAATATGAATATTTATTAATTGGAACTTTGCCATTCTATGGCCAGTCCAATATGGATTAGTAATTCATACACAATCTATATCAGTGACCTCATTAGTCAGGGATTTTGTTATATTTATATTATAACTGATTTAGCATTGGCCATTCATTTTCTCTACCTATAAATGGAAAATATTCAAATACCCCAGTATATATATATTAATGTAAAATCAATGACCCATTGTCATTTTGTCGAACTATAATGCTATTTATTTTCCATTTTAGTATCATATTATTTGTTTGAAGTGGTTTTTTAATGATGTTGAAACAGATGGTAAAAATGTCTTACTCTTTTAATTCAATGTGACCTTGTAACTATGATGAATCAATTACCAAAATTTTCATTGAAGTTCACTTGGAACTGAATTTGAAAGTGTTAGTGAGTTGGTAGAAATCGTGGACAACAGAGGCCACTATCATCCAAGTTTGAAGCCAACGTAAGCAAGTTATGGGAAGTTGATGAGAAACTAATAGGATATACAACTTACTGCCTCGTCAATTTTTATCAGCAATAGGTCCATTATGGAAATAAATCTAGCACTAAATCAGAGCAACAGCTTGATATTGACTTTTATATGTGGTGGCTTGTCTTGCATGCAGCATTAAATGACCTCTTGCCGATGGTTAGAATGGATAGGGCTCCATTACTACGACCTTGTACACAATGTCTGGATCACATTTGACCGGCTCATGAACCGATTGTAACCGTTGAGGAGTGTCGTTGAAGTTCCTCCTTGCAGTAATCTAAGTGCAGTAAACCTTTGTAGTCTTATCATTCAGTTTGTTGAATTATCTTTAAATCTAAGTAATTTTCATTTCGTCAGAAACCAATTTTAGAATAGAAAGAAGTATTTTAGATTTATACCACATACCTCACTGAATTTCATATGAATCAGTGGCTTATAAGATTAAGTTTGTGGTGTTATCTGATTTTATATTTGATAAAGTCAATCACTTGTTTATTAGCAAAATACATAAAATTTAATGAGAACTCAAACTGCAGAAATAGAGGTGTGGGCACTAGACACATCTACATTACAAGTATTTTTTTTAACTTTGAAATGATTTTTTGTTTTTGTTTTTTTCATTTCATTTATGTGTGTGTATATATATATATATATATATATGCGTGCGTATGCAGTGCGTGCGTGCGTATATATATATATATATATATATGTATATATATATATATATATATATATATATATATATATATAATATACAAAAATATATTTTAAAGCCATATATATATATATATATATATATATTATATATATATATATAATATATATATATATATATATATATATATATATATATATATATATATATATATATATATATATATATATATATATATATATATATATATATATATATATATATGAACTTTAAACTTAAACTAGCACCAAGAATAGATTTAGATATAATATGTTATATTCCTGTCAGAACACACAGTTGTAGACCATTTTATCTTGCCACAAGAGGGTGGGAATACCCTAAACAAAGGACTTCTAAATCTGTTTGATAATGTGTTATGAACATATTTTAAAGTCACCTGTGCCATAATTCATTGTGAAATGATGACCACTGGTCACTTCACATAATCATTAGCTGTAAAATTATTGTTGGTCATCCAGTGTAATAAGAGAGACTAAGAATTAATGGGTAATTTGTACTAACATATGCTTTTATAACCTGTAATTTGGAACCATTGATGTGAATACATAACCAAGGGTTAATGGTATATATGCACTCTATAAGGGCATCATATGGCCTATTTTTAAGAATTGCTTTCTTGTCATATCTTACACACTATGTAAAGGCCTATGGGCTTTTAGTTGAAAAGGCCAATTTAGATGTCAGTGGCTGGAAGAAATAGGTTCACTACATTAAAATCCTTATAGCAATAGTTTTGTAAATTGAATATTTTAGGTATGTCTTAAATGTTTATTTATTAACCACGTCTATTTTATTGTTATCATTTATGGCTAATGAGTTCAATTATTTTTCTTTCTTCAGCCCTGACATTTCTCTTGTTGAGTACAATGTACATTTAATATATAAGTAACTCGACCCTTGTGAACTATTTTAATTGGTTCTATCTAGTCAAGAGTAAATATTTTGACATTTTTATTTGAGTTATATTTGTTTGAGCTTCAAAGTAGTTTATAAATATCCACAGAGTGTTTGTTACATAAAGAAGAAATTACTAGTAAAAGCATTATAATAAAACAAATGCAATTACACTCCTGTTGCCAATGATTCCACGTGTGGAAAATTTGGTAACTTGGTGTTTGTCACTGGATGGTGTCTAAACTTTGAGTCATCATTTCAGCATGAAAAAAAAAACATATAACATTGAGGTGTCACTTTAAAATGAAGTTTCCTTCTTGTATTCTTTTCAAATCAGATATTCTGTAACATTATGTTATCATTATCGAAATGAAGCATCGTTGAAGCTTTGTCAGATGGAGTGATGGCTCCATAGGAGTTTGATTTGAGGATGTGTGCTGTTAATTGACTGTCAATAGGGTCTTTAAAAAGAAACAGAAAATTAGATTCCGAAAAATAAATCGATTGGTATCGAAAAGTTGAATTTTAATTTGTTCTTTTGATAATCATAAATAATGTCAGAAATGATTAATGGGTTATTATGTCGCTTCAGCTCAGCTGCTGAAGAAAATCATTGTGTTCCGTTCGTTTGTAACTATGACGTATGTATGTATGTCTCTGGACAAGCTAGAGAGTGTACCGATGAACCGATTTCATTCAAACTGTACACAACTATGAGGTTTGAGGCAACACAAAAGTGATTCAATTTTGGGCAATCTGCCAATTAAACTGTGCCATTCCACAGGGCAATTATGGTCCATTTACTTCTTATTACTATTGAATGCGCAATTACAGATCAATATTCTATCAGATGCAATATAGTCTACTTGGTGTTGTTTGCTATTTGCTGCAATAGAATCCATATATAGACAGTGGGATATTATTAGTGGCTGATTAATACCCGGTATATTGTAATTGTGTACTTTTCATCATGATTTCCAAAACATTTTCGTAAACAACTTTATTGTCCATAAGTCAACGTTGTTCTAGCAAGTATACATCGTTTCAGTATATATCTTAAATGCCCATAAGTCAAAGTTGTTATAGCGACACTGTGTTCTTTGAACACTTTTAGTCTAGCTGATTTTGTTTTCATATACCCTGGTACTTGGAATATACGATATTGTTTGATCAGACGTTCTATAATGAGAATGTCTTTTAGGAGAGAGTATTTCTTGTCACTACAACCATATGTCTCTTTAATGATTCTTCTCACACCTGCTGAGAAATCGTTCACATAGGGGATTTCCACCACAGTCTTTTTCCTCCTCAGCTTGGTCTTTCTCCTTGGAGTTATACTTTTCTTTCACTATGGAACCTTACAATAGTCTTGCCATGTGGTGGATAGTACGAGTGACATTAAGTTTGTAACCCAATTAAGTTTGTGATTTGAAATGAAGTAGAGGTATTGATCAGTCTGCTTTGGCTTACAATAAAACTAATTTCTGTCTTCCATTTTCTCTCTTTGCCATGAGCGTTCCTCACAGTGTATAGCTTCAAAATTTTGCTCAAAAGATAGTTTAACGAATTGTAGGATTATGGCATTACATTTAAATGATGATATGATCATTACAAATGTATTTTCTGACCATACAATATATTGTCTCAACGTTATTTTGGTACATTACATCAAAGTATAGAACATCATCATTGTTAATTAAATGTGTGCAATAACACAATTTATTAACGTGTTTACAATTGCTTATATTTTTATTTCAGCTCAGTATAAAATTATGAATTTGATATTTTGCTGAAACTGGATACAGAAAAAAGGTATCTTGAAGTGAAGAAATCTGGGCTCGCGCGGTCGTTCGTTTTATCGCCATCGGCTAAAAGTTATTGGCGAAAGATTTTGATTACTCTTTCGCCGATGTGGCGAATCATTTATATTCAAGAAAAATTCTTGAATTTTGTCTGCTAAATCGAGACTAAAATGTCGGAGCGCCGTTCGCCATCATTCTGGCTGACAACATTTTGGTTGGAACGCCGTTCCAATGACAACAAAGATGGCGGCGCCCATGCACATGAAAATGCGAGTAATTTACATGAATAAAACAAAAATTTTGCATATAAATATGTTATCAGTTGTATTGTGAAATTATCGCGTCATAGACTACTGTATCGATGCATTCATCGTGAGTTAATAAACCGTGATTCAGCGATGCATCAGTGTATACTTCCAATTCTAGCGACCGGCAAGCATGACTTGTTTCAATATTATTTCAAATTCTTTGGATTAACCGACCGTAGGTGTTTCTTAATGACAAAGAACTAATCCTGGTAGATTAGGTTAGTTTGTAATAATGCACCGTTTGAATCTCACAATGTAATGATAACGTCTGAGTGAAAATGCAAGTAGTTCCTCCCCCTCCCCCTGACACCTGTCAACGTGGGTGGCCCAATGGTGGAGCGCCGAGAGATTTCGAAAGGAAACGTGCATAGGTCTCCATTGTCCAGTCCCACCGGGCCACCCTCAGAGAAAATTGCATTAAAATTAAGAAAATATAGTGTATATGTGTTATCAAAAGTTTGAATCCATTATTAGCCAATGTACTTCATTGGTTGATGCAAAGCAGTGATCAGAAGAATTCTGGTGTCTTTTCCTAAAGTTTTGAAAGTAATATATCCGGCAACAATTGACAGTCACACTGCCATGTAGATCAGATGTATTATAATATTTTCCTAAACTTAGTACCAACTTAGTGATCTATGCTACATAAAAATATAAATGCTTGTCCATATATCAGGAAACTAGTATTGTACAGTAGTACTAGTCCGATGTGTATGAAATCTTTGTTCTCACTGGCGCGCTTGAAAATTAAGTAAATATCAGTAGCAATTTTTTATTGAATGCTATCTGATACAATTTATCATTTTCTTGTGCAATTTAGAATGGCAACTATAAATTAATAGCAGGAAAATCATCATAAGGAATGAACTAGTTAATAAGTACAAAGTAGTAATTCCGTTGACGAAGTAACTTGATGAGCAACTGGTTGAGCTTCTTACAAAAAAATGTAGCCTGTCTGCACTTTGTCAAAAATATATACAAAATAGTATTGATATGTAATATATTCTGAAGTCCAACAAATCTACATCATTTCTAACAGTATTATACAAAATTCAAACTTGGCTAAAAAAAATTCAATTGGCTAAAATTTTTTTTAGTTGTTTAGCCATTTGGCTACAAAAAGATTCAATTGGCTAAAAAACTTGAGATGGTTCTAGTGCTAGCCCAGGAAATGGATGTAAAATACAATGGAAAGTCTGATTTCTTTCAACTCATGAAATGCAAGTTAACTTGCCACTTGATACATTTGTACATAATGGAAGGATATTGAGGGTCTTCTGTAAGCATTAATATAGGCGAACATTTCTTCAGGACAGGTTTCATATATAACTAATTATACTACATACATGTATATAGGAGTTAAGAAGCATGTGAGCACTATGCCCTAGTTTCAAATATACAGCATATCAGTCTGCAATGAAAAATCAAGAAACATTTTAATCATAATATCAAACACCTTATCATGATCTTATCAATTCAAAGTCTGTGTACATACATGTAGCCTTGACTGCAGTTTTTAGTGAGTTTCAAAAAGAAAAAAACACTGTGTACTGGCTTGCACAATACAGACTCCGTCAGATTAGGGCACACAAGTGAATTATAAAGAATTTTGTTACGATGGTTCATTTAATAAGAATTTATTTTCTGATAATTACATACATATTAGATGGTTTACATTCCTCTACGACTTCCTCTCATTGTGACGACTGTGACGACTGTCATGAATGAGAAAAAAAACTGTTGCTTCTGCAATGTACGGGTTCCTTCTTGCTTCGCCTGAAGTTACGTAGTTTCTCTTCTTATATAAAAAGAATTTTCAAAAATTCATGACCACGCCAGTCATTTTGACAGATTTTTGTTTAAATATACATAGTCCACATTTTTTTAACCAATCAGTCTTGTTGATGTGCCCAAAATATTACGACAACGCCCGAACAAATCCGAATATTTATGATAAAAACAGTATCAAAGATGGATGGCAATGTGTGGAAGTAGGAGAAAATATTCTGATTTTTATGTTTTTCTGTTCATTTAGTTAATCATGTTATAAGTTACGTTCACACATAAGCGATATCGCTTGAGCGACGGAGCGACAAAGAGACAGGCGATTTTTTGGGTATATCATATTTGCATTGAGCTGTTAACACATAAGCGACGGGGAGGCAAAGCGATATCGCTCCAGGCGATTTTTTTGCTCCATGAGCGATAAAATCGCCTTGTCGCTAGGAGATTTTCCTAGGACAAGATCGTTTTCTCATGTAGTCTAGCAGTTTTTAATTGATTTTGGTCGCCTATGTGTGAACAGCTCAATGCAAACATGATATACCCAAAAAATCGCCTGTCGCTTCTTCGCTTCGTCGCTTCTATCTGAAATACATAATCAATTGGAATATATGGATGTTTAATGATTTTTATACCTTCAAGGAAAATCGCCAGTGAAAATCGCCTGCAAAATCGCTTGTGTGTGAACACAAAATCGCCTGTCGTCCCATCGCTACGTTGCTACGTCGCTTTGTCTCTTGCGCGATATCGCTTATGTGTGAACATAAGCATAGTGTCGGCGATTGTGCAGTTCCAAGAAATCATGATGGCCATAACTTTATTGCGAAATATTACAATTTAGTGCATTGTAATACGGTGATTCCTCTTATGTCGTTACGTTTCTGCACTGAAGGGTGAGGGTGTGTGTACAGAGAGAAATTTGATACAAAATTGAACACCAATTGATGACTGGGAATTATTGCACGGTTTTGAGGGTGAGCAAATCTACAAGCTTTATCGAGACATGCTTGAGTTACTGATACACCATGCTATGTGGCCTTGAATGATAAGGAAGTAGGTCACGGACTTTCACTTGTGATAGCCTCTCACATACAGCTAGCTACACGGCTTGTGATAACAGTTATGTTTGACTATATGAACCCTGATGTATACAGTCTGTTCGACTATATGAACCCTGATGTATACAGTTTACTAATTGTATTTTGCTATTTGTTGATTTTACTTTAGAATGTGCTACTTAAAGTAGTGTGTAGTAAATGTTTCTGAAGTTTTATGAGGTGAACTTTTTTAGAGGCTGATATTTCAATATGCATTTGGTGTAAACACATCTTATTGAAATACATATTTAGACTTAAAAAAATGAAAAATAAGAAAGAACATCATCACACACAGATTCACACAATGATAGTAATAATACAATGTATGCAATTTGTTACCTGCATAGATATCTGGCATAGAAATTTCCCATGTCTTCCCAGTATTGTGCTATTTAGTTATGTGTTTGCACCCCAGTACTGTGACATTACTTTATGAACAGAACTATAAGTGATTTGCCCCTAGTTTTACTGGGTGTGTGCTGTGCAGTTACTTTCATGTACATGTATGAACATTTGTACATTGTAAGTATATACAAAGGCTCCTCTTCAGTATAGCATAAAGTAAATGCATCCATTGTTGTTGAAAGCAATGAAAGAGTAATGTGACTTCCGTGGTTGACATTTTAGTCTCTCAATGGTGAGTTTTATGTATGAACAATGGAATATAACCAATGATAAGGTTTCATATAAATTAATATTTATATTTCATGTTTGATCAAAAGACCAAATTTAATTTAACACTACTACCAGCACTTAGTCTGTTTATGACATTTAGTGTAGTGAATTGAAGGAAATTAAAATTCATTTTGGAACTTTGCTATCTTAACCTGGGATGTCGCATCACTAGCATCTCATGCAACTCCTAAGTTTAGCTACATTCTTCCTTTTTCTATGTATTTTTCTATATTTTTCTATATCTATGGGAACAAAATCAAATGCTGATCTCAAATCTTGGCTATATCATATACAGTTTTGCAGTTCTTCAAATATTGGACTGAGCGCTTTTTGATCAATATTAATATGAGAAAATGTGTCTGCTTTTGTAGACTGTTGATTCTTGTTCTGTTTCCAGTGAGACCTTTGGCCTTGGACGCTTGCAGAAGAATTCATTATCAATAGTTGGGCTGCTATTGTCAGTGATAAATTGTGTAGAAGGTCAGCAAATCCTTGGTCAGTTACTTTGAAAAGGTCGGTTACTGATCGGGTAGATACAGCTGCTGACCATGTGAATGGAAACAAAGTTGTAAAATCCAATATCTGAAAGCCAATCTTATAAAAATCTATGTATCTATTTGTACTTCTATTTTACTCTATCCAAGCATCAAGGAAAGTAGAATCTGTTTAGATATATTATTTTCATCTTTCACAACACACAATAATTTATAACTGTTAGACAGTTTCGTCTGCTTCTGCAGACATTTTCCAAAACACTACTGCACATGTCAGATCATGGTTTACGGCTGCAGTCCCCGCCTTAGCGTAGTTCAAGCTGAAAGGCATATATGATTTTACATTAATAATCAGAGTATTTGTTGGTCATACTTGTAATTTATACCTTGAAAATTTCTTTATTATTCTTGTTGCTGAACAGCAAAAAATCAAATTTAAATTCCTTTCTTATTTTAGTTGCTGGACAGCAAAGAAGCTATTAAATGTTGACAGAGAACCACTTGACCCATATCCCAGTTTGACCTTGTGTCTGAACCTGAGGTGTGACCTTTACCTTGCTCATTCCATTCCACATTTGATCTTGGCAATCAGAGCTGGAAGCAGCAGTCTTTATTGTGCATCATGGTTCTTCTGTCTTTTTACGATTGGCTCTCTGTCAATTCAGTTCTTATATGTTCAGAATAAAATTTTGTGCTATTATGATTTAAGGCGTGAGCGGGTCAGAATTTTTTGTACTGGTGCTGCAAATAATTTTTCATTATATTGTCATTTTTTTCATGCATTTGGTTCAAATTGGTATATGCTATATGAGCTTGCTGTCACCACATTAGCATTATTTTTCTTGTCTTTCCTTACCAAAAAGCAATTTGTTTATCAATATTAATTTATTATAAACAAATGGAAATTCTAAAAACCCAAAAGAATGTATAAACGGTTGATAGTTTAGAAACTGTAGACAATACAATAAATAGCTTTTTCATTCAATCTTTGGTTTAAACATATTTTATTGAACAATCTTTCACCATGAAATATTTCCGGAACTGCTCTCTTCACACTCATAACACCTCATTGACATTGTGTCAATTGGCCAAGAGAGGATGTGAAACTACATTAAAAAAAAAGAAGCAGCAGATATGAACAAACTTACAGAAACATAAACCGTTAAACGTGTGTCTTTAATGACCCTGACATTTAGCCGTTGCAATATGACCACATGCATGATACTCTGTTGCGCGGTGTTGTGCAAGGTCACTACTTGTCAAAAGTTGATTACGTGGGTGGGTGTATGTGTTGTTAGTAATAACTACGTCACTGAAAAAGGAGATTTCTGAATAATTTGAACTTGATACTATTTCTGGCAGGTTAGCTTTTAGGACGTTGGGGCTATTGCTCAAGTTCTCTTTGTAATGCTATTGTTACATTCTATTATTAAAACTTTTGTATTCATAGCAAAGTTTTCCCTAAATTTAGCATTGATTTATTAATGTCTGTAAATGTCATTATGGAACTGATTTAATGGACATAGTAGAAATTAGTATATGCCAGTGAAAAACATTAGAAGATTAAAGTTGCCAAATGGTTTGTCATGTCCCATCAAGTTGTACGTGTTCCGATCTTACAATCTGCATTGTACATGACCAAAATTATTTGACAGTATTGTATGCAATACTTTCAAATGGTTAGAACTATTATTATTTGTGGGAACGACTGCACAAATAGAGACAGACAAACACAACCTTATCTCTCGTCTGTATTTGATTTACACAATATCATAGAATCCTGTGTATATTGCAGTTGTATTGGTGAAGTCTGTCTGAACTGTAAAAGAACCCGCATTTAATTCATATCAGGAATAAGCAGCAAAATATGATCAGCATTACTTTCGGTCATTCTATCCAGACTCAGACAGTTTGACTCCAGACTTGCACAAGCACAGTGTTGCATAATGTTAGTGGACCCAAGGTCACTCCATTAGAATGAAAGCAAAGCATCATAGCTCACACACGGCGCATGCTTGTCTTGATATTAGAGCTTGGTAGTAGCTTCAGTATGCAATTCGAGCATGTTCATGTTTCCATGGTATTTGCACATAACTTAACATTAAGCTCATAACATAAAATTGATAAGTGTATGAAAATTACTATTTCATGTACCCTATATGTTTATTGATGTTCTGCTATTCAAGTATATCATGATTTATCTTGAAGAAATTCTGATGTTTATATACATTTATATCTATTTGCTTATAGAGATATTTGATAATGAAATTGCTGAAATTTTCCCTATGTTTTTGTGATGTTGTAGATAAAATTTGACACCCACCCATTAAAGCAATATGCAGCCATTGCAAAGTGAGCTGTTTCTGAAGGCCACCACTGTGGTAAGATCAGGCCCACATTCTGTGGGCGGTCCTGGAATAAACTGTTTTTATTAGTTTCCATTTAATAGAACTTTAAGTAAAACGTAACAGGATCACACCATGTGACCAACAGCGTTTCGTTTTTTCAATAAAATACATATTTTGTTTGTCGATCCATTTATCATTGAGATATGACAGACAATTTTTGTTACTATCCCTCTTAACAGAAGTTGAACCCAACCATTTAGACTTTGAAGGGTGAGCAGCGAAACCACTGAGGCATGGTTACATTGCGCAAAATGATGTTAACACATTCATGATGCACACTTAAAATTCTGTTGTACGTACTTGTGATTCGAGAACTTTCATTGCTTACATGATAAAAAAGACTTATGAATATTTTACGCAAGAAGTATGGAAAGATCACTAACAAACCACTGACAGTCCAATGGCAAATGTCTCAAATCAGAATGTGACTCCAGGGTCAGGATTAGGTTGAAAAATGCTACTTGTCAGCAGGACGAGTAAACCTCAAATATCTACTCGTCCTGCAAAATATGTACTCGTCCTCCTTGCACAAAGCTCTATATTTGTATGGCAAATTGACCAGAATTGCTACACGTCAGCAGGACGAGTTGCTTAAACATTCTACTCGTCCTCCACAAGTTTTTACAAGTCAATACGAGCAGACGAGTGGCTAATCCTGACCCTGTGACTCGCTTGCATGAGAGTTAATTTTTGAACAGTTCAAAACTTGGAATGACTTACAACTATGTTGGACATGTCGGCGTACAGTCACGCAGGATCCATGTGAGAAAAACCGATAGAATGAATAGGTCACTGATCTATCATAAAAGACTTCAAATATGCCATTAATGTGTTCACATAATTATTTGCCAGTGTGACCATGCCTTTATATATTCATTATTTAGAATACCATCTGAAACTTTCGTTAGTAGGACAGGAAATGAAAATGTTCTCGAATTTAAAAGTCATGTTGCGATTGTTAGCTTATAGTTTGATAGTGTAAATCATGGATCTATCAAACAAGACAAAAATGAAAATTATGTAAATCAATAGACTCCGGAGAGAATCAGAAAAAATGCAATTAACCTAGAAAAGTTGCATAATTCTGTTCCAAGGTCCCCCCTAACAAAAGGGCAATGTATCAGCCAGAGAGACCATTACTCTGAGACTTGTTTTGAAAAGAAAGCCACTATCAATAAAATGAGAATTCCTTCGTATATCATATTTAGTGTACATCTTAGAAGATTGAATTCAGAACAAAAAAAAATCAAGCAACATATATAATCTACTAATATAAATTTTACTTTATTTCCATTTTTTCATCCATATCTGTTGATTTCATACCTTGGACAAAAGTATTGCAATCAGCCATAGACAATCATCTGCTGAACATGGTTCTAAACATCACCAAAATGACATCACACGTAATCGCTTTCATTTAGCACATATTCCTCCCACGTCAAACATACAGCAGTCTTGTTGGCCAACAGCTTTCATTTTTCTCCATACAGTAGTCACTACTAGGAGTCAAACTCACAATGCTGTTGAAAGCCAACAAAAAACTACCGTATATTACCATCCAAGTGCCCACCATCGCGTAACAGCTTCCTCCCCCCTCTTTTTCTTAAATGTCCTTAAGAATTATGTAGTAACTGTACTCTTGCTTAACAGCCCACCCCCAAGTTTGAGAAAATTTCAATTTAATGGCCCTGGGCGCTTGGATGTTTGTATACGGTATTATAGGATATGCCAGGAGATGAACCCACTGAAGTTCAAGTCCATATTATAATAAAATCTCTCACCATCATCCTAAAACACTGATCTATGCTTTGAATGGGTGATTAGTAGTGTCTAATAAAACTATTAGTTAGTTATTATTAATATATCTGTATATAAGTTACTAATACCTGTCTGTAATAGTCAATGAATAGAACCTTGACAATATTCTGTAGCAGAAGCAAATTTGAAGTGTAAGGGATTTAGTGAAGAGATGGATCAGTCTCATGGTGATTACATAATCACTGTCATGTGACCACAAGGTCACTCCAATAAAACAGAATGATGGATGGCCTAGAAAGGAGCTGGGTTAATGCACACATGAGACCTTTATTTCCTTGGATGAAGACATGTAAGTGAGCTAAAGCCAAACATCTAATATATAAATTGATCATATAGATCGTAAATCATATAGAATCTTTACTGGAGTAATACAGTGCTGATTGCAAATGAAGGAGTGCGAATTTCACCGAATCTGTCGAATTCTAAATGAACTTGCGAATCACAGCGAATGAAATGTATAAAAGGCGAATGGAAAATTCTGATTGTACTTACCTTACTAGAAATTCAAGAATTTGGGTGATAATGAGCGCATTAGGCGAATGACAAGTATGTCATGAATGGTACAGTTCTGAAAATTCACCTTATTCGCGTACTACGCATGGAATGTGATGCAAATGAGAATCAATATGTTGCCCTGAGCTTATCTTGTGCAAATACAAAAAGAAAGAATTAAGCAAACTTTGTGAATCACATTCGAAGTCAATTCTGCAAATTTTGTATGTGTTTTGCACAAAATTCTCATGTTGGCCCCTATAAAAGGTGATAAGAAAATTATGAGGAGAAATCTTAAAAAAACTTGGCAAAACCACAGAAAAAAAGAAAGTTTGGGGATAAAGAGGAACATTTGATTTTTGTTGAAAATGAGATGAGAGACTCAAGATATCAGCTCTGATGCCCTGTCAAGAAAAAATAAAGAAAAATTCAAAATCTGAGACATACTCTGCAGCTGGTGCACAACAAGTGCGTGAATAATCCATTTGAAAACGAGCTCATATCGAGACTTCATGCACACTTGTCGAACTAGCCACACAAAATGTCAATAATTGTGTTCCAAATTCGTCAAAATCACTCGCACTAAGAGATCTTGGCGAATTTGGCGCACTGGACCCGAATAAAGGAAACTTGAGAGGGTAGGCTATGTATTTTTGCAGAATTTTTCAATGGATCGTTAGTGTGGTATCAGAATTCACCGTTCACAAAATGAAAACACAGAATGAACACGAATGAAATTAGGGAAGGCAATAATGCGGATTATAACACTCTATCTGTGACACACCCCTAAATCCTGCATTTGTGATTGGCTTAGAGCCAAATCAGCCGGTCACCTATTTCTCCATAGTCGACTGGGCAATAGTGCCCTCTAAAAGTTGGTCACACTTTCGGCTATCTATTCAAATAAGTAAATCAATATAAAACCATATTGGCCATCTGTACACTCACAAATTGTATGCCAATGCTAAAGAATTGTGTGTACGTTGGATTTTCTGCAAAATTTACTTGCAAATAAAGCGTAGATGATTGAGACAAGAAAAAAAATGCTTACTGTTTACAACATAAAATAACAGAATGTTTTCAAAAATTTCTGAATAATACTTCCAGTTCCTAGTATACGTACGTATTTCTAAGTAAGACTGACATGAACTAGTACGTCTGACAATTTATCTAAACGTATGACGTTTGTTATACTACACAGAGATGCGTAAGACGTTTACAAATATCGCAATGGCGAGAGACTTTTGCTGTGCGTTGAACCCGATTAATTCCATGCTATTTTCGTGAGGCTTTCCATCAAATAGTATGTGCTAATGAGGGTATATCGTGTTATAATGAATATATATCATGGTTTGTCGGTCACCATGTATGAATGCATGCCCTCATGTAGTGAATATTGCCCTCGCAAGCTCGGGCAATATTCACTACATTCGGGCATGCATTCATACATGGTGACCTCCAAACCATGACATATTTCTTCAATATTCCATGTCCCTCGTTTGTAATCAGCGTCTATGTAAATGAATAGAATTCATTGAAGTCTGCAATGTCATCACGTTATCTAAAATACTTACATGTATGTAAAGCTAGCTGACATCTTGTTTTGAATGAGCGCAACAAACTGTCAATCCATTTGCTGCTGTTGTGAGTTCCTTGGATGTTTTTTGCTTGATCTTCATGTAAATCTACATGTATATCATTGGTTTATTTTGTGGGGGTAATGGTCCCTGATTGTGTATGGATTACATAACTTCTCTCAGTCTCAAGGTCGTGTGAGTGCTCTGTTACATTTTTTGTGACCTAATGAGATCTCCATATGAAAGATGTGTCTGTCTGTAAACTCAGACTGCAGATATGTTACTGTAAAATGCTGTCTATATTATAATGGAGAAATGTAGTTTGGTCTGTTTACTAAAGAATTTGTATGCAATTTATAAGATATGATTTGTATGAATTGAAATTTATTTCCCTCTCATATTTTCTCTTTTTATTGATCATCTGCAAAAGCAATACATGTATATAACTGTAGTAAAACTTGAATAACATCATATTTGTATACCATATAAATAATACTTCAAGGATTGAGACGATGCTGATATACAGTCTTGATCCTGTCAGAAAGACACAGATGCCAAATATAAAGAATTACGATGATCGAATGTAGGTTAGTGACAGTAGGTAGATTCATAATAATAGTAATAGTTTACCATTCTCTACTGTTTATATATGTGAAACTTATGACGTTTCGCCATGGTGTACTACATGTACATGGCTTTTTCAGACGTTGTTTTGTGAGTATCACAACGAGGCTGGAGTAGCTGGAGCAGCGCGCGGGGTACCTCCCTCCCTTTCGATATAGACAACACCAAATTTCTGGGGAAAGAGGAAGGAAAAACAAGACGACAGATACTTGAAGCCCTCAAGATACACCAGAGGAACCCGGCCCTAAATAACAACAGAGGGAGGGAGGTACCGCGCGCGCTGCTCCAGCTACTCCAGCCTCGTTGTGATACTCACACAACGTCTGAAGAAGCCATGTAGTACACCATGGCAAAACGTCATAAGTTTCACATATATAAACAGTAGAGAATGGTAAACTATTACTATTATTATAAAGAATTACGTTACAATTGCTTACGTTTCTTTCTAATTTCTTCTAGTTTGATTATTTTTTCTTAGATTATTTTTTCTTATTTTTTCTTATTTTTCTTAATGAAGGATAATAGTATAAAATAGCTTCTAATCGCGCCTTGTTTACGGAATGAAAATGCATTAACAGATGTTGCTGATTTAATGGACTTGGCTATCTAAATCGTTTACGCGAGTTGTAAGTTTGTAATGTGTAAACACCGGGATAAGTTTATAAGGTGTGTTTTACGAAAACAAACATCAGTCAAAAGATATGAGGAATGCGGCCATGGAATCAATAACCTGGATTTCTCACTGGGCACTTACTCAAAACTGGTGATATTAATTCAGCATTTTACCTTACAAATTATCATTGGGGTATTTCTACTTGACTTTAATAGATTGTTTTGCTACAATACTGTACATGTATCTAAATAGTAATAAACAAATTACATAGCCTTCACATGATGGCTAAAAGAGACTTTTTATCCTACTATGTAAATCAATGTTCATTAAGAGAAAGATGGTATGCGTGACAATCTTTTTAGAATAGGTTTCAAATGTGTATACTTGATATCCTCCCCACTTTTTTTACAGCTTTAACCTTGATATTTGATTGTGGCAATGGAAGAAGCATTATAATAGGTAGTTGTGTGTTTTATAGTGATGTCATGAGGTTCATTATTAGACATACATACATATTTATTTTAAACAGGATAATAATTCAATTAAATCCATTGAGCTTTCAACAGGAACTCCTGTCTTGATCACAATGACGTCACGAGTCGTCAATGTATGCGCGGGGACGTCATTATTACCCGAAGAAGTAACCAGATTGCTCAGCCTGTGTTTGAAATGTACCTACTTCACATTTCAAGGGGAGTTCTATCTCCAGACTCACGGTGCGGCAATGGGATCTGCGGTATCCCCAATCATCTGCAATCTCTACATGGAGGACTTCGAGAAGAAGACTTTGGACTCGGCTCTCCACCCACCAAGAATTTGGAAGAGGTATGTTGACGACACGTTTGTGATACAAAAGAAACAACTTGCCGGGGAGTTCCACGACCACCTAAACTCCATTGATAACTACATCAAGTGGACCACAGAGGATGAAAGTCTGGTAGAAGGAGAAAGATCACTCCCCTTCCTAGACACCCTAATCATAGTGAGCACTTATGGATCACTGAGAACGAAGGTTTACAGGAAGAGCACGCACATAGATCAATATCTGAACTTTAGTAGTAACCATCCTGTAGAGCACAAGATGGGAGTTGTGAGTACTCTGAATCACCGCGCAGACTGTGTTGTAAGTGATCCATTAGAATGTGACAGTGAAAAGAGACACTTGATGAAAGTGTTGAGACTAAGTGGGTACCCGGAAGACCTGTTGACGGCTAAGAAGGATACAAGGGACAAGACAAGCTCACCTAAGGAAGTCAATCAACCTGAACTCTGTAAGAAGCCCCCAATTGTGATACCCTATGTCAAGGGTGTCTCAGAACACATTAGAAGGGTGATGAGCAAGTTTAAGGTTCAAGTGTTCTTCAAACCAGTGAACACATTGAGACAGTTGTTGGTGAGACCTAAGGACCCCTTAGACAAAGAAAGAGTGATAGGGCCTGTGTATCAGATCAAGGGTAGTGACTGTGATGCTTCATATGTGGGAGAAACAGAGAGATCTGTAAAGACGCAGTTCCTACAACATAGACGCCTGAGTTTCACGGGCTCAGAAGTGTCGCGCCACATCGACCAACAAGGTCATGGCATCTCACTGGATGAGACCAAGATTCTGTGTGTTGAACCCAAATATTTTGAAAGAGGAGTCAAGGAAGCCATTCAGATCAGAAAACTGAAGCCATCCCTGAACAGGGAGGGGGGGGAGACATAAACTACCGGACATATGAACCAACGTGCTGACCCATGAGGGGGGTGGGGGGGGCACGCAGCTGGGGACTTTCCCGCGCGTAAAGTGACGACTCGTGACGTCATTGTGATCAAGACCGGAGTTCCTGTTGAAAGCTCAATGGATTTAATTGAACTATTATCCTGTTTAAAATAGATATATATTATGTATGTCTATTCAATCCAGGATAAATGAATCTTCATCAAACTAGGTTCATTATTATAGCACTTTATGTGACATACATTAATGTTTTAATTCTTTAGACCAATGTTCGGCTAAATGTATTGGCCATGGGGTATAAAAGAGATATCTTGAAAATTTTATTGCCCATGCAATATTTAGGTACCTGAGAGATAGGCTTAACCTATGAGTTTTTTATATTCTTATTGTTATTTGATTTGATCATCAATTGTTTGGGGTGCAGCATGTTCAGTCCTGTTGATCAACCTGGTAAACAATGATTTGACACTAGCGACCAAGGTTCATGAGCAAACATTTTTTTGCCAAATTTTGTTTTTCAGCATTGGTCTAAAGAACTATGAAGTAATTCATGTTGATCTAATATTTGTGTCTGTCGTTATCAATACTTCATGTTTTTTCACATGAAAAAATATTCGATGAAAGAGTGTATATTATATGTCATATCTGCAAACATTTCGGTTTCAATGTACTTGTATTGATTTAACCTTGTGTTGCGTGTGTGGTGTTGGGATGAACATATATTTGCCTTGGATGGTCTTCAAGATCGATGAGTAGAAAATTGACTTGTGCTTGACTTGTTCGGAAAGCTGACTAATATAACAATCTTTACTGTGTAAACGTGTATGCAAATGTATGAAATCATGAGCTATATATACCTTCAAAAAAAATACAATACACACTAAGCTGCAAGTTAGAGAAAATAATATTTTGAAATTTTCAAGCAGACTATGCAAAGCTATTTGTGTAAAAAAACAATCCAAAGATTTTACCAGAGAATCTGCTTGAATTTGTTTTGATGGAAATGGGTAATAACCTGCTCTCAACGCAGGATGTTATTAGGTTAGCCTTTCTTTTACCGTTTTTTTCATTATGATTTACTCATTTGTAAATTGATCGTGGAATCTGCAATAAAATAAACCAAGTCATTGTTTCTGTCAGTCGAAAATTAGATACATGTCGTAATCATTTTGGCTATAACTTTTAAAATGTAGATCAAATGTTTTAAGTATCAGATGGTAAAGTACAAGAAATATGCACTGATTTTTCTGGAAAATATTGACTGGTAATAAAAGTGGATCAAATGCAAAACTTGCAAAAAAAAATGAAATCATCTTAGTGATTTAATGAAAGCTCTATGTAAAAGTCAATCATTCAAACAAGCGTAATTTATCTCACCTTGAACATAAGAATGTAAATATGAAATGTATAATAGAGGGTTGACAAGCACATTGTATAAAGAGCATCCAGTTTTCAAACCCCTTAATTATTGTTAAAGCTATTTATTCATGATGTTAAAATTGTGTATGGCATTTCGTTGAGATTTGTGATACATTGCACTTGTCACAAAACTTCTGTCATTATTTTTTTATCAGAACCTTTGTCAAGCTAATCGTCCAAAAGTATATTTTTTCTCAGATTAAGTGACAAAAATATGTTTAATTTTGCTTAAAAGAAATATTCTTCTTTATTTTACTTGTTTTTTTCTCCCCATATCATGGTCTTTCAAAATAGTTTTAGGTCACCACCTAGGAATCAAGACCCCTTCTTATCCGAACATCTCATCAATATCCAGCGGTGTCCACTTAAGCGGACATGTATAATTGATCATTGATATTAAATCTCACACAGTCACATTAATCATATACATTAATTACAGCAATTCTCAACTGGAAATTTCAAACTAACATCTGACAGAATGTCGATATTTGCTACATATGTTCATCGTATTGATTTAGCATTCTTCATGTTTTTTACAAAGTTAATTTTGTCTTAAGATCAATCAAAACAATAATGAAACATTTGTCGTGACAAGATATGTATTCCAGAGTTAATGAACAACTCAGTCAAAAATCGATAGAAGCACTCAAAAAAATTTGATTCCTTATAATGAGGTGATACCTGATACGTTGAAAGTCTTAATTTCCGCATTCATTTAGAGTTACTGAATACAACTGTATAGTGAATTGCTCCAAATGATTAGCTGATTACGAAGACCTTGTTAGGACCCACCTGATAATACATGGTGAGAAGCAACGCCCTTGTAGCTTAATCCCAACAAGTCCTTTACTTCAGTTGTGTCATCCTAACTGCATTTGCCAATGATGAACATTTATAAGACTGCATTGAATAAATTGAATGCAATAAAGCAATGTGATCTATATATAAATACGGTCTCAAATCTATCTCAGACGTACCTTCTGTCTTCTTGCAACGCAGCATTCATTTCCCCCCTTTGCCAATGATGAACCTGTCTGGTTTTTTCGTGTATTTCAAGATTTATTTCAAAATCGGTCCAAATTGCCATCCAAACGTCCTTGCCCTTGGCCTTCAAGTACTGCAGCATGGAAGCTGGTGCTCACGTGACTCACTGACTTATACCAGCAAGCACCTGCCTCATAGTATTTGTTGCATATTGATTTAGCGTCACGTAGAACGTCTGGCATTCCACCAACTTCCAAGCAGGGAAACATAACGTCCTCTTTCGGTGAGACGGACTTTGATTGTGTAGATCTATTATGTAAGCATATCAAACAGTGTAGGTTCTATTTTGTGAATTTCTTGGGTTGTATGGCTGTGGGTGGTGTCTGAACATGTTTGGGTGCAGTCAGAATGGGCGTGAGTATTGGTAGAACAGTGTGCTGTTAACGGGTGGGACATATTTGTAATGATTATATCCTGCAATCAGGTGTGTAGATCTACTAGGCAGTGTCAAGACTGATGTGTATCCAGTTCAGGGGCTGGTGGAGGTAGAACAGTGGTGGGTGCTGTCAGGACGATGGTTGAGATGCCACGACAGTGCAGATGCTGCAGACCAGTATTATACAATTTTTATTCTTAAATACAGTAGCGGGTAGATGGGTATTGGCGGTTTTACTTAAGAAATAAGGCATGTGCATATATTTCCTGTAACTGATTTGTCGTCCTCACGGGTACGCATTGCCTTTCAAGGAGCATTTTCCTACATGTGGCTGTTGTATTGTAGCAAAGCGGAAGGCAAGCAAGTTTAAACAAGGGAAAAGGTGGGAAGTTGTACAAAAAGATATGCATTAAATTGGGCTAATATCACTTAATTTTTGTACTCCCTGAACCTATAATGTTGCAAAGTACTCCTGCCCGTGATATTACCCGTGATTTTTTTACGGGGTCTTGCTAGTTGTTATGATTTCGATAATTACTCAGGGAAGCATTGGCAGGTCCAGGATTTCGCCAGTATCAGGTCCAGGTGAGCTAGTCAAAATGACTCAGGAGGACTTGGTACTTAGAATTAAGGGTCCCTGTTCCGCACAAAAGTATAAGTTTAATTACAATTTAAAGGACTGTCTGAATAAAATACTGATGGAGAATCGGGGATGTATGTTAATGATAAAGCATTGGTATTTTAATGAAAAGTGAAAAACTATGGATAAAGACGGATGCTTCACCTAGTCCATTGTACTCTGAGTAGCATTTTATACAATCATACATAAACTGATCTACGGACAAATTATCCCCCCATAATCCAAACATAAATGGGCTTAATTGGCATTTTTATAATTTTTTTCCTTACACATTAATTAATTAAATCGGCGCTGTTTATTATCTTCTCATATTCACAATGATATAAAACCAACAAGTCACAATTTGTGTTATTGATGTGTTCCTATGGCTGCCTATTTTCTTCTTTGACAATGTCTAATCTTGTCTTTTTCTTTTGTCTACTTTCAGGTAAGTGGTGTATCATTTGTTTGTATCAGACCAGAGATAGGTAAGCATTTGAGTTGTAATTGACAAGATACATGTATGTGATCAGCATAAAATACTAAATAACATGACATCAGCAGTAACAAAAGTGTGTTACGTTGTGTATACAGAAGATCATCGCATGCAACCTATTGACAATTTCTGAAAGAAATATTGAATGGGAAAATCTGCTAGCTATAGTTATAAATAAATGCCTCTGACAGGTAGAATCATAATAATGGGTTGACATTATGTGAATCATCTGCTCAAGGTCGTTGTGTCAATATGTATTAATTCAACTTTTTACACTCTTAATATATTTCTCAAATTAAGCGAACAGTCTTACATAGATATGATGTTGTAATGTCTATTTTGATGTCTTGAAGTAAAAACTTTGCAAGGTCGCGTTAAAACAGTGTTCTTTATACATTGCCATTCTAGTGTAAGACTGATTTTACTTTTAGATCCTGTGTGCATAGCTATCCTACAACGGGGATAAGAATCTCCATATTATGTGTCTGGTCCTTATCTTTTCATCATTTTTACCAAAATAAGTTATTTTCCATAGTTTCATTGGGAAAAAACAATTGAATATCATATGCTGTGCAAATCATCAAACTTTTCCCACAAAGTATTGAAATACTAATGAAATTTTCCCAGGAATTTGTGTGGAAGTAACAATATGTTACAAGTGTACATATTTTAGATAGCACCTTATTTTAGATCATGGTTCTTTAAAGGTTGATCTTATTCAATTCACCAAGATTGTGAAATGATGAATTCACATTGTCGTTTCATTCTGCATATGAAAACTCATATCGTGACACACATGTAATCAATGGAGGGCGGTGAGATATACAAAAATGTAATTTCTTAATGGCTTGGTATAATGTATCAAAAGCATAAGAAATATGAAGCTCTATTTTATTCGTTCTCTCACCTTTTATGCTGGAAATGTGCTTGATGCGGGAAGGTTTCTCGCAGATTACCACACAAAATACAGCTATAAATGCAACAAAAATACTAAAAGAAAAATATACTCTGTTTTTTTATGGAGATTCAGTTTGTTTTATTATTTGTCTTTTATCTGCTGTATGAATTGAGTTAAAAGTTGTAAAAATTGTTTTAACATTTTCGGTGCAGAAGCACCTTCAGATTTATTGACAACCCCGTTTTTTTTGTTTTCCAATTTTTTTCTAGAACAGTATTTGATGTAGAAACAGACCAGCAGAGGTTTCCCTTGGGAACAAAACGTGGAGAATTATTACTCTGTGAGATAGTTAAGTACAAGAAATACACAAGGATAATTCTAACAGAGTTAAATAACGATAATGTCATTCATGTTTTGTATGTTGTACTTCATTAAATTTCCCCGGACAAAGTCGGGAGGGAGATTTCTAGCTTTGCATCTGTCCGCACATGTATGTCCGTATGTATGTCTGTATGTATGTCCGCCCGAAATAACCAAGCTCATAACGTGAAGACTATTTGAGCAATTGCTTTGCAAATTGAATATGTTTTGTTTGAGGAAAAAAGTATGTCTCAAAAATTTTGTTTGTACTTTGGCCTACATTTGACGAACTTTGGTCACCTAACTTCATATTTAGCATCGTTCTACTACTCTCCAGAGCTGATTAGATTCTGGTGTACTTTGGCCTACTTTTGATGAAGTTACAATGTGTTTTTAAAAACAAATTATTACGAATTTGTGTTTATCACTCTCTCATGGGAACAGTTTATGACTTATCATCACCAAACTTGACATTTGGTATGTCTATATCACTCTCCTCACGTGATTTGATATTGTTGTACTTTGGCCTACTTTTGAAAAATATATGGAATATTCGAATAAAACTATTGTTACCACTGCACTGGGAAAAGTATTTCACCTATGGTCATTAAACTTTACAGTTAAGTTCACTATACTATTCTCCACAGATGAATTGACTTTGGTGTACTTTGGTCTACTTTCGAAGAAATTATAAGCGTTACATAATAAAGTTTGTTACAATGCTACAGGGAGAAGTATTTGACCTATGGTCACCAAACTTCATATTTAGCTTCATTGTACTACTCTCTAAATCTGATTAGATTTTGGTGTACTTTGGCCTACTTTTGATGAAGTTACTATGTGTTTTATAAACAAATTATTACAAATTTATATTTTGGTGTACTTTACCCAACTTTTGATAAAGTTTAAATATGACGGGTTTTTATTTTCATTCTGATTAGATGTGTTGCCTTTCTACGATATTCTTTATACAGTTTAGATACAATGAATTTGAATTACTAATTTTAAAATTGATTGACCTAAAAGGGCCTGATCTAGGAAGGGGAGATTTATGGCGTTCCCGACGACTACTTGTTCTATTCTTTTTGAACGCCTTGTGTAGACGCTCAACTTCTATAATTGGTAATGACGCATAGAAACCTTAGTTGTTTGTTGTAGTGCTCATATTTTAAAGATGTCTCATGAACTTGTACAGAATGTACAATAGACATACTTTATGTTAGACCGACTAATTGCGTAGATACAGGTCTTTGAAATTTTGAAATTTTGAATGATCGTTTATATGAGTGAATCCCAAAAGAAGAGAACTTTTATATAACACAACATCCCCCTCAAAATAAGGCCTATTACCAAATAATTGTTTAAATCTCCATTGTATATATTTTTGCAAAGTCATGACGAATCAGTATTTGGCACAGCAATTCATATAAAATGATCTAATGTTTTCATTTCAGTAATAGGCCTCGTTTTGATGTAACTATAATGAACTGGGCTTGAAATGAGTCTATTGGCCCATTATACATAATCACAGTTTAGCTAATGAATGTCAATTAATGGTTGAGCGCTATATAGGAGAGGAGCAAATATACAAATAGTGAAGCTCTCAGACACATGGATTCACTAGTTTATTGCACACCATGTGTCACGTGTCGAGGGTAGTAACCTCACACCTGCTCGTCCAATGTTTTATCTGGTTTAATCAAGTTTATCACATTTTATCGTGTTCACAGCCATAAGGGACATAAGTCTCAAAGTGCTGTTGTTGATCATGTATGGCTGTCTGCAGTTTAGATTGAGATCAATGAAGATCTGATTATGCAAAGAAATTTCTCTTTATTCAGAGTATTGCAGAGTGTTTACAGACATTCTACCCTTATTATGGAATCCAAGCAAGAGCCCATTCTGATATAAACAATTGAGGGTTGGGGGGTGGGGTGGGGGTTCAAGACAATAATTATGCAACCCATGAATGTTTATGGTATATAACAATATTCTGGCAATCTGTGGGCTCTAGCATGCATCTTGACAATGTCATGTCATGTGACATACGAAACAATGTGTTCTGGAAAGTTCTGAAGGACAAACCTGATCCAATGTGTAGATATCACCTAACGTGCTTTCATGTCTGGTATGGCTATAATGTATAAGTGATCACAAGGTCGCCTTCATTATGAAAGCATCCATACTTGGATTCTGTGGGGAATAATCAATAGTCTGGCAGTGACCAATTATTAGTGGAGCAGGTTCAGTAGCCAGTGGTTCAGTCAACACCTGTAAGGCTCGTCCTACATACCTTGAGTTATGCTATTAATTGTATGTCAGGGTTGGGCAGGAAATGAATTTGCTTGATTTGATCGTTTGTTGGATTGATAGGGGTATGAGCTTTGAATTCTGTTTGTTTGTTTTTTTTCCGTTTTTTTTAATTAATAAGGTTTGTCTATGAATAGAGCATAGGAAGCAATCTATCCATATATCTATGTGTTCTTTTATGGTGGCATCCAGTAGCACTATTAGAACTAATTGACTCATCTCATTAAAGTCCAATGCATTGTGTTGTTCCATTACTCAAAGAATTTGAAATGAGCATACCTGTAAATGTCATTGAAACAAAATACTGTCTACTACAATCAGGAGTACAGTTATACAATTATTCTATTGTATTTGTGCTCGCATGTTAATACCGAGGTTTATACAAGGATATGGAGTTATGATAATTTCATTTATGACGTCACCAAACTCTGAACTAGTGTTGCTCCGACTATCAACCTTTCTTTGTTGGATTGCTCTAAACTTGTATTGCTCTTGTGAAATTCTTAATATTACATGTAGTAATTATATGAAAACTATTTGATGAAGCTTATTTTTTTATAAAATATGATATTTAAATATTTTTCATACACTATATTTGAAGAAAGCTTTCGCTAAATTTATTTCGTGGGCTATAAAGAAATTGGACATTTAAATTGACAGAATGGCAGCTATTCTTCTGTTCATGTTAATGTGTAAGTGTGGTTATTTATAGTCGCAATTCACTGTTATCGTGCTCTAGGAACTTTACATATTTACACCAGGTCATTGGCATCCTTGTCACACTATATCCTTCTCAACTCCCCGGGGAGCATACAGCACATTGCTACCGTAGCGCAGACGTGCTAATCACTCACATTAGCGTTCACTCACCTTACCTCTTCCTATTTAACATGTAGGTACCACGGAGCAGTGTGCAACCTGTTAGAGGTAGGTTTGCTCAACACTTACCATCAGACCCGACCGGAATGGAATCCACGACCTTCTGGTCATGGGTTCAACTCCCAATCCACTTGGCCACAGAAGCAGATATGTTAACATACACACAACTTAAAATGAAACCAGATCAAAGATGCTCAGAGAGCACACTGTGTTGCTAGGACAATGAAAATCATATGGTTTCATTTTTCCTGCATCAAGAAACATGAACAAAGTGCGTGGGCAGTGACTACAGCCTGGAACACTCATACGTCACATTGATGATCACAGATTATCAGTGAAAAATATCATACTATCTGTAGAGCCATAAAGAGAGACCATAAAATATAGGCTAATTGCAGTGTCCTCTACAATGATGCTACAATGTTCAAAATGACCTCCACAGTGGTATGGTCACTTTGATTAATGGAATGGTCACATTGGTCAGTGGTAATTTACAGACCAATGTGGCATCAGTGACCTTCATGAGTGCACTATAATAAATGTCACTGCAATGTCAATATGCACTTTAACAAAATTCTACTGCTGCTGCTGCTCCCGCTGTCTGGAAAGCTAACTTGTCTTGCTGTGGGATGAATTTGTTGAAATTCTTTCAAAGTTCCCCAACCGTTCTGTTGATTGATTCCTGTGGAAAAATTAATATGTAATTGTTACATGATTTTGCATTCAATTGTCTTCATTGTTATGCACCATTGTTTTACTAGGTTTGAAAACAATCAGAAAATGGCAGCCCTATTACATGTAGTTATTTATTACTGGTACAACATTTATATATCATGATTGCCCATATGAGCAAAATCATCAATCTATAACCTCATATGAAGTTCACCTAATGTGAAAATATGAATCATGAGTAAAAAGAAATCAAATATAAACCTCCATCTGAATAAATTTATCATTGTAAGTCATGCTGGCGCTGTCTAGTTGAAAGTAGAGCGAAAACGTCTGCCCAAATGAGTTCCTGGTCAATATGTAGGTCTCTGATTCATTATGTATGTCACATCATTTCTGCCATGATAATCAGTGTCTGGTCACTGCTGTGAGTTACTCAGAAAAAGCCAATCTGACCTGGCCTCAAGCTCAGTAATGAAAACTATGTTAGTACTTGTATAGAAACGACTTTCAGAACCTGACCCCTAAAGTACATGTTACATGTAGCAAAATGATATGTCCAGACAATGTTCAAATCTGCAGTTTGAGAAGGCTTCCTTTGAAATAAGGATATGGTTTCTTTTGTGTGTGTGTGTGTGTGTTTTCATATAAGGGAAAGAACTGGTGTGTTGTTACAATTTTATTATATATTTTTCATGGGAGCTAGAATACATGCAACAAGCAAAATTTTTGCAATATTTCAATGTGATTCAATAAAACATTTTTTCCTTTTTATTTTTCTTATCACATTCTTTGCTTTCATGATGTTGGTGATGAACATCAGGTATAGGAAATTGTGCTCAGACGAAATATCCCCATGCAATGATAAATATAATGAAACCTGTGTCAGTGTCTCAATGGTCAGTTCTGCCATGGACAAACAAAGGTGGTCACGTCTGACCTTGGCCAGTACAGTTGTACTGTCACGTCAATCCATTATTTGCATGTTGAAACAAGTAAAAAAAATGTTAGCATGGTGACATCAACTATTGATCACTCTGACGTTGATGATCAATAAAGTAATATGTGCTCAATAGCCAACCACTATGATGATGTCAAATACTTACTGATAGGTTGGTTTTCCTTGACCATACAGTGTATGATGAATATATTTATGCATTTTTTTCATAGAAGGCATGTAGGGACTTGCAGACCCCATTGGCAATGTGTATCGAAATGAAATGTAGACAGTAGATGCTTTACTGAAATAGCAATCGCCTTTAGCTATTACAATGACATTTATATGTAAATTGAGCAGGGAACGTGTACAGGATAATGAGTGAACACATCAGTTCCATTTAGAATCTGTGGCTGTCATATTCGGCCTTGTGATTTTCCATCCAATCTGCATCTGTGAGTGAGGGCATTTAGATGAGCAAGTGTCGCCCCGGCCTTGAACAGGACAACTTTAATGTAATACGATGTCAATGATGTCACTGTCGGCTGCTGCTGCTGCCCACAACCAATCTTTAATATCATTTTCATATTACACATTGTGTTTTTGATAAGGGCACACATATAAAAGCTGTAAATGTAGATTTTAAAGCTATTGAGCAATGGAATTGTCAAACCATTGTATAAGTTTCACATCGTCACAAACATTTCTACAATTTACACATGGTCATGACATTTGTGCTCTTACAAAACTTACCATATGATATTCATTCATTACTTTATGCAGGTATTTTCAATGGAACAAACAGTTCACATTATCTTTCATATTGTTAACCTGTTTGAGCTATGCTAGACTTTCTAGAAAATTTACCACTATGGTCTGCCCATTTAAGTTATAAATGTGTCAAATCTGGCTATCAAACTTGAAAGACTTTAAGAATAGAAGAATTCCTAAATCCTGTGATTGATTGTTAAGGGAATTCTTTGGTCAGTCTGCTTGTTAACATTGTGCTCCTGTGAATTCTTTATGAAATATAATGCTCATAACATCCGTTATCGATCCAATTATTGTAGGTGCCTCACATAAAACAGCTAGAGCCAAACAGAATGAAGTGTTGGAACACATAAAAATCAAGCACCAAATGAAGTGTGTACTTTGCCAAGGTCTCCTCCAAGGTTTGTAAATAAGGAGCTAAATACGTCTTGTTTTTATTGGTTCACCACATATTATGATTTTATCAGATGTCATGACTAATTTAATAATAAATCTGAAACTGATATATCATCGATAAGCTATAGATTCCGTGATCTGCATTTTTTTCTATCCAGTAACAAACTTTCACTGACAGACCGTAGTGGCTTGACTACACACGTTTGAGAAAGACCTTACAATCTAGAAGCTTTTAGTAATAAGATTGAAATAAAATACAATACAAATATTGTTTATATTTTCTACCTTTTTTTAATGTTACCTTATTTTAGAAATGGTGGAAAAAACTAAAATTTAAAGAACTAATATGACAAATTGATAGCATTGAGAAGTAGGATCAGCAGAATGATTAATCTGCTTACAAGTGGATTTTCTCTGCATTGTGCAGTCTTTAATCAAATGAAATTGATTATTATTTTTTTCGAATCGAAATATTTTGATTTCATAAATGTGTATAAAATGATTACATGTAAGATCAAAAAATGTCAATTTTTTCTTAACAAGTCTGTTTTGTTTTGAAAATTTACTAAATATTCAATGGGTTTTTTTCTTTTCTCATTTGGTTTTCTGTTCTATTTTCTGTTTTTTTTTTCATCCATAATTCAAGTTCGCTTCTTGTGCCATTGTGTCCATGATCACAGAGTTGAAGCAATATCAACCATAGTGCTTTTTCTACTGTTTGGGTTGATGTAAGTATATAAAAAATAAAAGCAAACTGTTACATCTATGTTTTCAATTCAATGCTTACACTGTGATTCAATGCTTTTGTAAAATTGCAGTGAACCATGTGGAAAACATGTTTGACGTTGACATGTATTGTGGAAATGGATAGAAAAAAGTAGTGAGAAAAAAAGTGATGAGAAAAAAGCCCACATAAAAGAGCTGTGTCCTTGAATAGTGCATAAACACGTCACCCATTGATCAATGTAATGCAGAAGGAGCACTTTTTTTAACAGCATGACCCAGATTTCCCTCATGTGGCAAACAATACCGTTACATTGTACATGATATGTACATATTAGGAAACATATGTGTCAGTTTGTTCGTTTTCTGTTGAAATAGTTTGGAAAGTCATTAGCTGATTACCTGGTATGTATTTTATTTCATGTGGAGACACATATAGAGTGATGATTTTGTGCGGTGTCTGCGTGCATTGATTTGTATTTTGCTGATACGAAGGCTTGGTCGATAATGTTATCTTCATATAGTGATTTTTTTCATGAAGTGGTTATAAAATCTATAAGTATTTCATATATTCATCTTTGTAATTTATAGAATAGCAAATAAAACACATATGAAGAAAGGCAAAGTGCAAAAACTGATATACTTGGCAAGAAAATATACATTTGATATACCAAATGGGGCCATGACCATTGCTGGGGTTTTTTTGGTGTTTTTTTTTAACTTTTGAAAAATCGCTTCATTTCATTTGTCTACAGCGGTTTGACACTTGAGTTTTAATTCATAACAGAATTGTATGCTGCCCCAGCAATTCATTTCTCCTTTTTCAGGAATGTTTTTGTGTTTATCAATAGCAAATTTTTTAATAACTGGATAGGCCATTTAGTGACTTTCAAAATGACACTTGAACCATATTTCTGGACCAAATATTATGCAAGAAAATTGATTATTACATATGAAATAAATGTAATAATGAAAACTAGCTTATACCCTTGTGGTCAAAGAGGCATGCTGAGAATCACATTGAATCACTCCAGTTACAGAATCGCATAAGTAGATCCCAACTAAATCATTGGTGAAATCCATTGACATGGCATGTAAAATAAAAATCTAATGGAGGAAATGTTAGTGTCCATGTAAATGGGAACACAATGCCCTCCATGGGTATAGAAAAAAGACATATTTGGTGAGTGTATAAATATGTTTTTTTAACGCATTTTATTTTCAAGCACCCTTGTCCTGACGACAGTTGCCCACATACTGACAGCACCACCACCCATACTGAAAGCACCCTGACAGCATCCCCCATACACACAACATCCAAAATCAAGCCAAGGCGTCATTCATTGAAAGGCAGTTTTTTGACTATGTAAACATGGCAGGGTGACCATCCTCTGTAATAGCCAGTGAAAATCAAAGGCATTGTGATTTTTTCCCTAACATTGGCTATTAGTATTCTTACTTAAAGAGTACAAACTACAAACACATAAATAATGTTAACACAGTAACTACACCGCAAACATAAGCATCAAGTATGATTCATTGGCGGAGGTTTTCAGAACCATATAACAAGAGTCGATGGTGAAAAGAAAGTCAAGACACCAACCATCCAAAAATAAAGGCCACTCCACAGCGTCTGCATTTTGAAACCACCCACCCACTTCCTGATAGTACCTGCCATCATCCCCCCATCCTCAAACCACTAATTACCAACAAATACACATTACGTAGTTCGGGTCTTCACCACTGGTCTACATACACCATCCACTCCCACACATCGTCCTGATAGCACCCACCCTTGTCCTAAAAAAGCTCAGCCCCAAATCTGACACCGATCGCCAAGTCCTGATAGCATTCTTCCCATCCTGACAGCACCCATGACTTGATAGCACACACCGGTACTAACATTACCAACCTCTCATCCTGCTTGAAGCCACATACACATAGGCATAGCCCAGATACAGACACATGTTGATACTTACACAATACACATATATAGTCCTTTTAATAGTTAAGAGGTCTGTCCATTACATCCAACCATAATAGTAAGCAATTGTATTAATCTTGCAAGCATCCATACTACCAATTACTATAGCGTGACTACAGGAACAGTCAGTCCATGTACATGTGTGTACAATTAGGGCTCAGCCAAGTCATTTTAGTCACAGCTAACTTGCTGGGCTAGCGCTAGACCCATCTCAAATTTAGCCAATTGGCTAAATGACAACATTTTTTAGCCAATTGAATTTTTTTTTAGCCAACTGGCTAAAGAACTTAATTATTCTTTAGCCAATTGAATTTCTTTTTAGCCAAGCAAAAACCTATGTAAATTAATTAACATAGTAATGATATCACAAACATCATTACTTTTAGTTACTTTGACAATATTTCTCCTTTAAATATCTTAATGACATCTGATCACATTGTGTTTAATTTTCCAACGCTCCGGCGAGAACGATGAAGGTAATATAACTTTCAAAACTTGAGGAAAAGACCCTGCTGATGACTGCTTTGCATCAACCTATTAAGTACATTGGCCAATATTGGATACAAACTTTTGATAACACATATAAACTATATTTTCTTAATTTTACAGCATTTTTTTCTGAGGGTGGCCGGTGGGACTGTACAAAGGAGACCTATGCACGTCTTTGAAAACCTCTCGGCGCTCCGCCATCGGGCCACCCACGTTGACAGGTGTCATGCCGGGGGGATTGGTTAGGGGGAATATGCTTCCATTTTCGTTCATATTTTATCATTACATTTTCGTTCATATTTTATCATTACATTGTGAGATTCAAACGGCTGCACTTATTAACAAAAACTAACCTAGTCTACCAGCCTTAATTCTATATTATTAAGAAACACCAACGAACGTTTAATCCATGTGAACTTTGAATAATAGAGCCACAGAAGACAGTGCGAGCTACTTCTGTAGGACACATGGAATTTGCAATAATATTGAGGTCGTTTTAAAAACATGCTCGCCGGTTGCTAGACTAGATGTGAGACTATAAACCAATGCATCTTTGAATCACGTTTTATTTACTCACGATGAAAGTGTCGATATGGCAGTCAATGGCACGATACTTTCACGATACAAATGATAATATATAAATATGAAAAATACCGGTTTTATTCAAGTAAATTCCGCATATTTTCACGTGTAATGGGCGCCGCCATCTTTGTTGTGATAGCGCTAACATAGACTGTTACACTGCCTCGCTCTGCTCCGCTCCACGAGTAATAATAATATTTCAGCAAGCGTGCGGCACAGAAAAGGGGTCAGTGTAACAGTCTATCCGCGAACGTTGTTCCGAAATGTTGTCAACTAGAATGATTGATGGCGAACGGCGTTCTGACATTTAGTCTCTGTTTAGCGGACAAAATTCGCTGTTTACGAATTTTTCTTGAATGAAAATGATTCGCCACATTGGCGAAAGAGTAATCAAAATCTCTCGCCGATCCTTAAAATCTCTCGCCCATGGCGATAAAACGAACTACCGCGCGAGCCCAGCTAAGGTAGGAAAAGTTAGTGTTTATGTATAATGCCTTCCATGGACATAGGAAAGGGATAAATTGAGTAAAGTGTAGAAATTGCGTACAGCACTCTTTTTGTCCAGCAACCACCTTTGTGCAAATTGTGGGCATGGCTCAGACAGAGAACTACATGGATTAACTCCTATTTGAAGCCACCCAGCACGGGAACTCCGGATTACAGCCCTCCACTCATCCTTGTCCATAAGTATTTCACTGAAAATGCACTTTGCATCTAATATGCAAAAGCTATGGGATGAAAAATTAGTGTCTATGATAATAGGAACATAATGGTCTCCATGGCACAGATATTCTCACACACTTCAGTAGAACATCCCTATTAAGACTGCCCTAGGACTGGCGTCAAGTGGTTTAATATAGGGCCGTTTGCTATGGTCTTTTTTATGAAGACGTGGGATTGTTATAAATCATCTTATAATAGAGGGGGTGTATCTATAGAGGTGGTCTTGATTGAAGATTCTAATGTCCACATAGCCTCATTGTCAGTGGTGGTAATCCCTAATATTGGAACCCATGTGACGCCTTTGGCGTCTTTATGACATCAAACTACTCCACATGACTCAGTCATGGCTGCCGCTGTCTGTTATTTTTGTTATAAAACGGCCAATTAACAACCATCAAGGCCATTTCGACGATGAAAATATTTGTGCAAAACTACACAGTACCATGAACGATGTCCTGTAGTCAGATGGCATCCAGCTAGTCAGGCTAAAGAGGAATAGCCGAACAAAGTCCAAAAAATTAGCGTATTAATATAGGATAATCATATGCCCATATATAGACTACCAACCACTGCTTCATCTATGATGATATGCTAGCATGATGATTTTGTTGAAATATATACCTTGAACCATTGTTAGAATATTTTTATTGATTGATAGATACATGTTGTGATATTGCCAATTGAGCTGCAGGATGTTAGTTAGGTTTGTTATATTTTTCTGTTTCAGGGTTCTTGTTGACAAAAACATTTTGTGGTCAGGAATGTAGGGTTACAATATAGTGTATGATAACGTCACAGAACAAGTTTTAATCTCGTTACCTACTTTTAAAACATATTTCTATGTCAAATATTAATTTTAAAAAATGGACGTCTTAAAAGAAATAGCTTTTCCTGGTGAAACACACGGGTGTCTGTGTGGCGCTCGCAACCAACGGCCATAATGCAGATGTAACATAAAATGACATTTCACAAAAAGCTGCACAATTTCAATAATTAAATATGACTATAATAATTGCTGTTGATATTATTTTATTTCTCTTAATTATCTGTTTCCAGTATACATTGCATTTCATTTGTTAATTTTGTTAGTAGGCATTTTTTTTTTTCTAGATGTCTTCCGACCTGATAAATGTGGAAATCTGTGCATTATCAGGCAGTGTGCTTGGTTTGTCAGTCTCCTTAGCAGGAAACCTGTCAAATGCCACTCGTAATGTGCTGTAACAAGACCATCACCATTTTAAGCAGCTTTCACTTTTATGGCAATGATTTGTCATTATAGATTCCTCTCATGTCTTGCACAAACACTCAATAACATTTGATCTTGTATTGTGAATTATCTCAAGGCTACAGTCTAATTAGAATTTTTCCTTGATTCAGTGTTCTTCATGATGTTTTAAGACATTTCTTGAGCTTTTATTTATTTGTTGTTCTAACCTATAAAAAATGTATTAATAATTATTCAACTCAATTACTTTAATAGGTGTTTGATATTATTGCATGATTGATATCTTTGTAAGATGCTTTATAGATATTTTTTGCTTTTTGCAGGTTTGAGTATTTCTTGTACTTACTCACGTACGTGGACTTTTGGGTAATTGCTGTGTAGAAATAGAAACTTTTTTTATTCCTGCTTACAACATTGAATACTATCATGCAAGCTATCTATTTTGTAACGTTTTTGTCAGTTCATCTTTATTGGGTAACATAGTTGAAGATGCAGTTGTAATATTTACGTTCCTCTCTGACAATCAATTGAAGTCACTTCTTTGTTAAATGTTTGACTTTGTCAAATGAAAAACTCAATTGCATATGCGAAATGATTCAATTGCTCTTTGTTTCTGTGATTATTGTGCATTGTAATCATTTGAATTCTCTACCTAGTTCTATGTAAATAATTTGATGATTGTGTTAAGTCTTTAGTTCACTAAAATCTTCCTTGGATAAAGGACAATGTTTTGAATGAAATAATTGAATGAAAGGTTTAACAGCCTTTAAGCACAGTGCTTCAACTGTTTCACAATGTTTGGGAGTTTTACAATGTTATCCATTGCTGATTTTGTGGATCAATTTTCAAATACCGTATTCGTTCTAATAAGTACACAGTGTGCTTACAAAAACAAATTTTATCAAAAAAAAATTAATAAGCGCACCCCAACAATTTTTCGCGTTTCATGCATTTTTCTTTTATAGCTCACTATTCGACCCCACAGAACATGATAACACAACGCGCCCTGATCGTTATGTAGTGGTCAGAATACAGAATAATAGCGGCGTGTCTTACAATATGATTCCGGTAGGTGAAATCTTTGCAAAAAAGGAGCAAGATTTGAATAATATCTTATCTGCATAAACAGGGGGGTACGCTTAATGGGGCAGGTGCGCTTATAAGAACAAATACGGTATTTATATTCATTTAAGAGTGGTATAAATATCAGAGGATGGAGTAGACAATGTATTCTTTCTAACACAATACCTTCAAACAACAATATTCTTTTGACACCAAATACAATATGCAAATTTTCTGGACCAAATTAATACATGTTATTACCTGCTAGGTATGTTACTGTTATTGTAGTATCAACAACAGATATACACGTATAATCTATCCAACAGTTTACATTGAATAGGTCTGCTCAGTATATAACAGTTAAAATTACATGCATAACTTCATGGACATGTATATATTTTACATATGTTGTTGATAACTTGCAATGGGCCTTGCTTGTTGTGTTTGAAATGTGAGAAGCCATCATTTTTACCCTATGGAAGGTTATTTGCTTGGGGGGACGGTATTTGAGGCCTGCATGATGACATATATATGTCCAAATGAGCATGTGCTTTTAGGTTCAAAAGTGGCAATTTCTATAATGATGTTTAGGTGTGTGCCTCTACGTGGGCTATTTAGTTGTTGTTAACAGTGTACATATAATTTGTAGTTTTGTACTTTCTACAGTAATGTTTGATTGATTTGACGTTATCACGTTGACCACTGATCAGCTCTAGTCGATCGAATGGGAATGAGAGATGTAAATGACATGCGATTATACTGTATTAAACGTTGGCAACTAAAACGGATGCATGATCTAAAGTTCAAATGCAGATTTCGATCATATTGCCATTTAATTAAGAATGATTTATATATGACTTGTAATGATGTTTAAGGTCACTGTGGTCTGTGGTTGGTAAAATCATCATCTGTTAACCTCAATATACTGTAATGTTACAGTGACCTAACGGCTGCAATGAAGCTGCTTGTTACCAAACCACAAACCAGGCAAACACAATTATTATCCATCTGAAACATCACAACACTCGACTTTGATAAAAGGCTGTTTTTCTCATTAGAATTTAAAAGTTAAGGGCTTAAGAATGATAAGAGAATCTGTTAAATAGAAATTTTTTGAAGATGAAACATAGCATGGTACAACTATGGTTTTAGATTTTGTGTGTGGTCGGAAGAGACTGATTGGGTCACTGTTTCAAACTAAATTGATATTAAAATAATTGTAAGGTTATATCTGAACATTTCCTGGCACCTAAATTAAAATTGAATCATTCTATAAATAGTATGTGCGTCAAAGTAAAATGAAAGCACATATGAACGTTTTCATTTGGCATTTGTTTTCTCTTATCAGATCGGGTGACCTTACTAGCTGACCACAGCTGACATAAATGGATTTTATGTATAGATTTATATCTATAGCTTACATTTGATGATTAAATCAGCCAAATAATTTTTGGCCTTCTAGTATTGGATATAGGAATGGCATGTTATTGTTTGTAACTAATATTTATGTTGATAGAAACGTGGTATTTGTAGGTCTTGGTACATTATAGTAGTAGGATTTTATTTTGCGTACATACATAAGCTCACAAGGTCCATGTGATTGTTTGTTTAATAAGAATGAATTAAAGAATTTGTTGAAACACCTAATGATAAGGTTTGGTTTTCATAGGTGTTTGGATTTGCTTTGACCGGTAGTAATTACTACTGACCATTAAGTTATTTAAGTTTGCACCATGCAGATGTGGGTGAAGGTCAAGCCCAGGAAGTCCTGTTATTAAATATTTTCAAAAATGGGATGCTCAAACAATTTAGACTTGATTTTATTACCTTGCTTAAGGAAGACCCATTTGCTTAAGAAATAGCTCCAGAAATATAGCATAATATGCATCAAATTATATCATTGACAATTTTACAATAAGCTTTATGATAGTAGTCCTGGTTGCAATGTGCCAGTTAAGCTGTTTATTTACTCATCGAAGTATGAATGCTCATGAATTCTTTATGTCTAGTCTAACAAAGGCCATTCTGTACGAGAGGCCATAAAACTGTATCAATCAAGCTGAACTAACTATCACATTTTGCATAAAGAAATCTCTACATCCCAAATTATGTATCGTCTCTTACACAGACAAATAACATGAGAATAATTATACCTTGAACGTTACCCATTGTGAGCCATCCAAAGTTTGAGCAATGCTACTAATCTTGTGTATAGTGAGCACAAATAGTCATGTGTGCAATACTTTCATATAGAAAACCATGAAAGTAAACAACAAATTCTTGCCAGAATTGTTCCCAAAACACTGTTGGGCAACATAAAAAGTCCAATGCAGTAAACATAGGCAGGTCAAGGCTAGGCCAGGATCTGTCTCTGCAATCAGTTGGGGTTTTGGAAGAAATGATCAATAGACATGTGAGGGTCTGAGAAACATTTTTGCAATCCAAGCACCAGAGTCCAGACATTATGAGGTGCATTACAATTAACGTCTGGCTCATGAGCAGTTGTTACACATTTAGGCATTTTTTTTCTTGAATTGTGTTAAAGTCATTGGACGTTTCTTCATATTCATAAAATTCTTTCATTTTCATCATTTTTATTTATTTGTAGGCCTACAGTATTTTTACTTTTTCATACAGTACAGGTCCGATTATCCGGACACCTGAGGACATTGATTGACTAGATCCCGATATTCGAGGGGATCTGAATAACCAAATGCTCTTCAGACACTATTCGACAATGATATGGGCAATAATATGTCTATCATACGTTCTCCTGCATAGGTCAGCTTTGAAAAGTTTTAAAAGCAAACAATGTTCATTTTACATTCAAGCATATCCCAGCATTTGACTTTGAAATATTAAACCTAAGCAAGAATATTTTCTTGCCCGCCGCTTCGGATGATGGTATCATTCTGGTCTAACAACCTTGGAATCGTGAGTTTGAGTCCCGTCAGGGCCAATTGATATAGTAAAATGGAAGTTGTCTCTTCAGCTATGTCAATACAGTGGTAGGAGCTGCTTGGCAGAACAGTGGGAGTAGAATTGAATTCACAAGCAAACCTGTAAAAAATTTATATATACAGTTATTAATAAAAGTATTAAATGAATACCCAATTGGTTACTAATCTATTAAACTATTGTAAATATAACATCTTATTTATCATGTTCAAATTTCTTTTTTGAGACTATAATGAATCATAGAATCAAACAGAAGTTGTTTAAATTTTACAGTCTGTTTTGACATCCCTGATTCTTTGTACCGGTATATGCTTTTTACATCTACATATATTGAGCTCTACAATGTGAACTTTCCTCGCAATTGTTCTTAAATGTACAGTGATTTGTATATTTATGCTTCAGTTATCTTAACATCTTCAAGCATATTTTTACAATCATCATAGTATTATTAAGATGTGTACAAAGTACTGACGTTGTTTGTTTTCATGGGAAATGTGTTGATATTAATTACATGAATTATACTGTCATACTTTTTCCCTATGTCCTATTCCATAGATATTGCTGCTGATATGTTCAAAACTATTTGACCAGCATTATTTTGGATACATGTGCTTCAAACTAGGAGTTATCCACACTCAGAAATATTTTTCTATAAGCCAATCTTATCTGTCAAAGTTTGTTTAGAGGCCCCTGAAAAGTGATTTGTTGTGACTTCTGAGCGACAGATATTTAAAACATATGTTTTTCTAGGTGCTCATCTTTGTCATACAACAATGTGAAGCACTGACTAGTTGGCTATACATTCTTCTTTGAAAGACAGTGAGATTGTCTAACTGTTATGGTTTGTGTGAAAAGAAACTATGAATAAACATGTAAGAAAGTTGAAAGAGTACAATAAGTATAGTTTATCAACATGTAATATGTTCACATCTAACAATTTTACATTTATATTTTGACCTGAATTTAGCTATTTGTCTTTTTGAAATATTTTTGTTTAAGAACTTTTTTCTGTCTTTCAGTTATGTTATTCAACACAAGAAATATAATTATTTACAGTAAGATTTGTGTTTCTGATTTTCAAGGATAATATATTTACAAGTAATACAGAATCTTGTACTTATAACAAAAAATTAAAACTATATTACCGTATTCCCACGCGTTAAAGCCCATGGGCTTATAAACGAAAAAGGTACTGTTACTACCTACACGAGCGATGACTGTACTGACTTTTGACAGAATGCATGAAGCTTTGCTTTTAACATAAATGCTAAATATTGGTTTCAAATCTGTTCTAGCAATGATGTCCCAGTTACAACGATCTTGAAGACTTGGTAACATCGTACAAACCTAATTTAAATAAATATTTGATCTGCCAAAATTGGCCAATGTTACCAATCATGTTTACAGACTATGGACTTATCAAAAGTGAATGATCGAAGTCTGAGTCCATTTCGATTTCTTATACTTTATAACAAGGTCGCGTCGGTAAAGCTCCTACAAAATCCCACATCATTTGTGACGAGAATCCTGCCAGTAAGATATTATTTTAATCATCACTTTGGTGTTTGAATGTTCTCTGGCTGCAGATTCACACAAATATATATCTTCAATCATCGACAAGACATATGATTTTTTATTTCCTATGAAGAAGTTGTTATTACCATAAGTAAAATTTGGAATGAGCATTATCCGCAAGATTCAACAAGAGAAGAATCTTTTCTGCTGACTATTTGTTTTTCAATAAGACTTGTACATAATTATGATAAGAATGACTGACTTGCTTAATTAAGGTCCTTGGTATGACACTGTGAGTCTTGCCTACAATCACGTCTGGCAATGAAGGAATAAATGTCTTTGTAAAGGTAGCACAAATAGGTATTATAGGTATTGTATAAACTGAAAGCTGTCATAAATTGATGCAGGAATGTCAGTGGTGCATAGACAATTTCCATTGTAAATTCCAGTTGGCACTACTACCCCTTCCGCTTGAAGAAATAGTCATAAGTCTAATGACTTCACAAATAATGAAAAAGATTTTAGTCATTTCATTTCTGCGTATTTAAAGAAAAATGATTTTTCCTACGTACCTAATTTTAACAGCAACCACTTTTCTTTTTTTTCTAATGCTTCAATGTAGCAAACCTCTATCACATTTATTACAAATCTTAGATATTGTATCAACTTAAGTCAAAGATGTTTTTTTTTTTAATTTTGTTTTTGTTTTTTTTGCTTTACTTTATCCGCAGCTGTACTCAAATCATTAGCTTTGCTCATTTTGTTGAGTGTAGGCCTCTTGATTTGAGTTCTTTGTCTATCTTCTTGTATTTCCTATACAATGTATAGCCCTGAAGTGCCAAATGCAATAAACATTCAACGAAATCCTCCTAACCTCCAATGACATGTCAAATTTGAAAATGTTGCAATTGCAATTAGGAAAGTCACTTACTGGGTGTTTCGATTTGCATAATGTAGGCTTCTAAGCGATTCTGAACCCAGTGAAAAGAGAAGGTAATAATGAAGTTGTCACAAATACTAGTTGAATATCTACTCTTGATGTTTGGTGCATGTTAGAAGATAAAATGCAAGTTAGAAATTATTGCTGTATTTGAAGTGTCTCTTTTGTTAGTTTTTGGCAACCCAATCTTTTAGGAGCTTTTTAAACAATTTTCAATACAGTTAATTGTTAAATTGCATTTTTATCAATTGAAGTAAATGATACTGAAATGACAGGCTGGTATCATCTTCTTTTGGGTCTTTAAAACTTCATTGTTGTGGTAAAATAATTTATGAAGCCTCCATCTTCATAGAAAAGCTTGAAATCGGATATCTTTGACATTATATGAACCAGGTTTATTAAATTATAAATTTAACTTAATTTTTCTGTGTGAAAATATATGTTGTTTTATTTCTAATTCTAAATTGTATGAACAGTGCTTCGTTATAACAATCAGGCTAATACATCTCATAAAAATCTCAAAAATCATCATATTTCATCATATAGGTAGATGTAAACAATTCATTGGGCGCTGACCATTGAATTACTGACCTCATCCAGTGTCCATTATCACTGACCACTAGTGACCGGTCATTTAGGTCATTTATTACCGCTTTAGCCATGGACGTTGGATGGTGGTCATTGTTCGGTAGGAGTTTACCTACACTGTCAATACACTCATGGAATCAGTAAATCAGTATTAGTACTAATAATTCATCAATATGTTAATGTTATAAACTTAACATAGAAAGTAGATTATGTAAAAATTGAGAAGTCTCAATTTATTTTCCATTGATTTTTTTATTGAAAGAACAGACAACATTGGTAGCTTTAATAAGGCATTTTTTCATGTATTTTTTTTATTGGTTTTATACATTTATTTTGTAAAACGATTTCTGTGCATAATGGTCTAAGCACATTTCACAGTTGTTTTGTTGTAGAAATTTAGATAGTTAAAATATGAATGTAGTTTTTATTTTGGATTCAAGCATCGTTAATATAATAAAGTACAAACATAATAGATATGATGATGTGGCCACCTTGACCTCTGCAGATTCTATCACAGAGATAAAATGCCATGCCCCAGCCCGCCTATGGAGGATGACGAGGCATAACATAACATAACAGGTATTCTGTATTGTGAAATAGAAAACAGAACTTTGAAATGGAATGATGACCTAGTTTACTTTGGTTTCTAAAGAGAATATGGTGGGCAGGCAAACCTTTCCTCTGCTGGTGTCCATTCAAATGTTGACCCATCACCTTTATCAGTGACCATGGCCACTCAAACAATGACAGGAGACAAACAGACAAATGTTATATATGGCCATACAGATATGTTCTACTCTGTGAACTTTATAACACGTGTTGAACTCATGGATTGTAGGCCATTTTAAGGACAAATTTGGCATGCAGTTTATGATTATTACATGGTGTTTATATTACATTTATAGACTTATAACAAAAATTTATATGGTTGAAATGCTTTTATCTCAAGCTCACATTATATTATTATACATGAGTTATATTGCTCATACGAATTGGTATAAATTAATTTGTTGGCATGCACGATTTATGTCAGATAATGAATACGACTCCTCATCAATTCACCTGCTATTGTACCTGCAGTGTACCTGGAATCGAACTCATGACTTTCCAGTAACACGTCAAAAACCTTACTGCAAAGTCTTCTTGTTCTCTTTATAGTGGATTCTAAGAGGGCTATTACACCAATGGTGTTTGGCACTTATGAACAGGTATATATGTAAGCTGTACAGAAAAAAAGTTATTCTAAAATATATTGTAAATTTGCTTAAAATATGTCTTAGTTCCTGAGTCATTTTGGCTCCATGTTGGGTACATGTATTTTCGTAACACGTGGTAAACCAGTTGAAACACTGAGAATGTCATGAAAAATGGTCTGATCTTATAAGTTAGGCTTTATTTGATCTAATGGGTTATTTCATAATGGGCAAGAAGTGACCATTCATGACTTTGGAATGTATAAGATAAATGTGCCAAAATACCTCTTTACATGTATAATGATGTCTATAAGCATATTTGCCTGCTGTTGAAATTGAAAAGACCTACAGGACCGATCATGTTACGGACAAATCCTGTATATACAATTTCAGATAAAATATATGTGCATAATATATTATGGTCATATGTGATCATCTATTTTGATATTTTACTTGAAATTTTAATGCTAAAAGAGCCAGTTGCTAAATAAATAGACAATACTAGCTGTTTACCCAGCTATGCTCGGGTTGAAACAGATGAGATCCGGAACACATTAAATGCTACTCCCTCCCCATCTTTTCTCCTGTCCCACATCCCACAGCCATTTACACACTAAATGTACTAAATATTGCAATGATTGATCCCTCTAATATCCATCCCCCTGCTACTGCTACCAGTGGTAAACACGTGTGGAGCAGATTAAATGTCCCGCTCATCCGTACCCTTCCTTCCACCGCCCCCCTTCTTTCCTCAACCTTCTCTACCACATCCTCATCTAAACAGGTCCATAATAATTAATGCAACCCCTTCCTGCTGCTGCTCTGGTTGAAACGGATGAGATCTGGAACATATTAGATGCTCCTCTCTTCCCATTCTTTCCCTTGTCCCACATCCCTCACTAACCAGCTCCCGCCACTATTACAGGTCTGGGAAAGATTAAATACACCTCAATCACCTTCCTCCCACACTCATATGTGACAGCCATATACACACTACATGCATGTCGCAATGCTTGATCCCTCTAATAACCCTCCCCGACCTACTCCTATCCCTGGTAAACACGTACAGACCATTAAATGTGCATCTCAATCACCCCCTTTCTGCTGCTGCTCGGGTTGAAATTGATGAGATCTGGAACAGATTAAATGCTTCTCCCTGCCTCACCACCAGCCATACCCCCACTCCATATGGACACCAGCCTTGCCCCCCCCAAGCCCATATGGACACACACATCCTTTCTGCCAACACCCCTCCTCGTACGTGTGACGTGCAATGTACTTTTGACATATACAAATCGTTTAGCGTATTACGTACCTTTAACAAACATGGCCCTGTAAGCAACCTTTCTAACAAATTCTTTTTTCTTGTTTTTATCATTAAAACCAATTTATTTAGTTTGAAATGTGACATTATAATGATAAACAAGTTGTCCTGATTGTAAATACATAATTTGGAGTTTGTACGTCTTGGGGTTAAAAAGTGATACAAAAAATCGCCTCTTCCTTTATATATATACTAGCTGTCTACCCGGCGTTGGTCGGGTTGAAACATATGAAATCTGGAACACATTAGATGCTCCTCCCACCCCATCCTTCCCTCTGTCCCACATTCCTCATACCAGCTCCTGTCAGTATACAGGTCTGTGACAGATTAAATACACCCCCATCACCGTCCTCCCATTGTCATATGTCACAGCCATATACACACTACATGTACTGAATATGGCAACGATTGATCCCTCTAATATCCATCCTCCCAGCTACTGCTACCCCTGATAAACACGTGTGGAGCAGATCAAATGTTCCACCCTCGCCTACCCTTCCTTCAGCTGCCACCATCTCTTCTCTCCCTAGCCCTCTCTACCCCATCCCCATCTAAACTACTGCTACCCCTGATAAACACGTGTGGAGCAGATCAAATGTTCCACCCTCCCCTACCCTTCCTTCAGCTGCCACCACCTCTTCTCTCCCCAGCCCTCTCTACCCCATACCCATCTAAACAGGTCAGAACTAATAAATCTCCATCAACCCCGTCTTGCTGCTGCTATGGTTGAAACGGATGAGATATGGAACAGATTAGATGCTCTTCCCGTCCCCTCCCTTCCTCACCAGCTACCATATCATTACCCACCCCACTCCCTATAATATGAACATATACACACCCTTTCTGCTACCACCACCTGGGCCCACCCTCCCCGGGGCCACCCTCCCCAGCTCCCTCATGTATGACTGTACGTGTGACCTTTTTTTTGCCTTGGCAGATTGTTCCCAATGCCAATGGGGCCTTTCCTTTTTCTCGGCATCTTTAAACTGGATAAAGAAAAGGAGAACAGCAAAAACTGTATTGCTCAACACACAGCTGAGTTAATAATTTTCAAAAGCAAAATTTGATATTCCCCCTAATGTTTTGTAGCAAACACTTACATAGTACATAATTACGAAATAAACTGACCATTCACATATTCTCACATTTGTATTTACATTGCTGACGTACAAAAACGTTTAGCTTACATTGTTTTCTACACAAACGTTTAGCGTAGATCTAGGTATGCACGTACGTACATTTGTAGTTTAACTGTTACGTATTAGGTGTTGTTGCATATAACAGATATTTTTTTAATCCTTTTTTCTTGTTTTTATCATTAAAACCAATTTATTTTGTTTGAAATGTGACATTATAACGACCACCAAGTTGTCCTGATTATACATACATAATTTGGAGTGTGTACGTCTTGTGGTTAAAAAGCCTTTTGTGACACAAAAAATCGCCTCTTCCTTTATATATATAGATATAGATAGATAGTCGTAATCCAGTTTTTTTCCTATTGAAGTCGATAATGGTTATGATTTACAAACAACTTGATATGTGTTAGATATTGAGTATATATTATATTACATATCTACATTGTATATAGTTCTAATAAACAAATCTTCAATTTGTTCATGTTTGATCAATTGGTTTATTTATAAGGTATTTTATAATGTTATGTTTTGTGAAAGGCGTTGCCAATCTCATCATCCATATAAACTTAAATAAAAGAAAAATACACCTGCTACATATAGTTTATCATCTCATTCAATGGTGTTTTATTTTCAGACCAGAACATTTTTTAAACCTTAGATATTTGGACTCTTTTTTCTTTCTCTAAAATCTGATATGTTTGTAAGGCCATTTTGCTTTGTTTTTGAAGAATGCATTATTTTATGTGCAATGATATGAAATTATGTGAAAAGACATATCTTGTATTAAAAGTTTTCTTTACACTAGTTATTAACATCAAAATGTCATGACAAGTTCCCATATTTTAAATGTTTACCACCGGCAATGTCACTTCATACAATGGTTTTGTTGTATGATATTTGGAAGAGAATCTTTTCTAAATGTGCATTATCTCCAAGATGTACAATCCACTCCCAGATTATAGAATACAGACAATACTTTAAAAACCTTGATTTGGTTCAAAGCAAAGTGGAGAGGCACAAGTCGATTTAATTTTCGTAAATATGTTTATATAAAAGCTGATAGGCATTTAGGGGGAAAACCCACAGCAACGCATGGCAGCCGTACGACAGCCATACGGGAAATCTGCCATGCGGCAATTATAAACCCACAATATGATCATATTAGTTGCTGTACATCCTTTTTAAGGCTCTGCTTGATGCCTATTTGATACCTGTTTAATACCTATGCGTCTGGTTTTGCCCAATAGAAAACTCTTATCAAGCGAATGACACGTTGCAGTACGGCACCCGTACGGCACCCGTACGGCACCCGTACGGCACCCGTCTCAATTGCTACCCAAGGCAATCGGCAAATTTGCTATGTGGCAGCCGTACGGCACCACACAGCAGAATTTCACTGACCTCCATTTGAAATGCATTGGTGCCATTGGCACAAATTTTTTGTTTACAGTATGGGAGGCTGTACAGTGCTATGGGTTTTGCCATTTCATGATTTATCTTCAACCATAATCAATATAGCAAAGCTTTATAGTGAGAGAGGCACTGATATTGAAAATTATTTATTTTTAAATGCTCTGAAAAAGTACACATAGGCCCTGCTGTGGATTGTTATGGTATGATGTCATTATTTCTTATTAAATGAAAATAGATAAATCTTTTGTTTTAAGTAGCATAGCAATTAAGCCGTTTGTAAACACAGTCAGACTATATCTCGAGCTCTGTCAACTCGAACACATGCATAACCTTAGTAAATAACCATACTAATTTTGATGTATTGTCCGGCAAACTCCTACCTGGCGTGACTGGCTAGATGCGATCTGACTACTGGCCATTTTTTATGGTACTGGTTAGCAATGCAAATTTATGTTTTTGATGGTCAAAATGGACCTGTTCGCTGTTTATTGGAGATTTTTAAACAAAAATTGCAGAAAATGACAGCCATCTTGACGTCCAAGGCATCAGAAACACATCAAAAGCATCGCATGGGTTCAAATATTAAGTTGCCAATTTACCACATAGTAAGGATTACAGCTACTTCGCCACTTGGGCTATGTGTATCTCTCGATTAGGACCACCTCTATAAAGAGATCATCTTTTTTTAAAGATGATTTCTTACAGCAGCAAGCCTTCATAAAAAACATTGCAAACCTCCCTAAAGAGACCATTTCTTTATTAAGACCACTTGAGGCTAGCAAGCAATATTTGTTATTTGTTGTTTAATAGTTGGTACGGATGGTGGCAGTTGAGTGGTGTTTATGTCCAAAATAGAGCATACCAGTTGATTGTCCATTACTGCAGTATTGATTTTTTGTCCTTACAGTATACTTCATGTTGCTATACTTTATTATTGAAATTTCAGATAGCTCAATTTTTTTATTCAATTTCTTCAAGCTCAAGTTAAGTTGGTTTAACTGTAGTTTCTAATTATTGAAGTAGCAAGTGTAAGGATTTTCCATTTGACAATACATGCTGGGTCTCTTCATGGCTTCGGGGAAATGTCTGCATTATGAGGTATTCAACCCGAAGAAGACCTTCAAATGACGAGATGTGTCCTTTTGGAGATAAAGACTCCGCTATCGTTAGGCAACCAATAATTTGTGCCTGTCTTCTCATCACGCAACCTCTCTCCCATGTCATTTTTGTGATTATTGGGCTGCTCTTTACTCACTGAATATGTGTGATGGATTATTAAAATGTTTCAGTTTGAATTTCATCGTGAAAATTTCATCCCTCAGTTGTAAACGTTTGTAAATTTTATGAATATGAATTGATTCTTCTGTAATAAGAAGGATTGATATGAAAGGACTTTCATATCCGTTTTATGTGTGTAGGATTATCTTGAGAGCTTTCAATTCAAGATCTGTCTATCTTCCCTTTGAACCAATCACAGTATGACTACCACATTTTATAGATGTATCAATTTCGCAACCTTGAGTATGATTTGGGTGAGGTCTTGAGGAACAATGCAAGAGCTATCTGGCCTGGAAATTACACTCCCAGTAGTAAACAATGAGTATATTTGTCATCAATCACTTTCTGGAACTGTGAAAGGGAGGGACTAGTGAGTTAATAGATGTATGTAAACGTGAGTGTGTTTTGGCGATAATAATCAGAATACAAAAATAGTGACTAGATGGTTGTGAGTGATTCCCAGTCTGGTCTGGTAGTCAGAGGTATTGAGCAAACTCATTCCTAACTGGTTACATACTAATGCGTTGTACCTAGATTTTCATTTGATTCTCTGTTGAGAAACCTGAGTAGGTATCCAGGTCAACAAAAACAGTGAGCAATTGTACCTATTTTGAGAGTCAAAACACAATCCATTTGCTTTAGTTTATGTTAAGAGGATTCCAGTCTAGCTTCCAAACTTCCTATCATGTTAGCCTGGAATGGCTAGAACACTCCAAGTAGCATTCACATCAACCTTCTGGTCACTACCTTCGTTCTTTCCATAATGATGTGGTCTACTTTGTTCAGAGGATGATATCTATGTCACTGAAGTTCAAGTAGGAGAATTCCTCAATTCTATGGGATTCAGTTGACTGATCTATCTATCAGGACACATGGATCATTGCTCAAGTATTTGCAACATGATAGTAGTAGGTCAAATCTGGATGTGTCCTACCTCCTTCTTTTGGGTGATATCCAGGAAAAAAGTGATTGAAGTAGAGATTAGGCAACCTAGAAATTGTTATTCCTATGGAGTTTTTTTGTAGATTCTTGTAGTATATGGCTCTATGAATAAAATTAGCTTGGTTGTAAACTTTACAACCTTGGGGAAAATTTTTAAAATGGCCGCCAAGATGGCCGCCACTCTCAAATGCCCGAATGTCATAAAAACCAAACCAATCATCATAGAATATTGTTTAATACATGATTTTTGACTAAATAATACATGCTGAGTTCATTTATGGCATCCTATATGAGTTTTGACAAAATTCAAGATGGCCGCCAAGATGGCCGCCACTGTCAGATGTGTAATTCCACATAAAAATCAAACAATTCATCATATAATATTACATAATATTACATAATACACCATATTTGACTATGAAACAGTGGATAGTGTTGTTTTCTTGGAAATAACCACCAATATTTCTTGGAATCAAGCATTCAAACATTACACAGGTCCCAAGAAAGTTATACTTCCAGCCATTAGATCCAATGAGGGTATACCTTTCAATGAAATACTGTCACAACAAAAAAGTTTGTCGGTTAGCCAGAATAAAGATGCAAAATGGCTTTAGCTCAAGGGGATGCATTATTGAATGGACTGAATGGAGTGGGTTCAACAGCAGGTTGGCATACCTGATAGTGATAGTGATGCAAAGGCTGCCAGTACTTACATGTTTGGACCATTGATTGATGCTCCTCCCTCTCATCCTGACACTGTTCTAACAACTCTTATTTACATGCAAAGAACATTGCATGACTCTGGCATGAAGTATGCCCATATCTATGTTGATATGCAATTGTTTGCCATTGTTTGACAAACAAATGGTGTGGGTTCAGAACCAATGAGATTTGAGGCCATGTCAATGAAATCCAGGCTTCAATTGCCAAAGTGAGGGAGCATAAAATCATGAGACAGAAAGCTGTCGCAGACCAAAGTTGACCTGGGATGAATGAAACGATGAGCATCACTTGGCATGGAAGGAATGGACCCCCAACATGCCGTCAAGCATGGAGGGACGAAAGATTGATGCTGCTGCAGAGGATTAATTCAGGCCTGCCCAAATAAACAAGGATGATGATGATGATGATGATGATGGCATGATGATGATGATGATGATGATGATGATGATGATGATGATGATGATGATGATGATGATGACTCATCCAGGTTCAATGCACATAATCATGTCATTTTGTAGCTGCATAGGTAAGCTGATGAAAGGGTCCGGGATTGAAGTGTACATAGGTGCTGCATATGGTGGATTGAAAGGCATTATGTCAGGAAAGTCATGGGTAAAAGCCTTGAGAGCTTTTCGTAGCATTGCAGCTGGACTTCTCAAATCATTCTTGTCCACTGGAAGAAAGACATTTAATGACATCATTATGTATCTTGAGAAGGTGAGAGAAAATCCCACTGGACGACACTGGGTTGATAATTTCATAGTGCCAACACTTCTCATCCATCAATTTGTAAGAGCAGAAAGAGAAGGAGACTTTCATTTCCAGCAATATACGTTAAAAAGGATGCTAAAATACTTCTTCATTGCTGGACATGTACAATATGCCCGGCACCTGACACAGTATTTGATGGAAATGAAATCCCTTTCAATTGAAGCAAGATCAGAAGTTGCGTCAGGTGCATTTGTTTGTCGCCACAGTCAAGGTCACTGGAACGGTGTTTCTAGTGACCAATTTGGCGAACAAACCGCCATACGCATTGGCAAAGGTAGCTTGAAAGGTATGACACTAAAACCTGAACTAGTGTCAGAATGGATTGATTCCTTTCCAATTACAATACATATTGCTGACAGACTAGAGTATATATATGATTCTCAAGAACTCTCTGGTGAAACCCAACACAAACATAAAGAAGAATTGTCCCACAGACAACAACTTGACTTTGAAGACAGGAAATTAGTGAGTGATGAAATTGAAAAATATCCTCATCCACTAGACTCAAATGAAGAAAAACTTTTTAATATTGTGACAGGTCAAATTGCACCATCGACAGTAAATGTCGCCGACTCACTAAATATTGGACAACGCATGGAAATAGATTTTAAAAACAAACTTCCAAATGGTTTTCATGATCCTATTAGTAGTCCAATTAAGAACATGGAAGTGATTAAAACAAAAGATACAAAAAAGCTGCAACCAACTTTCAATCTTGAAACCTTGTTTTTAAGAATTTTGCTAATTGGTCAGCAACGTCAGTTAGAATTAAAACCACTATTTGATTACGAGCTTTGTTCAGTGCCACCTGCATTGATTGATGAGAATTTCTGTTTGCGCAAAGGAGTGAAGTCTTGTCTCGTGAAACGATTAGGTGTCTTAGTGCAGCCTTCTGATCCAGATATTGTGATAGTTGATGTATCACAATTATTGTATAGGGTTGTGTGGCCTCATGGAGGTGATGTTTCCTCGCTTGTAAATTCAATTGAATACCATCTAAAAAAAATATCCATCAACAGCAGAACGTATCCTTGTTTTTGACAAATACAACGGTGTGTCTGCTAAAGACCACGAAAGAGCCAGGAGAAGCGTTGAAGAACAAGTTGACTATCACATATCACTGACATCCAAACTACCAAAGCGAGATGTAGTGCTGAAAAATAAGAACAACAAGAGACAATTGTCTGCAGTAATGGCAACCTTTAGCATTCCAAACACAAAAATGGAGACTCATGTAGATCAAGCTTACACCCATGATGAAGCAGACATTACCATTATATCATACGTATTGCAATCAGCTGAATCAGGGAAGAAAGCTATTAGGGTACTCAGTGACGATACTGATGTGTTTGTCTTATTGGTTTACTGGGTGTGGAAGAATCAAATTCAATCCAGAGTACACATGGAGAGATGGGATCATACTGTTTTAGATATTAATGCTACATGTGCTAATCTTGGCATTAAATGTGGTCAACTGCTTGGTGCACATGCCCTAAGTGGATGTGACACAACTTCTTATTTGTTTGGAAAGGGTAAAGTTCTCGCTATCAATACATTGAAGAAAGGAAACTTTCAAGGACTAAATACGATACTTGGTGAGCCTAACATGAACCAAACAGATTTGTTTGATTGTGGTAACCAATTCATTTCAGCCTTGTATGCTCCAGGCCTTTCTTCTATGGAAGAAATACGCTACACTATTTTCACCAAGCGGAAGAAAAACCCCAAATTGATGAGCCTTCCACCAACATCACCCAACTTAAAACTGCACATCCTAAGGTCGCATCTTCAGGTGATGTTGTGGAAGGCTGCTGACAAGATTGCGCCACCTGATGAAGCAAATGACATTGCTAAATTTGGGTGGGAGATGAAGGATGGAGTGCCAATCCCAGAAATTGCACAGGGCAATCCTGCACCAGCAGAACTCATTGACGTAGTTCAATGCAGCTGCCAAGCTCTTGGCAAGGCATGCAGTACACACACATGTAGCTGCAATAAGAACAGACTGTCGTGCACGCTATATTGTAAATGTAAAAACTTACAGTGCAACAATCCACATGCCAAGAAAGGAGAAGTAACCAATAATGTAAATGAAACTAGCTCCCAACATGAATTGGAAGAAAGTGAGAATGAAGATGTAGATCAAATGGAAAATGAAGCAATAGATGATGTGGAAAATGAAATTTTAGATTTACTGAAAACTGATACTGAAGAAAACAAAAAGTGAAATGTTGAATGTTATAATATGAAATGGTGATTGACCACTTTCGATTTGTGTCAATGAAATTGAAGCTGATGTCTGATTTAGATTAAAATGAAGCAATAGATGATGTGGAAAATGAAAGTTTAGACTGCACTGATACTGAAGACACAGATGACAGTGAAGAGGAGTTAGTTTGACGGGCTACATATGATATGATAGGGATTCACGCTGCACGATTGCTTAGCTTATTACTGAGCATTTACAGTATGTGTGTGTACTACGTCGATGAGCACTCCATCCTTCCTCTTCCACCAAAATTTAGCAATGTAGTATTAGTATTTAGAGTATTCAATTACATGAACTTTATGCTTTGGTAAATGTAAATCAGCTATTTTATATCTAAATGTTGGTGAGATGTTTTGGTAGAGAGGATGTATCTATCATTTTGTAAATATATAGATATCAATGGTCATATCTGGAAGTTCAGCACGCAAGATAACGGGATAAAATATGTCATGATAGCCATGGTGGCCATCTTAAATTGTTCAAAATACACTTTTTATATCATAAATGAAGTCAGCATGTTGGATATAGTAAAATATCATGTATTATACAATATTATAGGATGATTGGTTTGGTTTTTATGTGGAATTACACATCTGACAGTGGCGGCCATCTTGGCGGCCATCTTGAATTTTGTCAAAACCTATTTTTTATGTCATAAATGAACTCAGCATGTATTATTTAGTCAAAAATCATGTATTAAACAATATTCTATGATGATTGGTTTGGTTTTTATGACATTCGGGCATTTGAGGGTGGCAGCCATCTTGGCGGCCATTTTAAAAATTTTCCCCAAGGTTGTCAAGTTTACAACCAAGCTAATTTTGTTCGTAGAGCCCCATACTACAAGAATCTACAAAAAAACTCCATAGGAATAACAATTTCTAGGTTGCTAAAATTTCTACTGGACTATAGCGTGATAAAAAAAGTTCGGCGCCCCCCCACCCCCACTGGGTATCATTATTTATGATCGTTCCATAAATAAATTCTAGGTAAAATAAGAATAAATGTGTCATGCTGAATTTGACTTTTTTTATCATTCATTTGTAGTACATGTTCATTTGGATTTTTGCATTCCATCAAAGATATTATAGACTTGTTCTATAATATCTTTGATTGCATGCTGAACTTTATGTAAGGTTTTATCAAGTAAAAAATGTGCAAGTCCGTTTAAATGATGTCTTCATCTTGTATGTATTGCTATCAGCAGAAGGTTATGAGAGAATGTGATTGAGATTTTAATTACCTTCCAGATAATAAGCATAAAGCAGTCATTGGTAATTATAGCGATGACATTTGATAAGTATTCAGATAGATGATTGATTACTTTGTGTGACATATGCGATATGTGCAGCAATATGCATGTAGTTATTTTGAATTACTGGGCATATGCATGTGATATGAGGATGAGAACATTAAAATCAAATGATTATGAAGCAAGACATGCTCCATAATTCTTTTTAATATCACATGACTGATATGAAATCCGGCATTTATCACTCTATTCTGATATATAATTTCCAGGTCCCTTGTTTGTGCAGACATTCATAGACTACCTCCAGGCATCTGAGGAAGAGTTTTTCCTCAAATTCCTTTCTTGTACTTTTACCTGGTATGTTCTTTTCTATAGATATTTTTGATTATCTATCATGTAATATGTAGGTGTTAAGGTTTCAAAGAAAAAAATTTCTGTATGATGTTTTTGTTATATCTGTACAGCAGAAAAAACAACAAACAACCAATACCTAAATTAGGCAAGTATTTACACCCTACTGAATGTGAAACATGAAAAGATCTACTGAAAACTCTTGTTACCCCCCTATGGACCAAAGCGACTAATCTGGATAGAAAAGTAAGACACAGGACTATAATTGTTAGTAACAACAAAGTGTAACCAGGGAGCAGCAGTTGCAAAGTCAAGGTTATTTCTAGTGTCAAATTTATAGACATATTCATCATTTTGTGACAATAATTTTGTAATTAGCGCAATTAGATAGACAAGCAAAAGTAACTGACATTATAATATGTGAATAGAGATGAATGATACATATTCCTGATGTTTACTAGTTTACTAAGTCTAGAGTTTATGTAATCAAAAACTGGTGCTTTAAAAAAATATGTCTTTGCTCCTTAAAATTGATACACACCAGAATACATCTGCTATTTGATGTCAAGTTCTTGTATTTCATGCTAAAATTCACACTTGATTATGTCATTTAGTGATGATGTAAATATTAAAATGACAACTTTTGACTATATGTTAGATGTTATGAAGGACTTCTTCAAAGTTGTGATCATGGTACCTATTACCTTATCCTTAAATTAGGAATGTTCAAATGTCTGACTGTCTCTCAGAGTCTAAAAAAATCCCATTTTCATGTAAGTGTTCACTATAATGTAAACCTATCAGAATAACAAAAACTGCAATGTAGATCTGATACACTGGTAGATTCTACATTCCTTGTATTTTATGACAGGAGCAGATACTCATTTTCAAAATGTCCATGTTATTTTTTTATGAATACTATACACACTGCCTTTTTTCATGTGTTGATACCCATGCTCAAGATGAGTTAGGATTCTGTTCTCCAACCGAGTGCATGACCTTCCTGCCTTTGACCTGCACACGCAGAGTGCATTCCCTTGTGCCAGTCTAGGTCAAGGTCTTCTTTGTTGACCTTGCAGCCTCAAACTAGGTCAGACCAAAAAAGATGGTGTGTCGTTTGATGCTCAAGGCCATGGGCTGCAGCTCAAAAAAAAGCCAGTTCAGTTGTTTGCTGCCAGCCACACCGTTATTCAAATTTCAAACAGATTGTGGGGTCATTGAGGAGGTTCAAATACGGCTTTTGGGCAGCTTAACATGCAATAGATTATTGCAGGCTCTAATGCAATTTTTTGTTATAGAGTGCAACATGGTGCTGCCAAGCAAATTTTATTAGAAGAATGTGAGTAAAACCAGACATAACTATCTCGACATAGATGCACCTACTCAAAGCTATTAGTGTGTAATTATTGATTCAAGAAAATGTTCAATGAAATAAAGCAATACATTTGAATTGTCCAAGCAGAAATCGTTTTTTAGCATTATTAATAATGTATGCGTGCATTATATGAAAGGAGCCAAGGTCAGGGAAATGCAATATTATAAAAACTAGTAACATGGAAGTGTTTTGTACTAAATTACCTGGTGTTTAAACATATATTAACTTGGTACAAGCGAGTATTTGTACAGATTAATAAAGACAAAGAAAATTTTCAGTCATAGAAGGTCATTTCCCCAAGTCTGAAATTGTCAACCATCATTACTTCAAAATTGAGTAATATCAGTCTCATCAAAGTACTTTTCATATATTACGCCTACCTGTATTTCACTGAATTATATGGGGAGCATTTGAAGTATAAAGCACACATGTGTTGCAACAAAGTATGCAAAAAGTGTTGAAAACATGATAGTAGAAGGAACAAACTGGAGATGGGAGAGAGGGTATGGTTTGCAGCATATTGCCGATTTACCTGGTAAATGTGTCAAATGTCAAGGCCACCGTTGTCAAGAGAAGATAGGGAGCTGAAAGATGTTACTAGGTTTTATGTGTAGCCAGAATTGACAGGTATGCGTGTGTACCCAATCGTTCTCTTGACGTGTGAATTTTATGGTAATATACTTGATGATATAAATTGAATATCAAGAATATTCCAACATAATTCTGATTTTCTAATGGGTATACGTCACTATTAAGATATTATTTAAATGAAATGGAACCATTTTTTATATCACATTCTGTTAAATTATACTACATTGTACACTATATCGTCCACAAGACTTTGACTTACATGTATTAATTTGTCAATCCTGCCCAAATTTGATCAAAATTGAATGCCTTGTATATTTATTCTAGTTATTTTTACTTTTTTTAAACAGCCACTTGGTGATCACTTTTGCTGAGGTATGCAATAGCAGTCGCATACCTCGCTCAAGCTATCTCTTCTGTTGCATATGAATTGCACATGAAAATCACAAGTGAATTCGACATGCTCAAAATTCAATTCCATCCGATTCTGGCAATTCATTGTCTCATGAAAATAATACTAAAACAAGTTGCTTTTGCTTTTCTTTTAACTCTCAGAGACAGTTGAATTATCAATGCATGAAGTAAGGTCAACCAATAATAGAGGCATATTATTCACTTTTTACCTATTTATCAATAAAACCATTGAAATAAATATTTGTAAGAATCTATTGCACATGAAGGTCATTTTTTTCTGAAACTACTTTTATCAGTGTCTATTTACTGAGGTATTCATACAACATGTTGATATTCAAGGTTGCTGTTGGTTAAGAACATGAAACATCAATTCAAAAGAGCGTAATGTAAATGTTCATGTATAATTGTATGAAGATTATTATGACCTACCGACTTACCATTTACACCAGGTCATATGTACTCTGGTCATTTGGTTCAATGTTTTAAACTCTAGCTTGACCGACTATCATTTTTGGATGTTTGCCACTTTGTATTTAGTGCCCTTAACATAGTCTCACATATTCAAAATAACTTGAAGATATTTTTTAAATGCCAGACTGGTTCACAATCTGTAGCTTATACACTTTATAGAAGAAATAAATACATACTATGATACTGATTTTCAACGTCTCAGGAGACATTTTCCCTGCATCAGGTGATGTTGCACCAGATATTGTGGTGTAAAGTGCGAATATAGGTAGGTTTTATTCAGGACTGGGAATTACCAAGGTACAAGTACCTGTATGTTCTGCAGTGTTTTTACCATGCTGCAGGTTGTACTCTTGGTTACAGTGCTCTATTTGGATCCTTGACAAAAAATGTCTTTCTCAATTCCCTGGGGAGCATACAACATATCGCAATCATAGCTCAATTGTCCTTATCACTCACAATAGCATTCACTCACCTGACCTGTACCTATTTAACATGCAGGCACCACATAACAGGGTGCAACCTGTTAGAGATTTGCTCAATACATACCACCAGACTAGACTGGGAATCGAACCTCAACCTTCTGGTCATGAGATCAACTCTATCCATTTGGCCATTAAAGCACACTATACAGGACTGAATTAAAAATAATTTATTTCATTTCAAGGGAAAAAACAATCCTGAAGTAATATTTTCTGATTACTACATTTAATTAAAATTTCGTATAATTAAATTTATTAATTTTTAAGACTAATTTTTTTCTCCAGAGATATGTAATGAAATGACTGGCTTTAGTACTGTTAGTAATCTCCCATGATAACAATGATTCACGCTATATATGTTGTCAGTTCACAGAGACATGATCATCATAAACAAATGCTGATGGCTGTAAGACCATTGCTCCCTAGAAAGGCCTTGGAAGCCTTTTCAAAATCTTTGCGTCCAATGTCAATGTGGAGACTTGATGATGATTCTGTTTAAATGGTGTTGCTTCAAACTTGATTACAGCGTGTATTATATTGCTAATACCATTGTTATTAATGATAATGCAAAGTTCGATGACAGCAGTAACTGCAGGTATACAAGTAAAATCAGTTACAACCTCATCCTACATAAGTACATGCAGCTTTTAATAGCAACCTATGAAAATGATTTTTAAAAGAAGTTAGTGACCTAATGTGTTGCTGTCAAACATTTGTATGCGATTCTAGGTAGATATTGGCAACCTGACAAGGATTTTACATTTATTTTTTATAATTATTTTAATATTTTTTATGACTAAAGTGTCTTTTTCCAATGCACGCTAAATTTCTTTGCTATTTAGAAATGTAAATACCGATCCATTCCATACATCTTTTGACAAAACTTCCCGTGTAGTAGCAGGTCGTCAGTTCATCCACCAGAAATAGATTGTTAACAGATCTATGAGTCAGTGTACATGTACTCAGGATCTTTGGTGATTTGTTGCTTTCCTCAGTTCTCCACCTTTCCTGTGTGCAAGCAACACGGATAATACACAACAAAAACAATTGAATTTGTATAATAAGGTACACATACTTAATCAGTGATTAATCTGGATGCGAGTCCCAAGACTTATTATTTTTCAATAGAATGCAAAGAATTGAAAATTGTGCATCCAACTGGACCCATATCATGTATGCCAGGACTGATTGTATTAGCCCTTGGACCCACTGTTTCAAAATATGCAAGTCCTTGTGGACTCATAGTTGCCAATTTCTAGATTAATCATTGCCTAATAAACAGAATGATGAAGAATATTACAGGAAAGGGTTTGACCGTGAAGATGAGATGCAATCCGTTCAGTTTCTGTGGAAATAAAGTGAATAACCAAAGGCACAATGTGCATTATTATCATGACTATAGCCTGACGTCTTCATGTGTTGAGCACTCCCTGTGTACCGTGTTTGCGGTCAAGGCATTGTAACGTCATGAATTGACCAAGGTTCTAACAAGCATTATTAGTTTGCCAGATGAATGACCGATAGCGCATACATTCATAAGTCATGTTGTCACAAGTTCTATTTGCAAAGGAAAGTAAGAATGTTCCTGATATGATTGACAGTTTGAGCATGGTGTGTATTAAATGTCATATTAAATTGTTAATAAAACATCTTTTAACAGAGAACAATAAAATAGCCGGTATGGTTTCATACTCAAACATTCTAGACCGTTGTAAGATTTTAGCTGCAATGTGGTATTATGACACTATTGCACTTAATATTTATGTAAACTGCGCTGATACAGAAACATATGCAATCTGTATAATGATGGTAGAAACCTTGGTAACCAGATCAAGATAATTCAGTGCAAGGGACAATCCATATCCCATGGCAAAGTTAGCAGCACAGATAATCCTCTTCCTATATGGCATGTTGATTGGTCTATTGAAATTCCAAATTTTTACACCTGCCTGTAAAGCCTTTTTGATTCTGTACAGTAATGGATCGTATGATTGGACATGATTGTGCATTATTTTTTTAACAAAAGCATCTGAACATGTATCTTAATGTACACAGTCTATGCTTTCTCATTGCAAGAATTGGTCTGTAATTTTACAAATTCAATTCTACTTTCACTGTTCAACAATTTTACAAAATGTAATTGATCTAAGATTTCGGATATACCAGGCTTGAAAAATGCAGATGACCTTGAATGTGAGCAAAAGATCCTGTCTATGGTTTATGGATCTGATTGCAGCCAGTCTCTATCACCTAACACCTGGCTGTACACAGATCAAGTGATAAAGAATAGCTGCAATGTAGTTATGTTGTTATATAATAGTATTATATGTCTATTTATATTTACTAATTGGGTGTAGTGTACGATGTTTTGTATTGATGTGTTATCTTTCTCAGAAATAAATTAAAGCTAAATTTACGTTAAATTTCATTTGGTTGCCAAAATACAAAATACGATGAAAAAATATATGATTGCCTCATCTAAACGTTAACATCACTCCTGACTTTGATCTGTCCTCTGATCAGGTCATATAAAACAAGCTAAAATAACTTAAAGATCAATGAGCAGAGAAGTACATGCTCAACTTCTTATGTTTTTCATTCCGTCTGTCCTTGTAACCATTCCTGAGTTACAGGCAAAAAGCTGCAAAAACACGGATGCCTGAAACACAAGCTACTGCTGAGGAAAGCCAGGGAGAAAATTTCAGATGTTTGCAGTTTAAAGTAATCTGATTGTTATGTCTGAACAGAATTTTGAGTTTTTTTATATGATTCACTCGCACTATGTGTCTAGGTACAAACTTTAAAAGTTTCAAGACTTCTGATTATACAGAAAATTCTAGACACTTAATTGTATCTTATTGTTAGCATGTTACTTCATGGTAAAATATTTAATTTCTTCATATTTAATTTCAGGTATGATGCTTGCCCGTTGGTGAGTTCTTGTGAATATTTCTTTTTTATATATTTATTTAGTATCTGTAAATTGCATTTACATTTTATGATTTTTGATTAATGAAGATCTTTATATGTTGTTTTTCATCTTCTAATGCATGTATGATTTCTTACATCTGTAAGGTCATACATACACTTTGCTATGAGTTTGCAATTCGATAACTCTATTATATGATAATCAATGAATATAGAACTTACATGTACCTATCTACACTGTAACAACATAAGGATAAATGCACAATTTTTCATATTTTATAATGACAATTATGACATATTTTGAATATTTGTTATGTTCAATTCTGCTACTTTCATTAAGGGCCATTTTTAAATGTTTTATGTTTGGATACAATATAAAACTAATGACATGACTTAAGTGCACTTTTAAAACCATTTTTCACCGGGCTAAAGCGGTTGGGGTAACTCCAGGAGTTACCCCAACCATCGAGGCCTAGTCCGTCGATTCAAAGGTTTTTCTGTGGATTATTTTGATATGTGGAACTAAGATTCATAGTTTAATAGGTATGTATCAACACTATGCGTGTATAATCAAATTGCACACATTGAACACATGTCAAACTCTTCAATGAGTTCATAAAGCATGTTTTGATTTTGTCATATTCTTGTGGGTAACTCCCGACTTTTGTTTTTGTTTTGCATAACAACCCTTGGTCAGGAATAACCCACAAAATGATGACAAAATTAAAGTCTAATTATACACACCTATAATAGACACACACCTATTAATGATTAATTCTAATAACAAAATTTTAAATAGTCACCAGAAAAAACATTTAAATCGATGGTCTATGCCTCCATCTTGTTGTGTTTTTTGTGTTTTTTTTTTTTTTTTTTTTTGTTACAGTAACTCCCGGATTCACCCCAACAGCTTTACCCCTGTGATTTTTGTAATAAGTGTGGATGCTCTCTGAGCATTTTCAATCCATTTGAATTGCATTACTATTGACCATTCCAACAATGAGATCGATATCTTTTGATTGTTATCACAATGGCCCATGAAATCAATCAGGACAAAATATCTTGTATGTAATAAATGTAGTTATTATGAGCGAAAGTCAAAAGGCCAAGCGCTCACCAGTAAGTAGACACACTGTTAGAGCAGATTGCAGTGGCCTACTTTCCTACTGCTGCTGCTGTATCCCAGCTTGAGAACCAGCAGTAGAGCTGTGAACCAGCTAATATAAATTGCACATAAATCATGAGCTTCTCAAGGCCAACTTGTGAATGATGACCACAACACTTGGCAATAGGCTGTCTTGCCATGGTGTTCATTATGAATATTTCGTATTGTGGGTGGATCCACAGCAAATAAAACGCCTCAGCTCCCTTACTAACCGTTGAGTGATTTTGGCAGACTTTTGAGCAGTATTTGAGTATTGTCATAAAGTTTTTGTATAAGCATCTATACTAGTTGTACTGTGAATCAGATAATTTATAGGAATAAACAGCTATAATATCATCTTGGTGAATATTTTGTTAAGGGCTCAAGCATAGCCAGTTTCTGTTTTACATATTGTTTACTATAACAAGGAGCAAAAGGTATCTATCTCTGCCACTATTAGCAGACTAAAAAAAAAGCTACAGTCGTTTTACCCACCATTTGGACTGACCCCCCCACCCCTCCCCTCAAGGCCTTTTGCTCTGATTGGTGGATAAAAAAATAGCATGAAGAGTTGGCTGTCGTCTGCTGGTGAAGTATATTGATATAAACATCTAGGCAGAAGGAGGTTCTGAAGCCAGTTGAGGACAACATACTGTTGGTCAAGCTAATGCAGGTCACTCAAAGCTGTATAATGACCGCTGCTTATTAATGACCAGCAGATAAATAGGCCAGCTAATGGTCAAGCGGGATTTGAACTGATTGCTTAAGTGATTATTTGTTGGAAAGTAGATGCACTTCCATAACCTCAGAGTGCCCGTGGATGCTTGTGATTTGTGCCGATCTGTGACACACGGATATTGATCAATATTCCATAAAGAGATTAGAAAGGTGATTATTAAAACAGAAAAAATAAAAGAAAAAAGTACAAAAACTAATATATTCACATTTGGTAAGAATTTTTATAGACTTTTCCAAGATATTTTGAAATGATAATTATCTGGTGCTGCGGGTGAACTGTTCTGGATTATTTTGTGAAAATATATTCATAAAGATTAATGCTATTTTATTGATATTGGTCATGATTTGGCAGGACTAAGGACTATACCATTCAAAAGTTCTAATGAAAGACTAGGATTGATTTAAGTAATTTCAAAAGAGAATTTATGTATAGGTCTTATTCTTGCACACCAATAATTTTTAATTTTTATATATTTTAATTTAGTTTTTCAAATTACAAGAGTCAATTCATTTCATTCAGTTTATCAGTTATTTAAGTCTGCTCAAGAAGCTAAATGTGTGGTCTCATCTTATTTTTTTTCTCTTAGTTGTTCTCATATCTACAAATTTTTTAAAGTATGTTTATTTGATTTGGTAAATTGTAATAATTTCGTTAAATTAAAATAATGGAGACATACATGTATAAAGAACAACTAAAAGAAAGGAAAATATGAGTTTTCTCCGTTGACTTCTTCAATTTTTTTTTGATTTCAATCATTATTTTATGGGGCCCGTGATCGTTTCATAATTTTCAAGCCAAACTGGTTCTTGTTTTGTTTGTCAGTTTTCAACAATTCTTATTACACATCATTGATAGTGTTTTCTTTTGTTTTGTCACATTTTTTTATTTGATAATAATGCATTGAAAAACACTGAATTTAGAAATTGTAAGCAAAGTTAGATTTCAAAAGATTGGCTTTATTTCCTTTTGAAAATTTTCATCCACTGTAACATTCATGCAACTTTTTCCTGCAGAAAATAGTTAAACTGTTTCTGCTAATTTCAAGTATATAATAGGATTCATAATTTTACTAATAAGGGGGGTGGGGTATAGGCCATTTGGTGAGCTTGTAGTTTTTCAAGGCTAGCTAACAGTTGCATGTTACCAGAAACCCCTAATGGGTTTCTGATTTTACTGCAGGTAAAGATCTAGGCATTAGACATATGGTATCATGATACAAAAGTGTCCACACTCCCGACCTGACTTGACCCCACGTGTCCGATGAGGACACACTGACCAGTGTCTGACCAATTGACCCAATTCAAAATAGGGTCATACTTGCAAGGTTGTCCTCAGATTTGTTCCAAAACTTTCATGTGAATTACAGATTGTTATGTCCTTAACTATCTATTCAGCCTGTTAATTGAATGGAATTGATAACAAAAGGTGAATTATATTGGTTCTGAAGTCTCATCTACTTCCTGTATACTGTTAAGAAAAAAGTAATAATCAGTCTCATAAGTATTCAAGCGTGTTAAATGAATGACATCATGTATTGGTCCAAAAATAATGATTAATGGTTCTTTAATTTGTCAATATTTTTATATTTAATAAAACTGTTTGCGTGCAGTATTGACCTGGATAGCTCTTTTTCTGACAAGGCAATGTGATTTTCTCTTTAGTTTTCATGGTCCAATCCAAGAGACAGGTTATTTGATGTATCATGACGTTTGAATAGATACTGCTTTAGTGACAAAGATTATGGGTGGTGTGGATGAACATGGTCAGGTGTATTCACATTTTAAAATGGGATTAATTTTTCTCTGGTTCGCTAGATTATCTTTCTGAGAAGGCTACATTTTATTTCTTGCCCTTCAAACAATTTATGAAAATGTACATAACCAAAAATAACTTGTGACGTTCTACTTACAGCACCAGGGTGTCATTAAGTCCAGAATTATATTTCAAAAACCTGTGGGACATTTATTTTGCAATTTTTCATATAAATAGAGCATCAAATTCAGATTCTTGTATAATCCATCGATCTAAATATGCCAACTAGTAATAGTAATGATAGACTTATTACTGTCAATATTCAACCAATTACCTTTGTCAAGAATATGATGAATTTTCCTTATATTGTTAGATAAAAAGTTTGTAGAATTCATCATACATTAGTGGTGTTAGTTTTATTAAGTGCTGTAAATGGTTTCAATTCAAAGCTGAATAGTCAATGGCTAATTTTCAATAAAGAATTGATTTTGGGCAAGATATGTTAGTAGCTGAGATTGAGCTTTTTCTATGTCTTTAAGAAAATTAGAGTCAGGGCCTACCTATAATTTCTTAGTATGTTTTTATGGAACCCTGTTCTTTGAATACACATTTATTTGATAACTGCAGTGATGTATCTCACCTTATAAAAGTTTTCATAATGCTGATTACTACTGGGTATTTACTCATAAATCAGTCATCACTGTTATGAAATGACTTATACATGTTAGCATCTTATTTTAACAAGCCTTGATTATTTAATCTGCTCCAACATAGGTAGCAGTGGAAGGAACCGATGATTAGCCAAGTACATGTAGATGTACAAAGACACAGCCCATGAAAAAGATAGTCCGAACAGACTTTTCAAAACAATTTTTGGCTCCTATATGGTTATCTGCTTTGGGTCTAGTGTCAGACTTGAACTGTTCATGAAAAATATCTTCCTAAACCCTTGGTCACACAAACTGCATCAAAAGCATCCTTATAATGCAGGGTTTAATCCTCACAAAACATTCACACTATTGGCAAAACACAACCTGAGATTCTGGTCCTGGAATTCAGAAAAAGTAGCTCAAAGTTATCAACTTTGGGTCTACTGGCGTCTAGTAGATCAGTTCTACCTGTATGCTGTCCCTGACATGGGTTAAAGCTTTATTAGGTAGATGAGCTCTCAGAGATAAAATGAACCAGAATTCTTTTGCCATAAATCCTTTTCTCTTGTGGACAACATCCATAAGTTTTATTACATGTCATAACATAGTTTAAAGTTGTGTGAAAGACTATCTGCGAAATGGGACATTCCTTCAAAATAATGGATCTCAGACAAGTCTCAATCTAACTCTTTACGACAAAGAAATAATATACTGATGATTCATTTTTACTGGCACGGTTAAGAACTAAATCTAAATGTTATGAGCCACTTTGTGCTTTCACATCATTCATACTAGGCCCGTAGAACATTTGTTTCGTAATATCAGCTCCCAGTGAAGCAAATAGTTGTTCAAAAAGACCTTCAAATTTATTCTTGTAATATATCTACAATCAAATCATGTTTTTTTTTAGTAAAATGCACTTGTTGCTTCAGTCTTTTCAATATGTCAATTTTAACGATGTATGCGATGACATTCATCATTTAGTGATAGATCCTTTAGCATCATTTATTATGATTTTATGCACCATTCCTTCTCAATTTAAAAAGATGCAGGTTTTTTAAGTTTTTCTATTGAAGTTGTGTTGGTGATGTAAAATATTAGGTGCTAGCTAGGTTTTTTGAAAGACTTAATTTGGATTTTGTTTGCATTTTATATTTTGTAGCAGATTCTTTGTGTATTTTGATATTGATTGACATTAAATTATATTAACCAGTTTTATGTCTTATCTTATGGAGGGTGGTAAATATTCATGTACACAACATTGAAGTGCCTTTTTCGTTATCTTTTCTTAAACAATTGATGAATCAACGTACATAGAATTCAATGTGTTTCAATATTGAATTATGAACTTTCACTTACATGTTACTCTTATTGTAAGTGATTATCGCATACGTGTACAATGTATACACTGGTATAATCCTTGAATATAATTACGAAATTCACCTCAATGTGCTCAAGCAACTTTTTCCTCCATTTATAAATTAATAGATTCTATTCAGTATACCAGTGAATCAAATTAAACAGGCGACAATAAGCATCAAACAGAAGCAAACAGGCCAAATACTGTAGCTTGTTTTATTGCTGCGTGTCACGCTGGCCTACTTGCCATGTTTACAGCCACTTTTTATGTGCTGTTTGTAAGAGGCGGTTTTTTATATAGTTTTTGTTCCGTAGAATGAACATTGAAGAATACATGGTTTGCTGTGCCTCTGTCCTAAATATTAAATAATGCATTTTAGATATTTTTTTTATGATATTCGGGTAATGAGTTAGACTTCTTGGAATTGGATTATATGACTAGTCATCAGGTAGGCGACATTGCAGCTTATTTTTATGTAAGCGACCAATACATGTATATTGATTGGTGTACCGTGTTAGGAATGTCTGTTTTTAAATATGTTACCGGTACATGTATATGCTATACCAAGTCATTTAGTTAGTCATATAAGTATGATGTACAATGTAGTAGAAATAATCATTACTTAAACAGTGTAGTCTATTTCTTTTTATTTACTCAATGGTGTTGGTTCTAATTGATTGAGGTATCACCTGTCATGGTAAAAATGATATAAAGCCTCCCTGTGTGTCAGTGACCAATAGTTGACCACAAGCTGACTACTGCTGTGTGATGTCATCAATTTAGTAGTCTTGGCAGGCTGCTTGCGAGATAAATCATTACTTATATAGTATATATAATATATTATATATATATATATATATATATCCTATATTGATTGAGGTATCATGTCATATATATATATATATATAAATTTATATATATATATATATATATAATATATATATATATATATATATATATATATATATATATATATACATTAGACATATTAAATGACTCGCACATTGTTGTTCCAAGAAATGAAACTAATTAGAAAGACTCACTTGCGTATACATTTAGAATTTTATTCAAATCCAATACAAATCTAAGAACAGATTTTAGATTTTGAGAGTTATGTTTAAGTAATTGCTGGTACCAAATAAAGTATCTATGTATTTTCAACCTTATAAGGATTGTGTTTGAAAAGCAAACATGTCTGTTGTTTACTTGGCAGCAGCCAACATGGGTCAGTTTGGTCAGTAACCATTGCGAGTGCTGACCTGACTGTGGCCTAGATTTATAGTGGGCAGTGGTCAGCCTCCTGCAGATTAAACATTGTTTGAGGTGGTGGTCAGTCGGTCAGTGCTAAGAGTGACTCTGGTGCAGCTGATTATTGACAGCTGTGGATTCCACCTATCATGTAGTGACCTCTGCTGAGCAGACTGCAGCTGAGAGATATGGCCTGCTTGTTACTAGACTACTGACAATAAGGCTCATTACTGGGCATATATGAGGGTTAACTGTAGACAATGATGGAGCCTGGTGCCTGGGGATGTGTGTATGTGGACAGCAGCTTATGTTGGGTAGAGGGGAGGCATTTAAGTCTTGTACCCGGGGAAAATCTTGGTTTTCATAGTTTGCACAGAGTGACATGTATTGACTTGAAATCAAATGGTAAGATTTGTTTTTACTAGTTCTAATTACAATGTGAGCGTCATTGGTATGAATTGTTTGTGTTAAATATCTGCCCTTATTGATTGTGATAGTTTGATACTTCATGTGCTGAAGTTTTGTACATGTGCCAAACAGTACATCAAGCACAGACAGGTGATGTTGTGTGGTGACTTGTAGGAGCCATAACTGACAGAGTACTGTTTGCATTATGATTTATAGCAGTCATTCAATATTGGCAGGCAGTCAAGAATCTTTTTATATTTTTCTTGTTTATTCTTCATCAAAACTCTGAAGTCTAATAAAACCAGAGAAAAAATGCCATAGAAATAGGTATACGCATTATACAAGTTTCAAGCCTTTACTAAGATTTCTTTACTAAATTGATTTGCTGTGTGTTCAACATTTTTTCTTTCATTAAAAAGTAAAGTAATATAAAGTGGACGTTTTGATTAAAAATCATGCAAAGAATATTGCTGTATGTATGTATCACGTATGAGTTGCTATCATGTTGAGAACAGCTGATATCATTCACTGACCAGTAACTGACCGGCAGCAGGTCACTCACATCGCACTGACCATGATTTCAATGACAACTTTCTCATTATCATAATGGAAGCCGCCTGGTTGCCTTGAGAGGTAGAAATATCAGTCTGTTACTGTAGCTTGGACATATCTGTAGTGTACATCAAATGGATAACACCAGATTTCTCCTCCCGACTTTTATTTCATCATTTATGTGATAGTTTTGTTGCTAAATGAACGCTGTGAACATTAAGCTTTTGTGATGGATTAAAAATATGTACTCTGTATATCTGTTGATAATGAACTGCTTGATATAATTTGATGAAAAATATTTGAATGGGTTATAAAGTGATATCATATGGAATATATAACAGTGAGCCTAAAGCATTTTTAGGAATTATATAGAAGTTTGAAATGGATTTTGTTACATATGGTCATAAACTTTTACAATTCTTTGAAATTAATAATAGGATTTTCTGACTATACTTCATAGTTTTTATTTGAAAAGCACATTTCATATTATATTGACAAGATCATTTCTATCAGAATTTCTTTTTGTTGCAATCCATTCATTCAAAATACTTAATTGTTTCAAATTAAGCTTCAGTTTACTCATACAACTGCTCATATTGTTTAACAGAACACAATCAGGATATTGATCGTTTAGCTGAATAATAACCTATGATTATTTGACAGCTTATTATCAAAATATGCAACTGATGAAAAAAGAACTTCATATGATACCATATCTAATGAAGGATAGATAACGTGATACGTTAGAAGGATAAAACCCCTGTCAACAAAATTAAAGTTGATATAGGAAAGGGGTAAGAAATTTATCTTTTCTACATAGGTGTTGTGCTGTATGTCCAATTCATATGGTTTGTTAAAGATTGTCATTCTTTTGTTTTCCTTTTTTATTATTTTCCCCCATGTCTAGCATTTACCTAGATATTTATAGAGTAAACAGATTTTGAGTTGGTATGGAAGTTCAAAAGCTTGAAAGTGCGCAGTTTCTGTGGTCTGCATTATATTGTCTGTGCTGTATTGATCGCGGTCTCAAGGCCTCTCTGACACTGACCGATGTGTCTATGACGGTGCAGTGGCTCCTCGCAGTGGGTTGCATTGTGATTTTCTCATCGTTTCTGATTCTTGAGTGCATTATGACTTACTGTAGGTCCACACAGGGTAGCATTCTTTTACACTGATTCTTTTTTTCTTCTGTGATATGATCACATATATATAAATGTAGTTAAGGTCACATTTATTTATTATTGTTTAAATTTTACATGCGAAACCATAACTGCTTTTTTTTATGGTCATTTTTGGTGTAAATACGTCTTACCATACTCAGATATTTAAATGTCTGATAATCCAGACAGTTATGCACTTGTACAGGTTGATTAGATCCTGGCAGGGAAATAGATTAATTCGAAGTGCCTTGCAAAATTTGAAAAAATATAAGCCACAAATTTAATTCTGATGAAGCATAGATGAAAAGATTGATTTTAATGAATAATCTCAACAGATTATAGAAGAGATTATTTAGCTTATATAAGTGCAAAGTCAATTACTTATTGGAGAAAAATCAATTGACATACTAGGTAGAACATGGAATTAAATTGGTATAAGATTTGTAAAAAATGCTTAACACTTTACAATTCATATTAAGAGGTTTAACAAAAAATGATAAGCTGGTACTTTGTGATTAGTTTCTTGAGGTCCTGTTTAACAGGTTTGACCTGAATGATGATATTCAATTAAACCTTTTAATCGATTTTGAAGCATAAATATTTCCATTAAACTGATGATTTTGTAATGCATATTTGAGATGATGCATTCATTACGAATGAAAAGTTAGACATTTATAAACATTTCATATAGCAAAATGAAAAGCTGAATACATTGCATAAAAAGTGATTATAAATGTCTATCATCATTCCCATTTGCATTTTTTAACAGCATAACAAACAAGTATTAAAACTGACTCAGTTACTGTGATAGTTTCAATCATATATTTTATAAACTGTGAAGGCATATGAAGTTTTAAAACTTCCTTTTATTTCTGGAACACTTTGAAGCAAAGACAAACTACAACTCCTCATGAGGAATAGCTTTCATCAAGAAATCACAGAGGAACAGAGATAATGTTTATATTTGAAAGATCGAATGACTTGTGAGGATTGTCAGCACACATATGAAAATGAAAGTTTGACATGTACTGCTTTTTGCCCAAATGACATTGCTTATAAGAAGCTCTGAGAAGTGGCAGTCTCACAGCCACAGTGTTCATTGCCTCCTGCCTTGACACTATGATTCTACCCGACACCTCAGCCATTGTTGTCACCATGGATACTCCTAGCAACTGGGAACACAAAAAGTTTGTGCGGCCACAACCGCCGCCAGCGACTGCCTCACAGCTGTCTCCTAACATGGCCCCGCCACCAATGCTGTCACCGGGCAGCAACTACCAGCAGCCGTCTCCTGGCGGTGGCTACCAACAACCCTCCCCTGGAGGAGGCTACCAGCAACCATCTGTAGGAGCAGCATCATTCCAGCAGGCATCACCTGGAGGATTCCAGAGGAACGGTGCTTCTGGTGCATCGACCAGCCAGATCCAGTGGAGCAGCAGCGGGGAGTATCAGCAGCAGACTGGTACCCGAGTACCCCTCACAGGTACGTCATGGTCATTGGCACATCTAAAGGTCGTCCACTGATCTCTGTCATCAGTGTTCTACTGGCTCTATCTTGTGTGGAATTCAATGGGTTTGTTTGGGAAGATTACAGCTTTGATTCGTCACTAACCACTTAAGTCAATGACATGTACCTAGCTACTTTTTCTACATTGTACATAAGCATCAATGCAATATAGAAGACTGTGTTGCAGGAATGACCCACCCCAAACCATCTCAAAAAACAAACAAAACACTGGTGCACATGTACTTTTGAAATAATGTTATAATATGATAATAAAGTTTATTTCACATGATAAAACATGCATATACATGTACAATATATGTCCAACACTTTTTAAAAATCATAAAATGTAAACGTAATTGTAATTGTGGTGCCGTTGTTTGTAATAATTTTTTGGTTGTTCGTTTTATTGCTCTGGTAATCCTATTGATTGTTACCTAGGTACATACACAGTTTGATAGTTTCGTCATAATGCAAATTTCACCTACGCTGACATTTTATGCACCAGAAAAATAATAATAAACATAATCTTATATGTACACTGTGTATTTTGCGGTGGTAATATAACTAATGTGCAGTCAGCAAGTTCATTAAGTAATGTTTTATATCATAACTGAAAAATTGTATTGAAGATCAAAATGAAAATAATAGGAATGATATGTTATTTTTTGACTCATCTACATTGTAATTTTTATTATTCTTATTGGTTTACATCATAGTTAAGATACCATTTTTAAAGCCGAGCCGCAGAAGTCTCGAGCTTTATAGCCGTTAATAGGCACTTCATTCTGTTCCCGGTTAACTGCCACTACGTTTACTATAAGCCTATTCATACGCGCTGAAATTAGTGCCTAATTCGAATTCATCAATGAAAGTTGAACCATCCGACAATCGCCGATGTTAATGAGCTGCAGCCGATCGAAATTAATACGCCGTGTTTGTTCTTTTTTTCTGTCTATCCGGCATGCATGCAACAACTTCGATTTATATCGCATGTTGTAGTAATTTCACGCACATTTCATTCAAGAGAGACTTATAACAGGGCATACATTATACAAATATCATGTTAAAGTTCGCTTAACAGCGGTATCTCAGTTTGTATTACAATTATAAAGATTAGCACAAAAACCTCGATTATCAAGTCATGGTATCGACTTAATCGCACCCCCGCTTAGGTCATCATAACGTACTCTGGTTATCACTGCTTCACATGAAAAGTGATTGACTAGAATGCAATGACACATTTTCTTGGGGGTGCGTAGTTATACTTACGTCATTCTTTCTGTACGACAATATTGTTTCACGGGGATTATACTTGCGTCATTCTTTCTGTACGACAATATTGTTTCACGGGGAATTTTATGCCATGTTTTTGGTAATGGATCGCCCAGAATTGATTTTACCTGGGAGAGATAGTTTGAGACAATCGCAGAAACTCCTATATGTATGACACCCTCTCTATTCTGGACAATAGTCTATAAAACATTCTGTTACCTGAGAGGGTGTGTGTTTCAGACAGTGGCACCCCCTCTTAGGTATCAGACCCTCTCTAAGCCGGACAACTGTCTATAAACCACTCTGTTACCTCAGAGGGGGTGTGTTTCAGACAGTGGCACCCCCTTTTAGGTATCAGACCCTCTCTAAGCCGGACAACTGTTTATAAACCTCTGTGTTACCTGAGAGGGGGTGTGTTTCAGACAGTGGCACCCCCTCTTAGGTATCAGACCCTCTCTAAGCCGGACAACTGTCTATAAACCACTGTGTTACCTGAGAGGGGGTGTTTCAGTTTAGGTATCAGACCCTCTCTAAGCCGGACAACTGTCTATAAACCACTGGTTTACATGAGAGGGGGTGTGTTTCAGACAGTGGCACCCCCTCTTAGGTATCAGACCCTCTCTAAGCCGGACAACTGTCTATAAACCACTGTTTTACATGAGAGGGGGTGTGTTTCAGACAGTGGTACCCCCTCTTAGATATCAGACCCTCATTGCCACCATGGTCACTATGCACTCCCGGCCGATATTGCTGCATAACAATCTCGAATCTCAAGCTCGGCTTTTCTCAGGAGTCTCACTCCTTTGATTTCAGTTTGTGAGAGGAGTCAAACATTTTAAACAAGTCTAAATTGGGGATTCCATATTATACTTTGTTATATGGTAAATAGCTTCGTGTCTCGTTTTTAATCCTCTACCTTTTTCTTACAGCTGTATTGTTTTTCTTGTCATTTTAGAGGTCGAAACAATGTCAATAAAACTTATTTTTAAAATTGTTTGAAAACTTTTTTGATAAACTCCGCTGTAAGAAGAACAAGGTAGAGAATAAAAAAAATGGGAATTAGGTCCTATGGTTAGAACAGCAGTAATTTCATTTACATACACATGGGCAGTCACTCAAGTGATACAGTATTGTGTCTGCAAGTAAAACAGGTAAACAAATTTTACTGTTCTAATCATGGTACCTACATGTAAACCTCAAATTAGGAATTTCAAAATATCTGACTGTCTCTCTCACAGACTGAAAAAATGCCATTTTGATATAAGTGTTCACTATTATGTAGACCAATCAGAAAATAAAAATAACAATTAGATGCGTCAAAAATTAGTTTGTCATTCCTATAATTTTTATTTTGATATTCAGTACATTTTTTTAGTTATGATAGATAATGAACTTGCTGTCAGCATTACCTATATTTGAATGTACTGGCTGATTTTGAGTACCATGTGCATTAATCCATATTTAATGACTTGTTTACATTAGAATATCAATGTCTTGTTCACTCATCCTGTTAATTCCTCCCGTAATGTTAGACTGACATTTTATATATTTTGTTTTAACAGTTTGTGATTGATCATACTTGTTACACCCTGAATATCACTGGGCTAAATCAATATAGAGCAACCTAAGGCTATATCAAACCATGGTTCAGATTTTTCTTAAATGTAGTAATGTTAGTTACATGTCTCATCATCTTTGAACAGATGATGCAAGCATGATCTGTGTCAGATAAGACATAACTGGATGGAAGCCGTAAATTTTCAAATATATTTTGGACTTTTATAGTTGAATCTGATGAGTAAAAAAGTTAATTGGTTTATGATATTTTAGCTTTTTGATATGGGTTTCTATATTCTGAGTAGTATATTATTCTTTCGTGACATTTTGAATAACAAAATATTTGCTGTCCAGCCTTAATATTGTTAAATAAAGATATTAAATATATGAGTGGTAAGCCATGAGAGTGCTCATAGTAACTCACGATAGTGTATTTCATAATTTTTATTCCTAAAATAATCATAAACATCCTTAAAACAAAATTTGCATTTGATTGGACCAATATTGAAATAGATGAAAGTAGTTCTTCTGATTGGTTTATCAATGCAGTGCAATATAGCTAAGAATATGGAATCGAAATACAATGTTCTGTTTTTATCGTAATCACATTGTTTGAATGTTATATAATGCACAGCTGGTAGCATTAAAAAAATGTAATATATTAAAATTGAGCGGCACGTGGGGGAAAAAGTCTTCTGAATAGGACTGCTGGAGCAGACTCAATTTGCAACACGCCACCGCAATTGGGGCCACTACTCTGCCTGCTGCGAGTGCATTCTTGGGTCATTCTGACATATTTTTTTATGGCTTAGTCTAGTCAGTCGGGGTATAAAAAAGAGTTTGTGTTCAGCACGACTGTACGGTTATTTTACAAATATGGGCAAGTGGCTGCAGTTGTATAGCTATGTGAAAACTCTCATATGAAACAAGTTGGAATAAAGACAAATTGTGAATGAATAATTAACGAGAAAAGAAGTTTTCTTGTCTTCGATGTAATGCACATTTGGGTCATGTGTTTGTTGTAGTTGGGAACTGCTAGGGCTTCTTGAGAACATTCTGCGGATCAAACTTTATGTGAACAAGATCAGTCATTTGGAAATTAACAATTATCAACAAATTTGGAATTGAAATATGGTTTGGATTTTCTTTTTCTTCTTTGCAACGAGTTAGTTATATGTGTCTTGCAACCATAACTATACATACACATTACTGAAGAACATCACAATAGCAGCTACCTGATTGGTTTATCAACATTACGTGATTCAAATATTTTATTTGAAAATTGTAGATAATGATTAATTGATAGTACAGAAATAAGCTGAAAGGATTGTACTGAATAACTTGGGACATATAGTAGTTGGTGTGTTATCAAATCGTCAAGTACATTATTGATGATAAGAACTATTGTGGAAAAAAATTGTTAGATCTCAAAGGATTTTGACGATATAAATCAAATGACTTTGGAAAACATCTTCCTTTTATATTATAGGAATACAAATAACATTTTAAGAATATCCAATAAACATAGAATTATACCATATACATACCAGAAGGCATGAGTCTTATCCTATTCCTGCTGTAATTATGTCGTACATGGAAGATTGACTGACTAAACTGTATCTGTAATGATACTTGGAGACTTCCGTCTTGGCACTTCGATGTATTTTATAAAAACTGCTAGACTGTCTATGATAAGACACTTTATTCGATAACTGATTTATATCGTTCACTTTTTTATATCAGCGGATATTAAGTGAATTTATTGGATACACTGTATGTATTGCAAAGCATCATATTTGTTATGGTGAAAGTGTAATAGTTTATGACGTGGAAAGATGTGCAGAGTGAAGAAGTGCAGAATTCATGTACCTCCAAATGTGATATGTTTTGATTTTCTTGTATGTCAATACAATTAATTAAGTGCCATTTAGTCACGTGTATTGACAATAATTTTTGTTTTATTGTAATTGCTCCAACTTATATAGTAACAATGTACAGAACAGGACCTCTAGATGTAATAGATGATATTGAATTTTCTTGTATGAAAGTTCACTATGATGTCGCAAAACAGGAGAAAGACAATGAATTTGGATGTCAATTGTCTGCTGCTGAGAGAAAACAAGCACATTATGAAAATAAGGGGTATTTTAAGAAGGAATATTTGAGTCGCCGAGACCAGCCAACTGAGCAGGTTTCCATGCACTCGAATCATGTGCAGCATAATGTTGAACGCAGATGTTTTAAAAAGGAAGACTATCAAAGTGAAAAAAGAGACGTTAAAGTGTCTGATTACATATCTAATAGGCGCAAATACATGTTGACAAATCATCAACCGGGATTTGCTATGGAATATCTGGATAGAAGGATTGAAATGGAAAGATATGTGTTGGAAGCAGACACCTTTAAAAATAGGTCACCTTCGCGTCCTCAAGAAAATGTGCCACAACAACAAAGTACTCAAAAAAGTACCGAGTATACCCATGAGGACGCTAGGCACACGTGGCAACCTGTAAGAATGACTGACGATGAATATTCCAAATACAACCATGAGTCGCAGGTTTATAAGCAATTGCTGCAGGAATATTATCATAAAAAAGTTGCAAGTGGACATCCTGATAGAAATATAGAAAATTTGGATATGAATATGTATCATCAAATTATGTACCAGTTCCGTAACATACCTAATGTAATTAGAAATAACAATGGTTCACATCACATATATCATCCATATTATGAAAACTACACACATCGACCATCTTTTTACCAACCATATCGAAATTGTTTTCAATATCAACATGATAATGATATGTGTTTACCAAGACCTTTGGTTCATGAAATGAGGAACTTGAGCAAAAATTATACTGAAGAACATGCTGCGGATATGTACAAATACACTTTGCATGAATCAGATAGAAAAGAGGCAAAAATGAACTACATGAAACAAAACACCAATCACAGACGGAAGAAGAGTGACCATGTCGAATTTAGCCAACGAGAACATTTACATTGTCATAGGAAAGCATTGCATGAAAATACTGTGAATTCTTCAATAAGCATGCTCAAAGAAATCCCATTTGATGAAAGGCAATTAACATCTGATAATTTTGAAAACAGTCATTCCTTTTCTTCTGAATACTCGAAAGGTAAGCATTCTGTGTAATGTTAAAAATGTTGTTTATATTGTTTAGAAAAGATTTCTTAGCATCTGGTTTCATCATACTGTATAAACTCGATATTAGATGGTTTCATCATAGATAGAAGGAAAAACCTACTCGAATGCTGCTCTTCGTGTCAATCAAGGACATTTCAAAGAATATTCCTTCTGGTTCAGGGTTGTCTGGCAGAGAATATAAGAAACTAAAGAAACAATTAATAATAACGGTGTTCAGGATGGTTGAAAATTTAAGAGTTGCGATCACCTTGTCTATGAATTAGTGTTGTGCTGGTTGCTTTAATGATCGGCAGCGTGCAGACAAAACATGTTGTAACAGTGACATTTCCTCGATCAGTGTTATACAATCAATTCCGATGAAGTATTACTTTTGAATATACATGTAGTTCAAATCAATTCAAAGTATAAAAGCATGTAGGGTGATTTTTGAACTGCATTTATAATATCCAGCATGTGATTAAAGCATATGATTGGAAGAAAATTCATCCCTGTAAATAAATGTTTGAAATCAGAGAAAATCGGCAAGAGTGCCTTGTATGGTCAACTTGAATGTTATTTGAATGTTATGACATGTACTGTAATCCCTCGCATTAAAGCCCATGGGTTCATAACTGAAAAACAGCACCTATTTGGACCTTTTGAAAGTGAAAAAAGTTCCTACTTATAAACCCATGGACGCACATCCTGATACCATGCCCACCCCCGTTTCAGCGATGAATAAGCATTGAATTTTGGACATAAATTTACACCACATATTTTTTAACCAAGTTTTCTTTCCTGTGAAGATACGGTATATCTACTACCAGGAATATGATAAAGCTCATCCGTTTCCTGCTTCTTCCTATGTGAGAGACTGTGGGTAATAGTAAATGTTCGATCATGTTCACAAAGCTCAACTCTAAATTTAAATAGCCATCATGGGTGTCATATCTATTCTAGATATGTCTTCAATCATACCGTAGTAGATTCAAAGTCATATATAAAGTTTTTGAGTACCAGGTACATGCTTAGTCATTGATGGAAAAATTAATGAGGTATCGCTCAAAGTTTATGTTAATGATGCATGCACACGTGTGAGGACTGGATTTATGGAAGTGAATTATTTTATTTTTATGGGGTTTTGGTGACTCCTGGGGAATCATGGCTTGAATCAGTGAACGTAACTGTTAATTTTGAAGGAAAAAATATCTTTAATCTCATTTTAATGCCCATGAGCTGGTATACGATCACTGAGCCTTTCTTCAATGTTATGCCTATGGGCTTTAATGCATGAGGATAGGGTATATTTTGTGCAACATGATATTTTAGCAACATTTCAAGTATGAATGTTTTATGTTTCGAAGATCAGAATGAAGTTCAATGAATTTATTGAGGTATATATAATGCAACTACAATTACTACATGATGTGCGAATAGATTATGTATGTCTGCCATGTTTACCGCTTTCACTTTTTGTCATTTTTAATATATTTGTATTTCAGTTATTTCATTTATAGAATTAACTATGGACATTTCACAAGCCTAGAAGCTTTCATGTCACCTCAAAGCTCCAAAACAAAATTACATAAAATTTTAACTAGTCTTGTTATTCATCACAGGTCTCTGGATGATATTTGTTTACTTCTCTGTACACAGCTCTGAGCTGTCAAGAACTAGTAGCTATGATCGGACATCTAGATGATAGTCAGATTTTGATTTTATGGCTTGTAGTGCATTATTTTATTACGCTCATGTTTAAGATGGTGCCATTTTATTTCAGCGTCGTCACGTGACCGGTCGCGGTCGCCTGACAACCGGATGATGTATGTGAGCAGCAGCCAGACGTCGCCACAGTTCACACCGCAGGTCAACGGCGCGGCCGGCACCGCCGCGGCCGGGGACTGGTCACACAAGGTGCGCGCCTCACAGGTTAATAAGTAGTTCTTGCTGGAATGTATAGTGGAGGCATGTTATGAAGTCCCATATTCTTTACCCTTCACATTCCTTTTTTTCTTTTCCTTTTTCACACTAACTGGAGATCCAGAATCCCCCTGTTTTATTGTTTCCCACGTTCTTTTCTCAAAGCTGTCCCAATTGTAAACCAACTACAAATCTATGGTTTGATTCTTGGTCATTACATGTGGTATATATCATATCAAGTTTGGTGGTGTATTGGTGTACCTGCAAATAGCAACCCTTCAAGTAAAGTGTTTACTGTTTGAATCTCATTTGTCACTAAGTCATTACCTATGTTCATCTTGACTTTAGACTAATCCATTATGCTGTGAATTAGTGAAATAGCTATTAGCATGCTAGGGTTGAACTTAAGGGTTTTTACTTTAGTACTCAATTTCAGATTTGCACTGCATGCAAATTAGTAAAAAAAATATTTGATGGTCCTGACCTACATTATTAGTTTAAACATCTAACCCCCCACCCCACCCCAACCCCAGGTTTTTTTTTCTACCCTATTAAAAGCTTTAAAAACATTATTATGTTTCACAGGTTATTTACAAAGTTATGACAAATTGCCGGCTTGCTTCCTTCCATTTATGAGACACGTGCCATGAAAAATTGTGAATGCTTGACTTTCTTCACATGAAGGATTCTGTTACTCACATAATTGCATTATGGTCCCATTCTCAGTCATAGCCGTGCATAACGTTGGTGGATATTGACTAGTTAACAACAGCCACACTTGGGTTTGCATTCCTTATGTGGGCCAAAGTTGATATTTTTGCATGTATAAGAGCTGGTTTGTCACAGTTGTGATACTGTAATGATATTTTTGGCCTGTACTCTAGTGCAGAATTATGCAACAACTGCATTGATGAGCAATAAACTACGGAAGATCTCGTAGGTGATTAAAAATGTACTTGACAGTTTTTACTGACAGCCTTTATAGCTCACCTGTAGTAGACATAGTGAGCTTTCGTCGTCCGTCCGTCCACAATATATATTTGCACAACAGTTTCTTTATTTTTCGTTCAAATTTCATAATTTTTTCACAGAAGTTGTATGTCTAATTGCAATAGACTTTATCTTCTCAATGCTATAATGATTTTATAATTATCAATTCTATTCTGGATATGTACAGTGGTGATGGCTTAATTGCATGTTAAACCTCCATCCACACACATTTTATCCAAATAAGATATATATGCAGTTATCAGCACATTTTGAAAAATATTTATGAACAAATAAATGGTTGTACAGTCTTTATGCAACTATATGCAATGATCAGATATGCAATCAAGTAATATGATGTGTATAATTCAAACTTTTTGTGTGTTTAATAACCAAAGAAATAAACTAATTGAGCATTTCGGCTGAGATTCAGTTGTCTGAATGTCTAAATGCTGAAAACAATCATGCATATTATTCATTTTTCATGACAGTTTAATATGCATTACCTTTGAAGGTTAGAGTGTAGGCATTTTTTGTCTGGGTGTGGGTGAGGTTGTGGGTGGGTGTTAATTGACATGTTAATTTATCAATTTATTCAAAAAATACCGTCATCAATAGTTCAATAAACAACATTGAGCATCGTCGGTTTATGGAAATATCTTTTACACTGCAGGTAGTTATATCCAGTTGTACAATATCTTCACGTCGGTTGAACTTTGTCTTTTAACTCAAAGAATTCACCACGCTAGACTTTAATACCTTGCAGTAAAAGTCAATAATCCGTTCTTAAATTATATAATTAGTTATTTAGTTAGTGGTTTAAAATATATAGTTATGGACTTACTTTTTCCAATGATTTCAGTTTAAAGCAAAACTGATTGTAGCTGAATCTTAATGCAAACGTTCATATCTCGTCTTGTATTAATACACTTCAAAGCCTTATAGATTCTTAGAGTGATGTAGTAAATCTATTTTTGTTGTTGTTCAGGATGGTATGAGTGGAGAAGAATCCAATTCCTCGTCTATCCCCACATCGCCCCTCACCCCTCAGACATCACTGACCAAGTCTCCAGGAGCAAAAGATCAGGTATTTCAACATCCATCATTCCTGTAGTGTCACTTGAATATGTCATTCCCTTCTCACATTCACATTAGAGCATTCACAATATTATTTACACATATAGAATATTTCATTCAAAGTGAGTTCCACAATGATATCTACAGTTTCTATCTAGTATTCCAATGACTTGTGCTATAATAATAAGCCTACGAGACAATATTTAGTTTAATTTCCCACAGCCATCTGGGCTTTGAAGCAAACACCTCAACATTTTTTGCCCATTAGATACTCTGCTCATTGTTTGTGCTATGATTAACATGCAGTTATGCACTAAAACCCCATTTATCTTGAACTCTGATGTAACTCAAGCTTATTTTCCTTTATAATTATTTTCATTAAAAACTGTGTTAACAAGTGGAAATTGTGGATAACTCAAAGTTAGCAGTCACTCCAAATAAGTAACATTGTACCATCTAAGTAAGAAGAAATTTCAATAAAAACTCTGCTCTGTGAAGGCTGGCCGTGGCACGGGCGTGGCGGGCAAGTCCATTGAAGAGGAGCTGTGTCTCATCTGTGGTGACCGGGCGTCCGGCTACCATTATAATGCACTCAGCTGTGAGGGCTGCAAAGGTCAGAGTTCATGCTCAATTAGTCACTGTTAATGACCATTCAATTGGCCAAGGAATCTAAATTAAAATTTCCTAAAAGATAAAGACAGACAATGACATGCGAATGAGTTTATATTATATTTATGTTATGTCATAATCAGAATTATCATACCTAATCTTTTCTCATGATACCATATTAACTGTGAAAATTTTGTGATTGGGTAATGCCTAGAAGCAAAGCAACAAAACAAGACCTTCGTGTCTGTTATAGAATAACAGGGTAGTTATTTAGCTTTCTTGACAATATCACATGGCGTTGCTGCTGTAGGTTTTTTCCGGCGGAGCATCACGCGGGGCGCATCATACAACTGTAAATATGGCGGGCACTGTGAGATGGACATGTGGATGCGGCGCCGGTGCCAGGCGTGCCGTCTGCGCCGATGCCGCGAGGTCGGCATGAAGGAGGAATGTACGTACATTTGTAGTTACCAGCAAGCTCAATGTCACTTGTACTGTGAGATTAGACTCATTAGCATCTGTCTACACAGCACATAAAAATATTTCTGCTTATTTCGAATGAAAAAGTACTATTCATAGGGTTCTTCAAATAATGAGTTATTTCAGTAATTTCTATATCATTTCAATATGAAGATATCGAGTTAGATTGTATTATAGCATCGGTGTAAGTTGTTTAATTGCACAGGCACCAGTGTGTGTGTGGACACCAGTGTATTAGTACACTATATAAATAAAGAGAAGTAATGCAAAAATTAACTTTTCATATTTGTTCGAAATACATGTTTAGAAGTGGCCTGTGCGTTTCATTGGATGTAATCTGTATTTATCAACCAATTCTTGACATTCACATACTAAGTGTGCAAAAATATTTGTAATTGTAACATTGAAAAAAAAGTGAACTTTTTGTGTGAATGATTTAAGATATCATTTATTTTTTTCTTGCAAATAGCCATTGATGACAATATTGCAGGCGTCTATTATTTGTTATCAGGTTTATTGTCAGACGAGCAATGCAAAGCGCGCGATGCACGGCGAAAAGCACGCCAGAGAATACTCAAGATCCAGCAGGGCATCGATCCAGATGCACCCGAACCTAAGGTAGTCTATGAAGAACCTGCTACAACCAAGATGCAATCAAAAGTAAACATAGTTTATACATGCCACTATACATGCAATTGCTTCTTGTTGCTCCCACCTGCTACTGTTGCATTTTCTCTGCTTTTGAACTAGCCAATGTTGGGTGAATTTAAATTCATACATCATATCAACAATTAAGGTTTGAACATCTTGAACTTTATGAGCAAAATTTGTACCATGTTAAAATGATGCATTTAAGAACCTTGACCTTCAGGAATTGATGTTTTAACAAATTTTGTAGTCTCACATGGTGAAACATTTTACAAGAAGCTGTATTACTATATCCGTGATTTTATGTTGAATTTATTGCTGGCAGGGTACAAAATAAGGACTACATGGCACCCCCAGTGCTGGCTGATTTTAGGCCTGGTTGGCTAGTTTCAAAAGCCCACGGCCTGATTAGATGGCTAGGCTACTTTTTAAGGGCTCTCAATATTAATATGATCAAGGACCAAATGTGTTTTATGAGGCACGGCTGCTTTTTATATTTGCCAGCCCTTTGGTCCATGAGCTAACTTTTCATACCCTGTTGCTGGGAATTTTTGTATTTCAAATGCTCGTTATTATCATTTGTATTCAGAACAAGTTAATGCTTTTATAGTTATGCAATTTGGCTTTTGCTTACTTTTTGTGTGCTTTTTGTACAGGAATTTATTTGCGTTTGCTTACGATTTATAAATATAAACTGGGAGTGTTGGTGGGTGAAATTTCAAAAGCGTGTATGGTGGCACATTTAGGGTAGTATTATTTATAATTAATGTAAACGTAATAAACGTTTGTATAAAGTTCATGTGTAAACCATCATATTTCTATTTGAACAGCTTACGTTTAGTATGGAAAAAATTTGTTGCATTCATTGTATAATATAAGAAGACTCTTACCATCACATGTGAGAAACTTACCACGGGATTCATTGATATTTGTATCAAAAAGGAATATGTGCGCACTGTGCAAATAGAGTAAGAAGGAAAATAAATAGAAATCCTGCATCCCACTTTTCCTGCTCCTTTATAACTCCCTACTTTAAAGTCCATGAAAAATGCAAAGTAATGAACAGATGCGAGATTGATTGATTGATAGTTATGTTTAGAAATTAAATTTATTCAGAGTTATTATGCAAACTTTTAAGTGATTCAGGAGGAAACTGCTTATAAGCATGCAACATGACTGTATCACAAAATCAATGATCTTAAAATGAACTGATTTTCACCCTAACTACATCGTTATATATGCATCACCATTTTTATACAGATGCCTTGATTAGGTTTGAGCTGAGTTTCAGTTTAGTATGAAAGCTTGAATGCATAAGACTGTTATTAGACAAGTACAATGTATGCTTTACATTGAATTGTTTGGGATCTAAGATACATCATTAAAAAGTTTTTTGCAATGCAAAGTATGATGACATAAATAATCAAATAAGTTGAGTATCCATTTTGGAATTGGTTGCAACTCTGCCGCCCTTGTGATGCAACTTTGTACCTTTTTTTTCTTTTTTTGAAGAGAACAGAAACAGAGCCTACTCTCAAAAAAAACACAATCCACACTGGACACTCACAGCTTAAAACTGTTATCAATTATATATTAGTGGCAAAAGTAGTTAATAAAGCTAATATTGCAGCTGAAAATAAATTCTAGAATAAGTTGAAATTTGACACAATAGATGTCTTTTTGACCCTCACTGCAACAATCGCATGAATGACTAATCCACCTTGGCAAATTTGAGCTTATTTTAGGCTTCACTCTATTATGCAATAGTACACATGAATGGCAATCTCAGTAGGAAAGAATTAAGGAAATCAATAAGCAAAGTTCACCTGTCATTTGCATTTGGCAGCCGACATCCCCCGACTCTGGTACTGACGTGAAGAAGGAGAGTGTTGGGGAAGCGTTTGGGCCGGTGCCCAACCCGCTGGACTACCTCACCTCCAGTGAGCGAGACCTCATCGAGTCGATCGTCATCTACCAGGACAAGTATGAGCTGCCCACCGAGAGCGACATCAAGAAACTCGAGGTACGAGGCACATTCAGTGTCATGTTTGCTGTAGTACAAACATAAATATGGGTCTTTCGTGTGGCTACTATCAGCATGCTGTTTCGAATGACTTAACATTTACAGTAATTCAGTGACATGCTCTACAAACAATATATAGTTCTCCTTTAAGGAACATAAAGCCATGGGCCCTAGCATCATTAGATGGGGGTAAAAGTATATATACTATATTTACTATACAAACACCATTCTACCTTATATAATTTTGTGTCACATCAGTAAGAATGGTGTTTGCGTAGTAAATACGTAGATATACCGCCACAACCCATGTCTCGATGCGAAGCCCATGAAGCCCATGCATAAAGCAATCATTGATGAGATTAAAAAAATTATAAAATACACATTTGTTTCTGTACATTGATTTTTTTTCTTTTTTGTGAAACAGTTGTAGGTCTATTATACATAAAAAATAAAGGTGCTTAGTTTCAGTTTACCATATTAGTAGAATTTTGTCAAATGATGATGAATCCCTTTTCTTAAAAATGTGTAAGTTTTTTATGTTCAAGAAAATAATGATTGTAACACTGTTGATTTAAGCAATGTAGAATTTGAAAACTACATTTCTGTTTTAATCATCACACTGGCATGTGTTGAATGGCTGTTACTCGGAAATTCTGCGCCATTTATAAGCTGCGTGCATCAATGGTTTCGTATTTTTTTCATTGCAAACTGAAAGTACTAATGAGCATTGAAGATAAAGAATTAGATTTCATCGCAAACTTTCTCTTGAAACATGAGCAAAAAACGTGACACAGATTGTGCTTAATGAAAAATCATGTTGCTCATTAAAATCTAATGATAGTTTTCAAATTGCTGACTTATGTATTATTATCATTTTAGATTGCCCACGGACAATGTAGTTAAAAGGAAATTTTAAGCATTAAAGATCTTTTTTTTACATGGGTCCTGCATTTATTACATAAAATAGAGTTTGCTTTGTCACAATATTACTTTTGTGTATTCATTGTTGTGTGTCTGATGATGTCTCGTGTTGTGCTTCAGACTGTGCAGATCAGTGACATTGGGCGTCCCAAGGAGGTGGCTGAGCACATCTACAAACACATGGCCGAGATGACCATCCTAGTCACACAGCTAGTCGTGGAGTTTGCCAAAAACCTCCCCGGATTTATGGAGCTCGACAAGGAAGACCAGATCATTTTATTGAAGGTACACTCAAGTGTCAATGTTCTTTGTATTCTTAGACCAGATTGTTTGACGAAAGGTAACAAATATATTGTATTAATTATTAAATACCACATAGAAATGCACCACTACGTGTGACTGTTTGCCAGGGCTCTGCGTCGGAGGTGATGGTGTTACGGACGGCGCGGCGGTACGACCTGGAGACAGACAGTGTGGTGTTTGCCAACGGCACGCCATTCACCCAGGACAGCATGCGCTTCGCAGGACTGCAGACCTACGTGGAGTCCATGTTTAACTTCTGCCGTCAGATGGGCAACCTAGCAGTGGATAACGCAGAATACGCGCTACTCACAGCCATCTGTATATTCTCAGGTAAGATGAGTTCAAGTTTAATCCGAGTTGAACAAGCCAGATGAAGATTTTGTCAAACCAATCATAATATTTCTGTACGTCATGTTTGGAGCCATGTCCATAACCACTATAATTCTATCATCCTAGTGAATATTAGTCATTATCATATCTTTACCATATCTCCAACCATTATCGGGCTGACTCATTTTCTTGCCAGAGGTCAAAGACTGAACAGAACGAACTCTGATAGTGCATATCCTGCATACCCTGTTAATAAATAAGAAATATGTGCAGTTGTGCACTCTAATTCAATACATCATATGATCAGGCCTAACCCTTGCTGCCACCTGTTGCAGACCGTCCTGGGCTGCAGAACCACAGCAAGGTTGAGGAGGTGCAGGAGCTGTACGTGAACGCGCTCATGTCGTACCACAGGTGGCGCCGCCCCAAGAAGGCACACTACCTCGCCAAGCTGCTGCTCAAGCTGGTCGAGCTGCGCTCACTGAGCGCAGAGCACTCGGATGTCCTCTTTGCACTCAAGGTCAGTGCCCTGTTTTCGTTTTTTTTTTAATTTCATTTTCATGCGCGTCACTAGCGGGTGGCCCAGGTGAGCCCGGCCCCAGCTACTTTTTTATCAAAAACTTTCTTATCATTTTATTTTGTCAGCTTTCAGAGCCTAGAAATCATTGCCTCGTATTGAAATTGTCATTGGCCACAGCCACTTTTTTATTTGCTAGTGACAGGCCTGATTTTGTGCAGTTTTTTAACAAACTGCTCTGGCCCCTCTCATGACATGCACCACTGTTTGTTTACGTATCTCATAGAACAATGTACATTTGAGTAAAGCAAGAATGGAACAGCTCTATGTTTGGAATGATAATATCGTTCTCTCTTTCAAATATGGCAGTTCTGCCAGGCACCTTAACACCTTATTGAAAGGTCTACTTGAACTTAGTCACTACATATATGTGGGACAAAAATGAAATGACAGGTAAATGATGAGAAATTTTTATCATCAAGTATTTGGTAATCACAAACAATGTACAGTGGGTGTGTTTTTTCCCAAAGGCTCATTATCTTTCTGTAGATTATCGTTGAGTTATTTTGTTGTTGTTGTTTTTTGTTAAAATGTTCCTGTGAACAATAAATAATTTGTAGTGCTATGATTTAGGTGGAGAAAGGCTCGTTACCACCACTCATCAGTGAGTACTTCGACCTGGTCGACTAGATGGATCAGCCAGCTCTTTAACCTGGTTAACTAGAGGGATCAGCGAGTTCTACAAGTGAGAAGTCCCTTTGGTGGCTGGTTGTGGGAGACAGGCACACTGTTTTTACTGAATCACCATCATCACTAATGGTGTGGCAGAAGTAATTTTTGAAGTATGACGTGAAATGGACGCATTTTCATCATGAGATAATCAGAAACAGTGGCTTTGGAGTGAAGGTTTTTTTTGCAGTGCTATTTATGGTTGAGATTGAATGTGGTGAAATTGTCAGTAGATAGAGGTTATTTTTGTTTGGATAAGGGAGTGGATGCAGAAGTATGGGTTGAAGTGATTGTTAGTGAAAGCCACCAATGGCGTTGTGCGCAGCAAAGTGTGCTCCTCCCCCGGGATAATGGCGTTGGTTATGGAATCTTGATACTGCATTTCTACGACTTGCTCAGAAGGAACACAATAAAAGACATGCACAAAGCATATCCGGTGGAAACAGTGTGTCTTTCGACAGCCTCATCAAAATGTGAGTCGCCTCCGCTTGTCGCTGCCTCGTGCCAGCCGGGTCAGCATTGCATCTCAGCTGCTGCTATGAGCACATTTGTACAATCGACAGTTTGCAGATTTGTGTGTGATTACGTCGCACATATTGTGTGAGGATGGTTGAGTGTAGGCAAGAGGCTTCAGAGGGTAACAAGGCAGTGACCATGCGTAAAACTAGTGGCGCAAAATGGATGACAGAATCCAATGTGGCCTACTATGTGTTGTTCTCTATTTATTGGGTAAACAATTATGGCTGTTATTGTCATGTGACTGGCATTTTTGTACAGAAAGCTTATGAAAAGGGTATGTTTTTATTAATTGTACAGACATATAGGATATTATTGTGCCATTTTAAATTTCAGAAAAGGGACTGAAGTGAGCCATTTTGATAGTGGCTTAGAACTGTTAATAGGAATGTTGTTGTTAATGTTAATGAAAAGACTGGTACAAAGACTGCGGTTAGGTAAAATTAAAGAAGGTTTGTAGTTAGCTAAAGTGAAGCTAATACAGGAGATGTGATGCATTATTGTAACCTCACTAACTCTTTATCTCTTCTACTGTCGATAACAGAGCACATCTTATATAGTGGTCCATTCATAGAACGATTATTATTCTTACATTGTGTCAACAATAGATTGCAAAAATACATGTACAGCTTATACCAGGTAGCCGCTTGGTTTGCAGAATTTTATTTGCAAAATATCCCGCAAAAGTAGTTCTTGTTGCAAAAGTATACTCTCCATAAATATTACTAATGCATTGGATCGAGAGGACGAAAAACAGTAAAGTCCCCACTCTGAAGTAGGCCTTTTGATCTCAGCCACGTGATCTCGGGCGTTAGCTGGTGTAATTGTTGGAAATATGGAAATTGACTGTTGTGGTCAATTATGTGATTTATTTGTTGGTTTTCGAAATGTTGAATGTTACCATGTCATTGATTGGTCCATAATAGGTGATTTGATTGTGCCTTGTGATGAAAGGTAGTGGGATATGTAAGATTGCACTGGAAAAGGAGTCGTAGGGAATAAATGCCCATAGGGCCTAAAAGCATATAGAAGTTTTGATAAGCTATGCCATTCAAATGTTATTAATTTACGCCAAGTTTATTTACTCAAAAATTTAAATTCAACGGTTTGTGTTTAAAAAGATTCATATCCAAAATTGTGCGATCGTGTTAATAATGATAGAGTAGCATATTTGATGCATTTCAACAGGACCCCTTTTGCCAGTGCTCTCTAGAATGTCCCCAGCTTGTCAGTAAAACTCGTGACGGTGGAAGGCCTCAACAATAACTACCTCATACTCAGTGTTGTAATGTACTGCTCGTCCCAATGCACTTGTTTGACTAACTGTGTACAAACGTAGATTTTTAACAAAGACTACTAGTATCCTAATATTGTGTATATTACTGTTATATATATATATATATATCTATATATACTATGCGAAGCATTAAGATAAGATTCTAAGCATAGCTCGTGAACATGAGGTATAATGATATTTACATGATATTATGATTTTGTCGTTATAAGCTCTAAGCTTTCAGTGTTTGAGCAGAAACACTAGGTGATTCTTGATTTCGTCAAAAATGTTTCAAATTAAGTGACGTTTTATGTCGAAAAGCACAGTTTTAGTCCATGTATGTTTTTGTTCTTTTATTTTGCATCTCATTTTCTGTGTTGGTTTTATAAATTATTGACCCCGGTGATTTAAAATTCTAAAATCATTGTTTTTAAAAAACATCCGAGGCTTTTGATGAAGCTTCAGGAATGTTGGCAATGACGTGTTTTACACATTGAAACACTCACTTGTTCTGTAGAATTAATATTTACTTTCAAATATTCTTTTAACTGTGGTATATTCTTTCAACAGAAAATTATATTAGAAATATTTACTATATAAATACAATTCTGTATGTGTCAATGATTGTCTAATTAAAAGAACTCAAGTAAAACCATGTCCTCTTCAGAAGTGCATTTGGGAAGATTTGACTCTAAATTGTTATCATGAAAATATCAGGGATGAACAATAGCTTGAAGTGCGCAGGTTATTACACTTTTTGGGGCTCGAAAGCTGTTTTCATTTAGCAAGAAGAGCACAAAATTAGTAATAATGTGCACTAAAATATCAGGGAAAATACTTATCAGGGTAAGTTACAGTATTTGAGTTCACCAATAGTGGGCAGTGTACATGTTATGTTATGATGAACATTTCTTGGGAGGACACAGAATAAGCCCACCGCAGGCAATATATGGAATGGTTTATGTGCAAATTACTTGCTTTATAGCCATATGATTTCTATAAGTGGAGCTTTCTGGTTGTCAATACTTGCCTCTGAACATACTTAAACTGCTATATTTCATAAATATGACCTTGCAAAAGATACGTCTACATCAATTCCTTGGAGATAAAATATATCTGGTATTCGTAACTTTTGTAAGGCTGTTTATGGTCTTGAAAATCAGGGTTTTGTACAATATATGACTGAAGGGAAAAAAATGGAAAAGGTGTAATTTAATGTTTCCATATTCTATTGAGTAAAATAGCTGTTTATAAATAAGTTATTTGAAGTAAAAAAGCAAAAGCAGAACAAATTTATAAAAAAAATCTTTTGATCATGTGACAAACACATGACTTTTTATGGTCAGTGACATGACCACATTTCTAATACATGACTGCATATTAATCAAATAATATGACTAAATTCTTGGGGATAATGTTTCAATAAAGGACATTTTGTCTTGCAATAAAGGATAATAGTTTAATTTGTCCATATACTATATCTGCTATAGGAAGGGCGAAATCTGCACAATAAATTATGGTACACTTTGAATGGCAACTGTTTTTGTGAATGAGCGACAAAATGCATCACTGTAATTCAGGATTCGGTGAGCGATTGTTGAGTGCAATAGTGTGAAATAAATCTGTAACTATCGTCTTTGGTATACATTATATAGATTACATTTGTTTGTTTGTTTCATTTATCAATAAAAAAGATGAACTGCGTGTATTCATAAATATACTGTTATATGATTGAACCATTGTTTACAAAGAAATAAGTGATATTTTAAAATGTACATGTAGGTATTTTTTTAAAGCTGTAATTCAAGATTGTTTTACTAACTATAAAATACAAATGAAGTTGCTAAAATATAAATGTTATTGGTTACATGTTCATATAATTATCTGTGATAGAAAGATAATTTTATTAGAAATGGACGTTATTTTTGCTTTAAACGTTTAAGGCTCATTCTTGTTCATTGTAACGCATCTTAATATATTCCCAGTAATCAACATTTCTAACATTAACCAAAGAAATGATACTTTGTTGACCTACGTTCAATTCCCTCGTGCCATTTCCATTTTTCATTTGTGTTATCAAAAGACTCATTTTTGTCTACTTTGTCCAAGTCCATTTCTCATAAAATGATTTTTTTCATTTGGTTTATGTCGAATTTAAATGAAGGTTTTAAAAGATATGAAATTGCAATTAACAGAATGAATTTATTTGATTGTATTATTATGTCATGTATGTGTAAAGTAAGTTAATTTGGCAGAAATGTAAATTTTTTGTCCTATGCATCTATTTTCATAATCTCTAAAGTTTATTTTTGATCATGTTCAATTACAGTAATGATTTAGGTAAATTTTGTTCAAGAAAATTAGTTTTTACAACAGATTAAGAATAACATAGTCTCTTTCATTTAAATAAATTCCTGCGTCTGATATTACTGTTAACAAATATATGTCCTAAATCATGATTTTTTTTAAAGAGCATGTCAGAATTTTAATAATACAATTTATTCAAGTTGTGCTGCATTGTTAAATATTTTCAGAAAATAAAATGAAATTGGATAAGTCTTGTGTGAGTGTATTTGTATGCTGTAAGCACAATGTGTACCATAACTCTATTTTGTATGTAAAATACATTTGTGGTGGTAATAAAGTTTTAGGTCAACTTACTCATCTTTTTTCACCTCTTCTTACTCATCAAAATTATACAAGTGCCCAACGATATATGAAATGCATGACTAAATAATAAGGACCCAAACTGTTACTATTACTAGTATTAGGAAGGTCATTTTTAGCTCACCTCTACGTTGCATTCATGACTAGAAATTACTAATTATTAGCAAAAGCTTTATTTAATTAAGGTTATATTACCTCCAATATATCAAAGACCGGCAGTACTTGATCACGGAAATTTAAATTTACCGAGGGAAACGTTCGTGAAATGCCTAGCACCTACATGAATAATTTTGTGCTTCCAAGAAACCGAGACATATACACACTAATAGAAATTTCATCATTTTCAAACTTTAAATTGTGAATCTTGACCTAATATAAGGATAATTTAAATGTTAACAAAAGTATAATAACACAGATGTTCCATTCATTGTTGTCCACACGTCTGTTACAGATAAAAACTAGTTTAAAAAGTTAGTCTGAAAATCTTGAAAATTTCTGTCATTGTGTGCATCTTTCCAAATAATGTAGAAACATCAATTGTTATGTACATGCAGCATTGTAGGGTGATTCATTTCCAATATTTTTCAGAATAAATGTCCAAGGAAAAACAATACAGGTCAAAAAATAGTGGATTAAAATTAGCTACCCAGGTATTATTAATGTTTTCTCTCACGCTTAAGAAAGTGTGTAAACATATCAAATATAATGTTCTGCTAAGTATTTGATTATTAAAACGTAGACATTATTTCAGTAGTACCCCTTATCTCGCAGTTGATGGGATGTGAAGAAAATTTCTAGATAGCCACTATTCCAGATAACCAGATTGACAGTACTCTAATTTGCAAATGGACATTAAACCAAGCATTACCTCTTACATACAGTTATACCTACCAGTAACAGGAACAACTCCATTAATACCACGGGATCAGTTTCATTAGACATGAATTTGATTAATATGCATGGGGTTGGTACACAAATTAACTGATTAATAGCAAATATATTTCTTTTTTTTCAAAATACCATAATGCAGTACATATACTAAATTTCATTTTTGATTTTTTCTTTTAATTCTACAGTACCATATGGAACAATTCTTCTTAAATATTGCTGTTAGCTCTCATAAAAAATTTGCATTTTGTCACATTCCTAAAAAAAAAAACAGTGTTCCACTTAGGGGAAGTTCGGTCAAGTTTTGGATATTCCATTTTTTTGTGGGTCTAATATTTTATCTCACGCTCTAAAACTTTTCATATCAGAATTCCACTATTTACTATTTAAATGTTGCATTAAAAAAGATACGCAGCAGATTTCACACATTAATTAATATTATAATTTACATTCCTGATACATAATAAATATTATTTTATGGCATATATAAGTAATATTTGAATAAATATCACTAAACACTGTGTAGATATTCTTTGATTATGTCACACATTTGATATTTCCACTTATGGGGGGAGGGGGGATCAAGAATAAAGAGAACACTGTTCCACTTTTGCGGAGCGTGACAAATTGTACATTATCCCTAAGTCCTTCTATTTGATAATTCAGTCATTTTTATATGCAAATGTCTTTTCATGATGTCATTGTCCAATAGTATGAGCAGTAGGATAGAAATAGTTTCAACATCTTGTTGCACATAATTTTTCACAATACTTTCATGAAATAAAATATAACAAGTCAACTGTCCCGAGCTGATAATAGCCAACGTTATTTCAAGCGTACATGCTACTTCTATTTTACAATGTACTTTATTTTTTCATCCATTTCAATACTCGCACACTTCACACTACATCTATACTCAATCACATCATGATTGTTCCTTTAATATAAATTATCAATCCTCTGAATGGTTTAGAAAGTAACTTTGACGTGAAATTTTCTAAATGCTCTTGAAATCCTCCATGAGTTGGGCTCTTCGTATTTGTTGTACAGAGGCTCGATCTTCTGTTGCTTTTTGGCCTTGCTCAATTTTGTTGGGTCAGAGAATTTGAAAAACTGTGGCGCGAATTCCACCATCCAACGTGGGTCGATTGCCGTGACCTCTCTCATGTACTCTTTTGTAGTGAGAACCAGTTCGTGGTAAACGACCCTGAAAGCATATGAAATGTCAGTTTTCAAAGTTGAGGTGGCACTGCGAAAAAGTAAAAATAATATTGCGAAAAATACCCACTCCTATGCAGAAAGGTCCCCAAAACATGCAAAGTGGGACAATATGCTCTGACAATATGACATGGGAAAAACTAGCCTCACAATAAATGTGATTCTCATTAACATATCAATCTCAAACGTGTCAGATCAAGCAGATTCAATTTTACTGATCTGTAGAGAATACTACTAGGGATATCAGGGTCAGGATTAGCCACTCGTCCGCTCATGTCGAATTTAAATGAAGGTTTTAAAAGATATGAAATTGCAATTAACAGAATGAATTTATTTGATTGTATTATTATGTCATGTATGTGTAAAGTAGGTTAATTTGGCAGAAATGTAAATTTTTTGTCCTATGCATCTATTTTCATAATCTCTAAAGTTTATTTTTGATCATGTTCAATTACAGTAATGATTTAGGTAAATTTTACATACATACATTCAAGAAAATTAGTTTTACAACAGATTAATTTTGGTTTAATATATATATATATATATATATATATATATATATATATATATATATATATATATATATATATATATATATATATATATACATATATATATATATATATATACATATATATATATATATATATACATATATATATATATATATATATAAATACATATAATAAACATACATACATACTTTTTATGTTGTACTAGGAGGTACATGCATATTATTATAAATCTAAAGTCTATGAACTATGAAAAATGAAAAGCAAGTATTCTATTCATCCCAAAAACATCCTGTTGCCAAAAATATTCTAGTCAGGATAACCTGGATAGATTAAGGGCAACAAAACATATATGTGTGTTTCCTGTTTCCCTGAGTCCCGGCCCTACCTATTTTTTGATTGCCAACCCTACTTTTTTTCAAAATGATTAAATATCTAAACATTTCTTCAAACCATGGGCGGTGAAAGATAAAGCGAGAAATGCATGATAATGCTTTTAATTTTTTAAATAATTATAAAAGGAAACAACTCAAAAAGAGTTTTATTTTACCTTTTAGAAACATGTTAAAAGTGCATTAAATTACAACCTTAAGTACATGAAACATGTCTTTCTGCCTGACAAAAAAGAAAATTAAAAAAATCCCTACCTATTATTTTCTGGTATGAAACAGGAAACACAAGTATTATTTTGTTTGGCCTAAAGACAGAGATTAAATTAATCCTTAAACAAATGGAACTAAACAGGAATTAAAGTCACATTGCAGTTACAGAAGTACCAGAATGGCAAGACTACCCAGAAAACTGCTTTTTGTTTTAATAATGATAATTTCATCAAATGTATCTGTTGAGGATAGCACTGTAGAAAACTTGCAGGAGAATATGTCGTCATATAAAAACTGTCCAACATTTCTAAGGTAATATGACTTAAAATATTTGATGATTGTTTGAGATTGTAATATACTAAAAGTCCTATACTAAAAAAAATATTTGGTGATTGTTTGAGATTGTAATATACTAAAAGTCCTATACTAAAAAAAATATTTGGTGATTGTTTGAGATTGTAATATACTAAAAGTCCTATGCTAAAACTCAGTTTTCAATTAAAAAGATAGTAAATGGTTTTGACCATCATATTAATTTGCTATAACTATTTTATGAAACAAAAAATATATGCAGTAAATCCTTTGAGTGTAATACATTAGTAAATAAAGATTTAAAATATATAAAAATTAACATGATTGTATCAAGCAGTCAGACAAAATTATCGGTAAGCAAAATTTACCAAGGGTGAATGTTATTTTCAAAGGGTATTAACTATTATAGATTATTTTGCTACAAAGATACAAATGATGACTACGATGAAAAGAAGACCAAAAACTCGTTTTTAATCTTAACACTTTAATTGGAAACGTTCTCACGTGATAAAGGAAACAGCCAAAATTTATATAAAAGGTGCAAGTTTGAAGCTTCTATGTCAAAGAATGATAAAATCTAATGCTGAAATATATAAATTAATGAAAAACAGCTCACTTTGAATACACCTGTTAAAACAAAAATGTCAACATAATTCGAAGCTTCGAAGCTTTGTTGTAAGAGCCGAAGCTTCAAGCTATAAATCAGGATTCAAATCCTTTGTTTGAATTAACTTGTAAATGATATTTCAAGTATATTATAAATAGGGACCATTCACCATTGTCCATTTGATCTCTGGCTGTGCAAATGAAATGGCCATCAGCTGGTCATTCAAGGTCATTACATAGTGTCTAAACCCTTAATATATTAAGTTACGCAATATCATACTACTTGATTATCAGGTTCATAGTAAAATATGGTGATTAGCATAAGGCCCGAGGTATGAGGGAGATAAATTATGCCATAGTATCGGCTCCTTTGTTGGGTCTTTTGTTTTTATGACCAGGCGTTAGGAGTAACTACTGACATTGTACTCACAACTCGTGCTTATCCAACCTTTCAAGTTGTTTATGTCCTTTTAATAAAGTCCAACAGCAAGCCCACACTCGCTTTAATGCCGAAGCTTCGAATATCAAAATCTGTGAAAACTGCCATCTCTATCTTAAATGGCACAATGCCAAATATCATACCATATATACAAATACACACCCTCACATAGAAACAATCTTAATAGCTGGAGATTCAGCTGAACGAAAAATTTTATACATGATGTACAATATTTATTCTAATGTGTTTTTTCCAAGTTTGCTTGTGGATACAACTATTTTACTTCTTTTATGTGGGAGCTTGCTTGCCATAGAAGAGAGAGAGAAGAAAATAATAATATTCATTCTGAATACCTTACATATGGAGCGTGATTGCATCCACTTTTTCATAAATGTTTTCTGAAGTGATGAAACAACTGTTCATTCTATATTTACATTGACCACAGCCAAGAGACTCGAATCAGCCAACTGGAGCAGATGGTTCTAGCTCAGCAGCTGAGCATTAACACCTTCATGAAAAGTACGGGATGTTCACCACTGGGACCTATAGCCTTCACCGCTGCAATGAGCTCTTCGAATGGTCAGGATGTTACAATCAACGCTGACACACATTTGCCTTACAACAAAGTGATGATAAACCAAGGTTTGTTTACATAAAACTTCAGATGTCAAGAACTTAATGCACAGATTGAAAGATGTGAATAAAATCTAGAAGCGCATCAAAATAAGATGGAGTATAGGTTTGATTATAGCAATAGATGCGAAAAATACAAGGCCATGTAGTAGATAGATTAGATTATAAGACAATGCTCAAAATATCTTTTACTATCTGTACACCTGTAAGAAATATTCTGTAATTTTAGGATCTGGATATGATTCAACACGATTCGAGTTTGTATGCCCCATCGACGGTTTATATGCATTCACAGCAAGTGTCATGAATACAGGATCTGGCACAGACTGCAACCTTGGTTTTATGAAGGATGGTATCGAGGTACTTATTGAATACAATATAACAAGAGTAATGCCATATGAAATAATCACTTCAGTTCAAAAAATGTCTTTTTTGCTCATGATTGACTAACAATAACTTGTTCTTACTCATATACCTGCATTTCTATCTATGAAAATAATTTTCTAAGCTCATGAAAAATGACTTATTTGCAGATTGGTCGCTTCCGCCCACACGCAGCAGCACACAACATGGGCAGTAACTTCTTTCTGGTGCATTGTCAACAGCATGAGGCTGTGTGGATTGAGATAAGAGATAAAACTAGCTGCCAGTTTCACACCTTTTATAACTACAACACATTCTCTGGTTTCCGACTGGGACCTTACCAGGCTTAAATTAGTACACGAAGAGGACATTTGCTTTTGGAAAGTAACTTCCATGCTCCACTATATATATTTTTTTGTGGTTTATTAGCTTTAGATTACATACCAGTCAGGCTGTCTGTTAAAAAGAGCACTAGATGGATGGATGTAAACCACCTGCGCGTCGACCAGAGTGCGATATCCCTCTTGAGGGTCTTTCTTCGCAGCATTGCGGAAAAACCCAGACAAGATCGCCTTTTGCACACGTCCTGTGTTTTTTCCACAGCTAACTACATCCAATTTGTGTCTGAAATAATATTCATAATCCAATGATATAACTTCTCTGTTTGTGTAAGAGTCATTTATACATCCAAAAAGTACATATAAAATATATAGTATATATAAAAGATATTATGTAAGTTTCACTAACTTAGTAGAAGTAGTTTGTTGTATGCTTATCCATTGTATTTAAAATAGTTTTCATTTAATTATCTTAGAACTTTATAAACGTGTTGTCATTTTGATGTTATATCATAATTGTATTACTAAACTTTGAGGATCATGTCTATACTATCTATGTACAGTACACTACCTACACAATAAAATTCAAAATATACAAATTTATTATTATTGAAATCCAAAAATTGTATTCAGTAAATAATATACACGAGAATAAGTTCTTTTTTTCTCTCAATATTTCATTAACCTCAATTCACTTTACAAAAAATTATATCATTATCTCTAGTGTATATTAGTTTTTTTTCCGCTGTATCCTTAATAAAATGAAATTTTGTTTTAAAGCTTAATTTTGATTTTATTCACTAACGTTTTCAAGCTCCTAAAGGCTCCTTTTTAAATTAAAACACCAAAAGAAATAAAGTACAAGTAAAAATATACAGTATACTAGAAATTGTTAATAAATAAAATCAAAATTAAGTTTTAAAACAAAATTTTATTTTATCAAGAATAGAAAACTATACACTATAGATGATAAGACCTAGTGCTAAAGCCAAAATATATAGAATATTCAATAAAAAATTATCTAACTGATCAAAAGACAAAAGTTTTACAGGAGATCAATGAATTCATCTAAACTGATATCAGAGTTGCCAACCTCAAATTTTGAAATTTCTGAATTCCGAGGCCAAAATTTCTGAATTTGGGTCAAAATTTCTGAATCTTACGTTTAATATGGATTTTTAACTTATATTCAAATAAGACTATTTAATAACACTGTTATGAGTTTAGAAGGAACAAAGGACAGTAAAAATGCACATAAAAGTGTAATTAACTTGGTTTCAACATATTTGATTAAAAATAAACACAAAGGTTTGGACGATGGTCATCCTTTTTTTCGCGTAAAGATGTTAAAAGTGAGGAAAAATCAATGACAAATGTACGTGAGTAGTACAGTTTTGAAGGTGATGAAATGAATCTTGTAAGACATTTGAAAAAAAAAAACAGATCTACTTTAAGTCTTTCAAATACCAAAATTTGCTGCAAATTACACACTGAATTTCAGAAAAAAGCATCACATTTAAAAATATATATATATTGGGGGATACACCCCCAAAACCCCTGCTGCAAGATGGGGGTATCACCCTCTCGCACTCTCCCCCCCCCGAGTCTATTGACACCCAAAATGATAGTCAGCCATGTAGAGTTGAAAGAGCAAATGCGATATGCAAATGCATATTACCTTAGAAAGTCAGGTGTGCACAACAATAATAATGCATCTAATGTCTTGTATGCATGATGAATCTTCAACATACTCATGTGTTATTTTGATTTCTCATGCTCCACAATGACAATGCCGTATCCACCACTATGTTTGATACTACAATCAAACGATATCGCGATTATCGGGCTTGACGCACAATCTTTTTCAATGCAGTTAGATCATTGTATTTTATTGAATACTTTTCCATGTATTGTTTCATCATTACATTACTGGTGAACGCATAGATTCATTAATTTTCAATAATTCTTATCAGTTTCACTTTCATATAGATCTACCGTTGATAGGTCTTGTCGAGCATGTGCATTTCACGACAACAATCAGAATCTGTTAGTCTCAATCATCGAGGCTGGATACCGCATAAATGACAGCACACTTAACATTGGGCTTCGTGATCGAGACTAAATCCATTTACAACACGTCATTTTAATCGAGTGCATTTTTGCGCGCCGGTAAAAGCGTGTTTACACAATGCGTAGTTCAATCGAGTACATTCCATAATGGCAGCGCCCATGCGCGGAAAAAAAACATCGGTATTTTAAGAAAAAATACAAGTTTTTAAAATATTTGGTCATTTCCCCTGAATTTCGGAATTTACCGATTCCGATCTGAATGATCGGAATTTGCTTCATATTTTGGAATGATTCCGAAATTTCGGAATACTTGGCAACTCTGTGATATTTCAATTTTGCATTGGTAACTGTTTTACATTGTATGACATGTAATTATCTAAAAAGATTTCACCTTGAATTCAAATGTGCCAAAATCCAAGTTTTAAAAATTCCATGTTTAATTTATGTCCGACAACTATACCTGTCCATGATTCCCAACATCTGTTTTCTAACATCCTGTGCGCGTTTCAACGTCCGTATCTGCACAAAGTTCTCGTAGCACCAGGCGTTGGAGAACTTGTTGCTCTTCCATGAGTTGTACACGGCCAGCAGTGTGATGTGGTCGCCCTCACACTGGTGGAACTTGGCCTTCTTCTGGTCCGCTATCGACTGCTTGTCCTACAAAAAAAAATAATATGTAAGTATCACACTAACTTAGTCATGCAAACTCCAGTGGATCTTTGCTGTGTGGTATAAAACAGTGTCTCTCATAATTCTATTACTCATATAAAACTTCTTATGTTATCACCTGCTCCAGTCCAAATTTACAGATCAAACTATTCTTTTACCGTTTTAGTTTCTACCACTATAGCTATGTAGTCATCACCGCACTATTACCACAGCCTCTGCAGCAGTAAGCCCTAAAACTAATACACTGTGCATATTCTAACACCGAGTCACACAGGTGGTACCACCCACCTTGGGCCTGTAGAAGAGCGTTCTGCACGGACAGCATGCTCACAATGGTGAGCACCTCGTCACTGCAGGCCAAGTGCACGGACATGATGAGCATCTTGCTGAGCATGGGCTCGGCGGGAACTTCGGCCATGCGGCGGCCGGCGCGCGTGAGCAGCCCCTCGTCATCCAGCGCTCAGCGCGTGCAGCTGCTCCATCGCCGAGATCAGCGTCTGCATCGGCGGGTCCATGAAGTCGGCTCAGCAGGTCGTTGATGCCCATCGCTGCAACGGTGGAGAGAGGTCACAACATTTACACTCGCCAAAAAGCATGCGTTCTTGCAAAAAGGCTTGGGTATAATTCATGTGAAATTTACTGGATAACTGTGTATTTCTGATTAGAGGTTGGGCGGTCAATAAAGCTCAGCAGGTTGGTTACAATCCATCGCTACTAACTGGCATGGCAGCTTTAACAGTCTTGACATTCATGCAAGTCAGCTAGATTTATACCTCATAATCATAAGACTTGAAAAAAAACTAACCTGGATCATTAACAACTGTTTGGTGCTAGATAAAACAATTTTTCACTTACCTTTAAGGGACAACACTGTGCTGGCCAAGTTAGTACGCTGAATTTCCGGCACATTTGTCGGCAACATCTCATCTCTGTAAGCCGCTCAGTGTGGTTTTAGTTTTCTATTACCTGTTGGTGTCTTTAATAACTGACTATATCCACCAGGGACGTAATTATAATTTATTACAGCTTTGATCTTGAAAATATAGGCCTACCGGTACTCACACTACCTACTGAAAAAGCAGTATCATCACGTGCGTCCTTGATGTAACTTATATGGATTTTGATTTTTTCCACGGTCCTCGCGTAAGTATTGATGTATTATCGATTAGTGCGGTGCCCCGGGTTTGACGCTAACCCGCGTCATCGTGTCACGGCTCATATACTAAATTTCATTTTTTGATTTTTTAAATTCTACGGTACCATATGGAACAATTCTTCTTAAATATTGCTGTTAGCTCTCAGCAGTGTTATTTAAACATCATAAAAAAGCTGGTTGGAAATATTACTAAGCACAAAAAATTCTGGGGAGTATAAGAACATTTGCCCTATAACCACTACCGCTTTGGCTGCATAACAATGGCATTTACAAAAGTGACACTTAAAAGAGTGATATACCATTTATCATAAACAATACAAAAGATGGAGGAATCTATGATCAAACATTGACATCATCTAAATTTAATCCTTTAAAAGGGTATGACTTTAAAATCAATGGTTAAATGCTAATATCTGTGCATCTAAATATTATACTGTACATACAAACATTGATATTTGTCTTACTTGGGGCCAATACGTGTTCACCTAGTTAATACACAAACAATAAGTCATAATAGTCCAATAAATTCAGTTATTCTTATATGCAAATGTCTTTTCATGATGTCATTGTCAAATAGTATGAGCACAAAGGTAGAAATTCAACATCTTGTTGCACATAATTTATCACAATGCTTTCATGAAATAAAATATAACAAGCGTACATGCTACTTCTATTTTACAATGTACTTTTTTTTCATCCATTTCAATACTCGCACACTTCACACTACATCTATACTCAATCACATCATGATTGTTCCTTTGATATAAATTATCAATCCTCTGATGATTTAGAAAGTAACTTTGACATGAAATTTTCTAAATGCTCTTGAAAATCCTCCATGAGTTGGGCTCTTCGTATTTGTTGTACAGAGGCTCGATCTTCTGTTGCTTTTTTTTTTTGGCCTTGCTCAATTTTGTTGGGTCAGAGAATTTGAAAAACTGTGGCGCGAATTCCACCATCAACGTGGGTCGATTGCACTGACCTCTCTCATGTACTCTTTGTAGTGAGAACCAGTTCGTGGTAGACAACCCTGAAAGCAGATGAAATGTCAGTTTTGAAAGTTGAGTTGGCTCTCCAAAATATGTTATATATAACATTGCAAAAAACACCTATGCTATTGGAAAGATCCCCCCAACTAGTGGAAAGGCAGCTTCAATTTTGAATTCTACCAAATAGAGAATACTTCTATAGGGACATTCCATACCAAAATGTAGGAACTATAGACTTATTAATTACAACAAAAATGAATGCTTTTGCAGATCACAAAAATAATCTCAAAAAGTAATAATTATGATTAAGCAGATTTTAGGTATTGTCACTATTGGCAGGATCTAATAAATTGGAAATGCTTCAATGCACCAGTATTATGAGGAGGTATATTATGATAAATATACCAAAGTTGTCTTGTATGAAACATGATATTCATTCAACAAACTTCCTGCTTCCAAAAATAACCTTTCAAAATACTCTATTCAGCACCTTGGCTACCCTGACTATTTAGTTTTGTTTATAGATTGAAATAAAAAGGAAACAAATAGAACTTTTGAACCACATTCTTATAACAGAAGCACCAGAATGGCAAGACTACCAAAGTAAACTGCTTTTTGGTTTAATCATGACAATTTCATCAAATGTATTTGCTGAGGATAGCACTGTGGAGAATTTGGGAGAGAATGCGTCCATATGAAAATTGTCCAGCATTTTAAGGTAACTTGACTGTGAAAATTGATACTAATACTAGTAATTCTTTAGATTATATCAAGCTAAAACTTAATTTTCATTAAAAAGATCACGCACATTACCATAATTATTCAACTGAATAAAGCAATATAATTCTATCACTGAGAATTTTATACAACAAATCCTTAAAGTGTAAATAAAGGGTTAAAATGATATAAAATGTAAATGTATCAAGATTAGATTCTTTTGTTAGAAAGGTAAAATTGATGAAAGACTTAAAATTGGTTTATTGATCTCACATTTAATTAGAAACTATTTTAACTTGCAAGGATCACGGCTTAAATTTTCAAAATTTGATACAGGTAATTTACAGTTAATAAATAAAATAAATAGCAAATTTGAACCTTGCATGTTAAAAAGTGATAAATCTATATATACTATTGATAAAAATACAGAACGGCTCTGTGGAATGCAAAATTTAAATTGCAATACGTCAAATCAAACCGCATACATAATTACGCACACTTTAACTTGCAAGGGAACCTGAAAGAAACTGAAATAGCTTGCACTTCAGCTGAGCCAACAATAATTATCTTTATTGTTACTATTTAAGAGTACTAGCTTAAGAGTGCCTAACCAATGTAACCATAGGCTGGATTATCGAAACCACTCTTTTTCGTATGCAGAAGAACCTTTCAATTGAGACATCACAGGGGAAAGCCTCAAGTGCTTTCAGGTCATCACTTCAAGGAGTTTCACAGGAGTCTTATTACAGAGGTGGTCTTTTTAATAGATGTTCAGGGACACAATCTTAATTGAGGTTTTACTGTATAGCTTCCTAGGATGATGGAAACCCTGATAATTCTATCTTTATATTCACAACAGCCAAGAGACTCGAATCAGCCAACTTGAGCAGATGGTTCTAGCTCAGCAGCTGAGCATTAACACCCTCATGGGGAGAGTAGGACAGATACCTTCACAGCTGGGACCTATAGCCTTCACCGCTGCAATGAGCCCTTCGAATGGTCAGGATGTTACAATCAACGCTGACACATTTGCCTTACAACAAAGTGATGATAAACCAAGGTTTGTTTACATAAAACTTCACATGTCAAGAACTTAATGCACAGATTGAAAGATGTGAATAAAATCTAGAAAGCGCATCAAAATAAGATGGAGTATTGGTTTGATTATAGCAATAGATGCAAAAAATCAAGTCCATGTAGTAGATAGATTAGATTATGAAATAATGCACAAAATATCTTTTACTATTTGTACACCTGTAAGAAATATTCTGTAATTTTAGGATCTGGATATGATTCAACACGATTCGAGTTTGTATGCCCCATCGACGGTCTATATGCATTCACAGCAAGTGTCATGAATACAGGATCTGGCACAGACTGCAACCTTGGTTTTATGAAGGATGGTATCGAGGTACTTATTGAATACAATATAACAAGAGTAATGCCATATGAAATAATCAGCTTCAGTTCAAAAAATGTCTTTTTTGCTCATGATTGACTAACAATAACTTGTTCTTACTCATATACCTGCATTTCTATCTATGAAAATAATTTTCTAAGCTCATGAAAAATGACTTTTATTTGCAATTGTACTTCTCAGATTGGTCGCTTCCGCCCACACGCAGCAGCACACAACATGGGCAGTAACTTCTTTCTGGTGCATTGTCAACAGCATGAAGCTGTGTGGATTGAGATAAGAGATAAAACTAGCTGCCAGTTTCACACCTTTATAACTACAACACATTCTCTGGTTTCCGACTGGGACCATACCAGGCTTAAATTAGTACACGAAGAGGACATTTGCTTTTGAAAGTAACTTTCCATGCTCCACTATATATATTTTTTTTGGTTTATTAGCTTTAGATTACATACCAGTCAGGCTGTCTGTTAAAAAAGAGCACTAGATGGATGGATGTAAACCACCTGGGCGTCGACCAGAGTGCGATATCCCTCTTGAGGGTCTTTCTTCGCAGCATTGCGGAAAAACCCAGACAAGATCGCCTTTTGCACACGTCCTGTGTTTTTTCCACAGCTAACTACATCCAATTTGTGTCTGAAATAATATTCATAATCCAATGATATAACTTCTGTTTGTGTAAGAGTCATTTATACATCCAAAAAGTACATATAAAATATATAGTATATATAAAAGATATTATGTAAGTTTCACTAACTTAGTAGAAGTAGTTTGTTGTATGCTTATCCATTGTATTTAAAATAGTTTTCATTTAATTATCTTAGAACTTTATAAACATGTTGTCATTTTGATGTTATATCATAATTGTATTACTAAACTTTGAGGATCATGTCTATACTATCTATGTACAGTACACTACCTACACAATAAAATTCATAATATACAAATTTATTATTATTGAAATCCAAAAATTGTATTCAGTAAATAATATACACGAGAATAAGTTCTTTTTTTCTCTCAATATTTCATTAACCTCAATTCACTTTACAAAAAATTATCTCATTATCTCTAGTGTATATTAGTTTTTTTCAGCTGTACCCTTAATAAAATGAAATTTTGTTTTAAAGCTTAATTTTGATTTTATTCACTAACGTTTTCAAGCTCCTAAAGGCTCCTTTTTAAATTAAAACACCAAAAGAAATAAAGTACAAGTAAAAATATAGAGTATACTAGAAATTGTTAATAAATAAAATCAAAATTAAGTTTTAAAACAAAATTTTATTTTATCAAGAATAGAAAACTATACACTATAGATGATAAGACCTAGTGCTAAAGCCAAAATATATAGAATATTCAATAAAAAATTATCTAACTGATCAAAATACAAAAGTTTTACAGGAGATCAATGAATTCATCTAAACTGATATTTCAATTTTGCAAATGCTTTACATTGTATGACACGTAATTATCTAAAAAGATTTCACCTTGAATTCAAATGTGCCAAAATCCAAGTTTTAAAAATTCCATGTTTAATTTATGTCCGACAACTATACCTGTCCATGATTCCCAACATCTGTTTTCTAACATCCTGTGCGCGTTTCAACGTCCGTATCTGCACAAAGTTCTCGTAGCACCAGGCGTTGGAGAACTTGTTGCTCTTCCATGAGTTGTACACGGCCAGCAGTGTGATGTGGTCGCCCTCACACTGGTGGAACTTGGCCTTCTTCTGGTCCGCTATCGACTGCTTGTCCTACAAACGCAAAATAATATGTAAGTATCACTAACTTAGTACGTCCAGTGGATCTTTGCTGTGTGGTATAAAACAGTGTCACTCATAATTCTATTACTCATATAAAACTTCTTATGTTATCACCTGCTCCAGTCCAAATTTACAGATCAAACTATTTTTTTACCGTTTTAGTTTCTACCACTATAGCTATGTAGTCATCACCTGCACTATTACCACAGCCTCTGTAGCAGAAGCCCTAAAACTAATACACTGTGCATATTCTAACACCGAGTCACGCCGGTGGTACCACCCACCTTGGGCCTGTAGAAGACGTTCTGCACGGACAGCATGCTCACAATGGTGAGCACCTCGTCACTGCAGGCCAAGTGCACGGACATGATGAGCATCTTGCTGAGCATGGGCTCGAGCGGGAACTCGGCCATGCGGCGGCCGAGGCGCGTGAGCAGCCCCTCGTCATCCAGCGCGCTCAGCGCGTGCAGCTGCTCCATCGCCGAGATCAGCGTCTGCATCGGCGGCGGGTCCATGAAGTCGAAGCTCAGCAGGTCGTTGATGCCCATCGCTGCAACGGTGGAGAGGTCACAACATTTACACTCGCAAAAAAGCATGTGTTCTTGCAAAAAGCCTTGGGTATAATTCATGTGAAATTTACTGGATAACTGTGTATTTCTGATTAGAGGTTGGGTGGTCAATAAAGCTCAGCAGGTTGGTTACATCCATCGCTACTTACTGGCATGGCAGCTTTAACAGTCTTCACATTCATGCAAGTCAGCTAGATTTATACCTCATAATCATAAGACTTGAAAAAAAAACTAACCTGGATCATTAACAACTGTTTGGTGCTAGATAAAACAATTTTCACTTACCTTTAAGGGACAACACTGTGCTGGCCAAGTTAGTACGCTGAATTTCCGGCACATTTGTCGGCAACATCTCATCTCTGTAAGCACGCTCTGTAAAATATCAAGGTGGTATTCAGAGCAGAATAAGGATTTGACAATCTGGATTGAGGCAATCAGTTTAACATACTTGCGGTCTGAGAAACGTGTTAATGCTTATTGCTTAACACAATATTTTAGACTAAACCTCAATGTAACTATCGCTCATGCAAAATCCCACACTCATAATTAACCATTGTACAAGTGTTGCATATATGGTTCACATAAGTCAGATCTTACAATATTGAGTTCACAATTGATGCCACTGGTCCCCCTTATACTGAAATGTCAACTTTGATATATTGTACATCTATATAAGCATCTGCTGGAGAGGTCACTGACCTGTGTAGAGACGGTAGCATTTTCCTGGGCCAGTTCTACCTGCACGACCTGCCCTCTGCTTGGCCTGCGCTTGAGAGATCGGGGTCACGATCAACTGGTCCATACCAGTTTTAGAATTGTACACCTGATATGCAAATGAAACATGTACCATGAGTGATTATGCACTGTAATTTTATAGACTCAACAAAAGGATTACATGATATGTAATTATGTCCACTTCAAATCATTTACATTGGAATCAATTTATAGTTCATTACAATAAAAAATGTGTAAAACTACATACTTTCTGTTTGACAAAGCCTGGATCTACCACGTAGTAAATGCCATCGATTGTCAGTGAAGTTTCTGCAATATTTGTTGCTATGACCACCTATAAATATAAAAAATGTGAATGTATAATGGATCATGGTCCCTTTTCTATGACAAGTACCGGGTACAGTATAAAGATGGCCCCCATCATAACAAATACCATGTGTAGACATGTGCTTCAAGGCATTTATTTTCTGAATGACTCACATTGTATTGATGTATCAACATAATTATTTTTGTATGCCATTTATGTTTTTTGAGTGAGACAAAGAGTGACTACTAAACAAAATTTTCTTTTAATTCTCCACCGTACCTTTCTCGAGCCTGGTGGCGCGGGGTCAAAGATGCGAGTCTGCATCTCGCTGGGCAGCGCAGAGTACACGGGCAGGATGATGAGTTCCGGCACCTCGGGGCCCAGCGCCTTCATGCGCTCGTACAGGATCTCACATGCCGAGTCAATCTCTTCCTGACCCGTGAGGAACAGCAGGATGTCACCTGTGCATTGGTGAAATCAACATGGCACGCTGAGATATGAAGATGATGGATGTCTACCCGTACTTGTATAATTTGTAACATTATTGTGTCATCAATCATTAAGATCTAAAGATTGACTTCACCACATATGGGTAAACCTTTAAGTAAAGTGCCTACAAGCCAACAGAGAAGAGTTACAACACTATGGCCTTCATAAGTCAGTTAAACCCACTAGATATGGATTATATGATGTCCAATCGCTTGCTGCAATGTGTAAGAACATATTGGCATTTTGTTAACACATACAAGTAGAAAAGTGCTTCAGTAAAGGAATATTTTCAGTTTTTCAGAACAGAAGTGCAATTCATTTTTTTAAATTCTAGCACACAAACAATTGTATATTAGGAAAAACAAGTAACAAATTGTAGAGGAAATGTTGAATAGAAAACGAGTTGTAATTTATGCTTAAATAGAAAATGTATATCAATATAAGGCAATTATTAGACATTTTTGTTCATCAAAAAATTATGGACACTAACTTAGCCTGAATGTTTAGGAGAATGTTTCGGGGAATGCACAATATTACATGAATAGTCTAAATAAAATTCATTTAAAATTTGACAAAGGATTCGGTCTGACAAAATGGCAACTTGCGCCATCTCAATTTGGACGACGTCGAAGATCCCACAGAACAGTTGAATGTGCACAAACTGGTGCCCCACCTGGCGGCTCTGTGAGGTGGATCTGCATGACTGTGATGAGCGAGGCGTCCAGGTAGTCCGTCTCCGGCTCCTTGGTGTACAGAACCTCCACCGGGTACGTCCGGCCCGGGATCGTGAAGATCGGCGCCTCAAAGAAATACTGAGAGAACTTGACAGCATCCAGTGTGGCAGACGTCACAATCAGCTTCATGTCTTTGCGCTTTTTCACAGTCTGGAAACATGTTGTATGAAATGCGGTAAAAATTTGAAGTGATATTTCTTTCAATTTTATTTTGCTGCGGCTACTGCTGCCGCTGCTGACACTGCTGATACTAAGAGTGCCTCTATGGAATTCAGCAAAATCTTGGTGAAACCATGACAGCAGAATTTTACTCTTTTCACATTTCATCTTTTTTGTTTATCTCACAGTTATTGTAAAAAAAAACAATGTTAAATGAGCGTACGTTTTTGAGCAGGCCAAAGAGCACGTCCGTGTGGATGGTGCGCTCGTGGGCCTCGTCCAACATGATGATGGAATACGTCTGCAAATCGCCATCAATGAGGCACTCTCGCAGCAGCATGCCTGAAAACAGCACACTGATAGACTCAGATTCATGAATGAAAGCAATTTTCGAGAATGTGTTTTCAACAGTTAAAAAAAAATCTTAGAAATTTTGACATAACATTGTATTTATCAAAATATCTACCAAGACACAATTATTACTTTCAACCAAGTGGCATGATTCAAGCAAGGGGAACATCTTATAGCTTTACAGCTTTCTTTACAGTTTTGTGAATCAGTTATCTGTAAGGCTTTTCATACATAGCTGTATTTTCCTATAAGACCATGCCAAAATTCCAAATGGTTTTTACTAGCATTCTCTGCCTACATACCGTCTGTCATGTACTTGATCTTTGTTTCTCCACTTGTACAATCCTCAAATCGAATGGTGTAACCGACCTGTAGAATGGTAGAATAGAAACGGTTACTGGAAAAAAATGCATGGCTTCTTTTTAAATTCAGTTTACAAAATAAATACCATTGGGAAATGAATCATCATCACACGTTTAAAGTCCCTATTTCAGAGATGTGAACCTGTCACCACAAAAAATCTTAATCAGAGGCATCAAAAATCTTAATAAAAACTGACAAAATTCTTAATAAAATCTTAATGTGTTTTTTTTTCCATATGATAAGTTATATTTAACAATAATATGATGATTTTGTACAATCTTAGTATAATAAGGAATAAATATCACAAATTACTGATATTGTAATTGTTTTTTATGACCCCATACAGGGCCAAAGGGGTCGACACCTCAGCCTCCATGTCTAACACTGTAATCTTTGAAATCATTTAGACCCTGTTAATTAGTTTAATGTACTTATGCATATACCCACCCCAAATCTGCCAATATAGAAATAACAGATCTCATTCTTCAACATCTTGCTAAAGGTTGTCAAAACTAAAGCAGAAGACTAAAATTAGATCTACACTTTTGAAGTCTGGTACACAATGTGGCGAAATTGAATGGATCGAACTGTCATTGAGTATTATAAATCACATGTCGGTGGTACAGATGCCTTTCATTATGGCTGGTAATACCCGATTATGTTGTAAAATGAAATAATTAAAATAAATAAGTTTAAAATACATTAAAGCAGACGGCATCTTAGTTTTTCAGAAATGCAGTGATTGGCACCCGACTCTACTTATATTTATCGCAACGCACAAACAATAGCATGAGAACGCATTTTCAATACACTACATCTGATTGCCGGCGTGATCCAGCCAAAAACACATGAAATCGAGGTTGTTATGAACGGCAAAACTGGGTCAATGGTTGTCAGTGGCCGCAGACACGATATTACATGGAAAAGTGCATATTTTTGATGAAACTCGGAATCCTGTAATAAACCTACTGCCCAGACGTAATGATTCTTTGGGCCTAAAAAAACATAATATTACGGGTTTTTCCCGTAAGTTCACACCTCTGCTATTTTACCCTTAAAGGGTGTTGGACTGTCTTCATAAAAAAATCTTTCAATTTTTAATGCTACATGATCAACATGATTCTTCAATCACAACACAATGTTATGTTGTCAGATATATAGGAAGCAATATATCAAATTATTTCTATTGTGGCTCTTAAAATGATTTTTTTCATTACTGATGTTAATATCCAATCAGACTGAGATCACTCTCCTACGTGCATGGGTAGATAAAGCGAATCTATCAATACAAACTGAATCTACTTACCTCTTGCCCCAGACGACACCCAAATTCCTCAGACACTCTCTTAGCAACAGACATGGCTGCCACTCTTCTGGGCTGGGTGCAGCCAATTTTGCCTTTTATTGTGTAGCCGGCCTCGGCTAGGTACTGAGTGATTTGTGTCGTCTTTCCGGAGCCAGTCTCGCCAATGACAATGAGAATTTGGTTGTCATGTACTGCCTAGAAAGACAAACACTAATTTAGTAAGTTGGCCAGGGTAATGGATAGAATGTGCTTTACAAATATATTGTACAGTAAAAATGTTTAAACAAAAGAAAAATAAAATAAAATGAAAAATAATGCTTTTCAACAGGAAAACAATTTCACCTTTACAAGTTCCTCTCTGAGTTTGTAAATAGGCAAACTCTGCCTCTGTTCTAGAATAGAGCGTTTCTCCTTTTTTCCGTAGGAAGCTTTTGCGCCGCCCATAATGTTGCGCTTCCACTCTGGAAGGTCGGCAGCCTGCATGCCCATCCCTTTCATCTGGGCGGCCAGCTGACGACCATCCTCTACATTGCAATTCATGTTATAAAATTTAAATTGAAAATTTGCAATTTTTTTTGTTTTCTTTTTGAGAACTACCTAGATTGATGAAATACATGTATGGTAATTGGAAAAGCGCTCAAGAATGCATAGATGTAGAAATTCTTGTTAGCAAATCTGTTTTGCTTACCAATGGTCATAATAAATATCTATTCACAAGTAAATTATATTCCTTTACAACTACTAATGAGTCCATGGGCCCCAGCATCATGAGAGGGGGTGTGTGGTATGTATATTATTATGATATACAAACACTATACAATACACATCACTACTAATATATAGAATAATAGTACTAATGTGTATGTTATAGTTTGTAAATCACAGTCGTTCGTATACATACATGTACATGTACCACACGCCCCTCCCATGATGCTGGGGCCCATGCATGAGTCCAATCTTGCAAGAATTAAAGATAATGCTCAGCCAAAATAATGTTTGTTCTGTAAATACTAGTATTGATAAAGAATACCTTTTCTGGTGTAAGTGTAAGGAAAATAAGACTTTTATTGTTCATATATAGTAAATATCTTATATCAAAATCAAGGAGTAAATGCCATGCTGTCTTATTAACTAAAACAGGTCATGTGAAGTTGCATAATCAAATGATTTTCACCAGACGTACGGTGGATTTCCAACGCCAGACCTCACATTTACAGTGAAGAAATAAGGGACTTCTTACGTGCATTGTGTAGTTACGTCTGACGAAAATCATTCGGTTTACATTTCTTGTGTACACGTGTTTTGGCAGTTTCATAACTGGTCTTTTACAACTGGGTATTTAAATCGCTCTAGTCATTCTCTTAGCATCATTTTAATGATAGGACTGTTTAGAATGTACTAAACACACCATAGCGTTTCTATCAAAGCATACTTGTTCGTACACTGAGCATTACCTTTAAAGCACGATAAAAGCCCCTTGGGCGAGTGACTGACCTGCGGGCATGGGGTCGATCCAGCCCTTGCCGAGCCCCTGCGGCGCGGCCTCCGCCTCCTCTCGCTCCTGCTGCTTGAGCTCGCGCCGCTCCTTCTGGAGCGCAGACTGCATCATGGCCGCCTGCGACAGCGAGCCGTCCGGGTTCTTCACAATCTTGATCGGGGACATGTCCAGCCCCATTTGGCGGCCGCAACCTATCATAAGATGTAAATGTCGTAGTTTATAGTTAACTATCCAGGAGTACTGGTCGTCAGCTCGCTTACACCAGGTCCTTGACATGTGCTAATTACTCACATTAACAACATTTAGCATTCACTCGCCTGACCTGTGTCCATTTCACTAGAAGGTACCACGGAACACTGTGCAACCTGTTATGGGTAAGTTTGCTCAACACCCACCACCAGACCCGACCAGTAATCGAACCCTGAACCTTCTGATCACAAGTCCAACTCCATATTCATTTGGCCACGGAAACTGCATGTACATTGAATTCGCAATGCTTGCTGATTTATTTCTGATTATCTTGCTTTCCTATTTTGAAGTTATGTTTGGACAGAAAAACTGTAGAAAAATATTAACTTATCCTTGTGGATAAAATCCAATTTTAGAATGAATTTTAATGGTTTCATTTATTTTTTAATACTAGCCATTAACATGAGAGTGGGTATTTAATAATTCGAAAGAGATCATTAATGTTACATGCATAGAAAGCATAATTTTCTCAAAATTTAACTAATTGGATAATCACTTCACCTTTGAGAAAAGGTGGTTCTTCTTCAACTAACTCAATTTCTACATCTTCATCACTATCATCATCTTGATTAAGAAGTCCAGTTTCATCGTCAAACTCTGGAAGATCAGCCTTGTCAATTACATTTGCAGCCATCATCTGTTTGAGTTCCCATTTTTCTGGTGAAGAGATTCTTTTGATTGCTTTTTTTTCCTGCAACAAACATTGATCACATACAATTGCATACCATATGAAAGACTGACAGGCATTAAACACACTTTTTACTGTAACAGTAAATTTGAAAGAAAAATCATTAATGTAGTCCCATTCAGTTGCACTTTATGTGAGCAATATCAATCAAGAAAGCGTCCATAGAAATGAAATGAATATAAACTAATAAAGATTATCTCAGTAATTATTGAAACTTTTGCTCTTATCGCAAAGAGCTTCTTCAGGCCGAATGACCAGGCGGCGGCAGTCACATGACAGCAGTGGCAGGAAAACGGGGGGCAGGTCGTAGCAGGTGTCACAGTTCATCTCGGGCGCTGTATACGCGATTTCTACAGCTTCCTGATCTTTTACAGATTTCTAAGTCCTCACGCACCACAATTCTGAAGTCTCTGGGGCTGATGGTATGGTCTATAATATGATCACCTACAGCTCTCTTGGGGTTCAGGTGTTCTTTGATACAGTAATTAACGTTCTTCTGGTCTCACCGACATAAGTGTACCTGCACTGTGGGCATTGTACTTAAAAAAATGATACCACATTTAGAGTCATCCGGAGACTTGTCCTGTGAGAGGGCTGTCAGGAAAACTAAACCATGTGTTTCGTGAACACGGTGTAAGCACCTACCACAAACCTTTCAACACCATTAAATCCATGTTGATCACCCACTTCGAAGGACAAGTCTCTGGATGACTCTAAATGTGGTATTATTTACGAAGTACAATGCCCACACTGCAGGTACACCTATATCGGAAAAACCAGAAGAATGTTAAGTACTCATATCAAAGAGCACCTGAACCCCAAGAGACAGTCCACCGATGTAGGTGATCATATTGGAGACACGGGCCATACCATCAGCCCCAGAGACTTCAGAAGTGTGGCGCGTGAGGACTTAGAAATCCATAGAAAGATCGGGAAAGTCGTAGAAATCCACGTCACGGCGTCCCCGAGATGAACCGAGACACTGGCTACGACCTGCCCCCATTTTCCTGCCACTGCTGTCATGTGACTGCCGCCGCCATGGCGGTCACATGACCAACTAAGGACTGTCATTCGGCCTGAAGAAGCTCTTGCGATAAGAGCGAAAGTTCTGCCAAAATGTGAGTCCCAATGGTTTCTGTTGGAATCTTTAAATTCGTGTCTATAAGGGATAGCATGTTGTCTACACTTGCATCTAGAAGTAACACAACTGCAACATGTGCAGGGTAATGACAATTCAGGTGGTAACAGAACATGTCCTTCAATAGGTTTGAGGAGTTCATCGTCTTCATAGTATCCAAAGTTTGTTGGATCAAGACTTGCAGCAGTCAAGGAAGATATTACACTGTATGTGTAATGGAAAGTACGAAGAATATGTTCTTTGGTAGACAGACTAGTAGTTGGAAGCTCACAAATAGATTTTTCTGCTGATGGTAAAGATAGTATCGAAGCTCATCCATTGTTTTGAAACCACGTTTCCACAAATTTGCAAGAAATTGTTCTGTTTTCACAAAGTCTATGTCTATGGGATCAATACCAAATTCTACTAAAAAGTCTACTGCGTCATCCATTTTCACAGAGGCAGCCTGTGTGCCAAACTAACTGGTTGCCACAGTTCCTGTTAATGCATGAATGGCAGGAATTGTTATGGACAGAGGGGGGGCTACTTTAGTAGCAAGTGCATGTGGCATGATGCACAGGTCTGCTTCTTCTAATTAAAGGTCTAGCTCAGGAATGGTATCTTCTAATCCATTGATCACTTGGCAAGAGAAAACGTCTGTCTTTCGTAATAATCCTGAGTCACTGACAACGACCTTGACATTTGAAAATACACGTAAAGATTCAGCAAGTATGAGATAGACGTTTTCTCTTGTCAAGTGACCAATGGATTAGAAGATACCATTCCTGAGCTAGACGTTCAATTAGAAGAAGCAGACCTTCGCATCATGCCACATGCTTTGAATGCTGCAGTTGATCGCATGTCCACCATCATTTTGCTGTCTAAAGACACTGACATTTTAGTTGCAATGTTGTACTATGTACGGGAAATCAAAACTCAACGAGTACAGACCATTTGGATGAGAGGAGGAGTAGGAAATACAACCCGTTACATAACCATTCACACACTTACTACTAAAATGTGGCCTCCCTATCCAGAACAATTCCTGCCATTCATGCATTAACAGGAACTGATGCAACCAGTAAGTCTGGCACAAAGGCTGCCTCTGTGAAAATGGATGACGCAGTAGCTATCCCTTGTTGTATTTACTGCAAATGTGCATTCAATGGTGAATTAAAAACCCTCATGTTGTGCTGAATGTACCAGTACAAATGTAGATAATAGTAATCAAAGTGTTTGCTGATGGCAATATCAAATACAGGCCTAGATAAATAGCAATGTTTTTTCAATTGATGAGGTTTTTTTTCATGATACGATTCTTGAGATATTATATTTTCAATGACTTGGGAACAATGAAAGTGTGAATGTATTGTTTACATGGATGGATATAATTAGTAGTCGATATGTATGATTTATGCTTTGAATATATAATTGATTTTTGATGTCATTAAATCCTTATTTTATCAAAATCTAGTTGAGTTATAGCATTTTTACTATATCCAATGAATTCCTTGACCTCAAAAACTTACTCTTAGAATATAGAATTATATTTGTAGCACTATTAGATGGAAAGTTACGACAGTATGAGCACCGGCGGCCATCTTGGCGGCCATCTTGAATTTCTCTGATATTGACCACATGCCACATGTCTACCTAATTTTTCTTAAAGACTAAGGGCATGATCTTTCAAAAAATACTATAATCAGGAGCGGCGCTTTTATGTTCACAGACAAATAATAGTTTTATGATCTAATGATTGTGTATCAAATTTGCCATAAGTAAATTTTATACACATACCTTCATATCATCGAGGTCTGGCATGGACACAAGTGGTGCTGTTGACGGTCGATCTGGATTTCTTGCCATTGTGTCATCTTCATCAATTACTCCCAATCTCCTAGTCCGATCTGGATCGAGATCTTCCCCAGTATCTTGATCAACATCCTATAATATACACACATTTAAAAAGAACTCCTATGTACATGTTAATGGCAGAAGTATAGTGCTTATGTGATAATCAAATTTATTCTGGATTAAAAAAAATTCACCTGACTAGCTTCATCTCTATAGTCTCTGTTTGTTACGTAATGTAAAAATTGCACAAATTGCCAATCCAAGGGCATGGAACTGACTGTTGGCTTCATGTAGCTCCTCTCCAGACATCCCTCTCCTCAGCCATGTCCATGGTTAGATACCCGTCAATAAACTGATCTTCTTGTATACCATCCAAGCGCCCAGGGCATTGAGGTAGAAATTTTCTCCGAAGAGGGGATGGGCGCTTATTTGGATGCGAGACCGAATTTTATATGGTGGTTACAGACTAAAGTGGTCAAACACCTAATTTTGGAGTAGCGCCGTAACTAAATTAAACCGCACTTAGTTAATATTTATTTATACAAATTATTTTGTTTTTGAAGGAGTATTCATGAATATAGTAGTTACTAATGAATAAATGATGTGTCAAACAATTAACACATATTCATCTATTCACTTAATTTAAGTCCAGATATAAACGCTATCAGATGAGAAATCGCATGTTGAGATCAACTGGGTGAAAATAGGGGTCCGAAAATAAGGGGAATGTTGGAAATTAATTATATCATGATTATGAGAAAGGGGGGGCGCTTAACATTTGCAGAAAGAGGGGGGTGGGCCGTACCACGAGGGTGAGCGTTTGGATGGTCGTATACGGTATAACATTTTGTTGCAATTACAGACAAATATTTTTAGAGTTTTAAAACATGCAATAGACTGACTGTACAAAAAGACGTTATTGATAATGTAGCCTTAGAATACAAAACTCAATGCAGGGCTTCACACTAACTTTAATATTCGCGCGCCCACCAGGGCACTTGATGGTCCAAATCCTTGTGCCCTGATCTCATTTTTATGTGCCCTGATTTTTTTTAATAAAAAAAATTAAAAGAAAAATATTTCGAATATCATATCAACATAAAAACGTCATTTGTACATTGCATGTTTCACCGTAGGGAGTACAACATTGTGCATATGATGGTCGAGTTTGACTGAAATATAATAGCTAATACTTTTTTATTGTGTGCCCATCAGGGCACAAGAGTCTAAGATTTGGTGTGCCCGGACGTAGTTTTTATGTGCCCAGGACACCAGGGCACTAGCTAGCGTTAAGCCTTGCAATGGGCTTTTATTTAGAATTTAACTGACCTTCATCGAGAGACTGGTCTTTCCATTTGTTGAACTAAAGGACTTCACTTTGACCTTCACTTTTTGTCCTTTACTGACAACCTCCGTAACATTACCAACCCGACCTTCTCTTCTTAACTGCATCATTAAAAAAGATACAATCAAAATGTATAATAGAAATAAAGCAGATTTACAATAAAATAAATTATAGATAGAAGAAAAAAAATTGTGTACATGCATTATGATAATGATGTGTTGTACAACCTAACTTACGGTCTTTATATGTTTCAATACGTTGTTTTATAATAATATGTATTTTATTGTTACATACTTGTACTATGTTTGACACAAAGCCATAAATATTTATTTACAATAATTTTGTTGTTCTTTTCCTCTAATTAAACCCTAAAACAAATTACCAATTTTTTTTTAATACATTAATCCTTTTGATTCATAACCAGTGTTGAAGACAGAAGTCTCCTTCTCAAATTTGTGTAATTTGTTGGAGGTTTGAGAAGCAGAAAAGAACAGCAAAACTACAAATTAGAGCATATGCTACACACCAAATACAGACAGAAGATAGAAAATAAATACACAAAATTATGTCGAGTCGTACATAAAAACAAAACTAAAAATTTTGCGTTACCTCTGAAATGTGCACGAGTCCTTCCCATCTTTTCCTTAAGCCTTCCATTTGTACAAAGCAGCCAAACTGCATGATAGTTGTTACTTTTCCATCATAAATCTGTTTTGAAATTAATGACAGAAATAAACATTTAGCTATAATGATATGTTCCATTTATGTTCTAAGAGATAAACTTGATTATCTTCTTTATTATAATAATAAATAATAAAAGACATCACCACAATTCAAATACAAAAAAATGCTAATATCCATGTAATTTTTACCTCTCCTGGTATGGGTTCCAATGGAATATCAAGACCTTTATCTTTTTTTCTGTCTCTGCTCCTGCTCCTTCTATCCCTACTTCTACTTCTCCTTTTCCTCTCTCTGGACCTGCTCCTAGAATGACGTCGTCTATACCGATCTCGAGATCTTGATCTGGATCGTCTCCGCCTTTCTCTTGACCCTGACCTGGACCTTCTTCTTCGTCTTTCTCTAGAACCTGAGCGCGATCTGTGCCTAAAAAATGAATAAAAGTGACATGTATATCATTTATAGTAAAACAATAATTGTATAATTTTATTTCTCATGAGTGAAATGCATCATAAAATATCACAGTACAGATTACAATGTGAAAGACCATATAGTTAAAAAGCATAGGTATCTAAAACAGATGTTTTCGCCAAAAATAAATAAAAAAACTTAATACCTTTGGCGATCCCGACTACGCTTGCGTTTTCTGTCTCTAGAGCCACTACGGCTTCTGCTCCTGCGCCTATGATTTTTAGATTCAGTCAAATTACCATCAGAACTTTTACTAGGTCCTCCGCTCATTAATGCTTCTAATTCTGCCATCATAGAATTGGCAACGTCTTTGTCCTTTTCATCAATAACTTCAGAGTTCCCTTCTTTCTTAATACCTGCATCCAACATATGCCGTACATTATCATCATTTTTCATGGCTAAAGCTGGGAACTGCTTCTTTTTTATTTCAATATCGTCGTCATCAGCTTTGCCTTCCCAAGATTCATCATTTTTCTTTTTCTTCTTTTTCTTAGATTTTACTTTTGTTTGTGGTCTCATTTTTTGTATTAGTCTTAATAAATTTGCAGTAAATGATTCCTGCAAAAAAGAAAAAAGTATAGATGATAGAATCAAGATATACAAAATAAAGTTTATGTTAAAAATTTCGAAAGCCCATCTGCATCCGCCTACAGAGATGCAATACCCCTGTGTTTGGGATTCATGGTAAATTCATTCAAAAAAATTCTATGGTCTCTGATGCAACTTGTGGTATTAAGCAGCTGGTATTATGGATGACGGACAGGAGGTGACCACAATAGGTCACCTTGTCACAAGAGTGACATTTCAAATTTAGTACTAATTTTGATCTATAAATATAAATGAAGACGCGATTTTTTGTGTCACAAAAGGCTTCTTAACCACAGGACGTACACACTCCAAATTATGTATGTACAATCAGGACAACTTGGTGGTCGTTGTAATGTCACATTTCAAACCAAATAAATTGGTTTTAATGATAAAAAACAAGAAAAAAGAATTTTTAGAAAGGTTGCTTACAGGGCCATGTTTGCTAAAGGTACGTAATACGTTAAACGTTTGTATATGTCAAACATATGACGATGGGAGGACGGTGATGGAGGTGTATTTAATCTTTCACAGACCTGTATACTGACGAGAACTGGTTCGAGGGATGTGGGACAGGAGGAAGGATGGGGAGGGAGGAACATTTAATGTGTTCCAGATCTCATCTGTTTCAACCCGAGCAACGCCGGGTAAACAGCAAGTAATTTATATAGCTGAAAACGATAGCTATGTCAATAAAGTGGGTAGGAGCTTGCTTGCCATAGAAAAGAGAGAGAGAAGAATACAATTATAAACACAAGCAAACTTTCGAAAAACACATTAAAAAGATAATTTAAACCAATTAATACATTCAATACAGTAGATGTTAATTTATCTTAATACTTACTTGTAAGTAATCTTAAACTACTTGTAAGTAATCTTAAAACGTTAGGAGGAAAGTCAGGAGGAACCTATGAAAAAGACTTTCTGAACACATGGACAAGAACTGCCATGCCTCAGCAATCCAGATCCACATGCAAAAGACGGGACACTTATTCCCAGATAAAAACATTAAAGTGATAGGTAAAGAAGACAATTGGTCCAGACGGAAGACAAGAGAAGCGATCGAAATCCACAAATACCAACCAAAGCTGAACTTGAACCAGGGAAAGAAAGAAATTGTACCTTTTTTACCTAATAATATTAATAAGCATCTAATATAACAAAATAATAATTTTGGCTCAAGCTAAAGATGCTAGCATACTTACCCATCTGGTCCAGTATTTGCTTGCAATAACTATATGTACATTTATGTATTTGAAATGTATTTAGACTTCAATCAAATCTTTAAAATGAAAAATGTTTTGAGCACAAAGACAAGACAATTGTTTTTGAACTGACAACTTTTTGAAAGAAACCATGAACTTGAACCAGGGAAAGAAAGAAATTGTACCTTTTTTACCTATGGGTAATAAGCATCTAAATGACCAACCCTCCATATGCCATTCATCCAGTAGAAAATGGAGAATTTTGGCTTTAAACACTAAAGACATGAGAAAATGCTAGCAGATCAATGGCCTCATGCTAGTTCTCTGAACAAAAATGTATATGGTATATTTATGAATTTGCTGTAAACCAGTGATGGTTTACTTCATTGATAAATATATAACTATAAATGTAGCAAATTCTATGAACACTAATGGACTTGTCAATAAAAGACATGTAATTGGACTTCAAAGAAATATGCCATCAATCCTACAGTTCAGTAATGAATTTGAATTTAGTTTATTTTAAATATTTCATGTAAATAAAATGTGTTATTCACTGGTTTGCAGACTGTCCTTTGGGTCAGATAAATATGAAATAAAATAATTTCCATTTTCACACAATGGCATATGGAGAGGTGTTGATAGCCAATGCAGATGCGCATTTTTCCTTAGACAAATGTAGAGATATTCCCATTTTCCATAAAGAAATTGGGCAAAAGATATACAGTTCCTTTGTCAGTTCAAACAAAGTGATCCCTCTGGTTATCCCAGCACTGCAAAAGACCGAATCATTTATAGATAAAATGAAATTCCATAATTTTCCATAGTAAGCACTTCTTTGAAAAGACCGAATCATTTATAGATACATGATGACTCTTGAATGATATAGGATACATGAGATTAGTAATACTTGAAGATAAATAGCTACACATAGACAGTTTTTTCAAAATGTATCATGGTGGTAAAAAAAGGATATGGTATGGGAATTTTTTTTTTACTAAGATCCATGAAAATGGTGAGCTAGTGGCCAAATTCAACAAGTGTGGCAAGTCACAATCTATAAAACCATGTAGGATGAAAACCCATCAAAGTAATTGCTATGGCATAAACAAGGGTTCTGAGCATATAGACAATTGTTCTTGAATAAAATTGATAAATTATGAATAAATTTTGTGTTTATTTCTTCCAATAGGCTTTTAGTTATCATAATATTTGACCAATAAAAGGCTCTGATTACCAAAGACAGTCATTCTAATTCAGATGTACATAATTCATCTTTTACTGATCAAATCATTTGGACCAGAAAACAAACTTCCACCAAACTTCCATTTCTTCCGGGAAGAAATCATTTCTTCCAGTTTCTTCCGCATTTCTTCCGCCGTCCCGGAAGAAATAGCAAACTTCCGGAAGATTGCAAACCCTGCTTTTTTAGAAAAAAATCTGAATTGAGTGAATGAAAAAAGTTAAGAAAACAAGTATTTAGCCTGTGGATGTTGAAAATGTCGAAAAAGAAACAATTAACATTGCATATTGATATTTTGAAGATGCGAGTCATTTCAGCTATAAACTAGTGAAACAGTAGTTTTTCATTGAGATGCAAGAAGTCCAGTAATTTGAAATTCTTGAATTTCTTAAAAATTACTAATTTCTAAGAATAAACAAATACTCATTCATCATTCAAAATATGACCATGTAAATTATGGAACTAAAAAATCATCAAAAACTGGAAATCAGTAAAGGACCATATATATGCTTTGAGGTTGACAAACCCTGATAATTTTTTAATGTGTTTTTCCTAAGTTTGCTTGTGGATACAGCTGTATTCTTCTCTCCTGATAAGTAATTTGATACAGACTCTGACTCCAAACACAACAAAGCCCAAGAATAACTCAAGCGTTAATTACATTTTTAGCTGTTGTCCAATCTCCTTGTTGTACTTGTATAACAAATAAATATTTTTAAACCAATAACTCAAGCAACCAGTTACACATGGCGATTTTGATGTGAGCTATGCTAGTATATGGATGCTTCATTAATAAGCAAGACAATAGATTGAATCAATGCAGATCTAGGTATAAGTGAGACCATGTCTGATGAGTAATTACTTATAAATAAGTCACTTGCCTCTTCGCTCTTATTTTTGAAATTATGAAAGAAAAATTATGAACGTTAAAAAAGTATAGTTGATATTATATTACCGAAAATGTTGCTCCTTTTGCTTTGAGTGCCTTTTGAAACTTTTCATACGTTGAATGCTTTTCTGCCAGATGTATGATGAACTCAGCTAAAAATAAAAATTGTAAATCTTCCATATCATTGTTTCAAAAGTTTAATTTAATTCTAATATGGCATTTATTCAATGAATGAAAGAGAAGCAATATAAAAAATTCCAGTCATAGTTTGGTTTGTTCCATTCTTTTTTTTCTCCTGTGGTCCTAAAGACAAGCAGTGGCAACGGTTATGTGTACCCTGACTTCTCGTGTTAGGACTCTTCAACTACCTTACTGGCAAGTGTGTGTTCCAGACATGAGTACACATGTAAAATAGACCCCATATGTGACTCCCACCTGGCCCAGAGGCTCAAAAGAAGACCATACCAAAGAAGGAATCCTGGCCTTGTGGGACAGTAGACTTCTGCCCAAGGATTTCAAGCACTAGCATGTGCCACATAATTTGAACCACCAGCACGAGGGTGTCAGAACTACAGGTGCAACAGTCAGAACACACCACCCTCACCGTGGAAAACTGAGAAACCCACGGGTGGACCACTCCTCAAAGTATCTATGCTCAGAAGGAAGCACAGCCACTTGAAACATATTTGTTAAAGAAATGTACGAGCTATGATCTGACAAAAAGTTGTGCAACTCTACATTTGTTGACATGGATGATAATTGGAGTGCATTTCTTCTAGTCAATTTTACGAGGAACATCCACCATGCAGTTATCAAAATAAATATTTGTTAGAATTGAGAATAAATTTATTGAACAATTACATACCTACATTGTACTTAATTCATGAATGATCAAAAAATGATTGAAAGTGACCAAGCATTATCACAGTGACAAAAATTGGCACTGGCCCGTCGGCCTGAGGCCAGCATAACCTTGGAAGGGCCAGTGACTTTTCCTAAACATTGGCCCGGATGGCGAACATAAAATTTAGTCTGATTTCGATCATATTCGTGGAATTTTATCTGAAAAGTCATCTGCGATGTGTATTTCTATACATTTAGCGCTTGATTTTTTAATCAGCAATCTTTGGTTCGGCAAACATTTTCAATGGTTTACTGGAGTCACACTTTATCACGATGTGATTTTTTTCTTCTGATTACACTTGTAAATATATTCAAATAAGTATGATTGAATTTCATGTGGCTGCCTTTTTGCTTTGTCTAAAAACCTTTAAAATGCTTTAAAATTGCCTCTGATGACCACTTAGATTAAAACAATTCTGGGGCATGGGCATGCCCCCAGACCCCCTTAGTAATGTTTAGCTCCTTCACCACTCGCAGGGCCAGTAAGGTATCAGAATAGAAGGGCCAGTGATGATTTCAAAAATACTGGCCCGTCTGGCCAGTTTGGGCTACTCCCCAATTTTTGACACTGATTATCAAGTTACATCTGTCTGGCTACATGTACTTAAAAGCAATATTCAAGCCAGTTATGTAATCAAACTATGAATAGAAGTTAGCAGTTAGTCACTTCCAGTTATGGCAGCCAGTAAGGACAATGGCGTTATGTAATACAGTTAAGGTAAGTGACATGGGTTAAGATTTACTTGGTTTCTAATTGTGTTGGAAAAGGATTTGTTTGCAGAGCTTGTTTGCAGAGTCAAGTAATTTGACATGAGATGATTTTGTTGCAAGAATCGGACATGATGTATGCACTGCATGTGATTCAGTAGTAGCTGTACACAACTTCTCACCAGCCTGTATATAAGTTAAGTAAAGCGGTGTCTTATCTATTAGTGTTAATTCTTCCAAGCAACGCACACACATATCAATAAAAGCATAATGTCTCAAGCTGGTGGCAGGCCAAAGGACCCTATTTGGGGCTATTATTCTGAGGTAACATCACAAGGCCCAAGTAAAGCAAAGTGTAAAAAATGTCAACACATGTTGACTGCAAGACCTATCAGAATGAAAGCTCATACTAAAACGTGTAATAAGGATATTCTGGATACATGTATTGTGATAGTAACATAACACATAAAGCATCCATTACTTTCATCAATAATGAACATTAGTTTTGATTTTGTCCAGTTTTATCCAGGTTTTACCCAGTCAGCTAGGTTTCGTACAGTTTCGTACAGTTTTCATACGGTTTCGTACACCTGTACGGTACGAAACTAGTTTCGTATCGTAAGAAACCCAACCCTGGAAATTTATATCCATTGTATTTTTATCATATAAACAGTACTCATGTACTTGATATGTTAATCTAAAGTAGTGCACTTGGGAAATAGCTTCTAAAACGGCCATTTCTTACTGAATTCATTTGCAAATTATCACGGACATGGAGAAATGGATATACTTTGATCCTTATAAATTTGTTCTTCAAGCTCATATTTTTACTAGCTTTGGCCATATGCATGTACAATGACATGACATTATTAAATTTGACGTGTGGCATAGGCAGTCTTGAGCATTGACGGCCTTATCCTAAACCATCTGGTAATAGAATGCACGATAGTGACTATCCCAGCACCTGATTTCCTGGTTCCAGCCAAGTCAGGAAGTCGACATATAAAGGCTAAATCATTTAGTGAATACAGCTGTTCAAACATTGTTGAGCGTTCCGTACGCCTCAATAGCAAACCATTCGTGCCTCCGAGTGCTCGGACGCCTCAGTATAAGAACTCATTCTTTGTGCGAACAGTTATTGACTGGAACTCTCTCCCGGAGGAGATAATCCAGTCTGAGACCTTTATCTCCAGTCTGAGACCGTCGAGCAGTTCAAGGCTGCAATTGACTGTCCGCGCATGGAACAGTAGAGAGCACTTCCCCGCTGCCATCGCGCCTGTTCAGAGCCTCAAGCAGTGATATATATATATATATATATTCACATATTTTTCGGTATACAAGAGAAATGGAGTTTACTCATTTATGAATCCTACCACAGTAATAATGTATAGTTATCCAGAATCTATGTTTTTCAACCTATATGTGGACATAAAATACAAATCTTCGACTATCGATACCTTTGTTATTTACATGTTTATTTCTATTACGGGAATTTTCCTTGTCAACTTTACTGCAGAAAAATGAGTATTCGATTTTTTAACGTTTCTGACGTTATTTACATTATGAATGCAAGATTTTACGAGGAGCATAAGTTGTTTTGGTCTTGAGTCAAGAAACTTATCACCTGTTTAACTATGTTACTTTGTTCCCATTGCTTATTTATGCTTCAATAATTCTAGTTAGTGTTTACAAATGTATATAGCATGGAATGATTGGCTATAATCAGCGGTAATCAAATTTGAAATTTCGTATGAATTATATCAGAAAGCAGAGATGTGAATCCGTCAGCGTTAAAAATCTTAATCACAGGCATGAAAAACCTTAATTTTCAAGCAAAAATCTTAATAAAAAATATAAAAAATCTTAATAAAATCTTAATGTTTTTCTACTTATAATAAACAATAATAAGGGCAATACTAGTATATTCACTAGTGTTGTAAACTAATCTAAGAAGAAATGAAAAAAAAAATAACTGGAGAACAATCTAGAATCACTTAAAAAAAGATCATCAAAATCCAATAAGAATTGATAAATATTTAGTTAGATTAAACAAGCATTTGCCATTTACCCCACTGTCACACGCTTTATCACGCAAGTCCATCAAATGGCATTTGAAGCAGTAATCGTGATTAAAAATAGATAACTGCTTGATACTAGAATCACCCAATATCGGGCGTGATGCACACTCTTTTTTCAATGCAGTGATATCATTGTATTTTCTTGAATACTTGTCCATGTATTTTTGCACCATTACATTACTGGAGAACGCACAAATTCACATATTTTCAATAATTCTTATCAGTTTCACTTTCATATGCCGTTGACAGGTCTTGTTGCAGGTGTAGGTGCATTGTGCACATTACGACAACCAGCAGAAACAGTTAGTCTCGGTCATTGAGGCTGTCTACCGCATAAGTGACAGCACGCATAAACTGGGCCTCGCTGATCAAGACTAAAATGTTACAGCACGTCATTTAAATCGAGTACATTTTTGCAAGCCGGTGAAAGCCTTACACGGATGCGTAGTTCAATCAAGTACATTTAATAATGGCTATCCCCATATTTGCGAGCAAAAACATTGGTATCTTAAGAAAAAAGTACAAGTTTCACATATTTCTCTGACCCTAGCAAAATCCCGTAATAAAACAATGTCCCGTACGTAATGAATTTTCAGGGGTCAAAAGTTGTAAAAATACGGGGAAAAAACGTAAGTTCACATCTCGGAGAAAGGCAGCGCTCCCTAGCTAGACTAGAATCACGCGTGCTTTGCAAAACGTAGAGCACCTCACACCCATCCCGTATATTTTTTTGTATAAATCATCATAGCACAGCTTTGAATGAACCAACAATAACGTTTAAGGTGTCAAAAGAAAGCTACTTACTTGTATTTTCGTAAGATAAACAAAATTTTTATAGTTCATTAAAATTACATGATCTATGATGCATTTTGTTATGAAATAACGTGTGCACACCCATCCAGTAGGTGGCGATAATATGTGATTTGAACATGTTTATTTACATTAGATCTTACTGGAAATTTTCTTTTTACACTTCCGCACCGGGAAAAATCTCGTGTTCAAAGTAGTAATATTATTTGGTACTTGTTTGGATGCTAAATATTTTTTTTTAAAAACATATGGGATGGGTGTGACCTACGGGGTGGGTGTGCACTGCTCTAAACAAAAGAACGCCATGATGTTTGGTAAAATATTGTCGATTCAGAAATATTTTCTCCTTGCCTACAGTTGTAAGGAAACTTTTGTTACTTAGTTTGTTGGGACATATTAGGTTGTGAAATATAGTTTTAGCAGGAATAGCAACGGATGCTGGACGTTGAACATGAAAAGCAAAAACACAATATTTCTTGTATACCGAAATATATGTGAACGAACAGTATAATGAAATAATGCACGCAAACACACCTAAATCTTTGTCATTTAAGCCGTAATGATTGTCCAATTCTGTGCACACCTTGGACACTAAGGACAGATGTTCGAGTTTTTGCAATTCTTCCATAATTTATACAAGTCTTGCACGTATTAAACGATATGTTTTAGAAATAATACTTTTGCGTTATTACAACGTATTCTTCAATCGATATACCACACAAGGAGATCGTTTCGTTCTCGCACTATCCATGTATCATTTTGAATGCACACGCACAGTGCAGCCTCCAAAACAGATTGTACAGTGCAGCCTCCAAAACGAAACAAAGGGGACGAATTTGGAATCTGTCATTTGATATTTGGCAAGACTTTCGTTCTTCTCTTAAGGGCTTAGTCATGAAGTCCTCTGCGAAGATCCTCTCAGTTGGTCACATGAAAATATGAAAATATGAATGGTGGCGCTAGTCATGTGACAGTAATGACAAGTAAGCAGGGGGCAAGTAGTAGCCAGTGTTTCAAGTTTCAAGTTTCAAGTTTTGACAGACAGCCATCTAACAAGATGATTTTAGGCTGTGTGTGGTAAAAGAGAAGAGGTAGAGAGAAAAATAGTAAAAGATCAAGAAGTTAGTGCAGAAGAGGGTGAAAGTAGAAGGCTGAGATAGGATAGTTTAATTTAAAAACCAAGGGTGCATTTAGTGCAGGATAAAAACAGTTCTCTGGATAGATAATTCACAAATTAGCCAGTCTCAGATAAGAGACTGGCCTCCTCTAATGAGGCAACGCGTGAATGGAAATAGAAATGGAAAATAGGTTGATTAATAAGGAAGAGTATGTGTTAGTGTGACATTATTGTTTCTGAATATTGCCATAGACTTTGATTGGAGAATCTCTCTTGGTAAATGATCCCAATCACAAACAGTACGAGGGAAGCAGGAAAAACGATAATAGTTAGTTTTAGCAATAATATTTTGGAGGTGTCTCGCTTCATTGGGGGTCGGCCCGTTGTTTTTTTGTTTTGTTTGTTTGTACTCCACAGCAATCAATTTTGATGATTATAGCAGAGGGAGGCCACTTGGTGTTGGTACACGGACCTCCAGAGGCAGGCTATGTAGCCAACTGAGCCTAGGGGGTGTGGAGGGATCATACTAGCTATAGTTTTCAAACTAGGTGAGTTCTTTTACGCGCAGAGGGGTGGCTCTCCTCTACACGGGACACACCTTTTAATGAGGCTTCTGAACCTCCCGCTTGGCGTCGCCCCCGTGTAGTAGTAACACTGTACTGTGGTGATGTGCTGTGTGGAAATCAGCAACTCAGTGGCACGACAAAACAGTTTTGGTGACACTGTGTGTGCCATGACCTGGGTGTGAACTTGCGATGCAGCCAAATCACGTTTTTAGGTCGTGCGCTCTAACGACTGAGCTATTGTAGGAATTGACCACAAGATTGGAGTGTCAATCGCAAAATTGAGCATGCTGACGTCTGATTTACCCAAACGAAGTGAGGGTAAATCAGATGTCAGCATGCTCAATTTTGCGATTGACACGACAATCGAGTGGTCAATCACCATTCTATCATGACTAAAATCAATTTTATTTTAAAATAAATCATATTATAACATTCTCATTGCCAGTCAATTTCGTTTGTTTTGAGCGCGTGGAGACGTCAATTTCATTTGTTTTGAGCGCGCGAAGGCGTTAGTCTAAACTGTTGCTCTCCGCTGACACGGAACACGCCTTGCGTCGTCAGCGGCTGTATTGATATTGTGAGGAGTTTAGACGGCCCCGTTTAGACTAGCGCTGTGATTTTTTTTTGGAGCGCGTTTTCCATTGCAAAATTGAGCACACTGATTGACCAATCAGCGTGGGTTATTAGCGGTGATTTTTGCACGGAATGATAGAATGTGAACTACACTTTCAATTTCAATGGCCTCTCAAAATTTCCAAAAGAGCTCATGTTTCTCTTGTGCTGCAACAAGTAACTGTATATTATAAGGCTGACCTTGTGCCCCGTATTTTCTATTGCCATTGAAACTCGTGTTCGTTTACTCTATATATAGCACTCTAGTGCTAAGACTCCAGCCTGTCTCGCCAATGTACGTATATTGGCACTGAGGACAGCTGACCTCATAAATGATGCGACATTTAGCACTCTCAGGGGACTTGTCCTAGGGAGATTGTAGTATTGACGTATTAAATTGTGTTAACCAGAGAAAGAGGACTTTAGTGTGATTCGTGTAAAGTGCCAGAAATCCTGAATCAAAATTGAAAAACACATTCAATGCCTGCACATCGGATGCAAAAAAAATGATCACAGAAATATCTCCCGATTGATTCTCCCTCAAATTTCTCCAATTTAATTTCACCATTTCAAACAGAAATACTCCATTGTGCATGGGCAACTCACAAACAAAAGTATGTGCTAGTTTGTTAGCAGTCACATGGTTATCTTAGTTATCAATGTTATCAATGGATTTAAAACGTTTCTTTCAAGCCAATATATTAGAAAGTACCTAGATAGCATTCAAACTTTCACAAAGTTTTCCTTTAATAGTCTGCCCCCAATCCGCCTGTTTGTTACAAGATCATGGTGTAAGGTCATCAGCAGTGGTCAGCAGGATGTTGTTGTCTAGAGCAGCTAGGTTGGGTTGAGGTTTGAGGCGACGATATATACTATCTCACGGATCTTCCATTTGAAGATGTTGCATGCCGTCACCAACCAGGATCTTGGCATTGTCCAAGGCGATGTGATGATTCTATCTGTTTGGTTGGTGGAGGTGAATTGATATGTGTGATGAACTGCTACTAGGTCTCTTGTGTTGATCAAATCTAGTCTTTAATGTTTTGGATGACTCGCCAATATACTTACTGATGAATAGGCGGATTGGCGGCAGACTGAGGAAAGCCTTGTAAAAGATTGAAAGCTATCTAGGTACTTTCTACTTTATTGGCTCGAAAGTAGAATTTAAACCCATTGATAACGATGTCAAACTTGAGCATATGGATATTCAACACATTATTACGCTTATATAACAGCAAGAGCATATACAATTTACAAATCCTTTATATTCAATGTTTCAAGTTAGCTCCCTGATCACTTTCAAATCTGCACTCATGTAAGAATATTCTTGTATGTTTATAGATGTATAAGTTTCATGCTGTTTTCTTTTATTGCATGAAAATAAGTGTCTCAGTCAATGAAAAAAGCATGACACTGCATTTGTTTCCGCACATTGAAGTGTGAAGTTTAAAGTTTCTCATTGAGTCTCATTTCCTTACAAGTATGGTGTATATGATCTTGAAGATTTCGTGTAGTTCAGGTTTAAACAATCACAACATTTGTTAAAGCAATGAGAGAATAAGTTAAATATCTATTTACATGGTTTTGTGTTACCATGTTATTCAGTCACATCCCTCCAGCAATTGTATATATTCAACAGCAAATACTATAAATAGAGATAGGCTAATCAATTAGCTTTAAAATGATACCATACAAGCCTGACAGCTTAGATTTCATATAAGAGTTAATTGAATTCACTGGAAGGGGTATGATTTTCAAATTTTCTCTCCGACCGTTCAAAACTAAGAATATCCATAACATATTGTCAAGGTTATATAACATCAACATGTCAAATATTAAAGCTAAGATATCAGGCTTTAATAATATATAGGTTCAAAATTGAATATTCAAGGTTTCCGATCTGGCCGGACTATGTCTATAGATTGTTTCTACTAGCATTCAAATCCAACATTCCATTAATATAAAGATAAGTAAATGTTCATACCAACGATTTTTTAAATAATCTATTGCTAGCTGGTAGGATATTTCTATTTTTTAAAATTTATGCCAAAAATGAACATGCATTTTTTCAAAACAAAAAGTATCCTTTTAAAATTTGTACTCTCCCAGCTATACTTACTGTACATTTCTTCAATACACAATTTAGGCTTTAGAACTAAAAAGGCATAAACTTCATGGCTGAAAAAAAAAACTGACAAAAAATATGAAAAATATCACTCATTTTCTGACAGTGGACTTTAACTAACAGTATTAAAGCTAAACAGACTTTACTACAGATATTCTGTGCTTGTAAAGACATATTCATGATTGAAAAAAAAGTGGAATAACTTTCCGCACCATTTCATACGCTAATTAATTGTTAAGTGGATAAATAAATTTTTAACTCATCTAGTTTATCATGCATTTCAATGCAAAAACTGTATGCACATTTCAAATCTGGTGAGACTACACAATGAATATGTTTTTATAGATGTATACGCTTTACATGGGCTGTTTTTTTTAGGTATTGCATGAAAATAAGTGTCTCAGGACAGTGGACAGCCATGAAAAATATTTGTTTCAACACATTGCAAGACTTGAAGTTTAACAGTCCCATTAGAGTCTCATTCCCAAATATGGTGTACAAGAAAGTACACAGAAGATGAAAAGAGTGTTAAATCAAAACTAACCTTGATTTCAAAAGTAAAGTCAACAAAGTTCCCGCTCTAAAGCTACCATGTGTTATGGGTTCCAGACGCACTTGAATTTCTAGATGAATACTTCTGCTGATAAACGTTATGATTCCCTGTTGGAGGTTGGAGCGCGTGGTGTAATTCAACCGGGTAAATCAATATTTCACTCATCTAGTCTATATCACAGCATAAATCAATCTAGAGTCTAGACGTTTGACGTAGAGGAACTGTATTGCGACACTCAGACACTGATTTCAGGTATCTCGTGATCTGGTGAAAGTACCTCGGGTGAAAGTACACCTTCAACATACTTTTAAAACGCTATGATACACGTGACTTCATGTATGCACAATCAGTGCTTTGCTTTTTTATTAGAGCTTTACTCATCATTATTGGGTAGGTTTACGTACTTCTCTAATAACAATATATTAATTAGCATAGATGTTCATGAGTTACGCCAAGGACAAGCTAGGTTGTACAGGCTTACAAATTCCGGTTTTACTTTCAAGACGTTGAATCAAGTATCAGAACAGCCTGCCATCTAGATCTAGTCGTGCATGGGACGAGGCCTGGATTTTCATGATATAGGCTCACTCATTTCGCGAAAGAACATCATATACCATTGGAAAGCTTACAATCTCAGCTTTCCAACCATGTATGATGGCATTGCGTAACGAGTAGCTTTTTGTTACAAAAATGTGTTTGAAAAACACCACTTCAAATTCGTTCGGGGCGAATTCTGCGTCATTCAACAGGGCATCATTTTTTCTTTAGTGTTTGGGACCCCATATACAAGATGTGTTTGATGATATATGCAATGTGTAATATACCATTTAAAAGGATAGATTGTCCTCTTTACGGTGATGCATATAGAATATTTCCAACTCTTATTAATATAGGGAAATCATTAATTATACAAATGTGTCTTACAAGCACTCATCACTTCAAAAACAATGAAAAATGCTCTCTAATTTTTTAGCTTAGTCTACATTTAATCCCAGACACATAGATCTTCCATTTTGGCAATGTATTATATACCAGACAAATGCTTATTCTCTAAGGTCTGCAATGGTGCCTAATATGTATTTATGTGTACCAATCTGAAGATTTTACAGACTCATCAATGGATCCCTTTCAACCACTCAAATTCGAAGCGAATTTTGACCTAAACCTCATTGTATGGAAACTAGTTATCACATACCATTGCAATGATGACAATCTCACCTTTACAACAGCGTATGATATCATTGCATAATAAGTAGCTTTGCATGAGAAAAATAAATGTAAAAAATGTCCTTTCTAGTGTGAGCAAAGCTAGAGTAGGTCAGCATGGATTGGTGGATTGTAGAATCCACCCCAATAAAATTAGGTCAATTAAACTCTTAATTGACCGGGGGTTAAGCAGCAAGCTAGGTACGTCTCACGCTCGGATTCTCCTACATTTGTTACGTCATTTATGTCCATTATGAAGATGTGTATATCCTGTATGCGTAAACAAGTCCATGAAGCGGGAACAGCCCACAGAACAGTATAAGTGGTTGAAGCAACAACAAGTAGGAACCAGCAACACTATTATTGATCTCACATCATATTAAGGTGAACATGGCCTTGTGCACTCCTCTCTATGGGTGTGTTACTCTTGGGAGGACACAATTCGGCTTGTGCCGTGTTCTGAAAGCCATCACCGCCAGCACCAGTGCAAGTTCCACCAGGGAGCCATCAATCTGGTGCCTGGAGGACTCAGTGGAGGCGACCCTATAGTCTCAGGTACATATTAATAATGAGGATAAAGCATTGAAAGTGTCTCAACCCTGAACGTTGACTGACTCCTCTCTACTCTAACTGATGATATTGTGCTCACCACAGGGTGAGAGACAAGACGTTCGTGATATGCAAACCGCCAACGGACAGGAAACATTGGATTATAAACCAGTGAGCCACGGAGTTGATGCTTTGTTGGATTCAAACAGGCAAATCAGTGTACAAGAAGGCCACCGTACTCGTGTAACAGTGAGCTCGGACAGGTCCTCGCCAGTCCCACCTAGCCTGAGTGCTCTGACTCCATCATTTTCCCCTCAAGGCAGACGTACTGCCCTAAGGGATCGCCCTATCCATGGTACACCAAGCCCAGTAGGTTTTGACTGGACGTACTAAACCTTGCCATGGACAAACGTTTTGATGGACCACTCAGCAAGCAGTAAATTGGGATTAAGACCCCTGCAAGTGCTGGAGTAATCCTCTGGGCTACCTCTCGTTAACTTGTTGGATCGCCATGAACCGATAACTATTTCTAGTAATGAGCAGATGATCGAAGAGTAACCTGACATACATCGAGCTACTCTTATGGACCTGGGTACGGCACTAAAACCAGACCTCCGGTAGTAGTATGCTGGCAACAGCACCTTCTGAAACGGCTGGCCTCTGGGATGTCTTCGGACTGCTACATTTGTTAGATTCCGGAGCTTCAAATCTCACAAACAGTGCACTCCAACATGTTGATTCCAGAGCTGCAGATTCCCGGAACCCTGTTCAAACTTAATCTTTCAGAGCCACTGGCCTCCACAGCAATTTTGGATTGTCACCTTCGAGAGCTTTAATGCTCAGGACCAGTACAATTCACTCAGCTGATCCTGGAGTACCAGACTTTCTGAACAACATGCTGTACCAGCCTTCAGGGACTTCAATGTTTCGGAACGAGGATAGGAGTCACTCCTCTGTATCTCTGGAGCTCCGGACCAGCTACATCAACTCTCGAGCCTCTGAGCTCCGTAACAACTTCCATTCTGGAACTGTTGAGCTCCGGGACAGCCATACTCGTTCTGGAGCAGTACAACCCATTCCGCAGCACTGGAGCTCCAGAACGAGATCATTTCCTAAGACTTGGGGTTCCAGAACACTGGGAACAGGACTATCCTTTCAGAAGTAAAGCTTTACAGGTACAGAACTGTAATCATGGAACACCTTCCACTACTCAACAAGAGGCATGGTGCTGGCAATGTGGTGTACAAGGCCACTGTGGTACTTCCCTGAAATGCGTATCCTGGATCGATCCACCACTGTACACGTTGCATTGACTGATTCCCAGCAACATTGCAGGGCAGTCAGTCACAAAGAAAACATCTGAGGCTGTGAACTGGCCACTGCTGTGCCCCTAGTACACACCACTATTACACCCAGAGTGGTAGACCTATAGCCCTGGTCTAACTAAAAACTAGCTGGTCTACCAACATTTGCCAGTAGATAGATTTATGGTCTACCTGGTTTTGGCAAGTGCATCATGTAGAAATTGAAAAGAATACTCTTGTCTAACAATCATTTGAATTGTCATGCTTATTTCAACAAACAGAGAATTATGTCATGATTTACTGTCAGTGTAAATGTTTTTTATTTATTAAAGTATCCACCCACCTTTCATGGCAGTCATCTAAATGCCGGGATACCTGATTTTGAGCAGGTCTACCTGATATTTAAACTTGGTAGACCTATGTCTACTGCCTTAACAGTCCTTATGTTCAACTCTGCTATGCATGTTCCAGATGTTGAAGGCTGTATGACACTCGATGTCACCCAGACCCCCACACGTCCAGCAACATCTGGTACCCTATTCAATGTGCTGATCTGCTGATCAGGAATGCTGATTAGGACTAAAAACCACCACATTTACTTTTACATTATTCACCCCAATTACCACTGGTGATGGAGATGTGGGATTTTTGCAGTGGGCTGAGTATGACACATAGTCCCAAGCCAGGTTTCTTTACTCCCCCACTATGCGCTACCGTGGCAGTATAGCAGGGTTTGAACCTGGTACCTTGGATGAGCTGTCATATGTCCAGATTGGACATCAGGGCCCTCTGGTGTGGGTGTTGTCAGTGCACACTGTACAGCAACTCATGCTAGAAGAGCTTAAGACACATAAGGATGACCTTCAACACAGTTGTTCTACTGCACATAGCTGCGAGGTTGTGCTGTATGCAACATATTTGGAGACATGAAAGGACGAAGTCCTGCCACCTGCAAGTGACGTGGACACCTATGATGATGAGCTCAATAGGCTTCCAGACCAGACAATAGCTCCCCCATGGTTTTGGACCGTAGGCAGACAACCAGGTGATTCTTCATCCGGAAGTTGCGTCTCAAGTCCCAGATCCATGAGAAGGGTCATGTCCTGTAGTCTGGGCCCTGTCTAGAGTACCCTGTGAAGAGATCTTTGTTACAGATTGAGAGAACCCCTTGCCCGATGAGGTTAGTACAATGGCCCCCACCTATGATCGTAACATTTCAGCCAAACAGAGTTCACGTTACCTTCAGGCACCTTACGTCAGGGTTCTCACGGATTATGAGGAGCAGACCAAGCACATTGCCAAACATACGAGGAAAGATATTAGCTCCGAAACCCTATATGGGTTACCAAACAGTGGTGCCGTGACTGCCTTTTTCCCGGGACGATTGAGAGATGATTTAAGGTGATTGACAATCTGACACCCCTGAAGAAGTCAGATACTTTCTATTCCATCGTTCAGGGTTGAGGCACTCGCAATGCTTTATCATCGTTGTGAATATGTTCTTAAGACTCTGGGATCTCCTCTAGGCACCAGATTGATGGCCTCCGGGTGGAACTCACCCTGGTGCTGGTGATGATTCAGACCACTTTACAAGCAGAGTTGTGTCCTACCAAGAGTAACACATCCATGGACACAAGTGCACAAGGTCGTATTCACCTTAATATGATGTGGGAACAATAAAAGTGGCCCCAAATCTATCAGATTTTGGGTTGCTGGTGCCTACTTATTGTTGCTTCAACCACTCAAACTGTTCTGTGGGCTGTTCCCGCTTCCCGGATTTGTATACGCGTGCAGTATATACACATCTTCGTAACGGACGTACATGACGTAACAAATGTAGGAGAATCTGAGCGTGAGACGTACCTAGCTTAACCCCCGGTCAATTAAGAGTTTAATTGACCTAATTTTATTGGGGTGGATTCTACAATCCACCAATCTGTGCTGACCTACTCTAGTTTTGCTCACACTAGAAAGGACATTTTTTACATTTATTTTTCTCATGTAAAGCTACTTACTATGCAATGATATCATACGCTGTTGTAAAGGTGCGATTGTAATCAGTCCAATGGTATGTGATAACTAGTTTCTTATTTTTGTGGTCCTTATGCAATGAAAAAGTTTCAGTTCTATTCAATGAGGTTAAGTCACCATTTCTTAGAATTTGAGTGGTTGAAAGGGATCCATTGATGAGTCTGTAAAATCTTCAGATTGGTACACATAAATACATATTAGGCACTGTTGCAGAGCTTAAAGAATAAGCATTTGTCTGGTATATAATAAATTGCCCAAATGGAAGATCTTAGTGTCTGGGATTAAACGCAAGCTAAAAATTAGAGAGTATTTTTTGTTACTACTTATTTACATTATCATTTTAAATTAAGCAAAATTTCCTTTTCCCCAAAAAGAAAGAGTAGCTAAAACTTTGTTGCTTATGCTTCACAAAGTTTCACGCATCATTACAAGTTGATAAGTGGGCAATCATAACCCTACATAGGTTTGTTTGTGACGTGTTGGTCAAACATGCGTGTGGGAATGAAGGCATCCACATCGAGCTCACGAGAGGTCCACGAGTTATATTGTTGTAACGTTTGCATGAATAATACAAAACTGATTATTTTGTTTAATTGTGTTGTAGTGTGTGTCATTAGTTTGTAGTTGTAATTATACTTTACTTTCATCTAATTTCTAATCTGGGAAATTGATCACTAAACATGAGAAAGTTATGATATGATTTAAAATGTTGTAAAAACGAAACAGACACTGGTTGAGTCTGCATCGAGCTATGAAGTTTGAGCTTGATTCGAGGTAGATCTAGTTAGTCATAACATTCTAAAGTATTTACATCATTTGTGATTAAAGACACTTATTTTCATACATTGTAGGTATAAAGAAGCTCATGGTCAAAAAGACTATCCACAGATATCAGATTTTAATAAGATAGATTCATTTCTGAAAAATGATTATAACAGAAAGATTCGTCCGGGTATACATACAGGTAAAACACATATTTCTTACAGGAATTTTTCTCAATTGTATAAACAAGTTTAAAACAAATAATTGCAGATAAATAAATTACATGTATGTCTGCATCTATCATTCACTAAACCTACAATTCTCAAGAAAACCCTCGCTTCCGCTTCCTGTTTACCCGGTGATAAAAAACACATGTGTGCGCTATTGACAAAAAGAAGAAAACGTCTGTAACATGTAGCATATTTCTTAACAATTGAAAAGCAGCGTTTGGCGTTCAGCGTTTCACAAACAACTCCATTATGATTGTTTAGCAAGGTACAGGCATTTGCTGTATTTATGTCGGCAATGTTAAACCCCCCGGAAACTTTTATTAGCAGCCTCTGTTGCAAAAGCTGTCCAGTATCTTATACATGTACAATTATAAATATGATTCATAACTGATTCAATTTATGACACTATAAAGTAGAAATATCATGTCATTAATGGACTAATTCCCGTGTATTTATATGGTCACTGTCAATGTTATCACCTATTGGGTGTGTGATCACTTGACGCATGACCCTGGGGTTTCCTTAAGAATAAACAATAAATTCTTGACAAAACATGGACTCGGTGCTAACTGACTTCAAGATCAGTGATATTTATGTTCAGGTTCAACAACTTTTTTTTAACTACAACAATTTATGGTTCAGATGTGACATCAAGCTACATGAACTTGAATCAACTAATCAAAAATACTCAGAGAATTGGGTTGCAGATCATGGCAATCAAAGTCCCTTAAACATGCATTGTTTAGTGACATAAGAAATTGGTCTATTGTTGTAGACATATTTGCTGCCCTATGTTAACTATGAATTGTCTAAATGGTTTATTTTTACATTAATATATGCAAAAACGATTGATTATATCCATTGATAAACTTATTTGCAGAACCCCTCACAATTTACATTCAAGTTGAGTTGCTTAACATGTATCAAATCGAGGAGAAAACAGATGTGAGTACTCATATTTGTATTGAATGCATACATGGATTAAAATTCCATCCATGAAGATATCAAATTGTTTGGCAAAATACGTTCAAACATAACTGGAGGTTTTCTTGAATTCAGTATATCTAAATAACATAATCTAATTTGTGGATATTTGTGCATGTCAAGAGAAACTTGTTTATTTTAATGTGTGTAATTGAAAATGAATATATTTTACTTATGATAATATTATAGATTTAAAATGTGGTGAATTTCAGTCCTTCGTGTTGGATTTTATTTTGCAAGAGAGGTGGACAGATGATCGGTTACAGGGATTAGGAATATCTGAAGAAATTACATTGCACCATATCTATCTTGATAAGGTTAGTTTACTATAATTTTCATTATTTTGATACCTTATTGAGAGACAGATATACCAAGTGACATTTAAAATACATTTGTCACGCTCAGAATGTGGTAAAATGACAATTTATATTTTTTTTTTGTGGATCCAAGATTTTTTTTTCGCGTTCACAAATTTTTTCAATATTGCTATTAAACCAAGGTTATTTGAGTAAAATTATGGATGGATTATATGGACAGCTAAAATATTATTATTGATGATTATTACAAGGTAGTGCAAACAACTATTTATATTTATGGGCAAAGCCGTCACTCATTAATTAGACGGTGCATATTAGCCTTTTGACTGCTATATATATACAGATGACACCATCCCAATTATGACTGTAATACAACCTATTTTCGACCTGTATCCAACACAATTTCAACCTGGATGCCATACGATTTCAACCTGAATTCTGGTAGTATAGGCTACACCATGTGACTCAGGATCATGTTTGCAAAACCAACCTAAATCCAACGTTGGTTTCAAGGTTGGATTCAACATTGAAACAACGTTGATGTGCCTGCTGGGAAACAACAGGGTTTTTTCCCCTAAATTTTGTTTCATTCATATCTTGTTCTGACTCAATATTTTTGCTAAAACCGGTTTTGGAAAGTGCTATTTAAGGGCTTTCAAATTATGCGTCACACGATCTGAACTCGTAAAAATGGTTCGGATCCGACATTGTTAGTTGCATTTTTAGTTCGCTAATATTGTTTTTGTGTGTAGCTCAAAAATTATTTGTTTAAAAAAATAATCAGAAACATATTTGAAAAGGGTTAATTGGGAGCTTTCAAGTGAGCTATCATTTGTCAAGCAACTCCTAGATATAAAAAACGAACGGCACGGGTGACAACCAAGCTGCTGTTTTTTTTTGTTTCATTCATATCTTGAAAAGTAATGGCCCAATATTTAAAAAACAAAACAAAAAACAAATAAAACAAACAACAGTTTTGGAATGTGCGATTTAAGGGCATGTACCTGTATTAGCCTTTCATGCACGCTACGCTTCAGTAATTCTGAGGTGTTTCTAGTATTTAAGCCAGTAATACTGTAGTATCATATGGTGGTGGTTATAAATTTGAATATAGTGTGTTTGTAAAGAGTATAGTATATTTATTTAGGATTAACATCCGGATATTATTATTCATTCTAGATAT
>CM032659.1:15986824-16006824 GCA_019095985.1 Streblospio benedicti
CAAGCAGGAAGCACAACATTCTCTTACAGCAAGACAAAACTCTTTTGGCAGCTTACACTACCACAATGTATCAGCTTGTGCAGATCATTCGGAAGTCACGTTAATGGCTGACATCTGCCATAGATCTAAGCCACAAAGTATATGACATAAATGGAATTGATCAACTCCGACACTTTCCAACCTACTATAAATTTGTATGCCAGGGCATGCCATTACAGGTTTGCCGTTAGCAGTGTAAGAGGGAATATTATATTCAATATACCCTGGGCAACAGGCAAATGGTGGTAAAACAGTCAGTGGATACATTACAGTTTACTATGTGTAAAGTAAATCAATTCATTACCATCATTCTTTTAATTGGTGTCGGGGGGTCATATGTTAGATTTGGGAACTCGTCGGGGTTGGGGTGGGGGTTGCCATCCAAAAAAACTTCTGACCCCCCCACAAAGTTAGAAAAAGGCCCCCTTAGATTTTACATAGGGGCCCATAATTTCTTAGAGGTACTAGCCCAATAAACGATTTTAACTTAAGTTCCCAACTTTTCTGTAAAGTATACAATAGATTTCAGAAAAATGCATCACATTTTCAAATTTATTGGGGGGAGATCCCCCCAAAGCCCCACTTCTCGCACTCTCACCCTGCGGCGCCTACGGCACCGTATACTTGGCTTTGCTGAGTCTATTGACACCCGATATTAACAGACTTAGATTTAGTCAAGCATAAGGGATGTGCAAAATGCGCCTTCCAAACGAATTATAAGTGGCCCTACTCATTGGTAAAAACTAAAATAGTTTACCAACATTATATGATTAGCTCTACATCACTAGAAAACACAGACACATTGATAATCCATATAAATTTGACAAATCATTATATATTTTAATGAAAATCAACAACCCGTCGCCATTTTGTTGTTAAAACGTGCTATTCTAACGACACATGTGCATTTATTATACGCCAGCGACATTCCCGTGTCGTTTAGCATACTGGTCGTTCACATATATTTCGGTATACAAGAAATATTGTGTTTTTGCTTTTCATGTCCAACATCCAGCATCCGTTGCTGTTCCTGCTAAAACTATATTTCACAACCTAATATGTCCCTACAACAAACTAAGTAACAAAAGCTTCCTTACAACTGTAGGCAAGGAGAAAATATTCCTGAATCGACAATATTTCACCACACATCATGGCGTCTTTTGTTTACGTATAGCAAAGCACGCGTTATTCTAGTCTAGCTAGGGAGCGTTGCATTTCTGATATAATTCATACGAAATTTTGAATTTAATTACCACCGATTATAACCAATCATTCCATGCTATATACATTTATGAACACGAATTAGAATTATTGAAGCCTAAATAACCAATGAGAACAAAATAACATAGTTTAACAGGTGATGAGTTTCTTGACTCAAGACCAAAACAACTTATGCTCCTCGTAAAATATTGCGTTCATAACGTAAATAATGTAAATAACGTCAGAAACATTAAAAAATCGAATACTCATTTTTCTGCAGTAAGTTTGACAAGGAAAATTCCCGTAATAAAAATGAACATGTAAATAACAAAGGTATCATAATTAGTCAAAGATTCGTATTGTATGTCCACATATAGGTTGGAAAACATAGATTCTGGATAACTATACATTGTTACTGTGGTAGGATTCAGAAATGAGTAATCTCAAATTTTCTTGTATACCGAAAAATATGTGAACGACCAATAACATACAAAGCCTTATTCACTACGACTCTAACAAACAGCATCTTCTTCAGTGCAGGTGTCATGGCGAACGATACCTACACAAAATTTCTTAAAATGTTTGGTCTTTATCCTTGAATTTTGGAATATGTCCATGTTTTTCAATGATGAAGTCGAGTGTACTGTAATTTTTACTAGACCATTAGTTGGAATTTTTTACAATTGCCAAACAGACGAGCATGTTTTAATCAAATCTCGCCGAACTTCCTCTATTATCGCCGGCGGCGACTTGGTGAGTGCTTGTGTCATTCGCTGTAGGTGCAAAAACGTAAACTTAAATAATCAGCAAACATTACTAGCCTGTGTAAAGTAGGTCCAGGAAGGACCAAAATCGCAAAATTACATATTCGCAAAATAATTTATAGATGAAAATCGCAAAATTTAATAGTCACGAAATATTCTGGTTTTACATTAGTGTCATAATTACATTGGCATCAGTTTTTATGATCTATGGATACTATAACCCAATATTGAAATGAAATATTGAGATTTAATATATGAAATTTATAAGCAGATACACTCTTGATCATGGTATATCAATTTATACACCTAATCACTAAAGATTTGAGCAAAATATTATGTGTCCTCCATCCACAAGAATAATGAAATGGATCAGGATGGTGGTCACCTTAGAATTACAAAATTTATTTTTGCAGAACTTTTTTACTGGTAAAATTGCACATATTATATTGGCATGACTGAAACTAGCACAACCTAGATGCAGTCGTCGGTGTTTCGTCAAAAAATAGAGAAGAAATAGAAAATTGTAAACAATAATCACTGACAGTTCCACATGATTTTTAAAATGGTTCCTACTTTTTCCTACTTTTCCTACTTTTTCCTACTTTTTTGAAATGGTTCCTACTTTTTCCTACTTTAAAAAAAAAAACTATTATTCCTACTTTTTTGTAAATTGGAAAAAAATATGATCACACATTGCAACATTTTAAACTGTGTTTTGTAAAGTATTTTTACAGAAGATGTTTAGTGGGCATGTTCTTTTCCTAGCAGTGTGGTCTGGTTTCATTGATCCATAACCCAGCAATCAACCTATGTTCTCTAAGGAAAGCTTTCATCAACATGACTTACATTAGTTTGCTTTTGATAACTATTGACATCATATAGAAACAATGCGCCATTTTATATAGTTTTGCATGTAAATGTTTGATGCTCTTTTTATGTCTGTAGACTCGACCCCAATGATGCTTTCCTAAGGGGACTAGATTTTTACTAAATTTCCAAACTACTTATATTCTTTTATTTAATTGTGTTTTCTTTATTTTCAAATAACAAAACATTAATGCTAGAAGATTAAATTTTACAAATTTCTTTAGTACTTTTGATTTTTGTTTTAAACAGTTGTTAGGTACATCATCATCATCTTCATCTTTGGTATTTTGATTAATGCGCAGGTACTGGGGCAACGTCCATATCAGTGGACGCCCTTCCAGGTAGCTAGCTTGCTACACACATGGCTGCTTTCCAAATGTCTTTGTCATGAGGTTCAGTTTTGAGTGTTTCCAGTCTTTCTGATCCCTCTCTGTCACCTGCTTCCATGTCGTCTTAGGTCTCCCTGCTCCATGACTACCTGATACTTATATGACCCATGCTGTCTTGATTCCAGCGCTTAACCGTTCCATGTGTCCATACCAACGGAGCCTTCTCTCCCATAGAATAAGGTCCAAGTCCTTGCTGAGAAGCGTCAGAATTTCATTTGACCTGGAGGTGGCCACATCTTCCGTCCTCACATTGCAGATCTGTCTGATCATTGCCCTGTCGTCGCGCTGCAGATGATGAAGATTTGGCTTGGTCAAGGGTGGCCAGTGCCATCTTTCACTAGCATGGAATATTGCACCCCGCACAAAAGTGCTGTCCACATGACCCCTCTTCTTGTATGAAAGGTGGCGAGAAAAAAGAACTGGTAGCAGATCTTTGAACATCTTCCAAGCTGTCGTCACACTTGTTGGGGTTGCAATGTCAGTCATCATGTTGTCTGCCATCAATTGGTCTCACGGTTCCCTGGCATCATCTACAATTTGTGTCCTATGTCAGGTGTTTCAGCCCGCTGCATTTCTTGTGCACCCACTTCTTGCAGCCTTTGCAGAAGACGCTGTTTCTACCTACTCCAGTGCAGCAGACAGCACAGGGGACCTTGCCTGAGTTCTGGAGAAGATCCAGATCAGTACCGCAATTCATGATCTTCGTCTTCCTTGCATTCACTCTCAGACCCTTTTTCTCCATACATTCATTCTTTACTTTTGAGAATTTTGGTATCAATCACTTGGGCTCTTTGCAGTGATTAATGTCAGGCTACCTACAAAGGGTTTATTATAGACACCATGAATCTGTAGCAGAGCTATTTTTACAATTAGATACGTCTATAAATATTGATGACCAGTTTCTATAGTTGCAAACACATCTTAGTTGTGTTTATGGACTAAGTTGATATGGTGTAGCTTACCCTGGCTTTACTTCTTTTAGATTGTTCTTTTGCCTTTGTTTGTTTGCTTGTTTTAATCATGGCATCATGAACTGTGTATGTGTACAAAATGATGTTTACACCTTTAACCTTGTAACAGCTCACTGCTTGGGATGATAGTATCATTCTGGTTTCAAAACTTGGGTTTGTGAGTTCGAGTCCCGCCAGGGCCATTTGATATAGTTAAATGGAAGCTTAGGGTTGTAAAACCTGTCTTCAGCTATGTCCATCATGCAGGGCTTAACGTTAGTGGGTGCCCGCAAGCCCGGGGCATGCCAGAGGCTCAGGCGGGCACCCAGAAATTTCTGGCAATATTTCATCATTCATATGATAGGTCGATGACTCGTTTAAAGTTTAAGTCCAAAATTTAGATAAAATAATATTCACATCCTACTATTTGCAATCCCTAATTAAAGAAATTATTACACAAAGGATAACTTTATAATATTGTATAATATTATACTTATGTACATGTAGAGTTGTAGACTGCTTTTCTCAGTGGAAATCTTATGACACAAGAGCATACTATAATTTTTTTCTGAATTTTTTATTGAATACTTCCTTTTGAGAATGATGGGCGTTGCTAAATTATTAACTTGTGAAATTGTTCTTGTCAATGAATATCTTAGTTTTTGTTTTGGAATTAATTATGAGTAGTATTTTATAAGGAACCTTGTTGTGTAATCATGTCTAAACAGAGGTATTTTCGATTTTGGCCTCTGAACAGTGAACAAGCAAAGCCATCAAATGGTTTTGTTTTTAATGACAATTTGCCCAATTATTTCTCTGTCTTGTATGAGTGTTTATTCAAATCTGGTTTTTCACCTGCAGTCAGATAACATTAAAACAAAAAACTGAAGACATTGTTGATCAGATCTTTAAAAACAAAAGCATTTGATGTCCAACAGTTACACAGTTATTATACATAGAGTATAGTTATAGTAAGGCGCCTAAAAGCTTTTTAAAAGACATATAAAATTTGTTTCTCATCTAACACAGGTTTTTCATTCGGGCACCCAGATATTTCATTCGGGCACCCAGTAGCAACCACCCACTTTTTAAAGTTAACGTTAAGCCCATGCCCGAACGGGTATTATTATTGTTTTGGGGTGTTTTTAAAGTTAACGTTAAGCCCTGTCATGATAGAATTTCCTTGGTAGAAAGATGTGAGAGAGTTTGTAGATAATGTCTTAGCAAAGAAATAGCCAGCTCAACAACCTCTGCTCATGAATGCATGGTAAATTTGTATAAGCAAAGATGACAACGTAAAGTGATAACTTAAATTAGTTCCTACTTTTTTACAATATCTTCCTACTTTTTCCTACTTTTTTCCTACTTTTTTATGCTGATTCTTCCTACTTTTCTCCTACTTTTTTTTTATAATGTGTTTCTATTGTTTTGGAAATTTCTTCTAATACTTGTGCTAACTATAGGCATTTCTTTTCTCGGATAACCAGTAATTTCTGTAAATTATGCGTACCGGGTATTTGGCGAAAAACAATTGAGTTCAATGGAAGTTTCTATAATTACTGTGGGTCCTTACTCATTATACAAGGACAGTACTGTAATAACTGTATATATCGATGAACTTGAAAAAGAAACAAAAAAATTATGTGTTAATCACAAATCATATTTTGACGTCCTTCATATACAGATGGTTACACAACTGAAGATAATGTTTATGTGATGGATGAACCAGGATACATTTTTGGCGACAGAATGATGTTGCCAGAGTTTAACATCACAAGTGTTAACTTTGAAGACTGTTCATATAGTGGAACTACAGGTAACATGGTGCTTGACTGTCTGTTGGACAAATCTCTATTAGTATGTTGGGTATTGTAAAATGTTGGGAGGTATTGGAACCATGTTGTGACCACTTTGGTAGGAATTGTACATATAAACGATAATTTTCACTGTAATATACGGAGCAGACCTATGCCACATGAACTGTTAGATGGATTATATATCTGTTGTTGATACTACAATAATAGGAGGTAATAATGATAGGTTGTTAAACAAGTGAGGGCATCAGACAATATCTAACTGAGTGTGGAGTTTAATAGAATGAGTCATGAGTTTCAAACGTTTTCTAAACACAATTCTACATTTATTTTAATAATTTATTTTATTTATTTGGAAAATATTTTTTTTATTCTCATGAATCCTTTTCAATCAAAAACTAAAAACCAAATGACAATATAATAAGCTACAGGTACTATAGTACATTCAACATTCTATCATTCCGTGCAAAAATCACAGCCAATAACCCACGCTGATTGGTCAATCAGCGTGCTCAATTATACGATTGACTGCACGCTCCAGTGATTGACTGCACGCTATGACACCACCAAAAAAGTCTAATCACTAACCTATAGTTGTTGTATTTATTATTTCTTGGTGTCAAAAATCAATCGCATATTGGTCTTTTATCATTCACAAATGTTTTTACAGTGGATAATTTCTAAACTACGCTAAATTCAAAGGTTTTAACCGAATACCAGTCTCATTCTATCATGACTAAAATCCACACTAAATGAGTGTCTGATTCGTTTTTATTTTGAAATAAATCATATCATAACGGTCTCATTGCCATTTTGACCAAGTGACATCACGGACCACAGTCAACACTAGACTAGTACCGTTACATTTTCTATACAGCTGCTGACGTCGCACGTCAAATGACAATGAGACCGTTATGATATGATTTATTTCTAAATAAAAACGAATCATACACTCATTTAGTGTAGATTTTAGTCATGATAGAATGGTATTTGACCACTCGATTGTCGTGGTCAATTCCTACAATACATTATTAGGGATTAATTTGTGGTTAAGGGTAAGGAACAATGCTATTGTAATTGATTGTTTATTGTTACTCTGCATATTGCATTGTGACAATGCATTTTCCAAACATTTGATTGAACACCACCCTAACCAACCAGGAGAGTTTACTGTCAATGTTGTTCAGAGCTGTAAAACCCTTGGAGAGACAAGTAGCAGAAGGTGTGCAAATAATAAACATGAAATCAGCTATACAAATGAACTCCAGACTTGACCATTTTCAACCAGCAATAGGCAGAGTAACAATAAACAATCAATTACAAAGTCAATGTTCCTTACCCTTAACTACAAAGTAATCCATAATAATAATTAGTATTGTTGAATGTACTATAGTACCTGTAGATTATTATATTGTCATTTGGTTTTTAGTTTTTGATTAAAAAGGATTCTTGAGAATCGAACATATGTTCCAATTTAATAAAATAAATTATTAAAATAAATATAGGATTGTGCTTAGAAAAAGTTTGAAACAGTAACAGCAACAAAGACATTTAATAAGAACATGAGACACGGTGTGTGCACCATATAGATAATTTATTTAAATGGAATGAGTGAGCGTAGCTAATATTTTTGTTCTGTTAAAATCCACACTCAGTGAGATGTTGTCTCATCTCTTGTATAATTACCTTTTTCTCTCATGTTATACATAATTTTAGGTCTTAAACGTTGAAGCGTAGGGAATCAATTTTTTTTGGCTTAGCCTCTCCTCAGCCTTTCAGAATCGACCATTTGCAGCAAAGATGAGAAAACATGTTTTATTTTGTTCCGCAATATTTGCATATTTTATTTCGTCTGTTAAAACTATATTGTTACTTGGAGGCATTGCAATATACATTGTCTACTTCATTATGCCAAATCTATACCATTCTTACAAGAATACAAATGTTTGAAAATTGGTCCACACCTTTGAAAAAACCCACCGAACACAGGAAGATAGTTTAAGCACTATGGGTAAACCATTTCTAGCACATAAGCTCCAGATCATAAACTTTTGTGTAGTTTTATTAAACCTCGTATTCCCAGACCCACTCATCTAATAGCTGGACGATTCTTTTTAACTTTATGGTTACCCAAAGAAAAAAGAAATTAAAAAGTACTACAAACCCTTCAAATTTGGTAACTTGGGTCTTTCTATATTCTCTGATTTGAGCTAAATTATACCTATGCTTATCTTTAAAACTCTCATACTAGTACACCCAGTTACTGGCTTTATGTTTAGTGGGGGTCAACAATTACACAGCTTCAGTTTTGTTTTGTTTTAAAGACTAAGCTTACTCATAAAATCAGCAATTCCGTGACCCAGCCACCATGTTGTCTGGCCTCTTTTTAAAGTTAATGCGAGCCTTGTGTCAAATCGGCTATAAATTTTCACATCTTGCTATGCATTTTAGCAAAACTGGAAAAACACACATCAAAAACAATATCTAATTTGTCATATTTTAGTTTTAAAGGATTACTACCATCAAGCTAATACCATGTATATTTCTTTTATAATCAGATTCACCTTCTCTGTTACTTAAACTTCCTTGTACGTCACAATCATAGACTTTACTTTGCATATTTTATTACGTAAATCTAAGGTACATTTCCAAAGAATTTATTTTTCTATTTATAACTTTTTTTTGAACAAAAATCCATATAAAAACATGCACGATAAAAAACGGTCAAATAAATAATTCTTTATACCACAGTATGGTCAGACTAAGAACATTAAAAAGAACATTGAATTGATAATAGCCTGAATCAGCATATTTTCTGATTCAAATAATTGCAATTGGAAGCGATAACAAGCGTTCCTTAAAACAGCTTTCAGACCATCAATGTTATTATGTACATATATGTATGACATACTTGTACCTCTTTTGATTTTTAATAATTTTCTGTATATATCATTAAAAGCTACATTTAATTTGTTCATACCACCAGTTGAATAATTAGATCAGAGATGTCCACCATACACATTATTACAAAATGTTTTAAACAATGCTTATTTAACCTCATCTGAACAATTCTTAAACTTTGCAATTAATCATCTGAACAATTCTCAAACTTTGCAACTAATGAATTACCCGTGGCATACAATACTTCTTATGCCGGACTAGATCATCTTCATCATTACTTTCATCATTTCGCAATACCCCAAGATATTTGATGCAATGAACATATTTAAGCTCAATTTTGTTGAAATAGATAGAAGGTACATATAAATTCTTAAGACTCTTTGGTTTAAAACACACATATTTGGTCTTTGACTCATTAATAACAATAGTATTAACACATGCATATTCTGAGAATATATCAATGAGCTTTTGAAGCCCAGATAGAGAGGAAGCTATAATGCAACTGTCATCTGCATATAACAAGTTATTTATATAATGGCCATTGATACTACATCCTATATCAGATTTATTTAACTGCTTGATAAGATCATCCATGTACACGTTAGAATAAGTAGGAGAAATTATTCCACTATTCCAAAAAGTCTAACAATAATATTAGGGAGACCTCTCTGAATCAATTTATAGAATAAAGTCCATTGATTTAACCAATCAAAAGCCTTAAAGGCATCAAGAAAACATACTGTATCCCCGCGCATTAAAGCACGTGTGCTTAATATCGAAGATGTTCTTAACTTTCGAATTTAAGCACATGTGCTTATAACAGAGAACAAAAATCTATTTCCCTTCAAAAAAATTTCCAGGCATGTCCACCCTGAACACCCACAAATGATCAGAGACACGTGAAAATATACAAACTCAACCCCGTAAGTCCCGTACTCACATGCGTGGACATATCACAAACATGCTTTGGGCGATATTAGAAGCTCCGACACGTTTCAACAGTTTCCATCAATGATTGAGAATGCCCATCCATACAAACCTTAGATGGGAGTTTAAATCAATGTTTGACGATATATATTTGTGTTAATCTGCATCAAGAATACACCCAAAGTGAGAATTATTTGATAATATATCATATATTTTTGAAAATATCTTACCAGCAGCGTTCTTGTTGCAAACGATACGCGATTCTGTAGGAGCTTTACACAACGCAAACTCGTTATAATGCATAAGAAATTAAAACGGACTCGGACTTTGATCACTAAATGCTTTTGGTATGTCTCTAGTGTTTGAACACAGTCAGTAATGACATACTTCCGTAATTCAAATATTTATTAAATCAGGTTTGTACAATGTTACTAAATGAAACTATGAAATTCGGCATACCAAAAGTGAGTACGAAGGAATCATTACTAGAATAGATATGATATAATAATTTCCATTTATGTTAAGAGGTGAGCTTCGTGTATACAGACAAATGTCATCACCTTTATCATCGCCCGCATACTCGTATTAGATATGTCCATGTTATAGAAATATTTATCTTTATAATTGTCCAGAATCGAATTCTCATATATTACCGATACAGGGTGTGCTTTATAATAATAGGTTTCGAAGTTTAGCACATGTGCGTTTAAGAGAGAACTTTTTACCTTGTCCAAAGGGCCCAAAAAGGCAGTTTTTTCGGTTATAAGCACATGTGCTTTAATACGCGGGAATACGGTACGTATACATGATTAGACAAAGAATGATAGAACTAGATTATCTGCTTTAATGTAAATACACACAAATCAGTACTATGCCTATGCTTAAAACCATCACAGCTGTTTAACGAATCACTATATTTTGATAAAATTACACATTCAATTATCTTAGAAAACACAGTGGTTAATCCTACTGGACGCCAGTAGTTATTCTTTTCTGTTAAAACACCCTTTTCATCCTTCAAATTGGTATAATACATGTATCCATAGCACATTCTGGTAAGTACCCATGTATTAACATACTATTAAAAACCATGGCTATAAAACGACGAAAGCTAAAGTACAGATGCAGCTAATTTATAATGCTTTGCTTGCAACTTGTCTAATCCCGGGCTTTTACCCAACTTTCTCTAATCCCGGGCTTTTACCCAACTACCCTCTACATCACTATATCAGCTATATCACTGACACTACATTTTATATGACACTTCCATTCCATTTTGATGATGGGTATGACTGATCCTATGTACAATATCCTGGCTAAAGAAAAACAAGTTTTATTAAAAACAATTATGCTTTTTTCTATTTCTGGTTACTAGGTGAGTTCTCATGTAAGAAGATGGTCATGTCGTTGCAACGACTCTATGACACATATTTCACACAGACGTTCATTCCCAGTATCTTGGTCGTGTTGGTCAGTTGGTTTGCCTTCTGGGTGGATTACCGTCAGGTGGCTGCGAGAGTAGCAATGGGTGTGCTCCCCTACACCACACTGCAGACCATCGAGTCAGCTGCCGCAAAACGCCTACCAGCTGTTTCATATGTGATGGTATGTTCTTTGTTAGTCCCTACTGTTTTTTTTTGTTTTTTTTAAAGTTTTTGTTGTACAGCACTACTCTTGCATAATTGGATGCTTATAGATATAAGCATTAAACCCTGCTTTACACATTAGCGAATTCCACTTGGGGACAACTTACGTGCACTGGCAAACAGAGATTTTACCAAATTCATGCCAACTAGTTTCGGTTAGTGCATGGACATTCTACATGAGCATTGTTCGTATGTATGCACTCATGAGCATCTTAAACATGCTTATTCGTCCAGAAATTTTGGACATGTTCAAAATTTTGTGATGAATCTATGTTTTGGGTAAACTTAGTTACAAATAGTTATGTAGCGTTTAGGGATCATAGAGCATTCCCATTTCGTTAGTAAAATTATGTTAGAGTTCGCAATTTATCTTACAGTAACTACCTAATTTGAGTATATTTGCCAGGGTATCCACAGATCAGGGAAATCAAGGAAAACAGACAAAAATGACAGGAAAAAAAATTCCTGTAGGGAAAAATCAGACAATTTGACTTTAGTTAGAAAAAAATCAGGAAATTTTATTATTTCCGTAAAAAAAAACATGTAATCTGTCAGTGGTTGGATTTCTGTATAAAAGCATGCTTTTGATAAAATGAATCATTTCAATCGTTTATTTTAGAACTATGATTTCAATGTATTTGTATGTGTAGAATCTAAGACATATTCATTCTGGACATTATATCTTTATATGGCGCAGTCAGCAGGATAGAAATTTTAAAATGAAGTGCATTCAAGGACATAACATCAAAAATGGGAGTACATGAACAGAAGGTCATCCACATGAAGGATACGAAGCATCAGCCACAGCAGCTGTAGAAAGTATCACCATAACTTCACTGGCACTGAAAGAATTACTACAGAATGTTATACAAAGTGGATTATCTGTAACACTGTGACTAAGCGTTTCCCTACAAATGTCTTCAATTTCTGTCTTCCAATTGTGGGTGCATTTAGAAGAGACTGTTTTATGGAAGGTGTTGCAAGGTCCTTAGTTGCAATGTTCTGCAAAGTGTCTCCATTGTATGAAAATACATTGAATCTTCTAAGGGTTTCTAGGATTGATTCTTCATCTTTTACATCTTTCTGTATTTGGCGAGGTGTGTTTTCATTGTACATGGAGCTGTCCTGCGATAGGCCATACATAATTCTGGTGTCCTCAGGGATATGAGACCTGAGGTTGTACGAAAGAGCCCACCTACTCAGAGCAGTTGCTGTTTTATTGATGCCAACTATGCAGCCACCTCTTTTCACAGTTCCATTTAACCACTCTTGTGCCTGATCTGCATCCTCTTGGTTGAATCTCCGTCCTGACCTCTTTACTACAAAATTCCCTTGTTAGAATTCTTCCTCAATTTCTGCAGGCAGGTTCTTCATCTCAGCAATATATATATTGCTCCCCATTTGGGGTAGTTATAGTGGTCATAGTAATGAAAATAAGTAAGCATTTTCGTGAATGCATGCAAATGCAGCTCCCAGTTTTCTTCAAGTAGAATGCAAACATATATACTGCCACCAGAAGTGGAAGTTAGTGTCTTGTCTACTTTCAACAAAGGCATCTTCACTGCTTGTAATCTGTGGTCCATCAACTGATCCCCAAGATCATAGATGCTAGCACCAATACTAACCTGTGCATGTGCTGTAAGAACTTGTGCAAGACCATGATCGTGGGTTTCTAGTAATGAGTAGAAGTCTGGATATAGTATGGTCCACATTGCTTGAAAGATGAGTTTATGAGCCCTCATGCCCTTACTATATGACTTTCCAGTCATCACACTGTCAGCTGAATTAGGGCCGAGGAGTTCACTTTCCACCCAAACTTCTACAAGTCCAGATGCGTTCATTTATTGTCCAATAACCTTCAGAAAGTTCATAGATATATGTAGACCACCCAATCTCACAATGTCATTTTCTCTGTATTGTGGGACAGTCCACACCAGCTCCACCAGCTTACAGTAGAGGGCTTGGTCCACAGTAATAACAGTGTACTTTTGGCTAAGCTGTGTCGATATGTACAAGCATCTTTGGATGACTGTGTTGAGCGTGTCCATTTCGTGTGCTGTGGCTTGTATGATTGGCATGTCCCCAACTGTGGTTATTGGGGGATCTGCTACTGTCACAGATTCGTTGAATTTTGTCCATCCATCATTATTATCCTTCTGCCGCTTGATGATGAATGCAAAATCTTTGGCACTTGTAGCTCGAGCAACAGGGCAGTCACCAACCTCAAACCATTCAATATCATCTTCTTTGACTATTGGTTCTACTTTGCCACAAGTGATATTTGTAGTTGCAAGGGACTCCATGGCTTCAGGTACAGATATAGTCTTCCTTGATGGTGTTATTTCATTAAGCAACACATCTTGAGCAGGGCCTCTTTGCCAAGCTGCCATTTGGGTCGCATGAAAAGTGTTTCTACCATCCAAAGTATCGTCATTGATATCAATATTTTCATTGCGCAGTAGGCATATTTTGAACTTGTACAGTTGTAAGGAAACGTCCAGTGATACTCGGTGGTCATGGGTGATACAGAAGATCAGCAAACACCGTCTATTGCAGGCGCTGGGGCCACCTCTGCAACAAGCCAAGGTCAAGGTACTCAGGTCACATCTGTAACAATGGAACAGCTGAGCAATATCATTCAGAGTTCTATTAGCAGTGCATTAGCTCTACAAGCAAACTCAGAATCTCATACCCCACAAAAACCCCGTCGTCTAGACCCACCGTCTATCAGCTTGGACTGTTGTGAAAGCCGATGGTCATTTTTCACAAATGAATGGAAGTTCTTAAAGAGGCAAACAAAGCTTCCAGATAACGCACCATCAGAACTACGACAATGCTGCACAGAAGATCTCCGGTCATAGCTCTTTGATTTTCTGGGACCCTCCATTGATGACATGGATGAGGCAGCGCTGATGGCAAAAATACGTGAAAATAGCAGTGATACAGAAAAATACGTCAGTCCATCGTCAAGAATTTTACAACATGAAACAGGAAGAAGGACAGTCAGCGAAACAGTTCCTGACAAAATTACGAGCCAAAGGCTTAGAGCAATAATTTCCATTACTCCCATTATAAATCTAATTCAAATTTGAATTTAATTCCAATTCTTCTAAAATGTCTGTAAACCCCACCCTTCTTATTGCTGGTTTATAGTGATCTAGTTTAGAGTTCATCACTACATCTGCTTTCATTCCAAGTATCTCAACACCCTCCCGGACTTGTCTCTAATGGTTTTGCAAAATTTTTAACTATTTTGAATCCAAATTTGACCTCTTCTCCATCCCCATGTTATATTGATCATGTAATATTGAATCACAAATCTAATTCCTATGCTTCAGAGATGATAGCTGACATCCTCACTGCCGGAGGCACAGATACCATGGGGGCCAGCGTATAGCTTGGTATATGCTCTAGTATATACTTTATAACTTCACATTATTGAAATAAGCTGACACTCTCCTATGGTTTAGGTTTTAATAGTTTATTTCAGTGGCAATGCCATTTACATAAATATACAGTAACATATACATTAATATAATATATGAGACAAAAAACATGTTTACATATAATATATTACTATATAATATGGCCCAGCCCTATGGACTTATAGAGTCACCTATTAAATTTACATATATTTGGTGCTATTATATACATGTCATTATTTTGAAAATATAACTTCCTTTCTTCTATTGAAACAATTTACATCGTATTTTGCAGTATTACGAGTGCAATTTTCAAACATAAATTTCAGTTTATTTTCTAAAGATAAATTATTAAAAGGCTAAATCAGACGTCAGCATGCTCAATTTACCGATTGACACGACAATTGAGTAGTCAAATACCATTCTATCATACCTAAAATCCTTACTAAATGAGTGTCTCATTCATTTTCATTTTAAAATAAATCATATCATAACGGTCTCATTGCCATTTTGACCATGCAACGTCAGCGGCTGTATAGAAAATGTGACGCTACCTAGTCTAGTTTAGACTAGTGCCGTAGTAGTGGTCTCCGTGCGTGCAGTCAATCGTATAATTGAGCACGCTGGTTGACCAATCAGCGTGGGTTATTGACAGAGATTTTTGCACGGAATGATAGAATGTAAAATCTTCCCGTTTCAATAAAGAGGGGTAGTATATCAGCTCTTAGTTGGGCAGTAAGAGACCTTTGAATTAGTTCTAAGTTATATAAAACATAGTTTTCAACATTCAATTTAGTCTTGAATAGCTTATAAAACCTGAGCTTTGGTTTTATTTGAATATCTTGATACCATTTTTCTTGTTGCAACACAAACAACCTTTTTTTCAAAATATCAATTTCACACGGTAAGCGGTTATAAAATAAGTCTTATAGTCCTATGGTATTTAGTATACTATATACATTTTTACACCAATTTACCTTATTATTTGACATTGCTAAATATATATCATTCAAAAAATGTGCTTGGCAAGTCTATCGGCAGGTAGAGTAATAAGTTTATTCCATAGTCTAATAATATTGACCCATCTTTTGAATTGAGGCAATACCCAACCCATCTCACCTTCTAATGATAATATTGGTGCAAATTTATGTACCCCTAAAAAGCATCTTGCTGCTCTAAACTGAACAGAGTCAGTATGTTTAAAATTATCATACCCCCATACCCCCTGAGGCATATTCCATTATAGGTCCAACACATGACTCAAATAACTTTGTATATGTTTTATAACCCATATTCTTAAAACTTTTGTACTTAGAAATTATAGATCCTAATGCTCTACCTGCTGATTTCGCCAAGATATCACAATTTTCCTCATACGATAGATTTTCATCCATAGTAACGCCTAAATATTTGTACTTATTTACATATAGAATATCTTTATTTCCTACCTTAAACTTGAATTCACTCTTGCTAACTGCTTTATTTCTAAAGTGTACTATTTTGGATTTGCTGTTATTTAGAAACATACTCCATCTATTTGACCATATATCTAATATATTTAACATACCCTGCAAGTTATGTTCATTTGGTGCTACAATTACAATATCATCAGCATATAATAAGATAGAAATGTTTCTTCCATTAATATCAACGCCTAGAAGTGATTCTTTTATATCATTAGCTAAATCATTTATAAATATAGAAAATAAGGTAGGACTTAAATTGTCTCCCTGTCTTACGCCAAAATTAGTCGGAAACCATGGCGTATGTTCATTATTATTTATTCTTACACATGCCTCTGTTATTGCGTACATATTTTTGATAGCAAAGTATTTTTGCCCTCTTTACCAACATTTAGTAATTTATGTTACAGATAATCCCTATTTACACAATCAAATGCTTTTTGCAAGTCTATAAATGCTGCAAAGGTAGGTAAATTTTCATTTAGTCTATTTCTTACAATGAAGTCTAAAACGAAGATGTGATCTTCACACGATCTGCCTTTTCTAAAACCGTTCTGTTCATCAGCTAACAAATTATTATCATCTAGATATTTCTGAATTCTTCTGTTTAAGACACTGCTATATGATTTTGCTGAACAACACAATACACTAATACCACGATAGTTAAGTGGTACTCTCCGGTGAAATTTACTATCTTTGAGAATTGGTGAAATCATAGCCTTGCGCCATATAGATGGGATTTTGCCTACATCAAAACAGAATTTGAATACAGTCACCAAAGTATTTATCACGGTGTTATTTTTGTAAACTTCGTTTGGTAGTTGGTCAACTCCAACAGCTTTTCTCATTTTGGATTTCATTACTGCTATTATTTCTATCTCTTCAAAAGGTCTATTCATATGGGATATTTGGTATAGAGGGTTTTTCATATTTTGCTCTTTACTAAATGTGTCATTTTTTATAAACTCTTTAAAATTTCTATTTTCAGTACTTTCTTTGTTAAAGTCATTGTATAAAGAACAGAATTCTGTTTTCCATTTTTGTACCACATCATTTATCTCATACGTCACATCATTGTTCTCATCATACACTTCTAAATTAATCTCTTTTTTATTTTTTCTAGGACCCAACGCGTTCAAATGTTCCCAAAAGAGCTTTGGGTTTCTAGTTTCAGCTTGTTCAATGCTTTCACTCATTTCTTTTCTAAATTTTCTCTCATAGTACCTAAATTTTCTGTCAAAGTTTTGTTGACATACTCTGAGCTCTTTGAACAGTAACTTTTTGGTCACCCGTTTATGACATGTGTCCTGTGTGTGTTATTATCAATTATCAATAAATCACGATAGGACTTTGTGTATGGTGGCATTCTTTATGTTTCTCATTACACTGAACTGAACAGACTAATTACATTAGTTATATACAGCAATATAGTACTTTACATACATAGACCTACATACAATTTATACACAGCAAATACATGCACAATAAAGTCACATAAGGCCATGGTAGCTTGATTCTATGGATGACGAAAAAATTGGCTGTAAAATTTTCCACTAGGTGGGTAAGAATAATAAAAATAAAGCACAAGGCCAATATCGGACAGGAAGGGGGAAAAATAAAAATAAATAAATATCCGAAGGAAAGTTTGGGATGGGGGAATAAAAAAATATTCAGTAGTCACTGTAATCAGGCGGTGTGTGCATTTCAATTACCAATGTAATGGTCATTTTGTTCTTTATTTAATAGGTATGGGTCAATATGTATTTCCACGAAAGGTGAAGACACTGGTCAATTCCGTGCACACCCTCAGCCCGTTAAGGCCTATGGGGCCGATCACCAGGTCATAGCCAAGCGTCAAGTATTACTAGCAGACCACTGTAAAATCCAGCTATGGTCCTCCATCTGCCTGGTGCTGACCCATCTTAGGGTGGCCTTGAGGCTTGACTCGCCCATTTGGACTCCCGAAGGCTGGCACACAGCATCATTTGTGTGGAGACGTTTCATTGCACCTTGGACAAGAGATGTTGTGTACTATCTTCTTGGGGCATACCAGTAGGTTTCGTATGGTATTAAAGGGCTTGTGGAACGAGGGAATGCCGTGGTTCTTCAACACTCGTTGGATAGCTTCTGAAGCTCCTTTAATATACGGCAATTTGACTGGGAACTTCCTTGATGTGGAATCACTCGGTTCAGTCGGTTCCTTGGTCTTCTTGGGCGGGATCTTGAAAGCCCATGGCTTATAGCCATTTATTCTAAGCACCTTCTTCACATGGCTAGTTTCCTTTCTGCGGTCTTCTTCATCTGTCACCAAAAGCTCTGCTCTTCTCAATAGAGTTCGCACGATGGAGCGCTTATGTTCTAGGTGGTGATTTGATTCTCAGTTGAGATACTGGTCAGTATGTGTTGGTTTCCGGTACACAGTGACTTTCAGGGATCCATCTTCTTGTCTCTCTATGCATGTGTCCAAAAACGTCAGCTTACAGTTCTCTTCTTCGATGGTGAATTGGATGCTTCGGTTCTGGGAGTTCCAGTAGTTGGTGAACTCTTCTATTCTGTTCTAGGGAAGCACCGTGAACGTGTCATCCACGTATCTGAACCATACAGAAGGCACCACTGGGGGGTTCTGTAAGGCTCTCTCTTCGAACTCCTCCATCATCAGATCAGCTACTGCTGGTGATACAGGCGAACCCATGGGAGCTCCTTTTACTTGTCTGTAGAAGACTCCATTGCAAACGAAGTATGTGGTTTCCAGGCAGAATCTTAGGATCCTCCATCTGCTGTCTGATGGGAATTCCACCTGTCAGACAAAGCACCAATGTGACGTCATCAAGAAAAAACAGAAGTCACTTCTGTTGAAGGTGCCGCGATGGTGACCGCAACGTCAAGTTTCGTGTGTAAAGTGAGTAGTAGTTGTCTTTAAATTCTAAACCCTATGGATATTCCTACTACTAACAAAAGTCTACATAAAGATATAATAGTAATGTGTATGGTGTAGTGTGTGTAGATCATAGTACTATACATACCACACAGTGTCACACACCCACCCATGATATTGGGGCCTATGTATATTATCTTTTTGAAAGATTTATAAGTGTACATGTACTAAATGTAACTTGGATTCGCATGTTAGTGCTCACAAGTGCTATACGGGTGATCAATATGTTTACGCATGAACTAATACATTCAAATGAATATCAGTAACAATTCGATTGACTTAGGAACTCATTCCCATCATTTTGTCTGTGTTAAACCTGATCGTTCATAACCAACAACCATATTTCTTTTGGCAAATTCGTTCAAAATTCGCTCAAGTTTACAACTTTTCACAATTCGCGTTAATGTGTTGTATGTGTAAAGCAGGTTTGACTGTTAATTTTTTATACAAGTCTTATCATATACATCATAATACATCACATGGGCTTTGACATTAACTTCATCCAAAAATTGAAAATAAATCAGTTTTTTACCATTTGTGAAGCCTGATCGCAAGAAAATTTATTCATTCCATATTTTTTCTATGTATTTTTTTAGTCAATTGATATTTGGTTAAATGGCTGCAAGATCTTTCTGGTATGTGCCTTTATGGAATATGCAATCCTAAACATATGCATATATCTT
>CM032659.1:16011824-16025258 GCA_019095985.1 Streblospio benedicti
TGATAAATCAAAGACTACTTAAGCTATTAACTTGCAAATTGAATATGTCTTGTTTGAGGAAAAAAGAACCTCTCAAAAAAATTTGTTTGTACTTTGGCCTGCTTTTGATGAACTTTCGAGCGTTATGCAATAAAGTTTGTTACCACGGTACAGGGAGAAGTATTTGACCTATGGTCACCAAACTTCATATCTAGCTTTGTTGTACTACTCTCCAGAGCTGATAAGATTTTGGTGTACTTTGGCCTACTTTTGATGAAGTTACGATGTGTTTTAAAACAAATTATTACGAATTTCTGTTTATCTGTCACCTGGGAACAGTTTATGACTTATCATCACCAAACTTGACATTTGGTATGTCTATATCACTCTCCTCACGTGATTTGATATTGGTGTACTATGGCCAACATTTAAAAGCTTTATGAAATATCGAAATATCGAAATAAAACTATTGTTACCACTACATTGGGATAAGTATTTCACCTACGGTCATTAAACTTTGCAGTTAAGTTCACTATACTAGTCTCCACAGTTGAATTGACGTTGGTGTACTTTGGCCTACTTTTTATGGTCTTATGAGTATTACGTAGTAAACCTTGTTACCACTCTACAGGGAGAAGTATTTGACTTCATATTTAGCTTCGTTGTGCCACTCTCCAGAGCAGATTAGATTTTGGTGTACTTTGGCCTACTTTTGATGAAATTACGATGTATTTTTAAAAACAAATTATTACAAATTTGTGTTTATCTGTCTCCTGGGAAGACTTTATGACCTATCGTCACCAAAAACTTGACATTTTGTAGGACTATATAACGCTCCTCACATGATTTGATATTTGAGTACTTTGGCCTACTTTTCAAAAATGGCCTGATCGGGGAAATGGCCTGATCGGGGAAGGGGAGATTTACCGCATTACCGACGACTACTTGTTTACGAATGGGAACGTTCTGTTTGCGTGAATTTCCCATATGGTAAGCTGGTATCTTTACGAGGTCGGAAGAGCATGCGAACGCAGCATTAATCAGTAACTAGTAAGTTAGTACCACGTTACAGCTATACCATCTTCCTATTGTGAAGGGTTTGGCTTTTTCTACTTTACAGATGTTATTAGTGTTCTTTGGTTTTTGTGTTGTTAGGCGCCACCACCCCTCTGATTAGGCTCAGAGGAGGGAGAAGCATTGATGTTACTTCAAATCCACTGTATTTGTATCATTTATATATTCCACATCAGTCCACGTCACTCTAGATCCCTCAAGTATATATTATTAGATGTCCATACAAGGATCCATACATACAAGAAGACAAGCATCAAGCATCAAGCAAGAAGCATCAAGAAGCAAGAATAAAAACAACAGAAGCATCTCAACCACAAATCCTCTGCCCCTTATATCAAAAATTAACTCTTCTTTTTTCTTAATTTCCATCTCTATATTTATAGACGCACCAGTACTTCTTGAAGCACTGTAGGTATGAGTTGTACTGGAATGAAGCAGCGGGGAACCCTTAGATTGTCTGTTTTGACTGTTTTGGAAAGTGACCAAGCTCAGTGCTGCATTTACTATGCAAAGCGTAACACAAGTCTCTTGTTAAATGTTCGATTTTGCTAATGAGGAGATTAGGGATGAAATGGGAGGGATCCATGATCAGCTTGACTATATCGTTCGAGAGACTGAGGCCTGTGTCTTGTAGTAGTGTCTTGGAAATCTCATCTGTGAACGGTAATCATGTGTCCTCACGGCTCTAAGCACTCAATCAGTGTTCCAGTTTTTCAAGCACTGCTTTACAGAGATGCCAAGTAGTAGATAGATAACTGGGATGGCGGTAGATTTGGGTAGGTGCTGTATGTAACGGAGAGTCTGTCTGAAGTAGTCCTCAAAAATTTTCTACATCCTTCTTTGAGAGTATTAGGGTCTCAAGCCCATGTATCAACATTTGGTCTCACAATACCAAGGTGGGTCTCAGCTTCACTTGTATCAAGCACTGCGTCATACAACTTGATGTGTGCTTTTGGTGGGTCTTTTGACGTTTTTCCTTCAATGATCCATGACTTCGTCTTAGTTCCTGAAGCAGAATTGCTCTCTCGTAGCATCAAGTTGGGCTATTTAAAAAAAAATTAAAGCAGGGATCAACCAAATAGTAATAATTCTATCATCTTCAAAATAAGTTGGTTTTGTATACATTATTTACAAAAACTGCCATGGAACGTGAAGTAGAGAACGAGCGACGTAAACAACATACTCGCACAATCTATTGAACATAACTCTCTGAATGCTGCAAGTGTGATTAGTATGGTGCTGCATATCATACGTTATAACCAGTGATGGCTGGAACTACGAAAGTACGTGTAATGTGCCAAAAACTGTGGCGTAAATTCTGGTCTGGAGATTCTGCGAGATTTGTGAAGTAGGTTTTAAAAGATAACCTCGATCGACCTAAAGCTCTAGCTTTACATATTATGCAGAACCAGTTTATAGAGGATAAGAATTGATTAGGCTAGCAAAAAATGGTGTGAAATGTGATCTCAGCGTGATCTTAATTATTAGCGTAGGAACTTATTTGTATAGTCTTAACCAACCCAAAAGGGTTTTGGTATCATCGCCCATGTTGACACGCTCGATAACTCAAAGTTCCGATATTTCAAGGTCATCACTCAATTCCCTTCAACTTCAAGTTAAGTTGGTCCAACTGTACAATGAAACATAAGTGAAACTATAATTTCTGGCGCACATTTTGTAAAATTGCCACCATCTTAAATTTGAGGGGTGATCTAAGTTGGATCTTTGCATACATCTTAGTGGTCCCAAAGTACTTGTATGCCAAAGGAAATGCTTGTACTATCACATGAAGTTCCAGGTCATTTTTATGACCTTACAGTACTGACCCGGTCAGAAGGATACAGAATGGAAATATTAAGAATTACGCTACAATTCTTTAAGTTTTTCTCCTATTTCTTCTTTTAGTGACAACTGTTATGAATGTAAAAAGGTTCTGTTGCTGCCACAAGTGTCGGCTTTCTTCATATCTCGCCTTAAGTTACGTTTGTTCTGTTTTTTACCATTGCATTATGATTTTTACGGAGGTTCCCGTAATAAAAAGAATATTTCTTAAAGTTCATGACCATGCCGGATAGTAACAGATTTTTGTTTCATTGGGTGTCGGTACGGCGCCCACACTTTTTAACTAATTGGCGCTGTTGTTGTGGCAGAAATAACACAAGAACGCTTGAACAAATCCAAATATTTATGAGAAAAAAAGTATCAAAGATGGACTTCAATGTGCGGGAATAGCACAGAATATTTTTATTTTTACATTTTTTTAGTTCATTTTGTTAATCCTAAATGCCTTAGGTTCAGCGAGTGAAGAGTTCCAAAAACACCATGATGGCTGTAACTTTGTTGCGAAATGTTATGGTTTATTGCATTTTATTGCGCTGATTCCTCTAATTTCGTTATGGATCTGTATCCTTGTGACGTGGTCAGTACAATACTGTACTTCCTCTACTAATTGATTGATTGATTGATTGATTGAACTCCCTATCCACCTTGCGACAAGCACTTCTTGCAAAATAGAATATTTAATTTAGTTATTTCATTCTTTTACAGAATAAAAATAAATCAAACAATATGAATGCTTCCAACAATAATGTCAAGCAAAGAAAGAAAATACAAAACAAATTAGATGAACAACCTCTTGTAAGTACAGATTTTCTACAGTGAATATACAATTTTATTTGAAAGTGACATGTTGAAGATTTTGTTATGTAAAAATCATCTCGAAATCCTGTTCTATTTAGAAAATGTTCAAATTATCTGTATTCAGGGTTGCCAAGTGTTCCAAAATTACGGAATTACTCCAAAATTTGACACTGATTTCGAACCTTCCAAGAGAATTATGTATGTTCTGAAATCCAAGGGAAATAATCAAATACTAGAAACTTGTATATTTTTAGAAAATAAAATCTCCCACGACACTGAATTTTTTTCCATCGGCGTCTGTGACCGATGTAGCTTTTACATTCACCAGCAGATTTCAGTGTACTGATATTTGAACAAAACCTTAATATTTGATGGAGCATCGATGATATAAGAGGCCTGCTTTATGCTCTGCAATGGTGAATGCATAATTACATATACATAAGTATGCCAGCGTAGCTGAATAGTGTGGTGGCCAAGTGGGACTGTCTCGGCATTTCTCCGTTTCGCCTAGAGACAGCGAGAGGGCAAGAGGGTGAGATAGCAAGAGTTCCACCAAGAGATGGCGAGACCTCAGTTTGTTTGTTTTTCTCGCCATTTTCCTTCAACAAAAGTCTGGCTATCTCACCATCTCACTTAGATGTACAATTATTCTGATTCCAATATAAATCAAATGACAGTAAGAGTAATAATTCTAAGTGTCTAATGTGACCACCTAACTTAAAACGCACCCATATGGGTGGTAAGAATTACTTCTAGAAACAAAATAAATATTTTCAAGATGTACCAAGTATATTTAACCGTGAATGTAAAAAAATATATCATGAAAATTAATCATAATGTACACAATGAAAATTGTTTTTTCCACGAGATAGCAAGACATATTTTGTTATTTTATTTTTTATGGCGAAAGCAAAGATTTTTTTGTTTATGGCGAGACCTAGGACAGCAACATTCTCGCCATAAAAAATCCAAGGCTAAACGAAGAGATGGGCGAAGGTCCTGTCGGCCACCATAGAATATTTGCATGTCCCATACAAAAATGACTGGCAGTCAGATCATTCTTAAAAAATATTCAATCTGTGTAATTTCTGGTGATTTTTAGTGTTTAAGTTCTTTACATACAGTCATGTACAATGAATGAACATGATATTTGAACAATATTAACGATATTATCGTAGTCTTACTAGATAGACTCATAAGAGTAAGATAATATGGGCATTAATGTAAGTAGTTTTATGCTGTAATCCCTAAAACATGTCAATGATATAGACATTATCAATGCCAGTGGGTTATAGTCCTACCAGACCAACCTTAAAAAATGACAGTAAAAATCTAGCAAGGGCAGAGGGGTGGTTGTTCTTATGTCTTATGTCTATCCTGTGCCCAAGTGCACGGATAAAAATTGTTCAGAGCTCTAACCAAGAGAATATAATATGATTTTTTTTCCAAATCATCTGCCCCCCCACCCCCACATTGAAGTTGAAATAATGTCAACACAACTAAATTTATTCTTATTTATGTTAGAGTAACATAACCAGAATTCGGCCCTCTCAGAAATCGGCCCTTGTAGTGAAAAATACAATTGTTTTACATTCAAATAACGTGAATTTGTACAACAGTCCTTCACAATGATCACAATATATTTTCACAAAGACTAAGACTTAAGGTCACAACACAACAATTACACAGATTCTGTCTGTGTCATGCAGAGCTAAAAATGCCTTCCAGTTTTTGGCCATAGTAGGTTTAGTTTATGACCTACTAATCTACTAAAGTCTATATGATTTCTAAATATCTTATTGTGGATGAATGTGCAAGCATGTTAGAGAATTAAACAAGTGATTTTTATTCAAAGATTCCAGCAAACACTGACCCGAGTAATGCATCAAATAATGCGATGAATAAAAACAATTCCATGAAAAAAGAAAGCTCCTCATCAAGTTCTAGTTCTTCATCATCATCATCATCATCATCATCTGATACGATAGATTCTGAGGAATGGAAACGTAGAAGACGATTGAAATTAAAGTTGAAGAAAGAGATTATAACACAAGAAAAGAAGCCTTTGGTAGGCTTTAAAATACTAGTTTTTGCTATGCACTTTACTGTAAAACAATGAATAACTCCTTCAGTAAATCATTTCTTCTATGACCATCACTCAACATTTTATAGGTACAATTAAATAAAAATATAAGATAAAGAAAGAAGCCATTTCGCTCTAAAGACTTAAAAGATAGGCCAATACATAATAATAAGACATCATAAAGACATCAAATGTAGTGAACATTTTCTTCTATTTTAGATTGGTCAAGCTGGAAAGCAAAAAAAGGCACCACTTACTCTAGCAGAGGGAGAGTTAATGAGAAAAATAAGAGAAAGAGAAGATGTAATTGCTTATTATATGGATGTCTTTTGCAGAGGTTTTTTCCCTATCTGTTTCTTCATATTCAATCTATTGTATTGGGGATTATCATAAAACAAATTGCAAATGAAGGTTATAGAGTTGTTCTAATTACACTTATTGTCAATAGTGTATTGCTTTCTTTTACGGTTGTATTATTAATAATATGAAAAGTTTTTGTTCTAAAGTTTAATTTTGATCTCAATTTTATTTCGAGCTTCTGAAGGCTCCTTTTCAAAATAAAACACCAAAAGAAATGAAGAACAGGTAAAATTTACAGTGTAAGATCATCAGTTTAACAATATACATGCTGTACCTACTTAACAGATTAAGACAAATTCTTATAACAGATTATGATACACAATACAACATGTATATGGAGATTTAACAATATTAAGTTTAAGGACCAGGGGTGGGTTTTATAAAGACTTCTCCGACGGTCGGTATTTACCGATCACGGGAGCAATTACCGATGATCGGTAACTTCTGTTACCGTTGGTTTTATAAAGGTGCACAGTAATGTTACAGACGGGGAATTGATTAATGTATTTAAACATTGATTTTATATGTATGAAAGTAGTATCTATATTTATTGATTGCGATTGCCTTTGCCATTGACGTACACATGTTCTTCATGTGGTGCAATATGTATTTATAAGACTTCGTCTACGCATCCAAATACATTGGAGCGCCTGCAATAGCATAAAATCCTTCTGTTACACGTCGTTGATCTTCCATAGTTGTTGGGAATTTGATGTAGTCATTACGCAAATTTCATATTTTATCAGTTACTTTGGTTGATTTGTGTATGTCCAACCCGTCACCGAATACAGCTTGAAAGCTTCCTGACGCATAATATCACAGGGCACAGCATATCATGTTAATACCATTTTGTAAACGTTAGATATTTGTTTACATAAATGTACTGTGTTTACGATGAAAAATACTGCTACCGGCACAAAAATAAGTGACGGGAAAATCCGTGCGTGTTTACGATCATTTCACCAACAGATCGGAAAGTTAAACTTTTAGTACGTTTGACATATACAAACGTTTAACGTAATACGTAGCTTTAACAAAGCTATAAAAATTCTTTTTTCTTGTTTTTATCATTAAAACCAATTTACTTGGTTTGAAATGTGACATTATAACGACCACCAAGTTGTCTTGATTGTACATACATAATTTGGAGTGTGTATAGTATGTCTTGTGGTTAAAAAGCCTTTTGTGACACAAAAAATCGCCTCTTCCTTTATATATATATAGATATAATATGATATCTGTGGGGCTTTCCAAAGAATCACCTGTAAGTGTGCTGAAGGTATGGCTTATTGCAATGAATCCTCATTTGGAGGGAGTGTTTTTATGTTTGGGAGTTTTATCATTTCTCTTTGTTACTTAATTTATATGTTAGTTGATTAATTTTTAATTTTTTTCCCCTCAACATACAATCTTATGGAAAAGACTTTTCTACTTTCCAGAACCTCTCCTATGTTACATAACATAACATAACATAACATAATTTTATTTCAGATGAATTACATGTATATATACATATAAACATCCATAGAAATTGTTAATTGGAATAATACATTATGTACAAATTAGTATCACATTATTTTTTATGAATGTAGTTGCTCCATCCACCTTTTAAACAAGTTGGAACATCAAAAACATAGCATCTGCAAGGGTTGCAACAATAATATTAGAGCTAGTAAAAATACGTTCTTTTAAGCTAAAAATCAATTTACATAAGATAACAGGGTAACCTAAGCTCAACATTTGCCTAGAAGTACCTATTCTACGACAATGGAAAAATGATCTGAAGATTTGTTTGTAAGCAATATTCAGTTTTAAATAGGTTTGCTGCCTAAAGTTTGACCATAGCGTGCAACCATAAAAACTTGAACAATATGAAGTGAATAATCGAACTTTTACCTCCTTTGAACAATGTCTAAATTTTTTAATAAGAATGTTACCCCTAGCATAGACACACCGAATTTGTCGTTTGATATCATGATCATCATAACAATCTTCAGATATGAAGCAACCCAGGTATTTCTTCACATCAGTAAATTTTAATTTAAGACCCCCTAGTACTAGCGCTGGACATTCTAAGAACTTTAAACATTTAGGTTTTATCAGCATGCACTCAGTCTTTTTAACATTATACTTAAGTTCAAACATGCATGCATATTCATGACAAACATTAAGTAGCTTTTGTAACGATGTAGGGCTAGGGGCCAGTAAAATAGAATCATCTGCATAAAACATATGGTTAACATAAATATTATTAACTACACATCCTTTCTGACATTTAGATAAAAGTATACTCAAGTCATCCATATAAATGTTGAAGAAGCTTGGAGATAAAATTCTACCCTGCGGCACACCATTTGTTACATAAAAAGAGTCCGATAAAACAGAACTCCACTTCACAATATATTTCTGGCAACTATATAATGTTAAGAGAATGCGAACAATGATAGTGGGTACATTTCTATCAATAAGTTTGCTAAACAGGTGCCAGTGATTAATTTTATCAAATGCTTTACTGGCATCCAAAAATGATAAGTAGATAGGCGAGTTGTATCTTTTATAGTATTCAATAACTTGTTTTAACGAGAAGATACACATCTCAGTAGAAAGTTTACATTTGAACCCAAACTGGTTTGCTGTTGTTTTAAAAAGATCCCTGTAACGATTTAAAATTAAAAATTCCAGAATTTTAGAAACAATGCAAGTCAAGGCCAAAGGCCTGTAATTGTCATGATCAGTAATGTCACCTTGTTTATCCTTTAGTACTGGTACAATAATTGTATCAAGCATGTTCTCAGGCAAATAGTTATGAATAATCATGGCATTGAATACAATTGATAAAAGAGCAGCAACTTTATCATCACAATACTTAAAATGCTCCCCATACATATCATCTAGCCCAGATGCTTTTCCATTTTTTAAGCACTTAACAGCTTGTATAACATCTTGAATAGAAAATCTCAAATGTCATATCTTTATATTTCAGAGCCTGCAGAACATATTCCTTTTTATTAAAATCTTTTGATGAATTAAGTAAACTTTTGTAATGGTCCTTCCACATGTGGGCAATATTGTGTTTGCCCCTTACACCATTTACAGTGTCGGCTACACACATATTACTCTGATTCAACTTTTTGATTTCCTTCCAAAATTCTTTATCATTTCTTACTAACAATTTATTTGCAAGTGAGTCAGCATCCTTCTTATTGGAAGATGCTTTACATTTTCTAAATACATATTTAAAATATGCTTTGCTTTTTTTCATATTTTCGAACAATATGCCTTGCCGAGGTTTACCTTGATCACGCCAGATTAAATAGTTCTCTCTTGACTCAGCATGTGCAACCTTACAGTATTGATTCCAACCTGTTACGTGTGCATGTTTACATGATCGGTTCCCAAGAACAAGATTATCACTCGCTCTTTTAAGAGCATTGACAATATCAGAATACATTCTATATATCGCATTTTTATGAGATTGACTAACACAATGTGGATTATCACAGAGTATCATTTCATGGTTAAGCTCCACCTGTGACAAAGTGTCTGAAGTAACATCTTTATATATTTTTAACTCATTACTAGACAAAGAATCCCATTTAATCACCTTTGACCTGTGAGTAATTTCGTTACATACAGAGTCACCAGTAAACACATTATCAACATCAATGGTACACAACAACGGGTGGTGATCAGATGATACAAATGCATAATCCACCCAAATATTATTAATGAGAGAATTAGCAGTACCTGTAGAAATAATATGATCTATCCATGAGGTTGACTCATTGGAATCGCTAACGTATGTATAAGTATTGTCATTACAGAATTCGACATCAGAAATAATTAAACCTTCCTCTGCACAAAACTCTGATAATTCCCTACCAAAGCGGTGGTTATGATCAGAAGCATCTGCATTAAGATCACCAGTGATAATAATATATGGAGAATCAGCATCGCTAATGATACTGCTTATCTTCCCCAAGTAATACATAAAATCAGGTAAGTTATCACTGCAACAAAATGGCATGTAAACATTCACAAATATTAACTTCTTCGAATCAATCTTAATTTCAAACATCATAAATCTTTCATCACAGTGTATTACCTTACAGTTTTGGAGTGTTTTTTTCCATAAAACAGCAATACCACCATATGGTCTTCCATGTAAAACACCACTTTCATCATCGACAGCTGATGATCCATTACCATAAAAGTCATCTGATATATTAGATAAAATGCCAAGTTCACATTTCAGCAGCCATGTTTCTTGTAGGAAGATAATATCACACTGGTATGATATCTGTGGGGTTTTCCCAAAAAGAATAAATTGTAAGTGTGCTGGGTATGGCTTTTAAAAATGAATCCTCATTTGGGGGAGTGTTTTTATGTTTGGGAGTTTTATCATTTCTTTTTGTTACTTAATTTTATATGTTGGTTGTTTAAATTTTTTTAATTTTTTCCCCTCAACATACAATTTAGGGAAAAAGATTTTTTCTATTTTTTCCAGAACCTCCATGTTACAAAACAAAAACATAACATAACATAATTTTATTTCAGATGAATTACATGAAATATAAAACAAAAAAATCCATAAAAATTTTGAAAATTTGGGAATAATACATTATGTACAAATTAGAAACACATTTTTTTTTATGAATGTAGTTGCCCACCCAAATTTTTTAAAAACAAGTTGGAACAAAAAAACATAGCATCTGCAAGGGTTGCAACAATAATATTAGAGTTTAAAAAATACGTTTTTTTAAAGCTAAAACCAATTTACATAAGATAACAGGGAAACCCCAAAGCTCAACATTTGCCTAGAAGTACCTATTATACGACAAGGGAAAAAAGGGAACGAAGATTTTTTTTTTGTAAGCAATATTCATTTTTTTAAATAGGTTTGTTTTGCCTAAAGTTTGCCCAAGTGTGCAACCAAAAAAAACTTGAACAATATAAAAAGAAAATTCAACTTTTACCTTTCAACAACCCCCAAATTTTTTTTTAAAAAGAATGTTCCCCCTAGAAAATAGCCCAAATTGTCGTTTGATATCATGATCATCATAACAATTTTTCAGATATAAAAGCAACTCAGGTATTTATTCACATCAGTAAAATTTTAATTTAAGACCTCCTAGTACTAGCGTTTGGACATTCTAAGAATTTTAAAAATTTAGGTCTTATCAACATACACTCAGTCTTATTAACATTATATTTAAGTTAAAAACACCCATGCATATTCATTAAAAAAACATAAAAAGTAGCTTTTTAACGATGTGGGGGCTGGGAGCCAGTAAAATAGAATCATCTGATAAAACATATGGTTAACATAAGAAATTATTAACTATACATCCTTTTTGACATCTAGAAAAAAGTATACCAAGTCATCCATATAAATGTTAAGAAGCTTGGAGAAAAAAAATTCTACCCTGGGGCACACCTTTTTGTTACAAAAAAGAGCCCGGGAAAAAACAGAACTCCACTTCAAAAAATATTTCTGGAAAACTATATAATGTTAAGAGAAGGGAACAAAAAATAGTGGGTACATTTCTATCAATAAGTTTCAAACAGGTGCCAGTGATTAATTTTATCAAATGTTTTACTGGCACCCAAAAAATGATAAGTAGATAGGCGGTTGTACATTTTATAGTATTCAATAACATGTTTTTTTTCGAGAAGATACACATCTTTAGTAGAAAATTTACATTTGAACCCAAACTGGTTTGCTGTTTTAAAAAAATCCCCGTAACGATTTAAAAAAATTTAAAAATTCCCGAATTTTAGAAAAAACAAGCCCAAAGGGCCAAAAAGGGCCCGTAATTGTCATGATCAGTAATGTCACCTTGTTTATCCTTTAGTACGGGTACAAAAATTTTATCAAAAACATGTTCTCAGGCAAATAGTTATGAATAACCATATTGGGCCCAAATTTATAAAACAACAACAACTTTATCATTACAATACTTAAAATGCTCCCCCATACATATCATCTAACCCAGATGCTTTTTCCATTTTTTTAAAAATTTAAAAGCTTGTATAACATCTTGAATAGAAAATCTGTCAAATGTCATATCTTTTATTTTCAGGCCTGCAGAACATATTCCCTTTTTTTTAAAAATCCTTTGATGAATTAAGTAAACTTTTTAAAGGTTCTTCCCATGTGGGCAAATTGTGTTTGGGGCCCCTTTCACCATTTTCAGTGTCAGCTTTAAAAATATTACTCTGATTCAACTTTTGATTTCCTTCCAAAATTCTGTATCATTTTTTCTAACAATTTATTTGGAAGTGAGGGCAGCATCCTTCTTATTGGAAGATGCTTTACATTTTCTAAATACATATTTAAAAAAAATGCTTTTTCTTTTTTTATTTTCGAACAATATGCCCCGCCGAGGTTTTCCTTGATCATGCCAGATTAAAAAGTTCTCCCTTTTACTCAGCATGAGCAACCTTACAGTTTGGGTTCCAACCCCCGTTACGTGTGCATGTTTACATGATCGGGGTTTCCCAAAACCCAAGGAAATTTTCGCTCTTTAAAATTGACAATATCAAAAAACATTCTTTTATCGCATTTTTTTGAGATTGACTAACACAATGTATTTTTCAAAGAGTATCATTTCAAGGGTTTTTAAACTCCACCTGTGACAAAGGGGTCTGGGAAATAACATCTTTTTACTTTTTTTAAATCCTTACTTTAAAAAATCCATTTAATCACCTTTGACCTGTGGTAATTTTGTTACATACAAAAGTCACCAGTAAACCAAAATTATCAACATCAATGGTACACAACAACGGGGGGTGATCAGATGATACAAATGCATAATCCACCCAAACAATTTAAAAGAGAATTAACTTTTCCTGTAGGGAAAAAATATGACCTATCCATGAGGTCGACCCCCTTGGAACTAACGAAATAAAATTTTTTCCCTTACAAATTCAATATCCCGAAATAATTAAACCTTTCTGAAAAAATCCCGATAAAATTTCCCCACCAAAAACGGTGGTTATGATCAGAAACATCTGCATTAAGATCCCAGTGATAACCATATATGGAGAATCAGCATCGCTAATCATACTGCTTATTTTTCCCCAAGTAATACATAAAAAACAGGTAAGTTATATCTGCAACAAAATGGCAAAAAATTCACAAATATTAACTTTTGAATCAATCTTAATTTCCCAAAAATCATAAATTTTTTTCATCACAGTGTATTTTTTTACCTTACAGTTTTAAATGTTTTTTTTTCCCTAAAACACCCAAAACCACCACCATCATCAAAATCATCATCATCATCATCAAAATC
>CM032659.1:16025358-16043284 GCA_019095985.1 Streblospio benedicti
TTGATGTCAAATATGTTGTCCATTAATTGTGCAAGTGCAATGGAGGTGCGTATAACCATTACCCGTCCAGCAAGTTGGATAGGAGATAGTGTCATTCAACTAAACCTTCTTTTTGTAAGTCTGCTTTTCAAATTTGTCACCCCATAATGCATTCCATATACCATTTTTGTGTCTGCACACATGTGACGTCCATGCAGGAAATACTAATCAGCTTCAGTAGTTTAAAATGCATTTCTCGTAGGTGCCAGGTAATATACCGGGCATAGATTACATGTCCGCTTGCCAAGAACTAAGGAAGCATTCTTTGAAGATAATAAATGTGAAGTATCCAGTCATCTTGGCATTCGGCTCTTACAAACAAATGGATCATTGCAGTGGAATACACCAAGCAATCTAGTGAATCTACCCAAAGGTAGCTTGTAGGGTGAGACCTGGGATCTTAAAGGAGTTACTGTAAACTCTCCACTGAGCTTTCGGAGTTTAGTGAAGGTTGCAGCATTGCAACCACTATTTCGGCCAAGCTTTAATACTTAACATGTTGGAAATACCTTGGTAGGCTGATTGAAGTACATCCTCGAGGCCTGTTCCTTTCATTAGTTTACCTATGCAACCTATATATGACATCAACACGTGCATACCCCCAGATCTTGCAATTAACCATTTCCATTTTTCTAGATTCGACTATTTAATTTTCATACTATTTTATATAGCTGCAGGGCAGCTGTACTTTGAAGAAAACGAGAGCCATGTAGTGAAATAAATCACTCAATGTAAACAAGCCTATATAACACTGTGTCAGGGTGAGCTCTGAGCAGGTGGCAAATCAATTAACGGCTCAAAGGTGTACCATGTTGCCTTACCAACAGAATCATGATGTAGTTCCTTCATAAAACCTGACCATTCAGGATCTGTATTACTTGGTGGTTGTTTTCTTGTTGTTGATATGGAAATAGCCCAGGTGACACCCTCTTGCAATGCTTTTTGTAACACTTATATTTTGTGTTTAGACAGTTCATATATGAAACCAGTAAAAATCTTTCATTCTGGTGGTGTAGGTTTCTTTTTGCCAGCATAATGCTTAATGTCTAAAGAAATCAATTCACTGAGCATAAGCTAGACGAATAAGCTTTTCCTAATCTTGGGATTACAAGATTAAAATCATATGCGTCTTCATCATTATTATCAGGAGATTGCATAAATTCTATGGCTAGAGCATGTGTCTCTCGGTTACCATTTTGTGTGATTACCTGCCGGTCATAATTGTCTATCTAAGACCAGTGTTTGGCACACACTGGAGTTCTGTTTGTTTTTTACTGTCAGACGGTACACTCTTTTCTCCTGCATACTTTGTAGTGGATAGATGAAAACCAAAAACCTGGTCATATGTTACAGATTAAGCAATGGTATTTAAAAAATTAACTATAAAATTCACACTAAATGGTAACCGAGAGACACATGCTCTAGTCATAGAATTTATGCAGTCTCCTGATAATAATGATTAAGACCCATATGATTTCAATCTTGTAATCCCAATTCCTTGAAGATGCCAGGTCTCACCCTACAGGCTACCTTTGGGTAGATTGCTTGGTGTATTCCACTTCTTGGTGTATTCCACTGTAATGGTCCATTTGTTTGCACTGTCCATTTGTTTCACTTTTAGTGTCTTCAAAGAATACTGCCTTATTCTCTAGTTCCATAGAACCAAACCAGTGCTGAGCTTTAATGCTAATTCCCAGAGTGATTGGGTTTGGAATGGTAGTCATTTGATATTGTATGATTTGAGCATTAAATTTAAACACAATACCAAACGTTTGGTTTTGCCAATGGGCACTTACACTATAATTGGTTGAAGACATAGAGCTCATGGCTTCCATCATGGTTTGCTGACCGGCATATATTATAAATGATCATTAAGAGTTGTTTAAAGTATGAAACACCCTAAACACTGTGAGAAAAGTTGTGGATGTGTATCATTAATACTAGTCATGTACGAAAAGAAGTTTTGGAAGTGCCACCAATGACAATAGTAAATTTAGTATCCTCCAAAAATTGATTGGACCCTAGCACACTGGACCCAACCACTTAGGACAGCCCTGCAGCATTATTATTTTGTGTAACATGCACTAAAATATTAGATATAATTATTATTGTATTAAGAATTTTATAAAATATAAGTTTTCATGATGTAAGATCATCATTCCATCAATTTGAATGGCAGCCATCTTGTTTTTAGCAGCTTATGGGCTGTCGGCCATCTTTAATATTGCTCAAACATAGTTATGTACAAACCCTATTAACATATTGATAGATTCAAATACTTAATCAATGGTGCAAATATGATTTTCATATATATTTTCCATGTAATTATGATGAATCTGGTTTTCAATAAGCTCCCTCTAATAGAAAATAGAACCAAAGGACTATTTTTGAAATGCAAATTCAAAAAATTCAAGGATGCCAAAGTGGCATCAGTTGGTTCCTTGATAAAGACCATCTGAAGAAGTAAAATCAATCATAAAATGATCCAATATCGAGTTTATACGGTACACTGCATGTGGTCTCATGTTAATATGTATAGTCTTTCTTATCCATGGAATAAACGGAAAAATCCTAAAGTCTAAAAGAATAATTTATTCTCTAATTGAAACCTGGTTTCAAGGCAACAGCTACAGATGGGACACCTTCAATTTCGTCCCTCATAATGCCTTTCGTCAACAAAAGCCATTTACAGAGACGAAAGGCAAAAACAAAAGACAAAAGGCAAAAATAAAAGACGAAAGGCAAAATTCAGTAAATCATTCTTTTGTCTACGAAATTAACTTCAGTTCAATCTTGTAGACGAAAGGATGATTTTACAGATGAAAGGAAACTAATACAAAGACCATTTTGTTGTTCCTTTTGTCTGTAAAATCATCCTTTCGTTTATGAAATATTTGTGGAGTGTCACAAATTTAGTAAAGACTAAAGTAATCTAGCAGTAAACATGTTATATACAGGCCCTAGCCTGGATTTTGGCTAGGGGGGTTCAGAATGAGATTTTTGATGGAACTGAGAAGGCAAGCACCAACAGTGTGCAGCCGAGTCTAGGGGGTCTGGGGGCATGCCCCCCAAGGAAAGTTTTGAAAAAATACAATGAAAATGGTACATTCTGGTGACACTTTAGTGTTGTTTTCCTCTAATTTATTGTCTTTCCCAGGTTCCAGTACCTGGTGTAACCTGGTCTGGATCCACCCCTGATATAAGATGGAAGTTTGAGAATTGGAATGTCAAAACACTGCAAAATATCTCCTGATAAAATTTATTCATTGCAATTGTTGGCATCTTGTAAAATGCCAGATATGCACTTATAACCATAGGCAGATCCAGTGGGGGCGCGCGCCCCCCCTTTTCCCAAAAAAATACTTCATTTCATAGGGTTTTTCATGACATCCCGTAAGTGCGCCCCCTCTTTTCCTTAAGTGCGCCCCCCCTTTTCCGAAAACCTGGATCTGCCTATGATAACAAAACTTAAATATGAACAATTAGGATGAATCTCACAGATTATGTATGTATGTGCATTGATAGCCACAGCGCACTGCATTAATATGCATTAATAACAACTGAACTAATAATAATACTGAACTGAAAAACACTATTGACAAGAACCACCGATGTGCTCCATACAGACAAGGGACATTTAAAACACGTCGACAGTGTGTGTAAAACTAGTAGGTCTTTGATATTCTTATTTATAATAAATGAGTTGCAGATGCAAACTTGTACAATATATTACAACTTAAATTACTGAACAGTCTATAATGCTTACTGCTAACACTGTCAGATGAAATGTGTGAATTATGCGAACTTAATAATAATGTTTAACTACTCTTCAAATCAAATCATCCAAGATGTATTGACCTTGAAATCAAATCAATCCATCCACTATATATGATTTACATCATGTCAAATCAAAGCAAGAGATGTACGTCGTGACCGACCCATGCAGGCTCTCATGTAATTGTGTAGCCTTCTAATACTGGCACTTCTCTCCCATTCACATGATGTGACAGTTAATGTTGCTGAAATGTACAGGGGGGGTTCGGTTCAAAAGGGGGGTTCAGCTGAACCCCCCGAACCCCCCCTGGCTACGGGCCTGTATATACACGGTTACTATATATATGGAGCTGTTCAAAATGAAGATAATTAGATCTAGACATTCTGTAAACGGACTCAATTAATGTGAAACAATCGTTTGACAAGATCTATCAAACCTATTTATAGACGAGGGTTGTTGCAATAACCCTCTTCACGTTTCATACAGTGGGTGTTACATTATACGTGCATGCCTTTGACGTAACATGCATCGCCATCTACCGGATTTAAAGAGAATTACGACGAAAGGCATTTTATGATTTGCCTTTCGTCTTTGTGCATTTTGCCTTTCGTCTTTGTGCCTTTTGCCTTTCGTCTTTGTGCATTTTGACTTCCGTTTTTTTGTGAATTTTGTCTTTTGTCTTGGCAGTTTGACTTTCGTCTTGTGCATATTGCCTTTCATTTATATCTGTCCTTTTTGTCATAAAAGAGGGACGAAATTGAAGGTGTTCCACATGGCGTCCGTAACAGCCTCCTTTTCAATCTCTTCAGGGTTCAGCTAAATATCCTTGCTTGGCTGCCCTGCTATGTAGAAAACTACATCAATAACAAAAACACTATTTAAATTCTTTGATTTTATTTTTATTCTTTCAATTCTTATCAATTCAAACCTTTTTTCTTCATCTCCTCATTCTTACGCCAAACCAAAATTCCCTCCATACCATAATACTACATACATGTAACAAACATATAAATACAGTATTCAAAAATTGTTATAATACAAGGAATAGTTTATAATCATAAAATGCATGCGCAAACACATTTATTATCAATGTTTATAATGAATGTTTATAACCAATATTTGCTGCACCATTTGCTGTCCAGCACAATATGCACTAAATTATCAACTAGATCAAAAGTGCTCAGAGAGCAGTGTTGCTAGAACAACATTGACCCATGGCCAATAAAGATGTTTGCTTTGCAATCAAAGCAGAAAAAAGTCTTACTTGATGTGTGATTCATTCTACATCTATGTTCTTGGTTTGGATTGCAGGTGCTTTCTAATCATGGCTAAAGTAAAGACCTATTGCCCATGAGTCGACATTAATATGGTAACGATGTGCTCTCTGAGCACTTTTAATCCAATATAACTACTATGCCAATTCAATTGTCATGTGTCGAACAGTATTTAAACTATAGTGGAAAAATAGAATGAAAAATAATTAAAATAGCTCTCTGAAAGGTAAACTCTAATTGGCAGAGTGCCAAAATTGAACACAGTTAATGTTGCATGTAAGCATTGTATCAAGTTTGAATGCTTTCTCACAAGCATCAACAAAGCTATTGCAGAAAATGTTGAAAATGGACTCAAAATGGCACTATGGAAAGCACACTTTAATTGGCAAAAAGTGCCCAAAATCGAATCACTTTGGTGTCATACCAAATAGTTGTGTAAAGTTTGAATGAAATCGGGTCAACCGTAAAAGCTCTAGCTTGTCCGGAGACAAACAAACATGCGTACGTAGGTACATGCATGCATGCATCCCATCCATCCCAAACCACACCACACCATACAAAGTGAATAACTAGATCAGAAGTGTTCAAAGAACACGGCGTTGCTAGAACAACGTTGACTTATGGGCAATTAAGATATATACTGACACGATGTATACTTTACTGTTAATCAAGTTCAACTGTTAAAAGTTGACGAAAATGTTATGGAAATCTTGATCAAAAGTACACAATAATTAAATCAGCCACAAATAATATCACAGTGAGTGTGAGTGTACTGTGCATGTGTGTGCTGTATTGATTTTTATTAATTTGCAGCAGGTATATTGATTTTATCATGTTGGCTAGACTTTGCTCAGTGCTTTGCTGCTGGGTCGAATATTGATTTTTTTCTTGCTGGCTTAAGTGCATTGAATATCAATCAAATCCTAAATCTATTTTTAAACAGGCCCTAATTATTCCTCATTCAGAGGGTGTGGCCTGGCTGCTCAGTCTGGATCTCAACCGTCCCCTCCAAGCCTTTCGGTCATTTGGATCTACCAAACTCATGCCCAAACTTGCACGATCTTTCTGCAAGACTGCATCCCAAGTCATTTTTGGTTTTCCCTTTCCTTTTCTTCCTTCTATCTCAAGCTTTCTTACTTGGCTAATCCAGCCAGAACTGCGCTCAACATGGCCTAGCCATCTCAGTCTCCCTTTACGAAGCACACTATCAATATCTGTAATACTCAGTTTCTCCAAAAGGCTCTCTGAACTGGTATCATCATTAGGCTTCACACCACACATCCAGCGGATCATAGCTCTGTCATTTCTTCTCAGGCGGTTTATAGTACTAGAGGATGCTGCCCATGTCTCAGACCCATGAAGCATAGCACTTCGTACACAGGTGGAGTACACTCTACCTCTCGAAGATAAAGGAATGTGCCTGTTGGTGAGGACTGGCAGTAGCTCACGGAATTTGCCCCATGCAGTTTTGCATCTGACAGTTGCAGCTAAATCACAGCCTCCACCACTGGACAACATGTCACCTAAGTAACAAAACTCTGTCACAACCTCTAACATGTGTTCGCCAACTGGGATCTCCTTGAATGCTGTGTAATTGGTCCCGACCTGCGCTTGTCCCGCAATGTGATGTCCACTCTCGCCACGCTCCCGCGATAGTTTCCAATATTCAGTCCAATCCCCCCCCACTCCCGCACTTGTTATGCCCAATCCCGCCCCGCTCCCGCAACAATTTTTATTTTTCATCCCGCAACAGTCCCGCAGCAGTCCCGCATCCATGTTTGATCTTCCCGCAACAGTCCCGCAATAGTTGTAGATAGATTGTGATTGATGTGTACCTCTAACCTCATTTTTTATCAATTACTTTTAAAGCTGTGTAATTGAAACAACTGACATTCTAATCACATGTATCAGAATACAACCAGAAGTCATTCTTTGTGGAAACTGGAGAATTGTCTGTGATGATGTAATTCTACACTTGTGTCCTTTTAATCCGGATGTTCCTGATGAGCGTCCTTTGTACTTTAATTATACACTGGCATTTTTGACAAGAAACAAATTCCATATCTTTATTGCCTTCATCCACAACTATCTTAAAAGTGGTCCACATCAGACTTTCTGTCTCTGATTTCTCTTACTTTATATTGTCCAGAAACAAGTCTTTTAAAAATGTGACTCCCATCCATCTTGAACAATTTTATCCGTATTTAAATGCACCTTATACAAATGTTAAGATAATGTTTTACTTATGTATTGCTTATAGGACTCCTGGCATTAAGTGGCTTCTCTAAGCATTTAGGAGCTTTATACAGAGGCCATGATTAAATTGTATACCTGTATGTGTTATTAAAAGCAGTGTAACTTTGCAAGATAAGTGTGTTTATTAAAAAGAAGCTTGTAAATATCTCCTCATGTCAGGTAAATATCTCCTCATGTCAGTTATATCCTTAACCTATGACATAGCGGGACTATCACGGGATTGTCGTGGGAAGATGTCCCACAAAAATCCTGCAAGTTGACAATGTGACCACTCCCTCGAGTTTTGTTAGGAGGAAAATCTCGCGGGATCCCAGTCCCGCCCCGAGGGAGTCCCGTGCCGCAGCCCCGCACAGTACACTGCTGTATAGTGTGCACTGATTGGTTGACGCTTCATTTGGGAAATGACATTATCTTTTGTTTATATTTCTATATGTACCACATGGCTTTGTTTGTTTTAAAATTGTATTAATTTGTATACTGATTATATTTTTGAATTAGATGTAAAATGGATGTAAATGCGAGTATTGAAAACTGTATGTGAAGAGTTACAGCTGGCGTCAACTTTGAAAGTTAAAGTTTAAAGATAATGCTTAGTCAAAAATATAAGTGATCTGTAAATTCCAGGATCAATAAACGATGTCTTTTCCATTGGAAGTGTAAGGAAAATAATATTTTTCACCTTAGTTTTATATTGCACCTATAAAAATACCACGATGTCTTGTTACATAAAACACAAGGTAATGTGACATTGCATAATCGAATGATTTTCGCCAGACATAACATGGATTTCCAACGGCAGACGTCACAATTAACATAGCAGACATAGGAGGGTTCTTACATGCACCGTGCGAGTTACGTCTGATGAAAATCTAGCTGGCTGTTTATGTCGTAGTATTTAAATTGTTCTACATGCTTTAATACGTTGTTTAAATGAAAGAAATTTTCAGAATGCACATTACACATCATATTGCTTCTCTACAAGCATACTTGGTCGGCCACTGAGCATAACCTTTAACTATTCTAAGATCTTCAATCATGCTCACCTCATCAGAAATTGACGAAAGTCTTTTATGGTTTGCTATGGTGGTATAGGAAGCATATTCCATATACGAATGGTACTATAGATGAAACTATATATGTATGCGTCGGGGTAGAAAATTTTAATCCTACATGTATTGTATCTTACATCAGATCTATAGGACAACTGTATAGTGGATGGGAAGGAAATATTGACAAAGTTATTAAGCTGTCCTACCTGTTAACCCCTGTTATAAAGTGAACAAAAGATTTAAGAAAGCTGACAATGCAAGTTACCTAACAGACATTGTTCTTGGAGTGTTTACTGAACTTACATCTTTGCAAAGGAAAGGGAGATGGTACCAATTCACCAATCTTGACAAATCGAATATAAGCTGGAGGTCAATTACAATTACGGCATTTGTGAAATGGTCAATTACAATTATGGGGAAATTTGTAACTAATTACAACCATGCCAATTACAATTATAATTGACCTCAAGTCTGCTTAGCAAGGTACCCATGGCACTGCAGTTCAAACTCACATAGAAACTATCATAACAATAGAAATCTCAAATCATTCATTGATATCCTAATAAATGGATTCAATGGAACAACACATATTGAACATATTCATTGGATTTCTTACTATAAACTAAAAGATCTTAATTTTGAGATAAAAGCAAGTATAAAGGATTTATCTAAAAACTAGCTGTTTACCCGGCGTTGCTCGGGTTGAAACAGATGAGATCCAGAACACATATATGCTCCTCCTTCCCCAACCTTCCTCCTGTCCCACATCCCTTGAACCTCCATTACCGTCCTCCTACCATCATATGTCACAGCCATTTACACACTAAATGTACTAAATATGGCAATGATTGATCAGTCTAATATCCCTCCCCCAGCTACTGCTCCCCATGGTAGACATGTGAGGAGCAGATTAAATGTCCCACTCATCCCTACCCTTCCTTTCACCGCCACCCCCTCTTCTCTCCCCAACCCTCTCTACCCCATCCCCATCTAGACAGGTCCATAACTAATGCACCCCCTTCCTGCTGCTGCTCTGGTTGAAACGGATGAGATCTGGAACGTATTAAATGCCCCTACCTTCCCATTCTTTCCCCTGTCCCACATCCCTCACACCAGCTCCCGCCAGTATACAACTCAGGGAAAGATTGAATACATCTTCATCACCTTACTCCCACAGTGACAGCCATAAACACACTACATGTATGTGACAATGCTTGATCCCTCTAATAACCCTCCCTCCAGCTACTCCTACCCCTGGTAAACACGTGGAGACCATTAAATGTGCATCTCAATCACCTCCTTTCTGCTGCTGCTCGTGTTGAAATTGATGAGATCTGGAACATATAAAATGCTCCTCCCTGCCTCACCACCAGCCATGTCCGCCCTTTCCCTCACCCCCGCCATATGAACACACACACCCTTTCTGCCAACAACCCCTCCTCAAAACAGGTCCGGAGCAGACAAAATGCACCTCCATCACAACCACCACCCTCCCCAGTTCTCTCGTATGACTACGTACGTGTGACGTGCAACGTACGTTTGACATATACAAACGTTAAACGTATTACGTACCTTTAACAAACATGGCCCTGTAAGCAAACTTTCTAGAAATTCTTTTTTCTTGTTTTTTATCATTAAAACCAATTTATTTGGTTTGAAATGTGACATTATAATGACCACCAAGTTTTCCTGATTTTACATACATAGTTTGAAGTGTGTACGTCTTGTGGTTAAAAAGCCTTTTGTGACGCAAAAAATCGCCTCTTCCTTTATATATATAGATTAAGGATACTGACAAAATTATGTACAAACATGCATCTACTGTATTTGACTTGAATTCAGTATATAACATCTGTTGAGCCTTCTTAACATTCCATGTCAATTCATGGGTGTTTGCATAAAACAACAAATTAAGTATACCTGCTTTTTAATAAGTTTGTGCACATATATTACAATAAATAAAGTAAAAATTAGAAAAAAATACTGAGGATGGAGATTCAAACATTATTCCAGATACGAGTACCATTTTCGTCTCAAAGTTTCACCGAATACTTTTTGATAAAGAAGAATACAACATTTTGCAAATGTAAAATGTGGGGTGGTTTATGGTTATAATCGACCATCTCACATAGAAATGTGAGGTACACATGTGAGATTTTAAATGGCAACATTTGAGTGTGACATTACTCTACATCAAAAAGAATATAATGATCACATATCATAGTAAAATGATACATATTTTTCATCCACATAAAATGTACATGTAACTATCAAAATATAAACCAATCTTTCTTTCCCACAACATAAATACCTGGCATCAATGAGTATATGAAAATAATTTTATTTGAGTTGACAAATTGAAATGTTATGACTATTAAACTAATTGATGTGTAAGCTCATTACCAAGTGATATACATAAGAAATCCAATTGGCAAATCAGGTAGAATAGATTTTTATGCCAACTTGTGTCACTATTTGAAGCCCGGGATTTGAAGTCAGTGTTTCACAATATAAAATACCCGGTAAACAGTAATAGGCCAATGTTGAAGATGCAAGATGGGCAATGAATGACCTCTTGCTAAAATAGACTCCATATGTATTCTTCAAAAATAAAACACTGATAATTGTGACATTTTGTATATTAATTCACATAAAATCCAACCGCTTGCTTCTAACTTTAGCAGTGTGTACATTTAGCATTGACCAGCTGACTCCACTCCACTTTTCCCATGGTTTTACATTAACAGTAAACTTTCTATGTACTGGAGTAGCATGATGAGTAATGGATGCGACAAATGTGAACGGTCATTGGCTTGAACTCGTTGCTGGTGAGTAGCTGGTATACATGTAGCTGGTGTGGCATACCGGTACTTGAAGATGTCACAAATATTTTCATAGAATTATGTATACATTTTAGTCATAAATTTGTTCAGAAATAGAATATATAGTGTAAAATTAGAGTAAACTTTTGAATTTCAAGGGATACAAAATATTTGCTGGCTATAAATATTTGGTATTTAATTTTGTGGTTTTGCAGTAATCCTCAAAATTTGCAATTAAATCGTATGCAAATATTTCTAGTTTTACAGTATTACCTAAATGCTAGAGGTAGCTGGAAGTTTTTTCAAATGATATCCAAGTAAATAAAACTCTTAATTTTAGTAAGCAAAGTTAATCAAAATGTGGATTTTTCCCGTGAATTACAAGCATAAGGATCAAACACAAAATAATTTGCATATTTCTCTCAGGCAATAACAAATAGGTTTTCTAAAAATGTTCATTTTTGTTTAGGTTTTTCAATGGTAGATTTATGTTTGGCTGCCTCTCTTTACTGATTATCTTCTATAGACACATAGTACACTGGACGAACTGAAAAAGAAAACAATTACAGATGACAAATACAGCTTTAGAAATTATACTTTTGATACACATTTTTGTACCTGCCGTAGGTCAATGGTAGTAAGTACATGTTTGTCACTGACCTACACTTAATTATTGAAAGAACAATATTTTTCTTCTCATTTACCCACTTAATCAAAAAGAAAACTAGAGACACTCGGACTCCAAGGCTTATGCTTACATCATCATAGCTGAACTGTGTGGTGCCAGTCTCTACGTTCCCATGTGACAATCGGTCACGAGCGCGGAAGGCTTCTGTAAATCACCATAAATACGGAGGTTATTAATGCCAAAACCAATTTATTCTTTTTAATGCAAGAATACATGCTACTCAATATCACTGTCTGGATTAGACTCAGCATTTGCAATGTATCTCTGGATTTGAATTAGAGCTTCTCCAGCGAAAATTTTTCTTACACTTTTATTGTGCAATCAGGTGGGTGGGAGTGGAGGGGGGAGGGGGGCACTCAATTTATAAGTTTTTTTCTTGGGGGGGGGGGGTCACTCAGCTTTTCATTTTTCACTGAATTTTTCAAAGTTGGTTAAACCAAATCGCCGACCCCCATTGGGAAGTATTTTTATGTGCGCTCCCTTAGTACTGCTGAACTCATTTACTATTGTTATTATAATAAAGTATGAACTATGTTGCCAGTCAAAATGCATGGCTAATGAATCTAAAAATATTACACATAATCATTTAGCTATGACATATTTCTATCTTTTGCAAAATGGCCATAGTACAAATAATACTGCAAATAAAAACAAAATCGCTATGTGATATCAAATATAAATAAAAACACTATAAAACCTTTTTATACCTTTACAGACTTATAAGATTTAGTTACACTATTCTTTTCACATGACATAAATAATGGATTTTTACTTTTGATGCTTCTGATGAAAATGATATGCCAATACTTGCCAGTATATGCACGTAGTCTGACTGAACATGACACAAAGTCATCAAAGGCAATGAGAAGTCTTCCATCATCCAATGCCCGAGAGTACCGCTTCAAGATCTGTTCCATTGCCTTTGCAGACAGATTGTATGCTGAAAATTATGGTAATTCAAAGCTGATTTAATCAAATATCTTCAAAGATAATAGAATAACAAAGTTATCTATATTGTTGGAGTTGTTCTGGTTTCCAGATGGTAGTGCATTGAGGCTAACTTGAATTTAAATTTTCTTGAATACAAATTTGTGATGGTAGACATGGTAATATCAGTGCAGATGAATTACAAAGAAGATTTAGGTCAGTGGCTGTCCCAACTATGCAAATTGCCCTTACATTTTAATTTGGCTTTACCTGATCAAAATGAGTATATTTGCAAATTTAAAGTTTGAAAATGCTGAAATTTCTGTAAGTGTGCATATTTTTCTAGGTTGCTTCGACACAAAACGTTTTGCATAGGTGCGGAATTTTACTTGAAATCATTTCTAATAACTTTCAGAATAAGAATAAGGAAATAAAATTGCTACAAGTCAAGAAGTATTGGAATAAAATTAGTGTGAGGACAGTAGATGTTGGTTAATAGTACATGACTTTCTGTTGTGTGAAAAACTAATAGTATGTATCCTAAGCAAACACTATCTAAATTACATAAAATATTTGTCACTATGCTTGTGAAATGAGTGTTAACCATAATGGAGTTCTGACTGTGCTCTATGCATTAATGATGGTACTTATTTGCTGCATATTCACACACATTTTCTGTATCAAACAAATTGGTAGTTTTGTGGATTCTTGGAAAGTAAACAAATTCAGGGTGAGGATTAGCCACTCGTCCGCTCGTATTGACTAGTAAAAACTTGTGGAGGACGAGTAGAATGTTTTAGCGACTCGTCCTTTTGATGAGTAGCAATTCTGATCAATTTGGCATACGAATATAGAGCTTTGTGCAAAGAGGACGAGTACATTTTTTTGCAGGACGAGTAGATATTTGAAGGTTACTCGTCCTACTGACGAGTAGCACTTTTCCACCTAATCCTTACCCTGTTATAATACAATGTACCGTATTTCCGCGTTTTATAGCCTCCCCTCAAATATAGACGCCGGGTTAGACACAATTTTAAATCAATAAATGCCTCCCTTGTATAAACGCCTCCCTCATATTAACGCCTATGCAAGGCCGGTGCTTATCAAAGAGAATACTGCCGGCGGCAAGTTGAATATTATGTTTCTAACCCACCTGTGGTATTTTACATGTATTGTACATGGATGATCTTATCAAGGAGTTAAATAAATCTGAAATAGGATGTTGCATAAATGGTCATTATATGAATAACTTGTATGCAGATGACAGTTGCATTGTTGCTTCCTCCCCGTTTGGGCTTCAAAAGCTCATTAATAGATATATGCTCAGAATATGCAACTGTTAATACTATTGTTTTTAATGAGTCGAAGACTAAATGTGTGTGTTTTAAACCGAAGTGTCTTAAGAATTTACATGTACCTTCTATCTTTTTGAATAGTAATGAGCTTAATATGTTCATTCCATTAAATATCTTGGTGTAATGTTAAATGATGAAAGAAATGAAGAGGATGATTTACTCCGGCATAAGAAGTATTTGTATGCCAAGGGTAATATGTTGATTTCAAAGTTTAAAAATTGTTCAGATGATATTAAACAAGTATTGTTTAGAGCATTTTGTAATAATGTGTATGGTGGACACCTTTGGTCTAATTATTCAACTGATAGTATGAACAAATTAAATGTAGCTTTTAATGATGTATACAGAAAATTATTTAAAGTCAAAAGTATGTCTTATTTATTATATATGTACATAATAACATTGGCAGTCTGAGAACTATTTTGAGGAAGGCTTGTTATTGAAACGAAAGTCAGTGTTGCTTGTAAAGGTGATTTGGAAGATCGTGGAATCGAACTCACGACCTCCCGGCTATGAATCAGACCCGCCTTATATGTCATAGTCGGGTGTGCTAACCGTTACACCAATCTCCCATGACGAAGGACACACACTTCAACTTCGCCTATATGCCGCGTTGCGCAACCACACTGTCTGACACCTGTCGCTATATTTAGCTTCACCAATCGTGCCAGCCTTAATCAGACAAGCACCCTACCGACTTTGTTTGTTGGCGTGCTGTGATCAATGCAGGATGCATTGTGTCTCTGAAGCACTTTCTTTACATTATCACTTTCGCCTGCGATTATTTCTATCATCAATTCAGTTTTCTTTTTTACTGTACATGTCTCTCCATGTTCTGGTATAAAGAATTATTTGTTTGACTTCTTTATCGTGTATGTTTTATATGGATTTTTGTCTGAAATAAAGTTATATATATTTTGCTTGTAAGTTTGTTTATCCCAATCCGATTTTGACCGTTAATATATCATTTTAAAGCCATGAACATCGTGGATATAATTATCTAAACCATTATTATGAATATTTATATGATTACTAAAAACAAATAATTATTTATGTTAAGAGTACGATCACACAGTAATACCTGTAATTATACACTTGGTAGCTCTTACGTTTTTCATCAGAACATTTTCACATTTACAGTACACATTCAGGAGACCGTCTAGTTTCTTATTTTTACCATTATAAATAAAAAGATACATACAGCATCAAGTTAAATTTTGACAATTTTGAGTAATCGCCCATTCATTTGACAGCTTGCGCGGGTGATTTTAAATGTCGTAATATCACCAGTAGAAATTTTAACTGGAGCGACGTTTTATCCAGGATAGACACGAAAAACACCATAAACCATCCATATTTCATAATAATATATTTTTACTTACAATATTACGGACCAAAAACATGTTCAAACTTTGATTTCTTCATCATCGTGGACTTTGACAGGCATCACTCAATTACCTGACAAACACATCATCAGTTTTAATAGAAATACTAGATATCCAACGTCCACATTTATTGGGTACTTTGCCAAACGCCTTATTTGTGATCCGGTATTCAAGATACAGGCTCTCCAGCAGCACATTATAAAAAAGTAGGAGAAAAGTAGGAAGAAACAGCATAAAAAAGTAGGAAAAAATTAGGAAAAATTAAGTTATCACTTTACGTTGTCACATTAGCTTATACAAATTTACCATGCATCCATGTGCAGAGGCTGTTGAGCTGGCTATTTCTTTGCTAAGACATTTTCTACAAAATCTCTCACATCTTTCTACCAAGGAAATTCTATCACTAAGCTTCCATTTAACTATATCAAATGGCCCTGATGGGACTCACAACTCACAAACCCAAGTTTGTAAAACCAAAATGATACCAACATCCCAAACAGTGAGCTGTTACAAGGTTAAAGGTGTAAATATCATTTTGTACACATACACAGGGCATGAAGCTATGATTAAAACCAGCAAACAAACAAAGACAAACATTAAAAAGGCAAAAGAACAATCTAAAAGAAGTAAAGCCAGGGTAAGCTACACCATATCAACTTAGTCCATAAACACAACTAAGATGTGTTTGCAACTGAAAATAATAGAAACTGGTAATCAATATTTATACATGCATCTGATTGTAAAACTAGCTCTGCTAAGGATTCATGGCGTCTATAATAAACCCTTTGTAGGTAGCCTGACATCAATCACTACAAAGCGCCCTATTGATTGATACCAAAATTTTCAAAAGTAAAGAATGAATGTATGGAGAAAAAGGGTGTGGGAGTGAATACAAGGATGACGAAGATCATGACCTGTGGTACTGATCTGGATCTTCTCCAGAACTCAGACAAGGTGCTGTCTGCTGCACTGGAGGAGGAAGAAACAGCATCTTCTGCAAAGGCTGCAAGAAGTAGGTGCATAAGAAATGCAGCGGGCTAAAACACCTGACATACGACACAAATTGTAGACAGGGAACTGTGAGACCAATTGATGGCAGACAACATGATGGTTGTGACATTGCAACAACAACAGTGACGACAGCTTGGAAGAAGTTCAAAAATCTGCTACCAGTTCTTTTTTCTTGCCACCTTTCATACAAGACATGGGGTCATGTGGACAGCACTTTTGTGCGGAGTGCAATACTCTATGCTAGTGAAAGATGGCACTGGCAACCTTCACCAAGCCAAATCTTCATCATCTGCAGTGCAACGACAGGGCAATGATCAGATGGATCTGCAATGTGAGGCCCGAAGATGTGACAACCTCCAGGTCAAATGAAGTTCTGACGCTTCTCGGCAATGAGGACCTGGACTTTATTCTAATGGAGAGAAGGCTCGTTGGTATGGACACATGGAACGGTTAAGCGGTGGAATCAAGACAGCATGGGACATGCACGTATCAGGAAGTCGTGGAGCAGGGAGACCCAAGGCGACATGGAAGCACGTGACAGAGAGGGATCAGAAAGATTGGAAACTCTCAAAACTGAACCTAATGACAAAGACATTTGGAAAGCAGCCATGTGTGTAGCAAGCAAGCTACCTGGAAGGGGGTCCACTGACGTTGCCCTAGCACCTGCACGTAATCAAGATACCAAAGATGACCTAACAACTGTTGAAAACAAAATTCAAAAGTACTAAAGAAATTTGTAAAATTTAATATTCTAGCATGAGTGTTTTGTTATTTGAAAATAAACAAAACACAATCAAATAAAAGAATATGAGTAGTTTGGAAATATGGTAAATATCTAGTCCCCTCAGCAAAGCATCATTGGGATAGAGTTTAGAGACATAAAAAGAGCATCAAACATTTATATACAAAACTATAATCAAATGATGCATTGTTTCTATATATGTTGTCAATAGTTATTAAAAGCAACCTAATGTAAGTCATGTTGATGAAAGCTTTCCTTAGGGGCAAAACCCACAGCAACAAATGCTTGCTGTACGGCTGCCGTACGTCAAATCTGCCGTACGGCGATTATAAGCCCACAGTGACGGATCATATTAGTTGACGTACGGCTGCCGTACGGCAGCTGAAGTTAGCACACATGATTATTATGAATCTTATTTAAATATGGATATCAGTATTATTATTGTCATTATTAACGACAAGAAAAAGTATAGTCACTATAATATAAACACCATCTCACCAAACGTCTGTCTATGTCACTATACAAAGAAATAGATCGACATGAACGTAACTAGACTATAAACGTAGAAAACTTGTCGTATGTGATGATTATCTGAGTTTAAAT
>CM032659.1:16043384-16067440 GCA_019095985.1 Streblospio benedicti
GAGACCAATTGATGGCAGACAACATGATGGTTGTGACATTGCAACAACAGTGACGACAGCTTGGAAGAAGTTCAAAAATCTGCTACCAGTTCTTTTTTCTTGCCACCTTTCATACAAGACATGGGGTCATGTGGACAGCACTTTTGTGCGGAGTGCAATACTCTATGCTAGTGAAAGATGGCACTGGCAACCTTCACCAAGCCAAATCTTCATCATCTGCAGTGCAACGACAGGGCAATGATCAGATGGATCTGCAATGTGAGGCCCGAAGATGTGACAACCTCCAGGTCAAATGAAGTTCTGACGCTTCTCGGCAATGAGGACCTGGACTTTATTCTAATGGAGAGAAGGCTCCGTTGGTATGGACACATGGAACGGTTAAGCGGTGGAATCAAGACAGCATGGGACATGCACGTATCAGGAAGTCGTGGAGCAGGGAGACCCAAGGCGACATGGAAGCACGTGACAGAGAGGGATCAGAAAGATTGGAAACTCTCAAAACTGAACCTAATGACAAAGACATTTGGAAAGCAGCCATGTGTGTAGCAAGCAAGCTACCTGGAAGGGGGTCCACTGACGTTGCCCTAGCACCTGCACGTAATCAAGATACCAAAGATGACCTAACAACTGTTGAAAACAAAATTCAAAAGTACTAAAGAAATTTGTAAAATTTAATATTCTAGCATGAGTGTTTTGTTATTTGAAAATAAACAAAACACAATCAAATAAAAGAATATGAGTAGTTTGGAAATATGGTAAATATCTAGTCCCCTCAGCAAAGCATCATTGGGATAGAGTTTAGAGACATAAAAAGAGCATCAAACATTTATATACAAAACTATAATCAAATGATGCATTGTTTCTATATATGTTGTCAATAGTTATTAAAAGCAACCTAATGTAAGTCATGTTGATGAAAGCTTTCCTTAGGGGCAAAACCCACAGCAACAAATGCTTGCTGTACGGCTGCCGGTACGGCGATTATAAGCCCACAGTGACGGATCATATTAGTTGACGTACGGCTGCCGTACGGCAGCTGAAGTTAGCACACATGATTATTATGAATCTTATTTAAATATGGATATCAGTATTATTATTGTCATTATTAACGACAAGAAAAAGTATAGTCACTATAATATAAACACCATCTCACCAAACGTCTGTCTATGTCACTATACAAAGAAATAGATCGACATGAACGTAACTAGACTATAAACGTAGAAAACTTGTCGTATGTGATGATTATCTGAGTTTAAATTGAAGCACACAATATCATTATAAAATAAGTTTGAAACACTGCATTCAATCAACTTATAAACGCATAACTAGTATCGGTGTGCTAAGGTGATTTGTCGTAAGGCTATATTTGATACCAATCCATCAGTATGGGTTTTACTCAATAAAAAAGTTATTAAAGCAATCCATACGACGCCATAAGATGCCGTACGGCAATTGCCACCAGAGGCAATCGAGAAATCTGACGTAGAGCAGCGGTCCACTGCCGCCGGCGCCGTACTGCAGAATTTCACTGTGGGTTTTACCTTATGTAAAATGCATTGGAGCAATTGGCACGGTTGACGACGGCTCCTGTACGGCTGCCGCCGCTATGGGTTTTGCTACTTAGAGAACATAGGTTGATGGCTGTGTTATGGATCAATGAAACCAGACTACACTGCTAAGCAAAAAGAACATGCCAACTAGACATCTTCTGTAAAAATTTTTACAAAACACAGTTTAAAAGGTTGCAATGTGTGATCATATTTTTTTTTCCAACTTACAAAAAAGTAGGAATAATAGTTTGTTTTTTTTAAAGTAGGAAAAAGTAGGAACCATTTCAAAACAGTAGGAAAAAGTAGGAAAAGTAGGAATGCTGGAGAGCCTGATTAGATACAACAAGATGATGCATGGATTACGAATAATATGATGATTCTTCTTAAAAAATTCAATGTCGTCACATCATGGCAGATCTTACCGATTTCGACCGATTTCCGGGAAATCAGCCTTGTGCAGCGCGCGGCACTGCAATAGATTCGTAAGAGCGCTCTTGATAAAGGCTTATTGGCATCATTTAGCCATGCCACGGAAGTTTTGACGGCGATTGAACTTAAGAATACCGGGTTCATGTACTCAAAATTACTTGTGGTGATACAAGTTTGAGAGTCTAGTTTCAGATTTATTTCCGGTCTTGATTCAAAGCTGGTTTCACAAGGGTTCCATTGATGTCCGACGAGCCATGGTTTTGTTTACGCAAATAAGAGTATTTCATGGCTCAAATTTGAAGCAGATAATGCATGTTGGGTGGGTAAATATTCGTTCTCACGAATAGAATTGAAATATTAACACTATGTTGCTTATTTCCTTCTAGAAATACATCGAAATGTCAAGGTAAAGTTGTTGTTGTTGACACACCGGAATTTGAGACTAGAACCATGAGTATTTGTTTACAAAAATGGCAGACAAAATCAAACAGTTTTTTCTGTAAACTCGGGTGCATATATGCGCCCTGGCACTAAAGATATGTATATTCTGGGGTGCAAATACGCGCCCCGGCAAAGAAAGGGTTAATTAACGCCTCCTTCAAATAGACCCCTCCCTCATTTAAACGCCTATGCTAGAAATATTTTGAAAACAATAAACGCCTCGGTTACAAAATGCGGAAATACGGTATGTAAGTAGAGTGTAATTAATATCAATACATATAAATATTTTTAAGGATGTTTGTATCAACTGATGCTATTATAGTAATTATACACTAGTGCAGCCATATATGAGCAGTCCTATTAAACAATGATTCAATCATTTAAATGTATTTACTTGCTTGTCTTTCAAAAATAGCTGTAAAATTCAAATTTTAAACATAGTTTTTATCGATTTCAAACTCTACATAGAAGTTGTTTAATCTTGAAAAGGAACCTGTAGATTTTGAAATCGATAAAAACTACATTTACAAATTTGAAGTTTACAGCTATTTTTGAAAGAAAAACAGATAAATACATTAAAATAATTGCTTCATGAGAACCACTGCTTTAAACCATATAACAACAAGTAGTCGTTGGGAACGCCAAATCTCCCCCTCCTAGATCAGGTCCTTTTAGATCAATCAATTTTAAAATTAGTAATTTAAATACATTGTACATACACATGTATAAAGAATATCGTAGAAAAGCAACACATCTAATCAGAATGAAAATAAAAACACGTCGTATTTAAACTTCATCAAAAGTGGGCTAAAGTACATCAAAATCTAAATTCGAATAATGTGTTTTCAGGCCCGTAGGAAGCAAACTGAGATTGGTAAGGCCATTTAAAAGTTGTGGTCTATAATCGTGGATTTGTACTTTTTTCACAAATGATTGGTCAGGCCATAATTAAATTATTACATTATTTTTTCCCACACACAAATTATTGGTCAGGCAATCGCCTTACAGCCTTAGCCCTTCCTACAGACCTGGTTTTTAAGAACATCGTATGTTCATCAAAAGTAGGCCAAAGTACACAAATTCTAATCAGGTCTGGAGAGTAGTACAAGGAAGCTAAATATGAAAATTGGTGTTAATAGGTTGAATACTTCTCCCTGTAGAGTGGTAACAAGGTATTAACATGTATGGCTCATAATTTCATCAAAAAGTAAGCCAAAGTACAACATCAATTCAGCTGCAGAGACTAGTATAGTGAACGAAATTGTAAAGTTTAATGACCATAGGTGAAATACTTTTCCCAGTACAGCGGTAACAATAGTTTCATTCGAATATTCCGTAAATTTTTCAAAAGTAGGCCAAAGTACTCAAAAATCAAATCACGTCAGAGTGATTAGTCATACAAAATGTCAAGTTTGGTGATGACAGGTCATAAACTCTTCCGAAACACAAATTCGTAATAATTTGTTTTTAAAACACATCGTAACTTCATCAAAAGTAGGCCAAAATACACAAAAATCTAATCAGCTCTGGAGAGTAGTACAATGAAGCTAAATATTAAGGTGACCATAGGTCAAATACTTCTCCATGTAAAGTGTTAACAAGGTTTATTACGTAACGCTCATAAGTTCATCAAAAGTAGGCCAAAGTACACCAACGCCGATTCAACTGTTGAGACTAGTATAGTGAACAAAACTGTAAAGTTTAATGACCATAGGTGATACACTTTTCCCAGTGCAGTGGTAACAATAGTTTCATTTGAATATTCCGTAAATTTTTCAAAAGTAGGCCAAAGTACTCAAACATCAAATCATGTGAGGAGATTGATATAGACATACCAAATGTCAAGTTTGGTGATGATAAGTTATAAACTGTTCCAAGCAGACAGATTATCAATAATTCGTTTTAAATTGTTTTTTAAAAACACATCGTAACTTCATCAAAAGTAGGCCAAAGTACACCAAAATCTAATCAGCTCTGGAGAGTAGTACAATGAAGCTAAATATGAAGTTTGGTGACCATAGGTCAAATACTTCTCCATGTAGAGTGTTAACAAGGTTTATTATGTAAAGCTCATAAGTTAAGCAAAAGTAGGCCAAAGTACACCAATGCCGATTCAACTGTGGAGACTAGTATAGTGAACAAAACTGTAAAGTTTAATGACGATAGGTGACATACTTTTTCCAGTGCAGACAGTGGTAACAATAGTTTCATTCGAATATTCCATAATTTTTCAAAAGTAGGCCAAAGTACTCAAACATCAAATCACATGAGGAGAGTGATATAGACATACCAAATGTAAAGTTTGGTGATGATAAGTCATAAACTGTTTCCAGCAGACAGATAAACATAAATTATTTGTTTTTAACAACATATCGTAACTTCATCAAAAATAGGCCAAAGTACGCCAAAATCTAATCAACTCTGTATACTAGTACAATGAAGCTAAATATGAAGTTTGGTGCCATAGGTCAAATACTTCTCCCTGTAGAGCGTTAAGGTATTTATACCTATTAACGGTCGTAAGTTCGTCAAAAGTAGGCCAAAGTACAAACCAATTTTTTTGAGAGGTACTTTTATCCTCAAATGAGACATATTCAATTTGCAAATCAATAGCTCAAATAGTTTTCGAGTTATCGCCCTGTTTATTTCGGACACAATGACAGACAGAAGCAAAGCTAGAAATCTCCTTCCAGACTTTGCCCAAGGAGATTTGAAAAATCAACTGGATATATTAAACAATGATTTTCAACAAAGGCATAGCAGTTAAAGGTGTTTAGTTTTTTCATTGTAACACAAAGTATATAGTTGATGAGGTGTGACGTACAGAACTTTTCGCGTATGCATCGTCCAAGCTCGCCAGCTTCGATGTATCCGGATCGGTCAGCATCATACTGACAGAATGTCTGGTACCAGTACACGAGGCACTGCAGTAGCTCACGGAACTCCTCATACTGCATCATACCATCCTTGCTCCGCTGGGAAAGTGTGAGTTAAGGAGTGCCAATTATAATCAAATCAATAAAATCTTATTTGGGCAGGTCCTAATTCTTCCTAATCTCAAACATGTGGCCTGTCTGCCCAGTCTATCTTTCTACCATCACCTCCAACACTTTCGATCGTTTTAGTCTGCTTGACCAATACTGGTTAACCCAGCCTGGTACAGTTGTACCTTGTGATCATGTTACGAAGCTGTTGATATTCAGCTACTTTCACACTCATCAAGTACCACCAACAAAAATGGACTATGAAAATTAGCTACCTGTATGAAAAATATCAATGTAAATACCAATGTAAATATCAATGTAATAATGTTGTACCTTGTGATCATCTTACTATTAAAGCTGTTGATATTCAGCTACTTCCACACTCATCAAGTACCATCAACAAAAATGGACTATGAAAATTAGCTACATGTATGAAAAATATCAATGTAAATATCCAGTCATGTAAAAAGCTACTACTTTAAATTGATTTAAGCTAAATAACCCAGTCTTGTGAATTAATTATCCAACTATTTGTATTATCAGAAAGGTGAACATATATTGGATAAGCAGTATTAGAAAAGGATACGTCCAGCATTGCAATCATGATTCTGAAATAAAAGTACAAACAGAAGTGATTATCCAACAACATAGAATATGAATGATATCTCTAGTTAAAAATTAGCACTTTTGCACACAAAAGAGTGCAAAATGCACATATCCTAGATAAATCTTATATTATCAAATGTTTTTTCTAAGTATTATGATATCCAAACCTTGATTGGAATTGGTTAACACTATACACAAGTGTCACACGGTAAGTTCATTGTCTGAAAATTATTCAGATTACATTTCAATGCGAGATTTCGCCCAACTTTTAACTCTTTCAAATCAGGAAGTACCATTTAAGAGACATTTTACATAGGCTTTCATGCCGGTTTTAATTAACAAACATTTTAAACAGCTCTTTTCAATCGCTAATACAAAAAATCCTGACAAGTCATATGTCATTCTTGTGAGGAAAGCCTGCTCTTTCCATTCAGAGAGGAGATAATGAAGAAATATGTCATGGTTTGTCGGTCACCATGTATGAATGCATGCCTGAATGTGGTGAATATTGCCCGAGCTTGCGAGGGCAATATTCAACCACAAGTTTTATTGAGAAAATTTTGAAAACAGTAAGCAATTTTTTCTTGTCTCAATCATCTACGCTTTATTTGCAAGTAAATTTTGCAGAAAATCCAACGTACACACAATTCTTTAGTATTGGCATACATTTAGTGAGTGTACAGATCTCAAGGTACAGATCACCAATATAATTATATATTGATTTACTTATTTGAATAGATAGCTAAGATGCCGAAAGTGTGACCCACTTTTAGAGGGCACTATTGCCCGGTCTCTATGGAGAAATATTGACTGGCTGATTTCGGCTCTCAGCCAATCAAAATGCAGGATTTTCTGATGGGCTTACATAATAGTGAACACTTACGTGATGTCATTTTTTAGTTTCTGATACACAGAGTCAGACATTTTGAACATTCCTAATTTGGGGATAAGGTCCTGTGATCAGAACAGCGAAATTTCTTTACATTATAGCTTGCATGTTCCGTGTACTCTAGAACCGTACACTTCTATAGCTGCATGCTACGCTTATCGCTTATCGTAGTGATGCTACATTTGGCCACATTATTGATTATTTTCACTGACGAGCGACAAAACACATGGTCAGGAAACAAGTCAATGATATTTAGATGTAAACGTTCCACGCGACAGTCCATTTTAAGGGCCAGGGTGGTCATAGACGACAAAACGCGTGTCGCGTGGATTGATATCATTTCAATCCGCATGACACTAGTTTTGTCATCAGCTTGCCAACGCGTGATGAGGAAACAGCCAGAAGAAATAACATTGTACCAAACCATACGACAGGGGACAAATCGCGTGATGAGCAAACGCACACTAACTACAAGGCTAAGATATATAACAAATTACATGTATAGCCTATAACAATGTATTACGTTCACTTCTAAACCTTAAACGTGACTGTAGTATTTCTAATTTCATGGTAAAAAACAAAATTTTTAGCTTCCAAGAATTAATGAGAAAACGAATATTTGGCTTTAGGGAGAGAATTTTTTAAAACAAGTAATATAATTGTTAACTTAATTACCAACTCTCTTGTCTTCTTTACTAATACTATGAATGTTAAATGGATTAGTATTTTTTATCTCAATTGTTATATACATTGAGTTTTACTATTTTCTGTGTTATACATGTTATGTTTTTACCGTTGTTTTTTTTTCCCTGTTTTTAAATTGTAAATATTGCTTTATATATTTTTATATGGAATGTACTTCATGTAATATTGTGAAATAAATAACTAAAAAAAAAGAAAAAAAAGAGATAAATGTGATAAAGATAAAACATACTTGCACAGCTCCAGACTCCATGTTACTGAAAATAAATAACAACAGTTATAGGCGATGGGCCAGTGGGGTTGGTGATGCTCAACTGAGGGCAGCTTATTTCGTTGTGATTTTCTTGTAGACATATGTCTCAAGCTATGGGAAATGGATGATAACAATGCACAAGTGGTGGCTTTTGTCTGTTATCACCTTTTATGTAACTACCTATGCCTCAAGGTTTTTCAGTAACTGATGATATGATGAAAAATGAAGTCAATCACTCATTATATTCCTATTTTACTGTATTTTGTATAATGAAAAGTGACCACAAACCCCACAGGTACAATTTGAGTGCAGAAATACATCACAACTCCAATATTTGTAGCAATTATCACAAAAATGAATGAAAAATGGCTTCGGTTTTGACATTTTTATGTCATACAAATGTCTCTCAATTAATAATGAAAGATGATCAAAACTTCAATTATTTTTTAAAATCTTGCCTAAACATTATGCCAAACGTATGAATACATAGATTGCATACATTGTCATTTATTATTCCATATAGAGCATTTGTGGTTACCCCTACCCCTGAATCGTCATTTTCATAAAAATGTCATAAAATGTAACATTGTGACTAAAATATTTGAAGTCCATATCATCTTTCATTATTAATTGAGAGACATTTGTATGACATAAACATCTCCAAACCGAAGCCATTTTTCGTTCATTTTTGTGATAATTGCTACAAATATTGGACTTGTGATGTATTTCTGCACTCAAATTGTACTAAACCAAATTCTGCTAAACCAATGAAATCGCTGGTAGAGTAAGGGTTAATAGATCTTTTCTTGTCAAAAACAGCAACATTTTAAGAGACATTAAAATAAGTATTTTGACATTATGTCATTTATTTTGTATTCATGTTTGCTAACTTGACTAACTATAAAACAATTACCGTATAATGGGGAAAAAATAACAATAGAATATATCTTCTTTGCAATATAAAAATGTATCATGAGAAAATAATATATATGTTTGTATTTCTATTTTGTAACCATGTCTCTGCCTGTATCCACAAGGAATATTCAGACACTGTATTCCTCACTGGTTGTGGGGACTTCCATCCCTACTATTCAATAGTGCCTACTCCATCATGGAAATTTTTTAGGTTTGTGACATGTTTTGCTGTCAACCAGATTTACTTTCAAAGATTTTATATATGTTTTGCCATCTTATTGTTATTTCAGTATTATTCTATATTTCTTTGTTTGTTAGATAAATCATTATCCTTTAAATGTCCAAATAATTAAATGATGCCATGTTGTAATTTGCACTGGATATTTTGTTCACTTCAAGGAAAACCACCTACTTCGATAGTATTCTCGCACCCGTGGAGTCTCGTTTAGAATCTTCATCAGCTCTTGGGCCTGGATCGCATTGTAACGCTGAAAACAACATTATACATGATCATGCATGTATACGGCACTATTCTATTTGAAAAATTGAAAGACAATTTGCCACTTTTGGAGTTGTCACCGTACTAGTATGTACCCATAAACATATTCATGCAGATATGAAAATGATTGTACACCACACATGGCTCATACACTGATTACACAATTCATTACCCTCTTTTATGTAAAAAGTAACGAAAACTACTGAAAGATATCAATTATGCCAAGCTATAAATGTACAGAAATTTAGGCAAATGTATTATATAATGAAACTAACTTTGCCATGAGCGAAATATTGGAAGTTTTGCGCGATGTACACTACTGTCACCGTATAAGGACCACAGTAATTATAGAAAATTCCATTGAACTCAACCAGTTTTCGCGTTATACGCGTAATTTCCAGAAATTACTGTTAATCAGCGTAAATTCCAGAAATTACTGTTAATCAGCGAACTGAAATACCCGTAAATAGTGTAACAAGTTTATTGCTGAATTTTCGCTCAACTATAGAAATTTCTTGCCTTTCTGACAACACCAAGCACAACATGATGAGAAGGTCATTCTCTTTATATACTATGCTGAATGCTGCCTGCATAAATTCTTGTGTCTGACCACCTTATAAACCCCAAACACGTACACCACATTTGAGAGCAACATAATCTCAACTCAGAAATGAATCTCTACATACAGAATTTAGAAATGCTTCACACTATACAGATTTACTGCAAATTTTACTTCTACACAACCCACATACATGCAGTACAATACTTTCCTATTTTAAACCAGTCTTGTCCATTATGTTCTCGAGTACCTAATGGACAAAACTAGTTTAAAATATAGATGTATACTGCTGCATGTGTGTGGATTGTATATGGGTAGATTGACACAGAATCTGTACAATGTGAAGACATAAGGCATAAGGTATGCAATTTTCCCCCATTGCTCTGGGGGTGCATTGTGCTCAGACATGGTGTAAATGTTTGTGCTATGCATGTGGTCAGACACACACATTTCTTGAGTCCAAATTGGGCATAGTTTATATAGATGGGCATGTATGATGGGTAAATAGCTCACTCCAGATGCCTTGGTGGCGACTTTTCCCCGACAGGGTTAGAAAAAGTCATTGAAGATGGGGTTTAAACACGCGATTTTGTCGTAAATTGCGTAATATGCTGAAATACGGAAAATTCAGAAAATATGGGAAATGCTGCGAAATTCGGGAAATACGATGGGACATCCCATGAATATGGACAATTCGGTACATGCAGTTAGAAATTTCAGTAATTACTCGTAATCTGTGTGATTTCCAGAAACGAAAAATATGGTAATACTTTTACGGAAATAACTGCGGTCCTTATGTACTGTACTACAGTACTGTAGGCATTACTGGATGCACCCTCTGATCGTTCATAGTATAATCATAATGGAGGAAATCAGCCAAACCATTTTGAAAGGGCGTGGCTTGGTAAACGTGGGGAAGTTGGCGTTATCACTTATGTATGTCACAGATAAACTATTTTCCATTGGTTCTGTACCAAAATTAGCTATAAACATTCATTATAAATACCTTTTAAACGTTGAAATATATGCAACTTCTTGCATGGTTCTAGCGCACAGTGAGGAGCACAAGTCTAAGGTATTGATCGGTATTTGCTGCTGGCAAGGCTTTGTAGCACGCATAAGGGCGGGAATAGGGACGTTTTACGCCATGTGTAGACTTCTTAAAACAGCTAACACTTTTTTTTACATGAATCCATAAAGCCTGTTATTGTGCAATAAGGGCCCATTATCGCCCTACTTCCGCATTTAACTTCCACGCGCAATTCTCATCCATGTACTAAAGCGTTTTATGCATAATCAATATTTACAATTTTTGCACATCAATTACACAACTATAGTAAGACAAAATTACCTGGGATTTCACAGAATCAAATATCCATTTGAATTCATCTTCTGTTTGGAAATTCATAGCCTAAAAAAAATCAAAACAACAAAATTTACAAAGGACTGTCACATATACTAGATAAATGTAATACATGGCATTACCAGAAAGTTAACTTTATGTAAAATATTTGAATAGCACCATCATCCAAATGCTATCCCCATCAAGTCAACAGTAACAATTGAGCCAAAATATGCAGATGATATCACCTATGCATCAACATCGAAACCATACATTGACAACATCAAAGAAACTATTCCATCAAAACTGAAAATGTACAATCTGGGTGTCACAAAACAGAAGAATATACAATTCCAGATGCACCAGACATAACTATGAATATAAGCCGGAAAACCTGCAAACTGCTAGGTGGCATCATTGACACTGAAAGTGACATAAAACGCAGAAAAACCTTTGCAATGTCTGTCCTCACCCAACACAAAAAGGTTTATCACAGTAAAAACCTCTCAATAGACCAAAAGATCAGACACTACTGAATGTACATAGAATCTACCTTATACAACTGCGAACTATGGACACTAAACACTACTCTATCCGACAAACTAGATGCCTTCCACAGACGCTTACTCAGATATGCAATAGGAATCAAAAACCCTAAAATCATCAAAAATGAAGTCATTTATGAAATCACAAACCAGATAAAAATAAGCAAAACAATACAATCAAGGAGACTGTCATGGTTCGGACACTTGATGCGTTTACCAGCAGAAACACCAGCTAGAATAGCCTTCAATGAAGCAATCAAACCAACAAAGAACAAGAGAGGCAGACCAAAAACATCCTGGCTAGACACTCTACAAAAAGACTTTAATGAACTGAAAATCAACATCAGCATAAAAGACATAAATAATATTCCAAAACTGATCAAACTATGTGCTGACCATACCTCCTACAAGGCAATGACAAAGACATGTTGCTGTATGCAGGGGAATCCTGCGAGGACAGACATGTCTTTAACCGCTCATGATGATGATGAGCACCATTTTCAAAATTTTGTTTGCAGGTATTAACATGTTTAAAAACTAAAAAACTAAATAAATATCTATGCTAACAGAGTTGAGCTTAACCCCCCCGTTCCATGGTCGTTACCTATTAGCAACCTAAAAAAGTCGTGGGTATTGACGACTAAGTCACGACAAAATGCACATTTTTGGCGGGAAAAAATTTCTCCTGATTCCATGGTCGCCATAGGTTACGACTTGGTAAAGACTGGTGAAGACTAAATCTCAGAAATTGGGGACCTGCCACGGCGACTGCTTCCGACTTGGTGACGACTTGAGGAAGACTTGATTGGAACCACATCCCGACATGGTTAAGACCTGATGAAGACTAGGTTGAGACTTGGTTGCGACATAGCCCCGATGATGGTGATGTGGTTAAGACCTGGTAAAGACCTGGTAAAGACTAAGAAGACCTGATTGTGATTAGATCTCGAGTAAGTAGAGACTTGAGGAAAACTTGGTCGTGATCTTGGGTCAATATAGTTTAAAAGCAGTATACCCCATCCATCGTGCCAGCTCCCGTTAGTATACAGGTCTGTGACAGATTAAAGACACCCCCATCACCTTCCTCCCATCGTCATATGTGACAGTCACATACTCACTACATGTATATGGCAATGATTGATCCCTCTAATATCCCTCGCCCAGCTACTGCTACCCCTGGTATACACGTGCGGAACAGATTAAGTATTACACACTCCACTACTCTTTCTTCCGCTGCCACCATCCCCCTCTTCTCTCCCTAACCCTCTAGATCTCTACCTCAGCAGCCACCAGACTTTGACCTGGGGTGACCCAGTGCACCTAATTGTGGTCAGGTGGTGGTGGTGAAAATAAGGCAGAGGTTAATTGGTCAGTTAGTTTGCATAGGGTTGAAGTCTGGTGCGACCACGACCGACCGCGTGGGGAACAGGAAGCAGAGGAGACAATAGGTAAGATGAAAGGAGAGGGCGGGAAGAGGTAGGAGTTTAAACTGTTACCAGACAGGGTTGGGCCTGTAAACTGCCTGTGGCAGCGGCAGCCAGGGTACGGTCAGTACCTGAAGTGAGGTGGGCGGAGCTTAATGTTCCTGGTGGTGCTACTACTATCATGTAATCTCCCAGTGCTGGGGTGCAATCTTAAAAATCTGGGTGTCTGACGCACAGGGTCAGGTGTTATCACTGGTCCCGGGCCAAGCCGGGCGTGTGCAGGGCGGGGTCGGCTGAGGTAAGGGCAGGCAGGACTGTTGACTGTCTTGGCTGCGCGTGTGTATATACTCCAGGAAGGCGGCAAAACACCCGCCACTATGAGCCTGGATGTCCCGCTGTGTAGCTCCTGATGATCAGGGATGTGGGACAGGGGAAAGGATGGGAAGAGAAGAGCATTTAATGTGTTACGGATCTCATCTGTTTCAACCCGAGCAACGCCGGGTAAACAGATAGTAATTGTATATATTTATGTTTATAAGTTTATCACATATCCTATGTACTTTTATTAAAGAAGTTATTTCTAGCAGCCAAAGAATTTTTCTTCCAGCCAGGCATTTTCCTAAGTGTAGAAAACTAATAAATAAATTAAAAAAAATGTGTCTTGTTTTATTTTTTGTTCATCCAGATTTTTTATAATAAATATTTTAATAATTTATAATTATAGTAATTACATATGGAAATTGCCCGGCGTGGCGTAGGATTTGATCTTTTGAACTTCGCAGCTCATGAATTATGCATGCAGAACATACTGCAGAGAGTTCCGACAGCAAACGCTTGGCGTTCCACGTGAACATTGAATCACAAACAAATATTGAATGGCAGGTGGTTTGCTTACAAAGTGTTTTCTTCTAATTTTTTCGAAATAACTTTCCTTCAAACGAATTATAAAATTTGATGATATTACTAAAGCATGCAAACAGACATACCTTACCAGAGAGCAACAATAACCACTCATGTCAGCAGAGTGATTTTGAAAAATCTACGAGTATTTCGTAGATCTATAGATCTAGACTATGGGGGAGGACTTGCGAGTCACAATGTGGCGCCACGTTGTGTTTGTGTAGTAAATTAAAAGCGATGATTATAAAAAGATCCAGTCATTATCAAATTATCAGATTAAAGGATATACAAGGTCTATGTCATTGAAATCATCCTCCCAAATTTCAAGAATTTTGGAAATGTGGTTTATAAGTTATAGGATATTATGTTGCCATTCATTCAAGTGGGAGCTAGACCGTTCGTTCACGACTAAGCGTCATAAATTACCCACAAATCCATTCGGCGGAGAAAAACAACAATGGCTAAAGTTTTATCGGTATTTGTGCAAATAAATTCACTATATTTTGGTATACACTTATTTGATTATATGTTTTATATGTGATAAAGGAAGTGCATCTTATTATGAAAGAGGCACATACTAACTGCAAGTTTGGTTCATCAAGAGAACTGTGAGAAGACCGGGAAAATCCTTTTAGATAAGATTTGAGGTAGAGCAAGCACCTTTAAAAGTGTTCACTCGATAAACCTTTGTCATTCTATGTCTAACATGTGATTATCTCACTTGGGTAGCATCATAGGGGTAGCCTCATCGATAACTTTGTGTAAAATGAACCAAACTCTAGACTTTTCCTTCGCTACCACATCGTTATCAGGTCGCAATCAGGTGAAAACCATTATTTTATGGTGTTATCTTGGTTAAGACCTGGTCGACACTGGTAAAGACTTGATAACAACTTGGTAACCCCCCATTCCACCGTCGCTAGCTAGTCGCAACCTGAAGAAGTCGCGGGTATCAGAGACTGGGTTACGACAAAATGCTGATTTTTGGCCCCAAAAAATGGTGTCCCATTCCACCGTCGCCAAATGTTCACGACTTGGTGGAGACTAAATCCCCGGGCGACCGTGAAAATCCGGGACCTGCTTGGCGACTGGTGGCGAGGCGAGGAAGACTTGATTACGACCAGATCTCGACATGGTAAAAAGTAGGTAGAGACAAGGTAGGAGACTTAGTAGCGACATGTCCGTCATCATGGCGATGTGGTTACGACCTTATAAAGATCCTGGTTAAGACCTGGTCTTGACCAGGTTTTTTATTTAATCGCCACCAACTCACCACCAAGTCCTCATCATGTCTTTATCTAGTCTCCATCTAATCTTTATCTACTCGTTACCTACGTTGAAGTGGCGATCTGCTCCCGACCAGGGAGACTTGATAACATGGTAGAGACTTGATGAGGACATGGTCTCGAGTAGATAAATACAAGGTTTCGAGTTGGTTACGACTTGGTGGCGATCTTTTATTGATTTTTTTTTAGTCGTAACCAAACACCAGCGACTTTTTTAGTTGAGCTGCATGTCTGTGCAACTAAAAAGTCATGACTTCGCGCCGGTGCACTTTTTTCGAAACTAGATAACGAGTAGCTCCCAACCTTGGAGACTAGATGAAGACATGGTAAAGACATGGTAGAGACATGGTGGCGACCATCAAGTCTCTATCTAGTTTCGGTACTGGTCGCGACGATTGGAATGCTAGGGTAATGCAGTGTTGAAAATTCATGGGGGAAAGTTGTCAGACATTAGGGCAAGTAACCATAAAAAGTTGCCCTGAATGAAAGTTACTTGCCCTGACGATATTATGCAAAAAGGGTGAGAGGGCATCATCTTGATAAACAATTTGAAATTGCATGGTCTTGGTTGCAATTTGTGGCTTTTCATATGAAATATATCCCATTTGCAATGTTGATAATTTAACAAAACACATAAAAATTAATTGACACAGTGTATCGAAGTCAATAAGTAAAGTTGGTTTTGAACACAATAGTGATTTCAATGTTGAAAATTAATAGCAGAAAGTTGTCTGACATCAGGGTAAGTAAATCTAAAAGTTACTTGCCCTGGACAAAAGTTACTTGCCCCGGGCGGATAGCTATTTCCAACACTGGGTAATGACTTGGTAATGATTTTTTATTGATTTTTTGAGTCCCTAGCAAACCAAGGTGACTTTTTTAGTTCTGCAGCATGCAGCGGAACTAAAAAAATCACAACCAATCGCCGGTTTACCGGCGACGTTTTTGGAAGACTAGGTAACGACTATGGAGACTAGATAGCGAGTTGGTAAAGACATGATACCGACTTGATGGCGGCCACCAAAAAATAACAAATCGTTATCTAGTTTTCAACCAGGTCCCGACCATGGAACGGGGGGTAAAACCAAATTGATTACATTGAGTATCAAGTTGAGATGATACATGTAGGTGGCTAAATAAGTGTAGCCTCCAAAGTAATGGAACTAGTCTTATTTAGCCACCTATCAACTCAACTTGATACTCAATGTAATCAATTTGGTTTTAAACTCAAACATGGTACGGACATGTGTACTTTTGCTCTTAAATTTAAGATTAAACGAGGACTTACCGATGTTTGATCATAATTCTGTGAGGCGATCTTGTGTGAGGAGAAGTAATATGAGATGACGCTATGTCACGTGACTTCAGTAGTTCAGAGAGTTGGAGGGAAATGAGGAGGAGAAGTGGCAATCGGGATTGGCGTTAGAGGGCATATTACTTCTCCTCACACAAGATCGCCTCACAGAATTATGATCAAACATCGGTAAGTCCTCGTTTAATCTTAAATTCTGTATCGGCGATCTTGTATTTCGTCGAAATAACATGAGAGTTTTAGAGACTCATTTTCCTCTAACTAAATCAATACTCAACACATTCTTATGCTAAGCTATTTATTTGTACTAATATTTCTACAGAACCATGACCATACAAAAATAAGGCAAAACTTCTAAACAGTGTATACTAAACATCAAGACCATTTTAACTGGCCACGGGCCAGCGGCTAAATCGACCCCTGTAGATACATGTTATAGCTATGCTGTTCGAAATTCTATTGTATACAACGATATAATATAAAGACTAAATGTTGTGTTTCAAACCCTATTCTATAGGTATTCTTTTTATACCTATACTATATCTGAAGGGCAAATTTCTTGAATTTGTTCATGAGCACAAATACAATCTTGTATACAATCAACAAAAATATTTAATATTGTTTTGAACATGTACCCACTACCGGTATACATGTTCAAAACAAATATAGACTTTTTAATACGGTAACTTGCAAAAACATATTTTCTTTCATGAAAAGACTCCATACTTCTGACAATCTAATATTAGTGGTAATTGTTCAGAGTAGTTTCCATTTGTTTAATTCACTTTTATCAAAGCGATGGACGAAGTTAATTTACATACCGAAATCTTAAACCAATGTTAAAATTGGTTTTGTAAAGAAGTATTTTTGAGCCAATATTGAGAAAATGTGTTACACCTATGTATTGGTCTTGGTGTGAAGTTGATACACACGCAAGAACTTCACCAAGTTTGTTTGTACATGTATATGGCTTCTACGACATAATTTTAGTATTGGGCAGAAAACTGGTTACGTTACCCTACTATCATTGCATTTTAAATAAATTTGATCATTTTATAGTTTACTCAGTATATCTCAACAAGATGGCACACAAGAAGGAAATGAGAAAATCAACATGAATCCATTTCATATTTACCAGTTACTATTCAAGCTAAACTTAGAAGTCATAAATATTAAATAACCAGAATTGGAAGGCCAAATACTGATGAAAAGTGTGAAAACTGCGTTGTACGCTCTTTACTTGTCTGTGTGTGTGTCTGTGTGTGTGTGTGTGTGTGTGTGTGTGTGTGTGTGTTTTTTCTCACCTGCCAGGCATTCATTTGGTAGACATTCTGGTGCGTGTTCTGAGCATAAGCACCATAGAACTGACTGTTGGCGGCTGGGGGCGCTTGAGGGTGCAAAATCCTATCCATAAGAATTTAATAATTTTATTGAACCTCCTCACTTTGGAAATGAATCTCATATTCTGATAAAAAAATCTTTGTTAAAAGATAATAGACATCAAATTGTCCTCACCCCATGCTTTGTGCCTGTTGTTGGAAATTACCACCAAAGTTGATTTGAAAACTCATTTTGCTTTGGGCCTTTTACTGATTTCTGCAATGAGTACAAAAATTATTTTAAAAAAAAATCAATTTAGTTCTTTAGTAGAGGTCAGTCTGACAATGCGGCTTTTCAATATATAAAATTCACCCTAATTCTTTTTAAATGAACTTCCGTGAATTTGCATCTTTCTTGAATTCTAGTAACAACTAAAATCAAAGAAAGTATCGATAAAAGTTATTATGACGTCAGGTCCATTTAATTCTAACTTTACCAATCCTTGTTTTCAAACCTGCACTACTTTTAAACAAACTGCCTTATTTTTGGTTCTCTAAACTATCAATGCATCCCATCGTTACTGAAGCCCCATCCACACCGCTATGACTATATGCGAAAGTATGCAATGCGACAGTCGAAACGCGTCGCATAGAAAAATTGTAAAACTTTCTGCATACGAAGGGCCTGTCAACACTACTACGTCAGTTTTTCGTATGTTTCATAAACTAAAGCAGCAACTGATAAACAATACCAAGATCAATACCGTTTTAACATTATTGATTTCACTGCATGCATTTTGTCGATAAATATAATACCAGACATATGTAAACGTATAACATTGTGATGTTAAATCGGTTAAGACGACTGACCAGTTGTGTCGCACCAACACAACTATTGGCAACTATATGCGACCCGCCTTGACTATGACTGAGCATGTTCAGTCCATCTTGTATCATTCTTTTAACTCTGCAAAGTAAAACTGTCTTTATCATTCAGAAGATGTTTTAAAGTTTCTGGATTAAACACATTATTAACACAATAACATTTTGTTAGGAGCACAGAAACTGTATATGATGCACCACGCAGTAACCCGGATTACCGTGATACCCAGGCCCATGAAAATAATTAAAAATTCATTTTTAAGCTAATTAATTATTTTTCTTCCAACATCAATACCCCGGCATGCTGTGATGATTAGTATGTCGTTTGTATTATTAAAATTGCACCAGAACAGTCAAAATCACAGCAAAATGAACACAAAACTACGTTTGGGTGTATAGAGAGTACAATCGTGTATTTACAATTGTGCTTAAAATACGCTGATCGTGTGAAAAGCTGTTATGTCACTAAGTACACCGAGATATCACAGGGAAACCAGGGCATCACGGCAAGCCAGGCTGTGCATTTCATGGCACCCCGGGGTATTATCCGGACCCCGGGTTACGGCGTGGTGCATCATATGATGCGCCCAATTGCGCAAGAAGAAGCCAAGTCAAAAGGGCAGTGTGCCCCATGAAACGTAGCAAACATAAACATACATTTTCTGTGCTCTTCCAAAATGTTAAAATGTTAGTGTATTAATGTAAACTGTTTTTGTTAGTTTCTATCGCTACTGATTTTGCTGTTGCAGGCTTATACACAATGAGATCTATCAACAAAATTATATACTATATAATTATATGATATTATATATATCACTATATATTTCCTAGTTTTGTCTCTCCTGAATTGCTCCCGTGGTAATCAAAACATGCATAGATTACTCTTTAAATTGCTCCTGTGGTCTAGTCTAGTGGCGGACAGTCTATACAGTAGCCCTACAATATAGGCTACATGTAGAGCTGAGTTAATACCCGGTATGAACTAACATATGCTATATATCATACGGTTATCTATACCATAGACCTATAGACTATACTAGTGGTCACTAGTAGTCAGCAGAATCATTGCCAGAAAACAGGTGCGTCCACTAGTGACTAGATCTGGTGGATGCACTATTTTTTTTAGTGCAACTGACAACTGTCATCAATGACTGACGACTTGAAAAGTCTGACTGTTATTATTTATGTCTACTACTTACACTAATTACGTCTGCTATTTCAAATGTGCTTAATATTGTAAATTAACAACAAAAAAGCAAAGTTTGGTCGTTTATAAGGAAACAGCCTTCACCTTCGTAACTGCTTACTCCATACATACTAAACTATTTATGTTTTATTCCATAACTAAATAAAAGTATGTAAAATAGCTATGTCGAATCTCCGAACAGCGTGAGAACTGTAAAAATTCATGAAATATTATGACTGGAGATTCAAAAGCATCAAACATGGCTACTTCCGGAGAGGACAACATGATTAAAAATTCTGTTGATTTAGCAAGCCGTACTACTCAAGGAGGCACCATACAAACAGATTCCAGCCGTCCTAATAATCTTCAACGCATTGCTCAAAAGAAGCAACAAGTTAGAAATTTTCCATGGACAAAAAAGCTGGAAAAATTAGCAGTATACTCATCTTGCAAGGTGCGTCCAGTACTACTACTATATAACCATAACAAAGAAGCCCTTTCAGCGTTTGGGTACAGCTACCGTTATTTGTTATTTGTAGCCTCCAACTTTGGGCTGAAATTGTCATTCCTACGTCTGTCTCATAGATGGGGCGAGAGGAGCGAAGCCTACATCTATGCAGTAGAGCATTGCAAAGCCAGTTCGTGCACACACCCATTACTTGTGTTATTTAAATAATAGAGCTCTGCACACCCAGTTCGTGTGTTATTTAAATACAATTGTTAGGCTCCAAACAATTAGCACACAATATTTCTACTTTAAACATTATTGCTATCCCGGTGCCAAAGTGAAAAAATAAAATTTCTAGTAAAATCTAATGTAAATGAACATGTTCAAATCCCTGATTATCGCCACGCACGAACTGGGTGTGCATGCAACGAATTGCACCATAGATCATATAATTTTAATGAATCATAACAACTGTGTTTATCATTTGACAATATAAGTAAGTAGCTGTTGCGTGTCTTATGATGAGTATTGTTTATTAAACGAGATACTTCTATGAACATTTATTAGGCTATTTGTACAGGCGGGTTATGACGTCACTTCTGAGAATTTAGAACTACCGTTCTGGGAACTAGATCGTGACACGTCACACGTAACATCTCCCTTCGTATATAGAATGAACAAAAGTGAAAAATGACTAACTTAACTACTTGGATTTGGAACTGTTCAAAAAATAAATATAACATAATAATAATATAATTCAAATTGTGTACATATGACATACAATTCATATAGCATGTGAAAATTCAGTCACGTCTAGTACATGAAATGACACATGTTCGTATTCGTTGATAACATACAATTGGTTCATTCACATCCATAGCCTGATAGATACTTTCAGTCCACTTTGATTATTTACTCATCAATTCTGTTTGATTAATCTCATAGTCTGTCCGTGCTCGTAGTGTCCGTATCACTCCATCTCATTGATCAGTCGTGGGTATTAAACATGCACCCTCCCATATCTGGACTTGGGCATCTCTGGCAAAGTTGATGTTGTGGTCTCTAATGATGCTGCTGTCTGGTCACTATTTGGTGCTGGGGCGTCCTCGTGTCCCTCGCTGTGTGACGCTTCAGGTACACCTGTTGGTGTTGTGTTGTTGGAGTCATCGTCCTCTGGGTTGTAGATGCGCCTTGATAGCCTGCGTCTTCCTACCATGCTTGGGCTAGTGTGCGTTGAGACTGAGGGTCTCGCTCTCAGATGGCGCCTGTTCCGTACATATATGCGACCATTCGCCGCAACTTCATAAGATCTCGTGGTCAGTGGTTTTATTACTGTTCCCTCCTTCCACTCTCTGCTTCCATTGATGGGCTGCATTACGGTTTGTCCACTTGTCAATGGTTTTAGGTCACAGCCTCTGGAGACACTTGCCCCCTTGTGTCGCTTGAGCTCTTTCTTTTGCTGTTCTGATTCATCATCTTGTGGGCTAGGCTGGACCTTGCTGTGTATTAGGGACAACATGGACCTGGTCCTTCTGCCTAGCAATCTTTGTGCTGGACAAGTGCCCATACCCTCGGTGGGTGTATTGTAGTAGTTCAGCAGACCTTTGTAGGGATCTTCTCTCGCAGTCTTGCTTTTTCTGAAGATGCGCTTGATTATTTTTACTGCTGCTTCTGCTGCACCATTGGCTTGGCTGTTCCCAGGACTCATTGTGTCATGATAGAAGCCCCAATCCTCACTGAACTGTTTGAATTCTTGCGCAGTAAACTGGGTTCCATTGTCGCTGACCAATGTGTATGGACTGCAAAGTGCTTCTTGAGTGTTTGACTGACTTCTGCACTGCTAGCATATCTGAGTTTGTCCACTTCTATAAAATTGCTGTAGTAGTCAGTGAGTACTAGATAATCATCACCTCCCCAACTGAGCAAGTCTGCCGCAAGTTTTCCCACGGTCGCTTGGGGATTTCAGTGATCACTGGCGTCTCTTTTGGCTGGCTGTCACTGAATGTTGCAGATGTGCTGCAGGCTTCGACATATTGCCTTATTTCTGAGGTCATTCTGGGCCAGTACATGACATCTTTAGCAAGACGTACGCATGAGTTTATACCCATGTGTCCCGTGTGCACTCTTTTCTTCATCTCTTTCTTCATGTTTTCTGGTATAATCACGCGCTCTTCCCTCATCATGACCCGATTTGTAACTGTGAGCTCGTCTCTGCAGCTGAAAAATGGCAGTAAGTTCTCAGGTACTTGCTTTCTTTCATCAGGCCATCCTTTCTGGATCATTTCCCCCAAGGCATTCAGTGTTGGGTCCTGTGCCATCTCATCTTTAATTACTTGCATTAGTCTGTCCTTTATTGGGTAGTACACCATATTGCTTATGATTTCCTCTCTTGTGACATGCTCTATTGGGGCTCTCGAGAGTGCATCGGCTGTCGGAATCTGGGTCCCAGGTTTATAGACAATCCTGAAGCTGTAATTCTTTGCTAACAGTAGCATGTTCTCGAGACGCCTTGGGGCTTTTGCGAGAGGCTTCACTGATATGGCCACCAGTGGCTTGTGGTCTGTGATGACCGTGACATCTCTGGCATATGTGTAGTGGTGGAACTTTTCCAACCCATAAACTGCCGCTAACATTTCCTTCTCAATTTGGGCATAGCGCCGCTCAGTTTCTGTTAGAGCTCTGCTGGCATACGCAATGGGTTTTCCTTCTTGTAGTAAGACAGACCCTATACTGTACTCGCAGGCATCATTCTCCAATGTTAGCTCCTTTTCCGGGTTGTAAAATGCAAGTACAGGGGCTTTTGTTAGCATCTCTTTGACTTGACCACATGCTCTTTCAGCATTCTGACACCAGTTGAAGGGCACATCTTTTTTAGAAGGTTGTGCAGTGGCTGTCGGGTGGTTGCTAAATCTGGCACAAATTTGGCTAGATAGTTGACCATACCCTGTATTCTACTCAGCCCCGGTATGTCTGTGGGTCTGTCCATCTTGTTGATAGAATCTATTTTTGCTGGATCCACCTCTAGACCATTTTCGGAGATGACATGACCCATGAAGACTATTTTTGGGAGTCCTGTCTCCAGCTTCTTCTTGTTAAGTTTGATACCCTTCTTGGTGCATCTTATGAGGAAGCCTCTGAGATTTTCATCATGCTCAGCTTTTGTTTTGCCATGTATTATCACATCGTCAGCGATGCATAAGACCCCAGGGAGTCAAATGGAAGCTTAGGGTTGTAAAACCTGTCTTCAGCTATATCTATCGTTGGTAGAAATATGCTTGCTAAAAAGACGTGCCTACATCATGTACTTTTAGTACTAGTGTCACATTCGCAGCTTACAGAACACATTCTGAAGACTGTCTAGTTTCTTATTTTCACCATAATGAATAATGATATATACAGCAACAAGTCCATGTGGTGCTTTTAAGTCACGAACTTCCACATATGCATCGCCTGTCAAATTTCAACATCGGCACATACTCAGCAACAAGGCATAAAAACAACATCCATTATACGGCAATGCGGGTGATGTGAGAAATATCCTTTCGCCCATGACTTCATAATCGGTTTATAATTGATCCGACATGT
>CM032659.1:16067540-16102481 GCA_019095985.1 Streblospio benedicti
GCATACTTAGTTCAATTTTTCTGCTCTAAAACAGTCTCAAAATGGTTGAACAAAATATGTTTTCAGACTGATACATGTAAATGTAATGGTTGGAAAAATCCGGCTCCCGTGCCTACAACCCCTACCAAGGTTGATGCAGCCCAGACTTTAGCAGATGTTTCAGATCTGTGTAGAAGCTGTAATCATGCATTAGGTAAAGATTGAAAATATGTTTTCTTTAAATTCTTTTTTTCTTTAAAAGGTTTTCTGTTTGATATCGAATTCCACAAGAAGGTAAACCATCAATTTTGTTATTTTTACATAATTTAATGTTTCACGGTTATTGATGGAGAAATAATCATAATAGATTACACACAATTGTTTACCTTACATTTTTAGGAACCCATGTTTCTCACCTAGACAATATTGGGGAAGAAGAACTTAACAGATTGTTAGGAATCGTAGTAGATGTGGAAAATCTATTTATGTGTGTTACAAAAGAAGAAGATGCTGATACAAAACAAGTTTATTTCTACTTGTTCAAAGTGAGTTCAAAGTGTTGATAATTTTACAGATATCTACATTCATGTACACATGACGGAGCAGTATGAAAATTTAACCACTGTTAATTTTTACTGATCTTTTCAATTGATTAATTGTTCAACAATAAATTAAAATTTATTAGCTTAAGTACTTTAATGAATGTGCTCTATATTTGTTTAAAATACCGTTTCCAGCTTTTGCGGAAATGTATTCTTAATATGAGCAAACCATCAGTGGAGGGACCTTTAGGTAATCCACCATTTGAAAAGCCAAGTATTGCAAAGGTGAATATCTAAAATATCTGTACAAAGTTTAGATTCATCAGTAGAATATGAAATGAAATTTTTTAAAAAGTTTATTAAATTAAGATTTTATTCGGAATTTTTTGTGGCGTTCTGTTTCTGTTTTGCTCAATTCTTATAAGAAGACTTTGTTGTTTTGTTGGAAGAATAAATAATCACTTTTTTTTCTTTCATAGGGTGTTACCAACTTTGTTCTGTACAAATTTGGACATCTTGCACAGAAGGAATGGCAAACTATGTATGATCTGGCAAAGATGTTTTTACATTGCCTCAATCATTGGAAGTTAGAAACACCAACAATTCGAAATCAAAACTCTCAAAAAACTGATGATGGCTCTGTGTATAAAGTAAACTATACCAGGTAGACCCTTCAATGTGTTCAAAATACATATATGTATACGAAATACGTATTTCGTCTCTAGATCTACACTACAGTACTAAAGTATTGGACATGTTTTTTGTTTGTTTTTGTATTCGTACTGTGATTGACGTGTGCATGAGCATGAAACAGAGCTGTATTACAGCCACAATTAAAACAAATCATCCATAATGTACTAGTCCATTATTTCATAATTATATATTGACAGTTTCGACAACTGCTGTTGCCATTTTCAAAACATCTCTACGCATGTCAGTCACTCTGCACGACTTTTCGATCGTACACATGGGAGAGATGAAAGGTCCCTGATCATGACCTGCTTCTGTCCTTGTATCTTAATCGCTTCCTTGATGGTTCTTCAGAGCCACGGATAAGAGAAAAATCACACTTGTCCATAGCACGGGTATCCTGAAAACTATATCCGTCCTAACTAAGATTTAGACGTCCAAATCAATAAACTCCATGTAAATGCAATTGAAATGGTTATATGAGGTGACTGAGAATACTCATCCATAGGACAAGTATCTTGATATTTTTACCCGTCCAGACAACACAGATACCCGTCTCGGACGATAGGACGGGTACTTATCCGTGGCCCTGTTCTTGTTCTTCAGTCACTCTCTCTGTCCAAAACACTCACTTCCTCCAAGTCTATCTCATGATTGTTCTGGTTAACATGGTCCATGGTGGCACTCTTGTTCATTTGTGTTAGTGATTTATTTCTCACTGCTCTGGTGAAAGATGCCTTAGTATTCTGATCAACATCCTTTCCTTCATATGTTCTTTCACACGTGTACCCAGTTACCTGCCAGTTTCACCAACACATTTACAAGACTTACATGGAATCTTGTACACCACTTCGCATTTCTCAAGCTTTTCTTGTTTATCCTTAGGGTGAACAAGAATATTCCTTATTGTCGAGAAATGCAAAGTGGTGTACAAGATTCCGTGTAAGGCTTGTAAAAGTGTACATGTTGGTGAAATTGGTAAGAAACTGGGTACATGTGTGAAAGAACATATGAAGGACGTTGATCAGAACACTAACGGATCTTTCACCAGAGCAGTGAGAAAAGAATTCCTGACCCAAATCAACAAGAGTACAATCACGAATCATGTTAACCAGAACAATTATCATGAGATAGACTTGGAGGAAGTAAGTGTTTTGGACAGAGAGAGTAACTGGAGAACAAGCACCATCAAGGAAGCGATAAAGATACCAGGACAGAAGCAGGTCAGGAACAGGGACAAGGGGGCCTTTCATCTCTCCCATGTGTACAATCCAATTTTCAGCATCGGAATTCATGCGGAATGACCTTGACATGAGCAAAGATGTTTGGAAATGGAAACAGCAGTTGTCGAAACTGTCAACCAATGGAAGAATTTATGGTGTTGTGTTTTGTTAGTTTCCATTTTCAAAGGTGACCAATACCTTTTGTTATGGTCAGTGAACAGTCCAGAAACCTAATGTATGTAAATGTTCTTATTTACAGTTCCAAATTCACTGTTATTGTGCCCGAGCAACTTTACATTCGCACCAGTCACCAGGTTATTGACATATACGTCATACAATATTGCCTTTCTCAACTGGAGCATACAACACTTGCTACAGTTAGCATTGTGTTCATCCCTAACAATTAGCGTTACTTGCCTGACCTGTTCTTATTTAACGTAGTGTGCAACTTGTTGGGGATGAGTTTTCTCAACACTTACCACCAGACGATACCGAACTCACATACTAGTCTTATAACTAAGGGCATTTATGCTTGCAAATATCTTGAATACAGGCAAGGACTAAAATTTTGCTAGAAAACTGGCCATTTATCTGTGTCGAATTTTTGTATGTTGGATGTTGGTCAAAAAAAGCTTTTTAAAAAGTGACCAGTTTAGACTTGCACTCACTTGCATTGACTGATGAATCCCCGGCTTACTTGTGCAGGTGGCTGTGTTACTGCCATGTGCCTGCATTCTGTGACTCACTGCCGCGCTACGAGACGACCATCATCTTTGGCGGACACTGGCTACGTTCCGTCTTCCTCACCATGCGCAAGCAGCTGCTCGACAAGTTCCGTGCCGAGAAGGACAAGATGCCACCCGAGAAACGCACGCTTGTACTCACACACTTCCCAAGGTTTGTGTTTCCATATCAGACGAATAAGTTAACGCATTTTAGCAAACCTCGCCCGAAGCTTTCGCTCAAGTCACGACCTTTGTTGATAGCAGTTGTGTGGGTTTTTTTTCTTGTTTTTTTTTCCCATCACTTTTCACTTCCAGAGTCTGAGGTAGGGATTGTTAGGCGTTCAGTTTCTTAATGTTGGTTTTTAGGTCAGTTTGAAATTGAACAGCACTGACGCAAAATGCCCCAGGAAGAAGACATGATGATCATCCACATACCAAAAAATAAAAAATATAAAACTAGATCAAAAGTGTTCAAAGAACATGGCGTCGCTAGAGCAATGTTGATGTATAGGCAATTAAGATATTTACTGAAACGATGTATACTTAACAATTTAGAACTTTATGAATTTCAGAAGAAAACCTCAGAATGAATTTTCAGCGGTAACAGTTTCAAAGTATGTAATCAGCCACAAGTGACACTGTCTATATTACAATGGCTTTGTCATGCTAAATATTGATTTGCCAATAGCAAACAGCACGAAGTAGACTTTGGTGCTGATGAAATATTGATCCATGATTGTGCATTCAATAATAGTTTCGTCCCAGCCCCAACTTTGGCTGGGATAGGGACTATCTGTTTTTTGACCAGCAAAATTCTATGACCAACGATTTGAAGAATACTACTCAATTTTATTACCTCAAACTTTCCTAGACGAGACCAGGCTTTTTTTCATGTCTATATCACTTGTGGTTGATATAATATTTTTGCTTTCAATTTTTTCTGTTCATATTCTTTAAGTTGGTGTGTACATCTTGGTACGTTGGCAAGGCTTGACATTAAGCGTGGCCCTGGGCCAGTAGATTTGAAATCACGGCCACTTCGGGCCACTGGAATCCAAAGGTCATCCTTATCCTAGACTGCTTGCATTATTGATTTATTTGATTCTAGCATGGATCAATGTTAATGAGCACTAGCCTAATATTTAGATATTTGTTGAAATTCTAAACATTCATGTATGTACTAAGTTAGTAACATAATATTACTTAAAATAACAATACAGTTTTCATTGTAAATATGAAAAAAAAAACATGTTTTGAATTTGGGACACGACATCATGAATTCGGGCCACTAGATATTCAAACCTGGTGGCCCGAAAGTCATGTCAAGCCCTCGTTGAACCTTTTCGAGTTTGTGTGTGTAACGTACGTCTAATGAAAAAAAGCCACATCCACAAAGGCGCATTCTCACAAAGATTTACTGCATTTTGGTCAAAACTAACAAAGTTTAGTAAAAAATATGACAAGTTTCTTGTGTAAACGGATAAATCAACTTCATTTACTCCAGGCATGAGATTTTAATTCTGACTTATAAATGTGAGATTTGCAAGTTGACCCAAATGTTAGCAAAACAGAAGGCAAAGTTTGTGGTGAATTTGCCACTTAGTAATCAATGAAAAATATGTATTTTCCCCTATTAAAAACATACAAAACATGTACATAACATGTATCCAATTGCTGGATGAAGACAGTTAGTAAATGTGCAACCTTCTTGTGTTTATCGTATTAGTGGTGGGGATATTTACTGAAATTATGTATACGTTACAATTTAGAACTTTATGAATTTCAGGAGAAAACTTCAGAATGAATTTCAAGCAGTAACATTTACAAAGTATGTAATCAGCCACACGTGACATTGTCTATATTACAATGGCTTCGTCATGCTAAATATTGATTTACCAGCAGCAAATAACAAACAACACCAAGTAGACTTTTCTTCTGATGAAATATTGATCCATGATTGTTCATTCAATAATAGTTTAGTCCCAGCCCCAGCTTTGGCTGGGATAGGGACTATCTGTTTTTTGACCAGCAAAAACCTATGACCGATGATTTGAAGAAAATTACTCAATGTTATGACCTCAAACTTTCTGATCCCTCCAAGAATGAACCCTAGACGAGACCAGACTTTTTTCGTGTCTATGTCACTTGTGGTTGATATAATATTTTTGCTTTCAATTTTTTCTGTTTATATTCTTTAAGTTGGTGTTTACGTCTTGGTACATTGGACCTTTCCGAGTCTGTACGTGTAACGTACGTCCAACGTAAAAAAGCCACATGCACAAAGGCGCATTCTCACAAAGATTTACTGCATTTTGCTCAAAACTAACAAATAAAAGTTTGGTAAAGAATGTGACAAGTTTCTTGTGTAAACGGATTAATGAACTTCATTTAATCCAGTCATGAGATTATAATTCTCACTTATAAATGTGGGATTTGCAAGGGGACCCAAATATTAGCAAAACAGAAGGCAAAGTTTGTGGTGAATTTACCACTTAGTAATCAATGAAAAATATTTTTTTTCCCCTAAAATGTACAAAACATGTACATAATAACATGTATCGAATAGCTGTATGTGGACAGTTAGTAAATGTGCAACCTTCTTGTGCTTTATCGTATTCGTGGTGAGGAATCGAAATAATCAGAGGACACTTTTTACATTTCTCTCCTGCTGCCAAGTGCCTTATGGACTACTGGAGTGTACCTATACAGATACAGATAAACTTCAGTAGTCTATCTGTTCTAAATTTTGTGCTCAAGTGAGTACTTTTTCCGTTAGAATGTTGAAATTGGACCATAAATTGCCCTGTAGAAAGCACATTTTAATTGGTAACGTGCCCAAAATTGAATCACTTAAGTGTCGCCTCATCTTTTAGTTGTGTAAAGTTTGAACGAAATTGGTTTATCGGTAAACGCTCTAGCTTGTCCAGAGACATACATACTGACATACTGAGATACAAATGAATGAAACACAAGGCTTTCGCTTCAACTGCTGAAGCAACACAATAAGAGGATAGTAGACCAAGTATACCGGTAACTACTATTATGCCATGCATTTCAAAATGGACTTATAAGGTATAAAAATGTTAACCCAAATGTTCATATTATATAATTATTAATCCCTTTAGTACAGTTCATATTGTAGGCTGCAAGTATCATGTATAATGTCCATTTAATCTTATGATATCATAATATTGTATTTATATTTGATATGTATGGTTTATGAGAAAGTATACTGCTCTAGTTTTCTTTTTTCATTTGTATTGGAAGCATTTTTTTTATCCTCATAAAATTATGCTTTTGCTCTGATATAGATGTGCCATAGATTTTTTATTTTTTAGATATAGCGAACATGAAATTTCTAAAAGATTTATCAATTTTCGATTCATCAGATACACCAAACAGTTTTTTTGCACATCTTTCAGATTCCTTTCCATGCTGGAGGAAGAGGTGTACGGAGCCAACTCTCCCATTTGGGATCCAGAGTTTGCACAGAATCCAGTCACTGTGTCTATCCCCACCTCACAGCCATCTTCAGGCAACAGCACAGGTTTGGTCACATATGGTTTTTATAAGTGGGTTGTAAAGTCTTAACCAACATTACAATGAAAACTGGATAAATTTTAGGTTTTTTCTTTCAACTGGCAATTTTGAAGTATGAGTCATCTCTTATGCATTGAAAGATGATAGTTGAAATCTAAATATTGGTAGATTTAGCTACTTAAAATTTGTAAAGACTTGTCTTTACTCTAGCTATCTTAAACGCCAATAAGACCATGTGTAAATCCAATGTTGGCGATATTTTATATATATGAATGTACAACGTACCTTGAATAGATTAGAATGAAAGGTTTTATGATTTCCTGTAGAAGTTGTGTCTGTGGCTGCCACCCCATCAGCCGAGGCAGCAACGGCACCTGCTCCCGCTATCAACACCACAGACACCTCGTCCTCGCCACCTACTGACACCATGCCAACCAACACCGCCACCACGGCAACCACCCCAGCTAGCACAGCAACTGCAGGAGGAGGAGGTAAAGATAGCCTCGCTTATCGCATGCGCGGTCGCAATCTTGGCCAAGAATGCTTTAATGCCGCCGAAGCTGCACCAGCTACAGAGGCTAGCTATCCGAAAACTCGAGGTAATCATTGATGTGGGGCTTTTCGTTGTTCATTGTTTGGCAGCCATTTCAGTGTTGACTGTGCATTGATTGTAGGTAGTCTGCTGTGGTATTTTGTCATGCACTTTCCATCACCTTTTCCTGTATGTCATCCACAATGAATCCAAATCGAGGCTTATTACAGGAGTGTTTAAACGATAACATCTGTGAAGTTGTTAATGATTTTCTGGATTCGTCAATTGCTGCTTATTCGTTTTTCGTGAAATACAATTTACAGGTAAATCATTGTCCGATAATAGGCCTTGTTTTGGCAAGAAAGTCTTAGATAGTGACCATGTCCATAATTGGACATTTTTATGTTAGTGCATGTATAGTCACTCATTTAATTAAAGTTCAATTGGACATACACTTTTAATTTAGAGGAAACATTTTTTCTGAGCCTTAGTACCGTTAATAATCCTTTAGATGTAAATTTGAAGCTGTATTCTCGATAACAGTATTTGATGTGGTCTTTATTAATTGCTTTTTTAACACCTTTTATTGCTGTTTGTGAACAGCATACATTGTACAAGACTTTGTCAGTCAGTGGAAGAAACACCAACTCTCGCTGTCTAAATTCTAATAGCTGTTAATGGATCGATCTATTGACAATGGTTGGCTTAAATTGTCTTTCTATAATAGAATTGTCTTGCAGGCATATTAACGCGAGTTATTGGAACATTCACAATCTTTGGCGAATTTAGAAACACAGATTTAAACCTCTCGAAGCTGGAAGTAAATTCACCATATACCCCCTACGTGTTCAACTTTTTATTTCTTGAAAACTTCATTGCCGTGAAGTTTTGACAGGCACCAGTGTCACCACTCGATCACCCGACAAAAACATCATCCGTTTTGATAGAAATACTAGATTTCCAAGGTCCACACTTATTGGATAGTTTGCCAAACGGTTTGTGATTCGGTATCCAAGATACAATAAGATGGGGCATGGATGACGAATATGACAATTCTTCTTCAAATTCTTCAACTTTGTCACTCTTATCAAAAACCGGTATTTCCTGAAAATCAGCCTTGCTCAGCGCGCGTCGCTGATATAAAATCATTAAGAGCGCTCTTGATAAAGGCTAATGCGGGGTTCCTTAGCAGTGTCAACGTGTTTTGTGGCGCTTGAACCTAAGAATACCGCTACTAAGGCTCAAATTATATATCTGGATATGACGTTGATGAGTCTAGCTTCACATTTGTTTAAGGTCTCGATGAATAGCTGGTTTCACCAGGATTCCAACCATATGCGACAAGCCATAGTTTTGCGAACACAAATAAGAGTATTTCGCGGCTCAAAATTGCAGCAGATAATGCGTGTTTGGTGGGTAAATATTCGTTCACACTAATATAATTAAAATATTAACACTATGCTGCTTATTTACTTCTAGAAATGCATCGAAATGTCAAGGTAAAGTTGTTGTTGTTCACACGGAATTTGAGACTAGAACCACGAGTGTTTATATACGAATATGGCAGACAAACTCAAACTGTTTTTTCTGAAAACTGAGGCGCATATATGCGCCCTGGCACTAAAGGGACGTAAAATCTGAGGTGCATATATGCGCCCCGGCACTAAGAGGGTTAAAAAAAAATCTAGCTGTACTTATACCAGCGCTCCAGCAATTTTTATCATTTACTAAATATGCTGCTCAGCTAATCATTTTCAAATAATCTCACACAAATTTCTGTAGAAAAATATAGTCCCCTTTTGATCTGCAATTGTACGTAAATCGTCACTTGACATTTTTGTTCATGTTTTTGCGCCGTTCTTACGCCCTTTTGTAACAATGCACTTTCAGTTGTTGATTTAGTATTGCAAGAAAGACATCTAAGTCATTATTTTTCATAACACCTGTTTTAATATCAATTCTGACCAATAATCAGTTGCCGAGAGTGTTCAATTGATGTTTAAAACTGGTATAAATCTATACCAGTGTTTTAAAAGACAAGATCATTGATGTTCAAAAGCCAAATATTGATGGATGCAACAATAAATGGGACTGTCTGTATGGCATGCAGCATGCATGGTGATGGGAGACTGAAAATGTCACAGATGTATCTTGCCTGTTGTCACTTGGTTGTTTGAATTCCTAAACTTGTTGCCTTTTCCTCAAACTTTTACCTGTACTTGAAAAGCATAGAATTATGGCCAGTGACACAAATAAGGCACTGGTAAAAACTAAATTTCTAGTGGCTTGGGTGCACAAGGCAAACCTTGAGTACAGCCCTAACTGTTAAACTTATTTTCAGAAGATTTTGTGTTCAATTGATTTTTAGAAGATATTTTTAATATGAAAATATTTGCTACCCAAACAACAGGCAAGAGAACATAACATTTATGTTGGTGCTATTTCCCTGCATATTGATACATATTACATAATAACATAAACATTGGAAAGTCAGAAGAAAAAATGTTTGTTTTTAATGCCAGTGAATCTCGGGGATCTTTTCTAAGTTATATGTGATAGGTCCTCTAACAATCAAACCAATTGGTAAAAATATAATTTTCAAAATAGTATATTTGATTAAAGTATGGTGGACCGTTTTAACTCAACTTGAAGTGGGTAAATAAAACACGCCACTTAATATGTGAACATTTAGCTAGCAGAGGGATTTTCATATACATTGTTAAGATGGAAATGGCTATTTCCTTGATTTATCGAACAAGTCAACTTAACTGAGTTTGATATAAACAGGTCAAACTGTTATTCTCTTAACATTAGAAGAGGTCTGCTAGATATGCATATACATGTACAAACACAGGGCTGCCAAGTAGTACGGATGTGGCCGTATTCATACGAATTTGAGGGTCTGAATACGGGGAGTACGGATCTGTACCTTTTACAGTACGGATTTCAGTGGTTATGAGAATAAATACATAAAAAGAATTATTTTTTCTCTCGAACGAACTTACGTTACGGCTTACACAGATTTGTACATGACACACACAGACGAAATGTTTGACATGAACGGCGCAAATGTGCACCTGTTACTGAATAGCTATAAAGTTATCACACGCTTTTTATGACGTCGCATGTGCACATAGTTCAACCAAAATTTGACGTCGCACACTTATTCAAAAAATGCATATTCATGTCATGGTGGCTGATTGACAAAAATAAAATGGATTTGTACAGAATAAAGCTTAAAATCACCTGTTATCGGTGTTTAAATGGCCAAATATTAACAGTGTTAAGGAGGGAAAAAGCTATATGCAAGTATGACTCATTAGTATCGTTGTGAATGTAGGATACGGCCGACTATAAGGCTGGATTAACACTCAAAATTTACTGACAAAATACTAGTATTAGTGCTTGGTCAATAATAACAACAAATACGGGTTGTCAGTTTAGAGAATCTGTATTACACCGTATGTATATCCGAAGAAGCAGATTTTATGATGCGATATGTATTTGGTTAGGTCAATACTTGCCAAGATCAGTATATCTTTGAATGGTTTCCCCGGCAACACTGCATAAAATAAATCAAGTACTATACCATGGTGGGGATCCCGCCTGGGTGGGGTGGGCCAGTAACAGGAAATATAGCCACATACCCTATTTCTGAAGTTAATACCACTCATCCGCAACCCAGAGTTTTTTTTTGTTTTTTTCCGTGGTTCTGCACCGCCACCCACTTCGGGCTCCGTGCTGAATTCCAATGGGACTTGAATGAGGTTGAATTTCACTTTATACATCAAAATTAATCTAGCCAATGTTGTCTAGCTTACATTATACCTTAAATCCTGTTGTAATAAGCAATATAAGGGCAAATAATGAATTTTGCACTCGGAATGCATGTACTAATTTGGACCCCTAAAATACTGTTATGGGACATCGGGAGTACAGAAATCCACGAGAAGGGTTTGGCAGCCCTGCAAACATGTAAACACCCATGATGGCCTTAAGGTTGAAAAATTATCAATTTAACTGTTGGCCCTTTTCATAAATGTGTACTCAGTATAGAATTGCAGTCTCAGATTTTGATATGATCCACATATGGGGTGGACCTTGCTTTGGAATTGGGCCCTAAACATGGTTGTATGTGTATTACTCACTACATGTACAAGAAAGTCCGCAGATTAACCGCTAAAAATGAAGCGATAGATGTATGTAGTGTGTGTCTTTTCCCGGGATCAGCGGGTCAGAAGCGCGCTCTGGAGGATGATGATGACGTTGCCGTGCCAACCAAGCAGGCACGTGTTGCCGGAGACGACGATGATGTGTCAGCCGATGCCGTTGCCAAGGTTGTGGAGACATTGCACGATCCAGACAAGATGCTCGGACCAGACGTGAGTGATGCACTAGTTTATAGTGGTTAGCCAAGCTGTTATCACATGTTCTTCATTTACTTTTTGTTTTCATTTACCACAGAATTTCAAAGTGTGGTCACTTCATTTACTCTGCTTTAAGTGCTTTTCATTGTATGCTTGTAAGATTCATCATACCGGTATATCTCAAGCTATGGGCATTAGTATTTGTCAGTACAGACCTTCAGCAGGGGAGAGCATAAACTGATATGGTGTACCTTGTTTCCTGTGACTGTCAGACGTCGGCGCTGCTGTATGGCGCCCATGTTGCCCACGGCGCACGTGACGAGGCGGCGCGGGCCGAGGAGAAGCGCGGAGTCATCAGCTTCCATGTGGTCAACAACTCCATGGCACGGCGCCCGAGTCAGCAGGTGGGGCAGCCGCGGCACACTATACTTTATGTACTTCGTTGTGCATAAATGTACTTGACCCTTCACTGGTTGCGCTAGTCATTGGTACCTACTACAGGTCTGATTATCTAGACAATACTAGACATGCTGCTATAAACTGTATGTTTGGATAAGTGAACTCTAAAGACCAATCCGCTTTAGGTGATGTTGCAAGTATCTTAGGTTTCTAAGCATACTTCAGAATTTATGAGTGATAAATGATGTTACCTTGTCGCAATGGTATCCATAGTACTTTCAAATCTATTACTGCATTAACTTGCATGTGTTTACATTTAAATAAGAAGGTTTTGAAACTTTTGAGAAATCGCAGCAAATGTTGGTTTAGTCTGTGTTATTACCTGTTCACATCTAACTACGTGGTCTCAATAAACCAAATGAGGATCACTTAAGTCACTTATATAATTGATAGAAGTGTTTTTTCAGGAGCTGACGTGGCTGATCGGTCTGCAGAACGTCTTCTCCCACCAGCTCCCCCGCATGCCCAAGGAGTACATTACGCGACTTGTCTTCGACCCGTGAGTTACCACATCACACACATACGCACATGCACACCATCGTCACAGCTGATGGATGAGCTACCAAGTAATCATTTTAATTTCCTTGAATGTGTTCATTGTGTTGATAACTGCTGCCATTTTCTAAACCTCTGCGTATGTCTACGGTCAATCAACACGACTTCCAGTATCGAAAATCGTGTCGTACACTTGTTAGAGTTGGTAGGCCCCCTCGTCATTGTTCATGACCTGTTTCTGAACCTATATCTTTATCTTGTCCTCGATGGTTCTTTTTCTATAGTCACTTGCCCTGTCCAACACACTAACTTCCTCCCAGTCTATTTGACGGTTATTCTGATTAACATTAAATGATGATCAGTAACAGCACTTTTGTTTATCTGTGTTATGAGTTCTTTCCTAGTGACTCTGGTAAATGTTCTTTATAGGGTTTCTTATATCTTTATATTGTTTTATTGATTTTGGTATAAATATATATATACCAAAAGAGTTGAAAGTATATTAGAATTAAAGAAAGTATCGAAGAAATACTGTAAAGGGAGATTGAGATAGCTAGGTCATGTTGAATGCAGATCTGGCTGGATTAGCAAAGTAAAAAAAAATGTAATAAAAGGAACAATGGCAAGAAAAGACCAAAACAGACATGGAATGCAGTCAATGAAAAAGACAGGGCACATTTGGGCATGGGTTTGAATACCGGCTGAATGATCCTAATGACTGAAAGGCTTGGAGAGGACGGTTGAGATGTAGGCTGGGGCAGGGCCACAAGGCCACACCCTCTGAATGAGGAATAATAGCAGCCTGCTCAAATACATTTAGGATTTGATTGATTTATTTATTGACTGGATCTTTTCTACTGGACTGTTTGAAAAATGCTTAAAATGATTTATATCAATGTTTGTAATTTAAAATCTGGTTGTCAATATATCTGAGGAGATTGCTTAAGCACCAAAAACTTTAAAGAAGCATTTTTTGCAATTTTCAATTCGTACAGCAGAGATCAGACAGTTATAATCATAAAATAAATTCAAAATTAAACTAAACTACAAATGTAAAATGTATTTTTTTTTAGCTTAGAACAGTTCTATTCCACATCAAGTTTACAACGCTTCAGAAAGAAGTTTTTATGCTCATTCAATGTATTTTAATTTTCTTGTGCCATTTTTGTGTTTCAGGAAGCACAAGTGTCTTGCTTTGATCAAGGATGGCCGAGCAATCGGTGGAATCTGTTTCCGCATGTTCCCCACACAGGGGTTCACGGAAATTGTGTTCTGTGCTGTCACATCCAGCGAACAAGTCAAGGTAGCTAATACGTCGTTACTTATTTTCTGCCAACTTTTGACAATTTGCTCAAATATAAAGGGAAAAAAATTATCAAGATTTATTACATGCCTAGAGCTGTATGTTATTATGTGTCAAGTATAGAAGGCAGCTTCAAGATCCATGTGTATGTGTGATGCTGAAAACAAAAATTGTCTGAACCATTTTTTAAAAAAGTAGTAAAGTATCAGTTTTTCAAATGTTTCATTTGAATATTTATTGAAATAATGATGTTCTTATACCTGGCATAATGTATCTTCAGTTATTATTCAATGTTATTCAAGGTCCACTATGTAATATCATTTTAGTGCTCCATGTACATAATTATTTCTTCACACATACATACCTCTTTTTAAATCAATCTTTTATGTATTTGTCTGATAAAAGAAATTAATCAAATCACTTTTCATTCGATTTTCACCAAATTACAATGTAAAACATGATGTGTATGCCTGTATGGTTATCATTCCATTCTTTAACCAAGTTCCTGGGGTGGGAAATTAACCCTGCCCCAGGAATCCCATCAACAATTTCAATTTTCATCAAACTTGCAAAGAAATTGATTTAAAGCTAAATTATTTGTTTTATCAGCTTAGTGCTATAACACAACAATATCAAATTTGTACAATTACAATCAAGACAGTATAGTTACAAATATGAAGACTAAAACATGACACTTTAATTATGAAAACGTAAAAGTACATAAAATGGCGTTTGACAGGTGAGCGATATAGAACCCCCATGGTCCTCTTGTTGTAGTTTCTTGGAAAGTGGATTTGTTTACATGTACATATTTGAGTAATTTAAAAAACAAATTGTTGTAGGGTTATGGGACGCATCTGATGAACCAGCTGAAGGATTACCACGTGCGTCATAGTGTGCTGCATTTCCTCACCTTTGCAGACGAGTTTGCCATTGGTTACTTCAAAAAGCAGGTGAGATTGCAGAAGCAGCAGCAAAATCTCTCACTATAATTATAAGTGTCTACTTTTTCAAAAAGTTAAGATCAATTTTTTTTCACGAAAGTATGAGTGTTCTTTGTTTGAGGTGAAATCAGACAATGATACAAATCTTAAAACATGTACAAGGTGTTTATTCAAGTGAACAAGTTTGACAATCATTGGCTCTGCAGGGTTTTTCCAAGGACATCCGTCTAGCCAAGTCTAACTACGTGGGCTACATCAAGGACTACGAGGGTGCCACCCTGATGGGCTGCGAACTCAACATGCGCATTGTCTACACGGAGTTCTCTGCTACCATCAAGAAGCAGAAAGAGGTAATTACTCCTGAGGGAGCAAGCATCGTTAATTGTACAGGGAGGGGGGGGGGCGGTCATTTGGTATTGACGAGATAAAAAAATTGAACGCCCGCCCTAACCCTCTACGTTGAGATTGAATGCCCTCCCCATATAAACATTAAGAAACTGAGCACCCACCACCCACCTGGATAAATATGAACAATGGCAAACTTTTGTATTATAAAGTTTGATATTGGACAGATTCTCTGAAAACTATTTAATGTGTATTGTAATGAATCATTCACTGTCAATGGTCAATGATTACATATTTACCAATCTATTTGACTTGTTGACATTATAATACAGTTAAATCCAAAGGCATGCATACACTAAAAGTCCCCAACAACGGAGCAGTGTTCAACGGAAAATACTAGCAACGGAAGGAATTGCTGTGCATTAACATTTTCCCTCTTATAGAGATAAGTAAAACTTGGAGTAATCAATGGAATGTCCTTAGCAACGAACAACGGAAGGCATTTTGGGTGACAAACAACGGAATTAACCTCATTTTGCTTCCTTCGTTATCGTATTTCTTTGTTCGAGCCAATTATTCTCGCTATCACACGTGGTTTCGTTATGTCTTAACAAAGATGTAAACACTCTAACCGGCCAATCACAGCGCGTTCTATTTAAATGACACCCTGTATTTTGCGCATGTGCTTTGTATACCGGAAGTCCACATCAGAAGAAAAAAAACAAAGGCAAAATTAAGTAGTAATCTAAGATTATGGACGATATACTAACAAAAATCTTAATAAATATTCGTGTATAAGAGAACTGCTATCAAAAAACAGAGAATGCATTCATTGTATGAAGCAGGATTCAGTAAGTAAGCTCGTGATTGAGCGATAATGGATGCCGATGTTAGTATTGTTACATGTAAATATCATGTTCAGATGACTAATCAACAGAAACCCTCTCCAACGGAAGAAAATTGGACTGCAAAGTGGGTTCCGTTGTTGAGGAGATTTACTGTATTGCAGTAATGCATCAATTCATGACAAAAGTGCATAAAATATTATTACCCTTTCAGTTTGAGAATTGAGTGCTCTTCCTCGTACTTTGAATTAAAATTTTGCGCCCTCCCTTCTGTGACCAAAGAAAATGAGCGACACCCCCCCCCCACACACACACACACCAAATGACACCCCCGTACAATTAATGATGGTCGTTCCCTGATACAGTACATTATGTGATGCTGATCCTGCAGGCCTCTATTAGTCCTCAATTCGAGGTTTGTGGCTGAATGTATGTTCCTTTATATTATCAATAACTAGATCATAACTGGAAATTGATTTTATATTCACTCCTTTTCAAGCTCTCGTTAAAAGTATCTAACTATGTATATAATGGATGCATGGACAGACAGGAAAAAAGTATCGTGTCAACAGGTTTTTGATTTTATGTTGATGTAAATGTGCATTTCCACAGATTGTGCACGGGCTGGTGGAGCGGAAGCGGCAGGCGCTGCGCCGCGTCCAGAACGGCCTCAGCTGCTTCAAGGACGGCGTGCGGCAGATCCCCATAGAGTGCATCCCCGGAGTGCTGGAGGCCGGATGGAAGCCGGACAACACCACATAGTACGTGCGCGCCACAGCTGGTGCTGGCCAGGCCCCCAGGGTTCTGTAAAATACAACTCATGACTTAGAAGACAAGCAATGTTTATTACCATATTGAAAACCATGTAGAACTTGGCCAACTGACACAAAGAAAGCAGTGAGCTAAAGCTTTTAGTCTCTCAGGGCGACCGCGGTATCCTTTTGATCAGCCTGGCTTATTACGCTAAACATCCTCATTTTGTCTGCACTGGTTTTGACAATTATATAGCTGGGTTATATTGACATGATATTTAAAGTTTCATATTTGTACTGATTTCTATTAATGAGGTTTGTTCTTAATCAAAATATTTAAAGTGTGGTTGTTCTATTAGATCTGTCCACTGCAATGGGAACTTCATAATTCACAAAACACATCACATTGTTTCTATATAAGCATTCTTGTCTGGCTACCGAGCATGACCTTAAACGGACTGTTTGTTTTTTCAGCAAAGAGCAGCAATACACAGACCCAGACCAGCTGTACACAACACTACGCTCCATTCTCAACCAGATCAAGGTAAGTACGGACTGCACACTGGCCGCAGTGTCATTAACCGTGTCAAGGTCATAGAATGTCAAACATTTTGGCACATTTTGATTTCATTCACTTGTTTTCTCTACATGTATAACAATGTGCACACCTCTCCTCCAGAGCCATGCAGCGGCCTGGCCATTCCAGAAGCCTGTGGATAAGACTGAGGCTCCCGATTACTACGACCACATCCGCTTCCCCATGGGTGAGTCTGGTACAAATTTGCAATATCCAGTAGCACCGCTAGATGTGGGTTTCTTGAGAAATATGTGGGGCGTCGTGTTTTAACCTGTGTGTCCCTCGCTGCGTCTCTTTTGTTTCGTGACATGCGCTTCACGTTAAAGATGTTTTCCTGTAAATCGAACGTAACGTCAGATGTCAAAAAGCATGTGCAGGTACCTATAGATTTTGTTGCTGTGGTTTCAGACCTAAAGACAATGACGGAGCGGTTGAAGAACCGCTACTACCACCACAAGCTGCTGTTCACGTCCGACATGAAGCGCATCTTCTCCAACTGCCGAGCATATAACGACAAAGACACGGAGTACTACAAGTGTGCCAACACACTCGAAAAGTTCCTTAACTCAAAACTCAAGGATCACGGCATGTTAGATAAATAAAAACAGTTTGATCAAGAATTTACTGTGGTGTTATATAATATACAACCAACAAACAGATGACTAACAGATTAGACCAACAGTTTATAAATTATAACATGAAAGTATGCAAGTGCTCTCGAAAAGTTTCGCAATTCCAAACTCAAGGATCATGGCTTTGTTGGATATGTGTAATGTTTGTGAGTGCTATGTAAGAGAATAAGTTTTTTTACAAAGAAAATGCATGAAAAAGTTTATGAGTGGTTTGAAAGAAGTTTTTACAACAAATGGTGAATGAATCAGTGTTGAAACAGTATTTAGATTGTAGCATACCAGAAGTCACAGTGTGGAGCTAACATTAGAAAAATCATTGATATGATGTATAAGGAAGTAGACAATGCTACAACAAGTGTTTAATTGGACTGAAAAAGTTTCTTAATTTGAAATTGAATGATCATAATCACGGAATAAATTAAGAGGAAGGTGGAAACAGTTTTTGAGTGCAGTTTACAAAACCAGTTTATCACAAAACCAGTAAAATGTGTTTGTGAAGGATCCTGTTGAAAGGATTGTCTATTATATGGTAATGTGTATCACGTTTCCATTTATCTTTATTGAGTCTTCCTTCAATTGGTTTGGACATTTTTTGCCAAAATCGTGCTTTTTAGAACTCATTGAATACTCCTTAAGCTTCAGGTGAATTTATGGCCACGAGGAAAGGAAAGACCGAAACAGACAATGACTGAAAGGCTTGGAATGGATGATTGAGATCTAGACTGGGTAGCTAGGCCACACACTGAATGAGGAATAATTAGAGCCTGTTTAAATAAATTCAGGATTTGATCATTTGATTTAGATTTATTCTTGGACATATTATTGGTTATCAAGTCAAATGAATAAGAACTGAAGATATAATTTGTGTTAAAAACTGGTATTGTTATCTAACTTATCTTGTTATGGTATTAGAATATATATATTTATTACATAAACTGTTGCAATGGATATGTGTGTACAGTATGTGTTGGTCATATTTATATTTTAGATGATAGTTTGTTTTTTTGTTACTATTTTGAAATGTTAATGAAACTTGTGTTTGTGATTGAAAGCTTTTAGTTGGAAGTGAATGCTATCAGAAATAATAATTCTTGACAAAATTTCAATTGTAAATTTTTTAAAGTATGTTTATCATATATTACCGGTTATTTTGTGTTTTTTTTTGCAATGTCATCAATGTGCCGTAAACTCATTAATAAATTAATGAAGTTATGTGGGGTTTTTTTTCAGAAAAACTTGCAAATGCCGTAAATAATTGTGTAATAAGCAAGAGACATCAATTGCTTACTTATAATAGGTTTAATATTAATGTAGTATATAATCAGGTCTGCCAAGTAATACAGATTTCAGACCCAAATTACCCGAATGCTAAATAATATTTTTTGGGGTCATTTTTATCAATTGTCACTTTTTATGAAAATAAACACAGAACCTGCAGCCTAGCAATGATATGTGTGATCAATATGATTGGTGTAAAAAACCCTGGGAAAGATAAGGAAATTCGAAATGATAAATCTAGTGGCCACTCTGCCCTGAATATTGTGAGCATTACAACAGAAATACACAAATAGCAGTTCAGCTCTTGTGGATTCCTTTTTACACCGTATTTGTATAAACCTATTGCCGTTACGGTACGGAATACAGATTTTGACCCATAAAATATTAATTTTTATCATCCTAAGTACAGAAATGACTACTGAATGGTTGGCAAACCGGTATGATGTAATTTGATATAAATAGCCACACGTTTCCCAATTTGCACCTAACCAAAGGTTCACTTCATTTTGTTCTGTTTACCTAGCTGTTAATACCCACAGATGAGCCCCAAAATTCACACTTAAGAGGTGATCTCTCACGATGAGACGATACAGTGACAGACAGCTTTTGTGTTCACATTAAAAGATATTTTGACGTGAGCAATTTTTCTTGTGGACAAAAAAATTGACATTAATGGGATTTATAAATCCCTTTAAGCAACAGGAAACTATTCTGCACACTTTGGCCTATATTTGAGTACATTGTAATGTTTCTATGCCAAAAAATGCTTAAGTTGAGCAAAGGCTACTTGACCAATTTAATTACAAACGCTTGGAAAACGATACAATATGGTGATGCATGTATCTTGGACGTTTCAAATTTTGGTGCACTTTGCCCTATATTTTATCATGTGACTGTTTTTATATATATATAAAATAATGCCAAACGTGGGGTTGCAAACGGAGTTGAGCAAAAGCTATTTAAAAATATTTAAGTTATTTATGTATAGATATTATTTAAAACAAAAACTATTTAACATTTGTCACCAAACTTCGGATTACAATCATGATAAGTTGATTTCTTGACACAAGATTTTAGTAGAATTCGGCCTATATTTAGGTTCGCTGTTGATGTTTTTATGCAAAATTATGTCATTTTTGGGGTCGTGGACAAACTAGAGCAAAAACCATTTGAATAATTGTCACCAAACTGGAGTGCAGCACTTTTGATCTAGTTTGTTTTGCTGAGAATGTTTTATTTACAGCGAGTTTATGGAATGTTGCAAGAAGTGTCTGTTTAGCTGTAAAAAAAAGTCGTGTACCGGGTATATCTATTTATTAATACCTCATTGAATATTGACCTTAAAAAATCATTATGTACAAAAATTGAAGAGTTCAAATGATACTCATAATTTCAATGCAACTTTTACCGCACACATGTTTGGAAAGGGTACAAAACCAAATTTTTGCCTTTGGTACTTTTTTACTTTTAATTAATACACTTTGGGACATGGCTAGCAGTCTATAGACAGTGTTGTGGACAGTGTTGTGGAACTTCCGCCAATGGATACATCACGTACAAACTACGTCCAAGGCTAAATTTGGTCAAAAATTGGCACTGACGACCACACCACGCCCACCAGATTTTCATGACTTTTTGGACGTGATGAGGACGTAATATTGTGTGTGAATAGCTCTTAACATGGTATCTCTCTTATTGCTATGATATTGCCAAGCAATTTCATCAAAATATTTTTTTTCATTCTACTCAAATCAACATTTTTGTCATCCATGCAGGTATATGTCCGCGCCTTTCCTCATATATCATTCGTGATTCCACGATGCTACCTATTAACACATTCTCATCACAACCATACCATAACAACATAATTTTTTCTTGCTGTTTCATAGGTTTTTTATGCGGAAAGGTGTTTCTTTACTTAATTCTAATTGTTTTCTTGGAAGTCCTACTGGCAACACTTCATAAGTTCTCATCAAATAAAGTGTTTACTGGTTCAGACATTCATGAAACTCACTGACCTCATCAATTTAGTTACAGTGGACAAAACAAAATGTATGCATATAGGCTAGTGCTTTAATCTATGTGTATAAAGGAAGATGGAATTTTTTTGGTCACAAAAGGCTTTTTAACCAGAAGATGTACACACTCCAAATTATGTATACATGTACAATCAGGACAACTTGGTGGTCGTTTATGTCCACATTTCAAATCAAATCTATTATTTGTTACTATTAGAATAGAAGAATAAAGTCTTTTACAGCATCTTTATTATGCTGTTTCCAGTGCACGTGTACGTAAAATGTACGTACATGTAATACGTTTGTGTACGTCAAAGGTATGTTGCACGTCACACGTACAGACACACATGAGGGAGCTGCGAGGGTGGTGATGGAGGTGCATTTTGTCTGTTCCGGACCTGTTTTGTTGAGGGTTGGTGGTAGAAAGGGTATTTGTGTTCATAAGGGGGGTGGGGGGTATGGTTGGTGGTGACGAAGGGAGGAGCATTTAATCTTTTCCAGATTTCATCAGTTTCAACCCGAGCAGCAGCAGGGAGAGGGTGATAGAGATGCATTTAGTCCGTTCTGGACCTGTTTAGATAGGGATGGGATAGAGAGGGTTGGGGAGAGAAGGGGTTGGCAGCGGAAGGAAGGGTAGGGGAGGGTGGAACATTTAGTCTGTTATGCATGTGTTTCCCAGGGGTAGCAGTAGCTGGGGGGGGGGGGGGATATTAGAGGAATCCACATGTCATATACATGTAGTGTGTATATTGGCTGTGACATGACGATGGGAGGAAGGTGATGGAGGTGTATCTAATCTGTCACAGCAGACCTTTATACTGGCGGGAGCTGGTGTGAAGGATGGGGGACATAGGGAAGGATGGCGAGGTAGGAGCATATAATGCGTTCTGGATCTCTTATGTTTCAACCCGAGCAGCGCCGGGTAGACAGCTAGTTCAAATATATGTGATCTACATAATGAATACATTTGACAAACTAATATAATGTACTAAGTACCATTTCACTGACAGAATTTATTAGTACTACTCAAATTATGCTTTCAACATAACCAACTTCTGTAGTATGAATAATGAATATTAATCTTTTATTCCAAATATCATATAAACATAAAAAGTGGTTGTCCATGCTGTAACCAAAACATTCTATATAGGATAAGAGGAAAATATATATTCATATATTTCTTACAAGTTAGTGCAAAGAACTATTTATATATGGGCAAAGCCATCATTAATTAATTAGACTATGGTTTCAATGTTGGATTTAACGTTGTAACAACGTTGATGTGCCTGCTGGGAAACTCTACCTGGATTAGCCTTTTATGCAAGCTATGCTTCAGTAATTCTGAGGTGTTTCTAGTACTTAAGCTGAAGCTTATACTGAATTGTATTAGTAACAGTGAAAGTGATAATTTCTGGACAGCCTGTAGATCTGCCATTATTTAGTGGTTGCTCAAAACTGTCTAAATTTCAGATATTGTGGTTGCTCACAAAATTTTGGAGAAAAGACACTTACATAGGACTAATTTGACAGATTTGATATTGTGCCTATGTATTTCTTAGTGACAATTAAAGAACACCTATTTTAAGAACCTAAAATGCTTTTCGTTATGTAGACTGTTTTTAGTAGTAGGAATATCCATTTGGTTGAGATTTGATGACACTACCACTTACTTTTTTACAGGGACTTAACGTTGCAGTCACCATCACGGAATGGTGACAGCAACGTTAAGTCCGTTAAAAAAGTAAGTGGTAGTGTCATAAAATCTCAACCAAACTTAAATGCTTTATTATAACTATGCAACCAAATATTGACTATAAAATTAAAATGGAGAAAACAGCAGCCACATAAACAAACTAATTCACATTTTAATTTTTCAATATTACTATTTAACCAAGGTTATTTGAGTAAAACTAATGATGGATTATCGTTTTAAAAATTCTACTTCACATAATGACATTGCCAAACCAAATAATAATATTATGTCAAATTATCGGCAAGTATTATATTGTGTATATAAATAGTTTTAATCAAAGTGGTAAGCTAATACACTATATTATAGATATTTCGGTCGGCTTCCTAGCTTACACGCTGTGGGTAGGCTAGGAAGTTGAAAAATGTCGGCTTCCTAGCCTACCCACAGTGGGTTGGGCTAGGGAGCCGATGTCGGTGCCTTAACCACTTCCTTTAAAACTATACATGTATACAGCAGGAACTGGTTTTCTTGAACTTAAAGCTGTACCATGCTTGGAGATATGTTCATAATGTGGGTGACTTCAAATAAAAACTAACCTTGAGATAACAGAAATTCTAGATAAACAATATCAAGATCACATTTTAGTAATATAAGCAATATCAAGATAACAAGCTTGTACTGTATCACATTCTCTTATATTTCACTGTTACTGAAGAATGAATGAATCAGTCATAAAAACTGGCATCTTTTTACCTTGAAGTTTAGGCTAAAATCATAGACGACTGACAGGCACATAAAAACAGACCTGTCATCAGTGATTTGCTATGTTTTGAGAAATTTCCCCCAAACTGCTGAAATGCACTAGACTAAACTACAAGCCAGACTATAGAATATTAGTTTTAATTATCAAGTAACAAACTGGAATATTTTCACATGTAGATATACAATACATTGACCAAGTAGCTTTAAGCAAATATTAGACTTCTACTGCTGGCATAGTATATTGGATATCAGAGGTAAGTTGATCTCAATTGATAAATACATATATGAAAACTCTTGAGGAATTAGAACATGTAAGAGTATAGTGTCTCTAAAAGTTTGTTTTGAATATCAGATAATAGGTTTTCGCACACCGGCTACAAGAATAGACTGGATAATAATGCATCTGATGTTGGCTTCACATATGCTATTGGCAAAACACCAACAACAATAATTACATGTAGTTGAAATTTGTCTGTGACACTTTTTACTGTTGAGAGAATGTACCTAGTTATACTGTGATTGTTACATGGTACAGTAGATGATGTCATTTTGGTGATCACTGGATAGTATAATAGCAGTCTTAAGGTATGTGTCTTATTCATTTCCTTCTGTAAGCTTCTATAGGTGTTTCCTTAGAAATGGAAATTGATTATTTTGAAGCGTAATGTAGGTTTTAATGGGCTATCAAATAATAAAGACCTGAAAATGTTAATAACTTTATGTTTCTAATAATCTGTATGATGATCATATCGCAAATAATGCAAATAAATTAATATACATCAATGAGCGAATAGTTAAGGGATGTATAGAGAATGAGGGAATAATATAGTTGAACCTGTCTTGTATGGACACCTTTGAAAGAAGTAGAGTGTCCAAATGAGACAGGTGTCCTTGAAAGAGAGGTGGTTCACTTTACATACAATATAAGAAAGGTAGAATTGAAACTTGTCATATAAGACAGATGTCCATAATTGGGAGGTGTCCACATAGATCGAGATAGGTTCCACTGGAGACTGAATCGTTAATTGACTAATTATTCTACTACCATTTTTCTAGTACAAAACAGTAATATAGCAGCAAATTATCTCATATTGTTAACGTTAGTGAATAGTAGTGAATTGTGAACTTACCAATGGACAGGCGTTTTAATGAATAGGGGCTGTAAGATGAGGGTGTGAGATGTGGGCTTGACCCAACATGAACCTACATAGAGTCCACCAATGCAAATATGAATTATCTGTTTCAAAAACATATAAAATACAATGTTAAAATCTATGTAGTTCAGCATAAAATCTTCTAACTTCTCTAGTAGACCACCTCAAGTGGGAGCTTCCCAATAATCTCTCCATGAAAAAATGGTCTTATTATAGAGGTGGTCTTTATACAGATGATCTAAATTGCAAGTTCCTCTGTATTGGTGAATCTAATGTCCTTATTCTCTTCTCCACACCTTCTTTACTGATTGTTGAAGATTTGCCAAACAAGGTGATTCATAAACTATTTGCCATTTGTTTTGCAGTTGTTAATTAATAATGCTAAATACACCCACTATATGATGTCTTGAAACAATTTAGGGTGTGGAACTTTATAAAAGCAATAATTCAATACAAATATCATGTACATGTATACAGCATTAATAGCATGAAATGTTGGGAGCAAAACATGCAACAATGTGTTAGTCAATATGGATGAACAACTGAAGTTATGACCCGTTATTTGTACATGTACAAACCATACTGATGTGTTGGTGCTAAATTAGTTATTACAATGCACTTTAAACAATAGCCATAGTCTCTTGAAAACCTTTTTTAAAGGTTTTTAACTACAAGTTTCAAAGACTTCTAAACTCATAGTTAAAAACCTTTTAAAAAATTCAAATGACTGTGACAATAGAAGGCAAGTAAAGTATTAGTAGATGATTATTTGATTTTTAATTATCTTTGTAACTTTATCTATGCCTCATAAATTAATAATGATGATAGAAGAATACAACAATGTACAGTTGAATTGTATGAAGAGCGTCAATTTAATGCTCTGGGGCCTGTTGCTAACGGTTAGAGGATGTCAGTATTATTCAATGTCGTAACCTAGTGATTTAGTGGATTCAGTCCTACCAGGCCATAATAATGTTCTGTTTGTCAACTGGACTTTGTCGGGTTTTTTAGCTACGCTAGTTTATTGTCAAAAACATGCCCAGGTATGAACTCTTTACTTCCCCTCCAGCCATAATCCATCAATTATATTTCAACAGTGAGCATTGAATAATTCCAAAATCTCATCTCAGCCCAGTAATAAGTCATAATCTATTCTTTCTGTTGACAGCTGAAAACTTACTCTATTGCTATATTGCTAATTACTAACTAAAAGCTCATGAACTTGTAATAACATTGCCGCTAGCATTCGAATGGGAGTGTAATTGATCTATCCTCCTAAATCCACAGTTCACTGAGAACTTTACATTTTGCACCAGGTCATGAGTATACACACACTGTTCCTTGATTAGACACTCCTTGTGGAGTATATAGGGCTTTGCAGACACTATTTAGCTGGATTCTTTTTGTTGTAAACCTAACAGCATTCAAATAATGTATTAACATGGTCGATTGGTTCAAAGGCACCAGTGTCATTCTCCGTACATTCCTAAGTATGTCTTTTGAATAGTTATGAAAATATAAATCATCATCGCCGTCGCCGCCGCCGTCATCATCATCGCCGCCGTCGCCGCCGTCGCCGCTGCCGCCGCCGTTGCCGCCTGGTCGTCATCGTCGTCGTCATCATCATTGTCATTGCCGTCATCGGCGGCAGCATCATCAGGCGTTTAAAGTCCATGTTTACCCTTAGAGGATGTTGGACTGGCTTATGGCTGTCTGTAATTTTTCCCTCTACGAATCACAATCTTGTCAAACCTGTTGATCGAAGCACTACTTCTGTGCAGATGACCAGCCCAGTGCAGCCTGTTTTGCCTTGCCACTGACTCGTGATCAGGAATATACCGTTTTTCATAAAGTGAGGCCGAGCTCATGTTGTCGCTGACTTTGACAACGCAGACTCAGCGGACCATTGCTCTATCAATAATATATAATTCTATTTATTTATTTTTACAATATATAGTGTACTAAAATACTGGTAGCTATGTAAACACTTATGCTAGTGCTTGTGCATTGGTTTATGTGATCACAGATGTATAGATTATAACAATGTTACTCTTATATCACATCTAATCACATTCAGATTGTTTTACTCCTTGCACTTGTTCGTTGTCTTTCATGGCAGAGCTGACAACTTACGAAATTGATGTCATATGTACTTTGTATGTGTAGCACTCTCTGTATCTAACTGTGTGAATGTTTTTTTGTTTTTGTTTGTTGTATGTGGCTAAGAAATTGATTTTAGCACACAACAATAGCAGTAGCAGGGTGAGGATTTTCATTCTGCACACATTTCAATGTGGTAGGCAAGTAAATCCTGGATCTGCCACTGGAAAAGCCCGCTGACAGACAGTACTTTTACTGCATAACAAAGAGAATAACATATTGACATGCACATGGAAAGCAAACTCTATTCTATTGTGGTTGGCTGAAAAAATGTAGAATACATGAAATATGCCCCTGTGTCACTTATCACTTGTTATCTTATTAGGGGGCTTTGTCTAACACCATACAAAATTGACTGTCATACCTTTCTTGTTCCTTGCTAAGACCACAGGCAGATCCAGGGAGAAAAGAGGGCATATGACCCCCCCACCCCCACCCCATAACTCCCACCTCCCAACCCACTACCCCTGAGCACGACCCCTACACAAACAACTTGCATGTTCATCAAAATATGTTTTTTAATTATTTACAAATCCACTATTGATCGTGAGCACAAACCCCTGATGTTTGCCTCTAGCTTTTCTATAAACCTGGATCTGCTAGTGGAGATACCTCCTCGTTGCCATGGGATCTGTGGATGTGGTGATCATCCTAGGCCGATGTGGGTTGAACGGTAACATCGATTTGCATATATGTAAATGTAAATGTGGTGGCTTATAGTCATGATTCTAGTACTCTCACGACTTTACATTTTACACCAGGTATCTTTCTCGACTCCCTGGGGAGCATACAGCATATCGCTACCGTAGCGCAGACATGCTATACATATGCGTTCACTCACTTGACCTGTGCCTATTTAATGTGTAGGTACCACGGAGAAGTGTGCAACCTGTTAGAGGTAAGTTTGCTCAACACCCACCACCATACCTGAATCGAACCCACGACCTTCTGGTCACGAGTCCAACTCCCTGTTCACTCGGCCACGGAAGCACCCATCTGCGTACATCTATTACAGTCTGCCATAGCTGGGAAAGTGGTCTGATGTCAGAGGCGGAGTCTAATCCGGCAGCTGCGAAAGCGGCACCAGCTGATGAAGTGGATAGAACAGAGGAACACAAACTTAAGGTCAGCCTACATTAATGGAGCTAATATAATAATCGGGACAGATTCAACTACATGTATTTGGTAAAGTGTGAAGAATCTGCACTACCAGCTGTCAAATCCTAGCTATACTTAGCATTGATATGGGGGTAGCTTTTACATGAAGGCAGCTGCATGAGTGCATTTTTTTTTCAAATTTCATTGGTCCACAGCTCATGTAGTCAAAGTTTTTGTGTGAGCCTTTAGATGGTTGTCTACAATTTGCCTAAGTGTGCATCCTGTTATGTTTATCAAGTGGATATAATGAAATGGTTTTTGCTGTATTTTAGTGTGTTTAATGATTAGCAATAAAAGTTGTACTAAAAAGTTGGATATACTATAGAGACAATTCAGAATTTTAAACGTAGTAAATGGCACATGAATAATGAAAAATAGAAATAGTATAAGGAGAACACAAATCAATGGAATAGAGAAAGAAGAAAAGTAAATAATTTTTCCAGGAGCAGATCAGCATGATGGAGAGCGAGGTTGCTGCAGCGGAGTCTCGTGAGGCTGCTGCTGAGGCCGCTGAGGATGAGATATTCACAGCCTTTGAGAATGACATGAAGGCCACGATCGAGTCTAAAGTGGCAGCCGCACGCAACTCTGAAGTACTGTTGGAGGACATGAAACAGAGGTACAATACTATAGACGGAGGGCATGACATAGAGGTATTAAGGGGTGGGGGTGGGGGGCGGGGGAGGTGGTGAAACAGGTACTGGATACACTATATTGTGTTGTCATTTGTCCACAAGACCTCTTCCTTACCACAATGTATTGTACACGCGAAGGGGGACATCGCTTTGCTGACAGCTGAGCTGGACATATAAAGGGAGTTATTCAATATTCAAAGTAGAGCCCCCAATAAAGACCATCTTTATGATGCTGTATATCTCAATGAACATTGTTCCAACAATAGCATGTGTAAGTGTGATCGATTGATCCTAAGGATATTCCAGTACGTCTTTTATAAATTACTCCACATCTTTCCACAGGTTCCATATAGGGTCTTTCAGCCTATTAAACTAGCATCTGAGAGATAGTCAGTCCTGCCTTAGAGTATAAGTTGAACTGTTTGTCTTGTGTTTGTTAAATACTCCTCTCAGCCTTTCTGACCCTATATAACAATAAGGTAATACTACAAAGCCTCTGTACACAACAAATTCATCTGGTCTCTGCTTTTCTATGATATCTGCTGTCTTTAGTAATATGCTCCAAATATCAAATACCGGTATTCAAAAAGTACAATTGTTCAATGTTTTGACAAACAATATGCTCTTTATCTTTAGAAGCATGAAAACTTTCCTGAAGACGGCAATCCATGGAGTCAAAATGTCAAGCAATTATATTTTTGAACATTTTATATCTGGATTATGTTATTAAAGATAGCAGTTATAATGGTTGTTATTACATTTCATATAAAATAGCAAATAACCTTTAGGATTCCAAATAGATATTGTTCACCGAGAGATAAATGATCATAAATCTGTATTTACTGCATTCATTGAAGATATTGTAGTGAAATACAATTTGAAAAAATCAACAGAATGTCAAAATATGCAACATTTGGATTGTTTTGGAATCACAGTTATTTTCATAGAGACGACAGATTCTATTCATTCTCAGTGTGGTTGCTGTTAGCTACTGAAAAGTCAACCCATTACTTATATTTTGAAGTTGAAGTTCTAAATAATAGCTTTGTGTTGCGCTAAATGATGAACATTGATTATAACAAAAAATGTAAATGATCATGATGTGTAAATCGTCATTTGATGAATGAAGTATTTCATGTTACCAAATGCTTTGCTATGATTCTGTATTTCGTTGCTGATCATTATTTACATACTTCGAAATTGGACTTGATTTACAAATTCAAACATAGTATGAAGAATACTTTCTGTCAGGTCAATCTCACCAGCACATTGTACAATGTTCATGATAAATATTCACACAGATATTTTTAAATCATGGATTTCCTAATAGCCTAGCCTATAGAATAAATGTTTATGGATGACCATTGCCATCAATTATACAAACTATGAGCGTTTCAAACATGATTTTGCAGTAATAAAACCATTGTTACAGAGTTGAAAAAAACTGCTATATAGAAGATTTTGATAATGTAAACTTTAATATTATAGCATGCTTTGTTCCTTTAATCATAATTATATGTGTATACCGGATTATGGAATATTTTAAGATACCAATAGAAACCTGCACCTATCATGTTGGCGAGACTTCCGTTGTTGCCCCCCCAACAACAAAAGTCTCGCCAACATGATAGATACAGGTTTCTATTGCATGTATAATTGGTATCTTAATTAATATAAAACATTCCATATATAGAAGATTCTGGTTTCTAACTTTTGTATCAAATATTGTAATATTGCACAATATATTACAATGGCCTAAATGATTTTATAATATCTATTTTTAACATTTACATATACACTATTCTATTTTCATTGCATATACCTTATAAATATTTTTTAAAATGATAAATCAGTATACAATATACAATACATTTAAGCTTGTAAAATTCTGATTCAGTCACATCGTAAGTTTATGGAATTGAATATCACTTAGGGTGTAGTTTTATTCTCCATGTGACACTTGTCTTTTGTACCGGTATGAAGATATCAATTTAAATCTATACAGCTCTGACAGCTTAATAACCGAAATAAAAGGCACATATATTAAAACCTGGTCATCACCTTTAATATAAAATCTTTGTTCAGCAATTCTGTATGAAATTTTAAAAGAGGGCAATGATAAAATGTACCACTATTTCATATCCCGCTATTTTTTATGCCATCGTCGGTTTACACAGCTTGATCACTCACACTGCCTTAAAGTCCTTGTTCATACCAACCAACAACTGACAACTGCCATTTTTAAAACATGTAATGACTCATATGGCTACTCCTGACTATTTAATCTGCGGTATAGAAAATTTACTTCTTACTGCTACTGTACTGTCCATTTTTGCACCCATTGCATTGCCAGACTGTTACAATGTAGAGGTTGGATAACATATATTAATATGTAGAAAAGATCTTTAGTTGTCTCCATCTTGTGGGTTGGCAGTTGTTAGATCCCTAATCTTTAGGCAGTCTGTAATTGCACTGTCCTAGTTTTTTTTAAATGAGCATGTTTTCTCCCTCCCTGTGCTAGCGTGACCTATACCACACATTCTGTGGGTTGTTGCAGGCTGCTGACAGGTTACGACTCTCACCGAACTGACGCCATCAAGTCTGTGCAGACAGACATCCTCCGCACTAACAAGGTTATATAGGTTTATTTCACATTTTACATCCAAGATCATGTGGTATCAATTCATTTCACATTTATCTATAGTGTAGATATAAAGTAACCATTTCATGTATGTATGTAGGAAATACAATAAGGATGTTTTAAGTGTGTTTGGATAAAACACACATCCATATTGGTAAACTTGAGCTTATTTAAGTATTACTGTTGAGCAGATTGACGTTGCCGTATTAACCATTAGGTTATCCGGGATGTTTCGCGAGCACTAGCCTCTGCCGACTGGCGTCTGGTCTTCAACTATCTCATGGCTGCACAGTTCTCAAAAGCTGAGATTGAGGAGCATGCAGCACGCATACAGAAACAGAATATGCCCATGACACAGGTAGGTTTCATGTACCAGACTTGGGGTCAATTGATTTTTTTTAAATTCCATTACAATTACACATTTGGTTTCAGTGTCAATAAAAATTTATAATTACACATTGATTATTTGCTTCAAGCAAAGATATTATAGAATTCTATAATATCTTTGCTTCAAGTAGAATTAAAACTAAATCAAAAGTGCTCAGAGAGCTCACTATGCTTGGTAAATTCATTCAACAAAAAAGGATTTTGTTTGTGTGATATTATGCAAAGATTGAAAATGTGGAAACATCATAAATTTATATTTATACAGTATACGATAAACACCAAAACAAATATCAATTGTCTATACACGTACAGCTATATCGAAACTACCTGTATTGTGTAAAATGCCAAAATTGCCCGCAAATGGCCTTCTGGAATGCACAATTTCATTGCCAAAATGCCAAAATTGAACATGTGATGGTCATAAGGTATGTGAACGTTGTATCAAATTTGGAGCTCATGGTTCAAGCTGTATTAAAACTGTTGAAGAAAATGTCATAAAATGACTTAAAATGCCCTTGTGGATATCACACATAAATTGTCAGAGTGCCACAATTGAACACATGCTATGGGCACTAAATATGTAAGCATTGCACCAAGTTTAAATGTTTTCTTTTTAGCAGTATTAAAGATATTACAGAAAATATCTAAAATGGGCCATAATTGGCCCTGTGAAAAGTACACTTTCATTGGCAAAGTATCCAAAATCAAATCACTTCAGTGTCACTGCATACCTAATAGTTGTATAAAGTTTGAACAAAATTGGTTCATTGGTAAATGCTCTAGCTTTTCTGGAGAACGGTACACAGATACAAACGAAACAAACACAAGGCTTTGCTTCAGCTGCTGAAGTGATGCAATAACAACTGTATGCTTCATTCACAATTACAGGATAGATGTAAAAGTCAGTTTTTAGTTACACAATATTTGTGAAAATCAGCTTTTAATTACAATCACAACTAGATTGAAAATGCTCATAGAGCACAGCGACGTTATAACAACGTTTACTCATGGGCAATAAAGATATTTACTCTTAAAAGCTACTATGCAATGCTGTGCTCTGAGCACTTTTCATTTAGGTCACAAAGTACATAAGCAGTGTATCAAATTTGGAGCTTATAGTTCAAGTTGTATTAAAACTATTGAAGAAAATGGTAAAATCTCACCTAAAATTGCCTTCTGGAAATCACACTTAAATTGGCAAAGTCCCAAAGGTGAATACTTGTAATGGACTCTAAGCATGTAAGCATTGTACCAAGTTTGAATGTTTTCTTTTAAGAATTAGCAAATCTATTGCAGAAAATGTTGAAAATGGACCATATATTTATGGCCATGGAAAGTACACTTTAATTGGCAAAGTGCCCAAAATCAAGTTACTTTGGTGTTGCATCATACCAAATAGTTGTGTAAAGTTTGAACAAAATAGGTTCATCGGTACATGCATTAGCTTGTCCAGAGACATACATACAAACGAAAGAAACACAAGGCTTTGCTTCAGCAGCTGAAGCGACGCAATTGTGTAAAAAATTTCCAACTAATTACAAATACATCAATTACAATGTTAATTGACTATGTGGCTCTATGTTGTACACTACAGTAGAACTTTGACCCTCCATAAAGAGATTGAATCTTCATTAAGATGACTTGAGTCCCTCAGATGGTCTTCATAGAGAGACTCTACTGTAGATTAAAACCTTGAGCTTGTGTCTCAGGCTACGGTAGGAATGAACGCCTGACCTTTTTATTATGATAGATGGAATCAAACCACTGAGCTTGTGTTGCAGGCGTACAAGGCACTGCTGTTGTGGCGGGACACGAAGCCTGAGGACCTGAGCCTGACCCAGCTGGCTGACGGCCTGCGACTCACGGGCCACAGTGACCTCGCAGACTACGTGCTGGACACACTCGAGTGTAAGCTAAAGTACACCGTACAGTGTGACCAGTTTTATTTGAACTTGAAATGCATATATGAGGTAGATTAAAAATCAGAGTTATTGAAAATTTCTGCTCATCAGAACGGGTAAACTGTGAAGTAACATGACGGGCAGATATCCATAAATTGCACTGTTCATGATATGGCCGGATGGGTCCAACTGTAGTACAGGCAGTTTCAGGTACATGATACAAAAGTGACATAAATTAAGGTACAAGCAAAAGCCCCTCAGGCTTTGGCCTCTATGAGGTTATCTCACCTTTCTGCAAGACCACAGTTTGAAAGTTCTATCTAATTTACTGACAGCAATCTTATAGAGTAACATTTTCTATCATGACTAAAAGAATTGCACTGAATATCAAACTCAAAATTATAGGAATGATAGTTTTTTTTTTTTTTTTTTTGCCGCATCTACATTGTAGTTTTTACTATTCTGATTGGGTTACTATGGTAATAGTGAACACTGATAGGAAAATGGCATTTTTTTTTCAGGATCTATGAGAGATAAAGTCAGGCATTCTATCATGCCGTGCAAAAATCACCTCCAATAACCCACTCTGATTGGTCGAGCGACGTGCTCAATTGTATGTTTGACTGCACGCGCGGACACTACAGTCTAAACTAGACAAGTAACATCACATTTTCTAAACAGCCGCTGACGTCGCATGGTAAAACTGGCAATGAGACCGTTATGATATGATTTATTTTAAAAATAAAAACGAAACAGACACTCGTTTAGTGTGGATTTTAGTTATGATAGATGGTATTTGACTACTCGAATGTCGTGTCAATCGGGAAATTGAGCATGCTGACGTCTGATTTACCCGAACGAAGTGAGGGTAAATCAGACGTCAGCATGCTCAATTTCGCAATTGACACTCCAATCTTGTGGTCAAATTCTACAATTTACACAAAACTAAATTGGGGATAAGGTCCCATGATTAGGGGAGCAGTATCTTAATTTGCATACACATTCTATTGCAGAAATGTGTATTCAAATAAAAAATATAAACAATCTTTGCTGTTCTAATTATGATTACCTAATCTCCAATTTAGGAAAGTTCAAAATGTCTGACTTAGGCTCTCATAGACTGAAAAAATGGCATTTTCATTTAATTGTTAACAATTACATAAGCATATCAGAATAATAAAAATTACAATGTAGAGGCAGAAAA
>CM032659.1:16102581-16183211 GCA_019095985.1 Streblospio benedicti
TTGTGGTCAAATTCTACAATTTTACACAAAAACTAAATTGGGGATAAGGTCCCATGATTAGGGGAGCAGTATCTTAATTTGCATACACATTCTATTGCAGAAATGTGTATTCAAATAAAAAATATAAACAATCTTTGCTGTTCTAATTATGATTACCTAATCTCCAATTTAGGAAAGTTCAAAATGTCTGACTTAGGCTCTCATAGACTGAAAAAATGGCATTTTCATTTAATTGTTAACAATTACATAAGCATATCAGAATAATAAAAATTACAATGTAGAGGCAGAAAAAAATACTGCATCATTCCTATGATTTTAATTTGATATTTGACACAATTTTTTAGTTATGATAGAAAATGTTACATCATGAACTTGCTGTCAGCACATTAGCTTAAGTTAATATCATACCATATTTGTTCTAATAAGCGTACAGTGCTACAAACAAACAAATTTCAGCCAAAAACAATAACACAAGAGATATCTAATAAGCGCCCCCCAAAACTTCACCTTCGAACGATAGAAGTCAGAATGCATGAATCATAAAAAAAATTCACAACCCACCCAGTGTGGTTATATGGTTATCCGAATAATAACAGCGTGTTAGTCTCACCAGGTAGATGGCACCAGGTAGATGAAATCTTTGCCTGCCAAGCAAGATTTGTTTAATTTAATCTGTGTGAACAGGGGGGTTTGCTTAATAGGGCAAGTGTGCTTCTTAGAATGAATACGGTATGAACTTTATATCCTTCAATTTAATCACAACTTTTATTCACCTCTATAGAGAATTGGTCAATTTGGGTTTTAAGAATAAAACAACAATCTCAATTAATACGCAAAACTCTCTGTAAAATATAAAAGCAGACAGTCAACTTATTTAGAAGTATGCTAGAAGAATAACATATATTTATGCATCATCTCAGGCTTGGAGCCTTTTTAAACCATCACTTCACTTATCAATCACTACCTCAGAAGGTGAAAGACCACCATGTCTAATACATATAATTATTCAGAAGCCTAGAGGGTTGTTTAATTTGTGATGAACAATAAATGAACCTAATCAGAAAAGTTCTTTGACTTGTACATCTTTCTGTACACAGTAATACAAAGCTACAGTAGAACCTTCACAATTGCTTACTTAAAATTTTCTGTTAATCTGGAGACTAGTTTCATTTCCTTTCAACAACATTATGGACTTATGAACAGATATCCATTAATTAGCTATCAAGAATATCAGCTATCTCGAGCATTTTACAGTTATTCCATTAGATTTGAGATTAGAGGTTTCTGGTGCAGTAAAACCTCCAACTAAGACCACCTCTCTATAGAGACCACCTCTATGATAAGACCACTTTTCATGGTCCCAATCCTTCATAAAGCTACTGAAATGAACCTCTGCATAGAGACCACCTCTCTATAGAGACCACCTACACTGGTCCCAAAAGTGGTCCTAATAGAGAGGTTGTACTGTATAAACTTTATACTACATGTAGCTTGTATTGCCATTGTTCCAGGTGAAGGAGAAGATCTGTTTAAGCTAAACTTGACCCCTAAACAAAGTTCCACAATGAATGGTGCAGCGGCCGCGGCCTCAAAACCGTCTAACGCAAAAGCAGATTCTACAGACGCTGCAGCTGGCGATGGTGAGGCAAAGGAAAAGCGTAAGCCACCGCTACAAAAAACGACATCCACCATTGGTAGGCATCTTCACTTGCTTTAAAGATATCCTAATTCATTCATTTATTGTATTCTAGTTTATCTATTAAACCTGTTTTGAGGAATAGAATTGTCATATTGCACAAGACACATCATATTACTTGGATCAAAAATATATTTTTTTTTGTCATTGAGCACGTACTGCATACGACCAGCCATGGGATCTTAAAGCCCTGTCATTTCATGTTTTCAAGATCCTGGAAAAGTCATTGAATTTTGTAAGGAGTCATTGAAAAAATGAAATTTAGTAAAAAGTAATTGAATTTACTGGTAATTTAAATGCTGTTTGAGTAGAGATAAAATTCTGTTATATTAACAACCATGATATCTTGAATTATCTTCCAAAGTCTAATTTTTGTGCACTTTGTGCGAGACCCACATAAAATGTGATATAGTAAGGTTTCTATAACTGCAGATGTGTGCAAAAGAAGAATAGACCTCGATTATTTACATATTATTGCCATCTTTGATCTTTACATAGACCCTATTAAGATAAAACTAGGGTACTAGAAAAATTTCTTGGAAACATTGAAATCTGTCTTGAAAAGTCATTGAATTTTAATGTGTAAAATCTTTGTAAACCCTGTATTCACAAATCAAGTAAAGCAATCATCAAACTTTATTTTGTCTTCTTATCCGATTTATTCTATCTAATCGATTATGATTTGAAATATCACAAATAAATGGTCCTGGGATACATAAATATGAATTTTGGAATGACTGTAAAGCTGATTCAGATTTCGAGTCCGAAATTCTACCATGTCTACTACTTCCCATTTTTTCATCATTATCAAACTCTTTTTTATAATACATGTACTTCGAATATTCCTCCTACAGGTAGTCTGCCATATAGTCCATTATAAGACATTTAGATTTGTGTTTGGTTGTCCCAAAGGCACAAAAATAGTACTGGAATATCAATATAGGTTATTATTTCGAAGCATTGCTTGTACAGTGTCGTAGCCAGGATTGCAAAAGATGGAAGGCAAAATATGTTTACAAGGAAGTGCACATCTTTCCTAGTGGGAGTTGGGGGCATCGACCCCCAAGAAAATTTTGGAATTTAGATCCTTTTTCATAGCATCTGAGGCTATTTCAAACAGAAAAATAACCTTAAAACCCATATGTCATAGCTCTCTTTCATTCAGGGTTTGACAGACTAACAATCCCTCCAATCCATTGGAGGCAGTGGCACGTCAATTATATCCAAAAGAGTTCTCACTAATGTGCTGACAGCAAGTTCAGAACTATACATTTTCAATCATAACTAAAAAATGGTAATGAATATCAAAATAAAAATTATAGGAATGAAACGCTATTTTTTTGCCAGATCTATATCGCAATTTTGATTATCCTGATTGGTTTACATAATAGTGAACACTTACATGAAAATGGCATTTTTCCAGTGTCTGTGAGAGACAGTCAGACATTTTGAACAAGTCAAAATTGGGGATTAGGTAACGAGATTGGAACAGCCAAGTTTGTTTATATTTTTGATTTGCATACACATTTATGTATCACCAATTATGTGACTACCCATGTGTATGCAAATCAAAAATATAAACATTGCTGTTTGAATCTTGTTACCTAATCCCCAATTTTGACTTCTTCAAAATGTCTGACTCTGTCTCTCACAGACACTAGAAAAATGCCATTTTCATGTAAGTGTTCACTATTATGTAAACCAATCAGAATAATAGAAATTGCAATGTAGATCTGGCAAAAAAATAGCGTTTCATTCCTATAGTTTTTATTTTGATATTCATTACCATTTTTAGTTATGATTGAAAATGTGTAGTTCTGAACTTGCTGTCAGCACATTACTCCAAGTTTGTGCATAGTTGGATGGTGAGACTCAAAATTCAGGTCGTTTTTAATGTCACATGCTGCCACCTGGTGACAGAATGAAGTCTCAGGAGATGGACATGGAAAAATGTCTTAACATATTGAGACAGCTAAGTTAAATGGATTTATCTCAAAAGTAGTCAATCAATCCATAGAAATGAAATCCAGTGATTCTATGTACAAAGATGTAGTTTGCTGGTTAACAATGATTGTGGATAGAAGCTTATGTCACAATTATTCAACAATTTCTTCTGATGTTCTTGTTGTAGGTGTTCTTGATGACAGGAAGTTCCTGCAGCTGGCCAAGCTGATTGGAGGGAACTGGCAGGGTGTGGCTGTGACACTCGGAATAGACGAAGAGGATAGCAAGGAAATCCTGGAGGCAGAGGGTGCCACGTATCAGGGCGCATTTAAGATGCTGTGGACATGGAGAGACAGGACAATAGAGAATGATCAGGATCATGCGAATATCTTGAGGGAAGCGCTAAAAACGGCTGGGAAGGAAGATGCGGCACAGATTGTCTGACTTTCAAGTGATGAGTTATTCTTTCATAAATTCGAATTATCAGACCACAAGATATATGGGTTCAACTGATATGGATTGCATGGGTAGATTTTTTTTTGTTCTTTTGTAACAGATAGAAACTATTTTCTTTTTGTTAAAAACGGCAGAATGACAGTATTTTTTACCTGAATAAGAGTATTGGATAAAATGTGATTTTTTATGTTCTATGCTTTTAGTTATATGAAAGACGGTAGAAGCAGTTTTTATATGAAATGTGTGTTATATTGAAGTATGTTCATGTATATGTAGCGGTCAGAAAGGCATGCTTGGTGGATTCTCACAATACGTGTAATGGTATGTAGTTCTATTAATGATCTTTGTAAATTGCTCAAACGGCAAATTGTTATGTGTAAACTAGAACATATTAGCATGTTATGTAGCTTCAGCTTATTTTGTTCTTTGAGCCAAGAAACTAGCATAATAACAAATAAAATCCAGTTCAATATTTCTTGAAATTAAAGAATCTGATATATTATTTTTAACTCTCGCCTTTTTATGCAAACATGATTCTGTAGAAAATTACTACCTGTAGCATACGTTCACATGCAAGATGTAAATCGCTCAGGCGATGAGATGTCACTCCGGTAATTTTGATACATTTTCTCTGGCGATTTTCTTTTGATAGACGGAAAGTAGAACATCTACTGAATTTAAAAATCGCCGTCACTCAGATGAGTTTTCCACTACGTGATAAGAAAAATTGCCTGAGCGACGTATTCAAATGTTAGCAATAGGAATATTCTCCAGTTGTCTCATCGCTACGTCGCTGGCGATATCACTTGCACGTGAAAGTACACTTAAATGGGGATTGAAAATAAGACTTATATAATGGAAGTTGAAAAATGTCTTAAAATCATAATTTCAAAATTCAGACATCTTGGGTTGGACTATAAAAATAAATGTGCAATATTCTACTAGCAATGAAACAAATCAAACGAGTATTTTTTTAAATTTATTCAATTGAATACAATTTGCAAAAAAGAGTGTAAAGTATTTTTAACAATTTGCTGCAGATAATGCATGTCATGTACATGTATAATATCCATACCAGATGAAATTCCCTAATCATGAGACAAAGATTTTCCCTGTTAAGGTGTCAAAAAGCATTTACTGTTAAAAGTTTATTGACAACTTAATCCTTTGAAATTACAAATATACAATTATAATTTATAATTTACACTATACATGGTGTTTATAAAAGTAAGTATTTCAATAGACATTTATGTTTTCCAAATTAAATTAAAAGGAAACCCATAGCTACAAGTAGAAATCTGTTTAAAAATCCTAACTTGGTTATCTCACAAACCCATACAATGCCATTTTGTTCCTAACAAAATTACAATAAATATAAATCTAAGCACTAGCATACCTGCTATTATCTAGCGACGTGCAATCAATTTAAATAATAACATTATGAAGTTTAGAAAATGCACAATGTATATTCAATATTTAGTTGTCACACACAACTTTCACATCCTAACTATATTCTACTATCTTGTATGTCACACATTGAATTAGGTCTTTGAAGCTTGACATAATTATTTTTAATATTTAAAACTGTAGAATGACTCCACAGTTGTTTTCTATTCAGACAGGTTATATTTTGATGAACACTAGAACTAAAGTCTAATGCCAAATATAGGACAAAGAGCTACACAAAAAACACTGCACAATGCAGATGCAAGGAAAAGAGAACATCAACAGTTAAGACTCTCATTTCACTCTAAGCTGAACAAATAAATCTCTTTGTATATTTCTAACTTTTAAAATTGACATACAGTCCTTGTTTAAATCTCTTCACGAAGAATTGATGATGAGCCTAATTTAGCTCATATGATTGCCACTTTCTTGCCGTGAACATGTAAATAGATATAAAACATTGTAAATCTTCACACAACTCTTGTCACTCCGCACATTTTAGCTGTAGAGAGCAATAAGAAATATCTGGTGAAAAATGTAACACCAGATTTTACACATATATTGTACAAATCACCACTATATGTACAGTCTGACCCATATCACAAAGTGTTACATGTAGATTAAAAACAAGTATGAAGAAAAGGTTGCTTCCTAAATAAAACACAATATGATTAAGTTAAATAAATAAACCTAATTATAATAAATTACCGGTATATCAAGATGGTAACACACCTTTAGAAGCGACACACACAATACACAAAACCAATATACCCATGATCTGTTGATTTCTGCCAATTATCAAGGTGGTTCAATACAACTTTAGAAAATTTAAACCAATAAGAAAATGATCTTTTCATGTTACTGATGATGGCACACAAGACAAAATTGTAATATCTGAATCTCTTATGTGACACACGAATAAGGACATGGAGGAATAATTCTAATAAAAAGTTTCAATGTTTGCAGATGTTTAAAAACTATTTTTAGATATTTTAGCTCGGATAAGGAATTTTCCATTCGAAAGTACTTAGCGAATAAATTGTAGAAATTCCAATTCAAACTATGGTTTTTGAACATAATATTTAATCATTGTTTATCAGCAGTTAAGATGTTAACACATAGAATTAATAAAAACTTACTGAACTACATTGAAATGATAGAAATCAAGGAATATAAAATCATTACAAGCAAGACACAACCACTATGAGACAGACATACTTGCCTTTAGTGCTGTAGCTTTCAGCTTGTTACCATATATGTGCAGAAACTGTACCATTTGAACTCAGCTCGAAATTACTTCTCAAGACAACATTTACCAATTGTGCTCCATTACATCGAACAAACAACTATCAATAAAGCAAACAAATTGAAAACAAAAACAAATAACAAAACCATCAAAAATCAAATGCTTCCATTAATAATTTTAAATCTTGTCACTTGTTCACATGTTAAAGACGTTTGCGTCAATTGTAAAATATCACAAATTAACAAAATGTACCAAATATCAGTGGAATGAATAAATGAATGATTTGGAATAAAATTATGTACAATTATCATCTTTTGCCAACACTCCTAATTTTACATTCATCGAGATCACTCTATCAAATGTATAGTTCACATATTTTCTAATACTTTTCCCACAAAACTTACCACACATACCTGGAAACTTTCATTACATCCATTCTGCATGTGATGTTTTGGAATACCACCCAAAAACCAATTTCAAAAGGTCACATCATTTACATGTGTGATGTAAATTGACCAATAATGACTCACTTTCAAATGCAATTCGTAAAATGTTCTGAAAATTATCAAAATTTCTCTTCCAACAAAACAGATTGAAACCGGGGTTGATATTTTACGTTTTTTTTTCTTTCTCTACAAGTCATAAAAATACACACTGCAATACATTGTACTACAAGCAATATGTTTCTCTATTAAAATAATTTGATTGGAAACAACATCATGAACGCAAACATTGCATTTATATAAAATTTTCTTTTACCTTTGCCATGATTAGCAAAAGTCTCTTTACATCAATTGGTATTATATTTAAACCCATGACGCATACTAGAACATGTATGTTAAAAATACAGAAAAATACAGATAATTTCAACTGGTTTGGAAACAATCTATGAAATGAAAACAAAAATATAAAAGACTATTAAATCAATAGCATTATAATAATCATTATTTATATATCATTATGATCAATGAACAATATCTTTGCTTTATCAATAGAATTGATTTTTACATATAGGTTGTACCTTAGTATTTATCCCTTATAACAGTCACAACATGAGCTATCACATTTTGATATTCATATTGCTATTTGATTTTCATATTAAAAATAAAAAAATAAAAATATTTTTCAATTTTCAATAATTTTGTTTTTTGTAGGTGGGCAATTTGATGAAAATTACTAAAATCACAAATCAACAATCTCAATAAAAACTTTCAAAAGTTTTGATATTTCTATGTATGAGCAACTGTAGAACCACGTTTAACACTTAACATTTAATACAAAATGCATATTTTGACCACAGTCACATATTAATTATATAACAGTATAATAAAGTATTTTGATTAGAACCACATAGAATCTGACTTTGGTTACCTTGCATACATTATAACCAACCTCCACACATGTTCACCATGCCAGATAAATAAACAAAAAACAAGAAACAAGCCATTTGCAAACACATCTTTCAAATAATTACTAATGAAAATCTTTCAACAAAAATACTTTAACAAGAGTACCAAATATAGCCATTGCTATATACAAATATTATGTTACGTGATTTTCACACAATTGATAAGGATCTTGGATCCCTCAAATTCATGCACATTGTTGCATTCAACTTCAGGGGTTTGTATGGACCATTTGTCCGGGGCAAGTAGAAATGCAAAGAGGGAGGGGGGGAGTGACAAAATTTCTTCCATTGTGCATATGAAATTTTTCTGTTATATTACTTTTGAAAATCAATTCAAATGCTCTTGATAAGGTTTGGGACATTGATGGGCAAGTCGTTAAAAAGTCAGAGTGGCCCCTAAAAGCTCCAACAGCTCCATAATACCAACATAAACAATGAGGAGAGTATTAATTATGTGGATATAATGTGCAAAAAAAAAGTTATTGACATGATAACTGGTAATGTGGTAGGATCTGTCAAACTAACATGGAGCTCACACCTTCCACCATGGTTCCCCCATGCCTAGCAATGATATCCATGTAGGACATGGACAATAAATGGTGCAAGTCAACAGTTCTATATCTGTGGGTGTAAACACTACTATGTTAGTTGGGGTTCTGATGCCTTCGGGCCTCTCTCCCCCGCTTTCCTAGGCAGACGTGTCTGGAGGTTGGCCACTGCTTCCATTTACTTGAGTCACATTCACACACCATCTGTTATTCTAAACCGCTAAGAATCGTTCCGGTTCCAGTCCAAGTCTCCCAACAGCCATTCCTGCGACGCACTGCCCGTGCACACACCTACAGTCACAAGATATAGCAGTGATAATCATAAGTTCGCACCGTATACAAATGTACAAGTTTCCAAACGCCCACGAGCTTTTCAGTTGAAACTTTGTTAATTTTGAAGGTGGGCTTTAACATATCTAATGCAGGTCTGTTTAAAATGAATTTGGATTAGATAAATAGATAAAGATGATGGCTTTCTGAAATAATTTGAAAGTGACAATAACTGTACTGTGAAATATTACATGGTTAAGTTTTACTACATTAGTACAGTAATTTAAATCACTTAATTAGTAATTATTCTACAAAACAATTTTTGTTTAATGGTATAATAATAGTAGAGAAAATGAAGATTTAAAAAAGAAACCAGCCAGCCAGCCAGCTAACCAGAAAAATAGTCACAGCCAGCCAACCAGGCAGCCATCTAAACAGCCACAGTGGCAGGCAGGCAGACAGTATTACCTATGGAGGGCACGTCCCTCTCGGTGGGGCTGGGTTTGTCCAGACACTGGTTGCTGTTGACGTGCATGATGGTCTTGCTGTGCTGGTCATAGCGCCACTTCTGGTTTCCCCCGAGCCCGTGGCACTTGATCATCTTGACAGGGCCACGCGCCCCAGCAACATCCAGGCACAGGTCATCTGTCATCAGCTCCTGCTTCTTTGTGTAAGAGAATACCTGCCGAAAGAAACAACAAATGCAATAAAACATGTGGTACAAATGCAAAGATTACTAAGATTATGCTCAATGGCCGAACAAGTATGCTTTCATAGAAGCAATATGATGTGTTCTGTGCATAATGAAAGTTTCTTTCATTTCAACAACGCATTAAAATAATATGTACAGCAATTTTAAATGCTGCTCAACAAAAGACGGGTTAAAAGCCCATCAATACACATGTAGGTGAAAAATGTAAACCGAATGATTTTCATCAGACGTAACTGGACAGTACCCGTCAGAAATGCACAGTGTGTCTGGCGAAAATCATTCCATCATGTAATATTATGTGACCTTGTGTTTTAGTTAACAAGATTGTATGGTATTTTTTGAAAGTGTAATAAATATCAATTGTAGAGAATATAAATATTATTTTCCTTACACTTGCAATGGGAAAGGTAACGTTCATTGATACTGGATTTTACAAAACAAATATTTTTTGGGCTGAGCATTATCTTTAAGCAATAAATGTATTTTTAACCAGTCAAAAGTCTTAATAAATTTTGCACAATGGTTGTCTAATGTTTGAAGACTGTGTAAGTTAGCTATGAAAACGATGCGCAAAAAGAAGTGCGTTAACCTGGTTTCCTCCCATGCCGTGGCAGCCCACCATGCCCACCTTCTCCCCCTGCTTCCTCCCCATCGAGTCCAGGCACATGCCTGACTCCTTGTTACGCAGCTGCAAAACAAGCCACAAACAAGGTTGTTGAACTGTCAGTTACATGTTGTTTCTTTCTTCAGGTGTCTCTGTACTCTGCCATGTTCATTGTTGGACGCCAGAAACCACATGATATAAAATTGATATAAATCAAGGTTCAATCAAAAGCACCATTGGCTTTGACCTCTACGAGGTTATGATACCTGTTTACAAAACCACAGTTTGCAATACTAATCGAGTCATAAAGTCTAGTCTAATTCTTTGTGCAAAAGGATCTAGCACAAAACAGTGTGGGTCAAACAGATAAAAAAAAAAGGTTTAGAGGGGACAGTAGCGAAGTAGATTGGGCATGCTCGAATGGAAGAATAAATAGGTCCTATCCCAATAACATTAAATTTACTGTTTGATTGATTAATTGATTGACTGAACCTTTGCCAACTTTGCACTCACCTCCCCAAGGGAGAAGTAGTCTAATGGCATCTGTGACTCGGGGTAGATGTTCTCAAGGTACCAGCGGAAACTCTTACACTTGAGTCGCTCCCGCAGGCCCTTTCGCTCAGAAACATCGCCAAAGTCAGTCTGACGCACGCCTGCAGTGACAATCGCTCATTTTACCACATTTTAGCAATTGCCTAATCCATTTGTACATGTAAATATGTAAAGTTCATAATCTGCATTTCAATAAAATTTGTTTAGACTAAACACACTATGTGAATTGGTCATAACTGGCAAGTTCGATCATTTTAGTATTTTTATAGTATTTTTTTTAAATAAAAAATATTTATACTTATAAAGTGAATTTTTCATCCACATTTTACTTGTAGCCTGTTGATAAAAAGTCTATAGGAATCTTACAGTGTATTTAAACGAATACTGTATATTTCATGCAGAAAATAAACAACTATTCAAGCATGCACTCGTGACTACATAGAAACACAACATGCAAGCATGCTGAAGTCAACAACTTGCGGGTGTTGCACTGTAATACTCAAGTATTCCTTCTACTCTGTGATACACACACAAACATCAGTTGAATATAGCAAAATTTAAAACAAAGTGTGTGGATGTGTCTTACTTTTAACCTAAACTATGTCTCTAGCTATGGTATTATGTAATTAGCCAAACTTGGCGTGTTTGTGATTATAAGTCTTGTTCTAGTCCTACACCAGTCCACGAACTAGTACCTTCCCGTTTACATGTAGCTGTTCTTTGAAGTTGTCCATCATTGCATTGTTAGCCACCAATCTTACCATCAAAACCACTTGACCTCCACCAATACCATCATCATATTAGTACCTAAGAATAGCTATTTCATATTAACCAACTAGTTTCACACCCTCTTACCACTACCACCGCATGATGACCATAATGCACCGATTTCCCTTTTCCTCTCTCACACCACTAGCAGATCCAAGATTTGAGAAAAATGGGCGTGCAACCTGGAGATTTCATGGGTTTCGCATACACCGAATCTCTCGGAGGTGCTAAAAATCCAACAAAAATGATTTTTTTTTTGTGGCGGGGAAGGGAGTGGGGGAAGGGGGTGCCTCCATGTGGCGTCCCCCTGGATCTGCCAATGTTGCATCATTACTACCTGGGCTGATCTTGTAGAAGAAGTCCTTGTAGTTGTCCATCCACACCTCCACGGTGCGCATGGTGTTGTGGTTGAGGATCTTGACGACGCCCCCGGGCCATGAGTATGGCGACACCTTGCGGAACACGTGGCCCACACGAGAGCACGTCGCGATCAGCACCTGTCCGCCGCACATCCACACCTGCCGAGGGCACAATCAGCACGTGCTGCTTACTGACAGATGTTTATAATCATCGTGCGTGTATGTGCGTAGGTCTCTGAATCGACGAGCCAAGTCCTACTGCAGCTCTATACATGGAATGCAGAACTGTAAACCATCTGCAGGATCAGAATCAGCAGCTGGCTGACTTTCACACCTGCTAGGGCTACAATCAGCAAAAGGTGTGTGAAATTTCCAGAACCCACGTTATTTGGATAATCGTGGATTCAAACTCACGACCACAGAGCAGTCATACGCATGCTGTCCGGTTATGCTAGCCAATCACTGTCACATTGAAGCCTTCATAACACTAGACTTGAACTCTGACTCAAGATCTATTTGCAACATCAAATCTTACACCTACCCGCTGAACTTGGATACATGTTTTTTTTAAATGGTCGTTGCGAAACTGGCTGCTGGAAGAGAACACTTACTTGCCCAATCACTTTATAACTTGAAGTGTCATCATGTCTTGCGCCTTTATAAGATGAGAGAAGAGAGAATAGTCATTATTGACCGTTTTAACCCTTTAATGGCTTTAGCAGTAAACTGTGCAACTATTGCAGCCTCAAATAAAGCCTAAAATAAGCTCATATTTACCACAATGGAGGTCTGATTCAGTATCACTGCCTTCAAGAAAAATAGATATCAGTCTTTGTAAACTTTAACCTATTTTTGCTTTATAACAGGCTGCCATAGTTGTGATCAATGACTACCCTGCCAGTAAAGGGTTAATTCTGAACTGTTGACACAAAGCAACACGTCATGCACCAGCTGAGAATCAGGTTGTGGGAGATGGGACTAAGTCATCTTTATTTGCATCTGCAGATCTTGCTTGGCAAACGAAATCCAATCATGAATTTTATTTTTGACAATGTTGTTTTTAAACATTTTATTTTCAACCATTGAAGATTGTCTAGTCTGTTTTGATCAAATGTCTTTGGTGTTTGATTATAAATTGTTTCAAAACACGTTCACCAAAAATTGCGTTCATTCATGAATTTTCATTTACCGGTATCAGTCTAGAAAGACACCAGGCTACTAACACTTGCAGTAAGTCAAATCATGGGGAATATATTCATGAGAAATTAATCACTTGTTATCATAGCGGGAAGGATCGTTACATCATGCACTAAAGTTGAAATGAAACAGATCAATAAGCATGCATTGATAAGTCTCTTTTTTATGATGTGGCTGGTTAAATTAAAGGATATTTTTTTTCTGATATCTACCAGTGCTTGCAAGGTATTATCCTAAGCATATTTGTGCATGCATGTACAACATGTATTTATGTTTATATATAAGACTGTGCATCCAGGGCCAAAACAATGTACAGTACTTTATTGTAAAACTCTTGAATATATGTACTGGTAAACGAATAAACGCTAATAAAACCAACAACTATCATAAAAAAGAGAAACATATGCTTTTCAATTTCACAATTACTGAAGATATACACAATATTCAATTATTTCGCATAGTTTCAGTCACACATAATATTACAGATCTGTAGGTTTACAGATAAATGTACCAATCGTCATGTATTTTACGTGCGTTTAAAATGGCACACTGTTAAATCATGTTTCAAGCTATTTTATTCCACAGAAACGCCAATTAAAATTCACAACCCACTGGTAGACTCTAACATTAGGTATGATCTGATGCATTAATACTGTACAAAACATGCAAGACATGTTAAAAATCAACAACAATCATTTCAATATGACAGAAAAATAGCAGGCTGCTCTACTACGGATTTGATAACAATATGCAAGTTAAAACTACTAAAAGGACAAAACGAATCTGAAAACAAAATAGAAAAAACAACAAGACAGAACAGTAATAGAGTGGTGAACAAATGCCAATAAAGCATGATACTATGGACAATGTTTGTTAAAAAAATATTAAACCATAGAAAATAACTGAAAGTCTAAGCTACATGTAGTTTTTTTAGATAAATTATGTCCAAAATTTCTATGATACATTGTACATGTGTAATATTCTTGTAAACTGATGATATAAACATTTGTGTTCTTTAGATGCATATGTACAGATGACATAAGCAAATCTTTTGTACACATGCACTCAAATTTCTTGAGTGATTTTTATCATACATTGTTGTATACAGTTGAACCTGTTTCATATAACTAAAACGTCAAAGGACAGGAGGAAATAAGATATTCAATTTGTCCAAAAATCAATCTATCAGAGGAAAAAATATGAAGGGAAATGGCTAAAATGGGTTACACTGTATCCCAAACAAGGCCCAATTACCATCAGCACCTGATGCGCCAAACTTCAAAGTAGGAAAACATTGGTAGTGACTAAAATTAGTTGTCCATGCATGGAGTTAAAAAATGGCGATTATTCAATGAATGTGACGAAAAATTCATGATTTTTCAATGCATGGAAGAAAAATTGTGATTTCCATAGATGGAGCGAAAACAATTTGTCATTTTTCCATGCGTGAAACAAAATTTGTTATTTTTCGACACAGAGCAAATTTTTCTTTTCACTTTCCCCTTTGCATGGAAAAAATATACTAAAATTTGCTAGTCTTGGTAGTCTTTGCTAGTTTTGTATTCACCACTCTACTACAAGGCTGTATTGATCTGTACACGGCGGAGAATCAGCATGCGCCACCGCCGCACCTGGGTTAATCTTATAGTAGAACTGCCTCCACTCGTCCATCCACACGTCCGCCAGACGCGCATTGTTGTGGTTGATGATTTTGCCCGTGCCGCCGGGAAACGTGTAGGGGGTGGCCTTACGGAACACGTGTCCCACGTGGGAGCACGTCACAATCAGCAGGGTGCCGCCGCACATCCAAATCTGGGGTTTAGCCAAATTTTCTTTATGAACGTTACATAGTATGATAAACAATTTACAAATACACATACCCGGTAATTACATACAGACGTACATAGAGCCCTACTAGAGTCTTATATCTACATGTCACTATATCATAGAACAAAACAAATGATTTGCAAAGGCAATACAGGGGGAAAAAAATAAAAAACGTTCTGTGCTTGATACAACAATGATGAATAATTTCCTGTCATTGCCAAGTCTTTTTTCTGTAATGAATGCTCCAAATGATTATAAGCATTTTCAGAAATATATTACCATTTTTTTTTTCTTTTAAGGAATGTTGAGTGAATATTTTAGTTTACAATTGTTTATTTCTTCTTGATGTCATACAACATATAAAACATTACAATACATATTGAAACCATTAATACCGGTATATGCTGCCTGGGCATATCTGGACTAAAGGACATTACATTAACGATAACTTTATCATAAAAGATTAGATAAACAAAACATATAATTGTGATAAGGTGAACTAATATTCTACCAAGTTTCCATTAAATATTTGTGCCTTTAAGGAATAAGAGCAGTAGATTTGTGGTACCTAAAACTTTTACTTTTTTTATATCATATTTTTATTTTCAAAAGTCCTATCAAAATATTTTTCAAGAAAAGAAATATTTGAAAACAACTCCATTGGTTTTTCTTCATCTGTGTATATAAGAATCATATACATGTGGCATATGCTGATAAAAAAATAAATAAAAATAAAAAATTCTTCATGTTAAGCTCTACTGGCAAATTTAGACAAATTAAAAGTTTTAGGTTGCCTTTCATTGTGTGGGTAAATAATTATATCTCAAGATCACTAATATTGGTACAACCTATTTTTAAATGAGGTATTTTAGAGCAGATACGCTATATTGACATGTAATTGACATACCCGGAATGACATTTCCAGGTTCTCTCCTCCCCAGATGTCCATGCCGTGATCGTATGATCCGATTTCATAGAAATAGTCTCGCTCGATAGAAAACAAACCACCAGCCATTGTGGGGGACCTGAGGGTACAAAGGCAAAGTTTTATCCTCTTCGAGAAACATACATGAATTAATACTGCACAAAACATGAAGGAAGTAAGAAAATCATTTTAAAATTTTCAATTTAATATAATGACATAAAAAACATGGCATCCTACTTGTAAGTACTTGATACTATTTTATACTGTAAATGAACAATGAGTTCGAGTGACATATAAAAGTATTCAACTGTATTGGATACTCATCTGCGCAAGTTTAGATACATAATATACTGGATTTCACCATACTTTTGTGCATTTTTGTAAAGCCTACCTTGAGAGCTTTCAAACTATGTGGGTCTTCTTCAGCCTGCCACCAATCTGCCTACATGTCACATGATGGTGGTGTGACTAGAGGCAGATAGACACCTACATAAGAGGACTACGATGAAGCCAGCTGAAATTCCAGAACTTCTGGAAATTGTGCTCAGATGCACCTACAGTAGTACTTCACATATAGTGGAAATTTTTACCAGCAGATCCATGGAGCAGAAATGGAATGGCAAGCTTCCATAATCGTATGTGATGCAATGATGAAGGGCATAGAAAAAAAGCCAATGGAAACAGCGCCTCACCATTCCCACTCGTAGTATCATTATATAGATGACACGCACAAGAAGTTAGACTCTGCATATGCCCAAGATTTCATAGAACATCTGAACCACTAGATCCTGAGATTGACCTTACAACAGAAGTGGAAAACAGCGAGCTGGCATTCCTTAAAACGTTAAGGTTTAAGAAATAGGATGGGAATCTGAAACTCAACATCTATAGCAAGCCCAAGCACACAGCCCAGTACCTCTATTTCGACTCAAAACACCTCTTGGAGCATACACTTGGTGCTGTGCGTACTCTCCATCACAGAGCCAATAAGGTGATTACGGAGATTGATTGAAAAGCTGAAAGGAAGCACGTCAATGAGGTGCTGACGGTCCAAATGCAGGGAGCCAACCTGGGGGATCAAGAGATCTGCATCTGCTACAAAAAAAAGATAAAACAGAAAAGAAGAATACCATACGTGAAAGATCTGTCTAATGCTGTAAGGAGAATAATGAGTGACTATGGATGCAGTGCCTATTTTAGACCAAGTAACACTCTTAGGCACTTACTAGCCGTACCCAAGGAAGAAAAAAGAGGATATCTGTGGTGTGGTCTACCAAACAAACTGTGGCATTTGCCTCTGAAGGATGTAGCAGTACATACATGTATGTTGGTGAGGCATCAAAGACACTGAAATTCAGATTCAACCAACACAGACATCCCAGCAGCAACTCCTTGAATTCTCTTAACATCTCCATCAACCCGACAAAGTCATCATATCACACGGGATAACATAAAGATTCTCAACCGTGACCTGAACACATTTGAGAGGAAGACCAGAGAGTCAATACATATCTAACGCCTCAAACCAGACCTCAATAAGAATGTGGGGGCCGCACACCTGCCAGACATCTACACCAACATTCTACCAACCGCCCATGACATCACACCCCATCACATGACAAGTAGGCAGATTGTATTGGTGGCAGACTGAAAAAGAATCAGGATGGTTTGAAAGCTTTCAGCTTACAAAAATGCACAAAAGTTTGCTCAAATCCTGTATATTAAGGTATGTGTCCAACTGCAGAGATGTGAACCTATCACCGAAAAAAAATCTTAGTCAGAGGCATGAGTTTGCATTGAAGGTGAGGAAAGGGTGCAACCCCTCAGCCTCCATGTTAGACACCATGTTTGACACCGCAATCTTTGAAATCCTTTAGACCCTGTTAGTTTATTGTAACCATGCGTATACCCACCCAAAATCTGCCACTGTAGAAATAATAGACTTCATTCTTCAACATCTTGTGAAGAGCAGATGACTTTGACAATAATACATTTGAAGTCTTGTACACAAAATGGCAAGATTGAATGAATCGTAACTGTCATCGAGTAATATAAATCAGATGTCCGTGGTAAAAATGCATTTCATAACTGCTGATGATGACTGTTTATCTTGTACAATGAAATAATTTAAATAATAGTAATAGTTTACCATTCTCTACTGTTTATATATGTTGAAACTTATGACGTTTCGCCATGGTGTACTACATGGCTTCATCAGATGTTGTTGTGTGAGTAACTAACCTACATTCGATCATGAAATAATTTAAGTAAAAAAAACGTAATAAAATGTTCAAAGCAGACGCCATATTTGCAAATGCAATGATCGGCACCCAACTATAAATGTATTAATCGCAATGCAACAGCCCAGAAGCTCGTTTTCCATGTGCAGCATTAATTACCGGTGTGATCCAGTTTCATAGAATGGAGATTGCATTGTGAACGGCAAAACTGTGTCAATGTTGGTCACACAGAGATGCAATTTCAAGGAAAAGTGCATACTTTTGATGAAACTATTGCATTACCGTAATAAACCTATATACCTGATGTAATGATTTTACTGACTTCAAAAATCATAATTTCACATTTTTTCCCTCCAAGTTCTCATCTCTGCAACTGTATGAAATTTTACTACCTGGGTGGGGAGGCTGTGGTCATCCCCTCCTCTGCGCTCTATCCTCCGGCGAATCCTTCTAGGTAAAGCTCTGGGCATTCTTGTTGTTAGGTTGTTTTCAAATCAGTACCTAAGAACCTTATTAGGAGTGCTGGTGTTAATACCTGAGTGGGAGGCTGCGGTCGCCGCCTCTCCTCTCCATCTCCCGCTGTGGCACAGGGTACCAGCGGAAGTTGAGTTTCCAGTTGAATCCACCCCATGTCATGTCGGAACCCGTGATGTACTCAAACGTGTCGTCAGAGATCACGTCAATGATCGGACAGACGACGGATGTTCTAGAAACACAAGGACATCATGATCAGTTAGACGACGGACATTCTACAAACACAGGGACATTATGATTAGACAATGGACGTCCTGCAAACACGAGGATATTGTGATTGCACCAACGACAGATGTTCTTCAAACACATTGACAGTATGATCAGACACACAACAGAGCTTATCAGATGTCATGTCCAAGAGATGGATAGTAACATTTTGTCAAGCCAAAACCATTTAAATTTTCTAAATAAAATCATGAAGATGATTGGACGAACAACAGAGGTCCTGCAAATATGGGCACATTACTAATTTGTTTTATCCTCATAAAACACAGCTTTGAGGCAGCAAGTGCTCATACTGTTTATATTATAAACTGCAAATGCTGATTTTTCTTTTGAAAATTTTCATTACTATTCACAACTTGCGCCAAGCATTAGCATTCATAATACTATATGAAAATGACTGATGAGACTGTTAGCTGATAATGCGTCAGAAATTTAATCTTTCTGGAAAAGAGAAATAAGTGGCAGCATTGTGTCTAACCTGTCCTTGTGTATCTCATAGAGCAGGGGCTCCAGCCATCCCTCAGTGCACTCGCAGTGCGCATCCAAGAAGGTGAGAACGCGGCCCTTAGCGCGCGATGCTCCTCGCAGACGCGCACGGATCAAGCCCTTCCGCGTGCCCATCCTCTCCACGAACACGGGCACAGGCAACGTCGATACGTACTGCTCTAGCTGGGCACCAAGGAAGTCTGCAAATTGGGGAGGATGGATTTGATTTCATTGAAAAAAATATCTCGTTCAGTGCAAAACTCGCTAATCGTTGTATTTACACTTGTCATACTGAATTTATACTGTATGTCCAGTAATTATTTTACACTTTAAATTTCAGTTTTCTAGACCATTTACCATGGTTACTGCCAATCCAGCACATATGCAATAATGACGTTTGACCTTACCAGGTACCGCAAAAGATTACATAAGGATGCACATACGCATGACGTACGTATAACATAACGATATTGACCATGATACTGCACTTTGTTCAAGTGCTATGAATATTATTCAAAGTAAGCATGATAATTACATTTTATGAGTTAAGTATATAAAACACATTCTGGACTCTGCACCAAACAAGGTAAGTTTTATGAAATTCTGCTAAGATTGAAGAAAGTTATGGGGGAAAAGCTCGGGTACTAAAAAAATACTGGACAAACTACAGTAGTTATTAGTCATATTATTGGATTCGTGCAATATTTTTATAAAAAGCTAATAATTCAAGATTGATACTTACTCTCAAACTGCGGCGAGTGACTTACATGTACAATTTATACTAGCCAGCATTAATTTACTCACAACCCTAAGGCAATTGTCTAATCTGCACAATGAGTAACTTTTTTTATTTCTAACCTTCTCTCTCACTTCTCTTCCTATCACGCACATTTCTACCCCAATAACCATATCTGAATCCAGGATCTGAATACAACCTTAATCAAATGATCCTGGTGTGTCTCAATTTCATGACCCCAAGGTTGTGTGACCAGAATGATACCATCATCCAAAGCAGCAAATTATTAGAAAGATTTAGGAAGATATGAGTTTACCAAATAGTTTATCATATAGTGTGGATGTGTATTTTCTTTGTTCCAAGGTTTTTTCATTTGGCTATTTACTCACCTGTGGTTTCATGGTACAAACAGCTATACGTTTTTATTTCAATGATCTACAAAGAATATCCTCAACAACAGAAGAGTAAACTGCAGAAAAACTGAATAATGGAAAGGTTTATCATGCATTACCTATGTAAGTAAATTGTGGAGGAAACCACGGAACTCTTGAGGACCAGAAATCCTCTACATTGGAAGGATTTGTAACTGAAAATTGGGTTCCGTTGTCAAGGATATTCACTAAAGACTAAAGTAGATTTTAACTTGGTGCAAAGATAGTTACATATGGGATTATGGTATAAGTTTTTGAGGTGCACATATATTATATAATAGCTACCTCTTTCGCTGGCATCATCCACCAAGATGATCTCTGCGAGCAGTTCTGGTGGTGACCGGTTGATGACCGAGTGCACTGTCCTGAGCAGTGTGGACCAGGCCTCGTTGTGGAACACGATGATGACGGAGGTGCTGGGAAGGGAGGACACCTCGCCGTAATCCTTCTTCTTACACCTACACATGCATATGTATATAAAGTGCTGATGAATTTTAGTAAAATAAACTTGCCAGTTGAAATTATCAGTTCACTGGCATTTGTTGCAAAATGCTTCGTTTTATATGGGTAGGACACGGTATGGTCACTATTTACAGTGCCAAGAGAATGTACTTAAAACAATTGCCTGGTTTGTAAAGAGATTCATTGGATTTCTTTTTTCTATCAACAAGTAACACTAATTTTGTGATAAATCCTTTAAAAACTTACTATATTGTCTTAATATTTTCGGACATTTTCAATGTCCATCGTCTGAGACTTTTCTGTCACCAGGTGGCAGCACGTGACAGAAGTAGAACAGAAGTAGTCGTAACAGAAGAGTTAGATAAAGAGACTGAAGAACGCACAATCGTGGATGCACTGACCACTTGCAATTACCCTAAGTGGGCAATTCAAGAAGTGAAGAGAAAGAAGAAAGATACCAACAATAAGAAGTCTCGGAAGACAGCAGAAAAAGACTTTAAGGGAGCCAGAGGTATGGTCGTTCTCCCTTACGTTAAAGGCTTGTCAGAAAGAATGGCTAAGGTTTTAAAAGATCACAAGATCTGTTCAGCCTTCAAACCTTATAAGACTCTCCGCAAGATTTTAGTTCATCCCAAGGACAAAATCATACAAGAAGAAGTATGTGGGAGTTTATACAGTATTGGTTGTAAGAACTGTCCAAGTTTATATATTGGTGAATCAGGCAGGAAATTTGGCACACGGCTCAAGGAGCATCAAAGAAATGTGGAGACACATGACCATAAAAATGTGCGCACCAGAGCCACTCGCCTCAGCACCACAGAAATTCACCAATCAGCCATAACTGACCACATGAACAACCTCAACCATGTACCAGATTGGGATAGTGCTAAAGTTGTGTGCAAGGAGTCAAACCTACTGGACAGACAAATCCTAGAGTCCATAACAATCCGAAAGACTGAGGAGAACATGAACAGAGATGAAGGAGCATACCAGTTATCTCACGCCTACGACAACCTTCTGAGACCTAGGGCAGCCCCAAACCACCGCGCGCGCCCTCGACCACCCCTCAACAACCAACACTGACTGACTTCTACTTCTGTCATGTGCTGCCACCTGGTGACAGAAAAGTCTCAGACGATGGATATTGAAAATGTCCGAAAATATTAAGACAATATAGTAATTTTTTAAAGGATTTATCACAAAATTAGTGTTACTTGTTGAATTGCCTGGTTCTTTCAGCAGTTTTCCAACCTTCATAACTTGAGCAAATAATTATTTGTCTTAATTTTCATCATAAATTACTCTATTTATAACTCTAAATTTTGGATGACTCAATTTTCAATCACTTCAAGATTGAGTTTATTGGCTCCAACTGTGTTACCGGGGTATATTATATCTTAAGTGACTACATGTCACAAGTAGTCAGTTCATGACAGATTATGTAAAATTGACTTTATACTTAGTGTGAAAGAGTATGTCGATCAAATTCAGCTTTTACAAGGCAAGTAATATGTTCTTGACATTAGCCTGAAGCATGTGGCAAAATCCAATGAGTTATCTACATATCACGATCTGTGATCATTTATGCACTTGGCACAAATGAATACAAGTACTTGACTACCAAAGTTGTTGATCTAATTTTGATAGATGAAATCATTCTTAATCATGTTTTTATCCCTCAAAGCTTTTCATCTTTTGTATCAGACTGAGAATGTATATGTATGTTAATTCAATGATCCCCCCATTTCTGAAAATGAAAAACTCAGTGACCCCCCTTGAAAAAACTTATAAATTGAGTGCCCCCCCAACTAATTGCACAATAAAAGTGTGTCAAACTTAGTGTAATCAATAAGCTAGATTGCAAATGCTGAGTCTGATCCAGACAGTGATATTGAGTGATATTGAGTAGCATGTATTCTTGCATTAAAAAGAATAAATTGGTTCTGGTATGAAACATATATATTGTTACGTCATTCCTGTTGAAATACTTGCGCAACTTTCTCAATTCTCGCCAAAAGTGCGTAAAATCTCAATGTGTCTGTCATAAAATTGCTTATGTAACATTTTGTAACACTTAAAATTGAATGACCCCCACTTGGATCACTATGTAAAACTGAGCACACACCCCCCGCCCCCCACCAAATGGCCGACACCCTATGGGAAATAATTTATGTGTGCTCCCTTATCCCTACAGATTATTTAGATTTTATGCGCCATGTTTTTTTCTTGTAAAATCACTAATTTCGATGGTCAAATTTGATGATCATGTTGAACGCATAAACAATTTTGTGATGAGGCGTTGTGTCACATCAATATTTTAATTAAATTTAGATATTTAGAAAAGAAAAACTGCCATCCCTGCATTCATAATAGATATGGAAACATGTGTTAGCTTTCATTAATGTTGTACATCTAATTAATCACTCATGATAGTGGTGTGGACCAAGTCTACTGGATTTTAAATACATGTAATCAATCACTAAAATTGCCATTTTGAGGAAATATCCATATCATTATTAAATTACACTCATATCAAATCTATAGAATGAATACAGTCAGCTAAGAAGATGTTTTACATTCCATTTGTATTAGAATATTTGTTTCAAATTCTCAAATTCAGTTATAGACTGTCCCACTGTTTTAGAATCATTTTTTTTAAAATTTTTACTTGAACTTTTCTTTTAGAGGTATTCAACAGGAAAAATTAAAAAAAAAGATTTTCAAAATCGGTTAAGTATTAACCGAGCTATCAGCAATTATATACATCTAAATTAGTTAATTTTGTGAACATTTCTAGAGTCAATTAGCCTATTGATAAATTATTGATCGATTTTCAGGTCCAGGTGAGCAAGTAATCTAGCTACTTGCTGGGTTCAAACATTTGAGGCTGTTGAAGAAAGAGCGTCAATGCACATTGTATAGTTTATTCCATTTTGTGAAAATAAAGATATTAATAAATAAAAGTGTTTCTTGTTGTTTTTTATCAAAATATTTTTATTACTATTGCCCTCATACAAGTGAATAACATATTATACTCTGATCATTGGTTTGCAGCTATCACAAATCCTTATCCCAATGCTCATTTTTGCTTACAAAGTTTGTGATTAAAATTTCCTCCTAAATTTTTAAAGTTGGTATGGTTGGAAACGCATACATCTATAGATTCTATATAATATAATGAAATATTTTTAGCTGATATATGGTCGGAGATATGAAGGAGAATGTATGGGCTGTTTTATTTCCTGACTCGCATATTCCACTATGGCTGTACACGGAAATGTCTAGATCTATGTAGACCAAAATAAAAACACCACACTAATATTGCATGCTATCTCACTTATCATTTGTTGTATTAATTCAAACTTTTGATGGAAATAATCTGTAGTACAGTCGGACCCGGTTAAGTCGAATTTGAAGGGAGTAGATTGATGACCTCGAGTTATCAGAACCTCGAGTTATCAGAAACATGTCTTCAACAACCCAATGAGCGATAATGCAAAAAATATGTGTTGTGGTCGCTATTATATGGTACTCGTACTACGTGTGATGTTAGACAGTGGCTGTTCTGGGTTTTTATAATAGTATTCCGACCTTCTGACCTTGTCTGTAAACAAACATGGCAGCATACACAAAGAAACATGCTTTCAACTACGGTTTCATTGGTTAATAGTACACTTGTACAAAGCCCTTTGTCTTGACTGGTCATTGTTACGCAAGTACTAATTCAAAGCTATTAACCGCTAGCTGTTTCTCCCTCCCGCCTCTGACGAAGGCTCTGTCAACAAACATGGTTTAAATAGCACTTTGGTGTTAGTACTTTGGTGTTAGCACTACGGATAGAAGTTTACTACGCCTTTGTCTTGACTGGTCATTATTACGCAAGTAATAGTTTCAAAGCTGTTGACCACTAGTAAGTATCAAACAATTAATCAGAGAAGTTGACCACCCGTTCACCGGCAAATCATAGTTAGGCAGCGTTCTTTGATCTATTGTTTGGTTGGCATGTGCGCCGGTTTGTTGTGTGTAAACTACGAATATTTCGACGCTAAATTCTCATTTGGTAGAGATAAGTGGGTTAATGCCTCGAAGGGAAGTGAGATTTGGGTCGAATAACACGGGTTTCTCGAGTTAAAAGGGTCGAAATAAGCGGGTTATTTTTAGTAGCAATCAATAGTAAGTTTGAAGGGAAATTAAAATGTGTTCTACTTAGGCGGGTGGTCGACTTATGCGAGCTCGAGTAAAACGGGTCCGACTGTAATATGCGATTCTATCCATATGCATAAGTCTATGTACTTGTTTAAGGTAAATTGTTACATTTTAGCATTTATATTGTGCATTGCTAAATTTGACAGCAGAATTCGGCGAGTTACCCGCCGAGTATACTCACGTCAATGTTTGCAGCTTATTACAACAATGACTATTTAATATTTTGGTTCCAAGTGTTAAGAATAAGAAACAACATACACTTGTTGTCAACTTGCTTTAATTTGATAGGAATTGATGGAATATTTAACCCACAGCAATACTTTTTAAAATGCACCTGTTATTTTGTGAGTCCGTGGCAACAGCACTGCTGTCATATTTACTACGACGTACGAGAAATGTCCACATAGGTGAACCGCTCGTTCTGTGTTTGTTCAAACATCATTTTTTCAACTCAATGCCAGGAACCTAAGAGGTTGTTTGATAATCATTTAATGTTAGTATATCAAAAGCTTACACATTAAACCATAAGATCCGAAAATAGAAAGTAAATCGAAAAGATTTACTATAAATTCGGCTGTACTCAATATTTGATCTTGTTATGTTGATATGTTAAAATGGGCGTAAAGACATGGCTAAAAGACTTCCTTGACCTTCAAGCGATTCACTTTCATAACGTAATCATCAAATTAGCCTCAATCAACCTCTTGACCTCCGGAAATCCATTTGAAAAAACACATTTGCTAAAGGCTGGGCGGACTATGCGATGGCGGAAATGCGCCGGCTTAAAATTTAAAAGGTCACCAGTTAAAACCCTTAAATCTAGCGTAGTTTCGAAATTATCCACTATAAAAACATTTGAGAATAATAAAAGACCAATATGTGATTGATTTGACACCAAGAAATAATAAATCCATCAACTATAAGTTGGTCAAATATTAGTTGGAAGTCGGAGGATGTGCCAAATGGTTGCTCGTGCTGATTTTTTCTCAGCGTTGATTCATCAATAGCGGAATATCTATCAGTTATTTGATTTTACTTTTGATCGCTTAAATAAATTGAGCTCTGAGCTACACAATTTTTGTATACAGTGTATTAATTATTTTGACTTTCCCGATTCTGTGATAAGACTTTTACTGGCAGACGTTTTTTAAGATACTGTTTTCAACAGTGTTTCAGATCGTTATAGACTATAAGATTTGCCTATCTAATAGGTACGACTCTTTGCACACAACTTTAGAACTATCCCAACCAGTTGCATGCTTGAGGTTGTCCATGTGATCTGGTATGCCCAATTGGTGAAATTCAACTGTACTGAGGTGAATGACTCTGGTGCGGACGCCTCTCTGGTCACGCATCTCCACATTTCATTGGTATTCCTTGAGTCACATGTCGAATTATCTGCCTGATTCACCAATGTACAAACTTGGGCTGTTGACTACAGCCTTGTATGTCATCTATGGTATTTTATCTGTTTGCTAGCTTTATTATTTGAGCTGCAGCAGGTCCTCTCTTACTTATTTAATTTTTGAAAAATATTTTGGACACTTTGGACATTAAAGCAGGTAGAAAGAATTGTCATTGTTTTGATATATATTAAATAGGCATTTTATCTGCACAAAATATGCTGCAAACTGGTGTGTTTTGTTTGACAGATTGTACTGTAATGACGTTTGGACAGAACAGGGAGGGCAGCACTCAATTTTCATTGAAGCGCTGATGGGGGGGGGGGGGGTTCGCACAAGCTCCATGTATGCTTTGAGGGGGCGGGGGGGGGGGGGGGGGTTAATTTTCATATTTTCTCTCCATATGACTTTTCTTTATTTACTAAACATTAAGTAGTACCCATGGAGATGGTTCATTATTTACCCGATATAATGTTTAAGTGTAATACAATTCTTAAGGTATACACAAAGCCAATTTAACTGGATGATGTTGCAAAGATGAATAGCGTGAACTTATAGAATTCTTGAAATAGAATAACACAACGCACTATTATTTAATATTTGTAAAATATCTTAAAATTACACTTTTAAGTATATATTTTATGTCAAATAAAGCTATGTTGGAAAATATTGATATGAACAATATATAATCAGTGTTACAGGAATTTTTTGTGCGCAGATATTTTTGCGTTTGTGTCAAAAAACAACCTGTATTCAAGCACGAACATAACCTTTGACCTTATTCATCACCTTCAATCATCCAAAGTACATTAGAATTGGATTTTCCCATGCCAAATTCCGTGCGAAAAAGTGGTATTGCATGTTATTCTAGACTAGTTAAATAGTTACGTATTATCTATGTACCGGCAGCCATCTTGGCAGCCATCTTGGATTTCGGGATGAACAAAATGTCCGGGAGCATGGTTCCTGATATTTTTGGAACCAGCATACATTAGAAGCCCTATAAGCAAAGATGCTTTCTGCCAGAAGTGAACATGTAGCCCTCTGTATTTGTCACATATCCGCCCCACTAGAGGGAATGTAAAGTTATCACTGATAAAAATGTCATTTTGGTGAGAATCTGTAATGAGGACTATCTTTGAAGATTACTATCTATTCAGAATTCATTCAAAGGATGAAACACATTCATAATTTATCACATATCTCTGGGGTTTCAGTCAAAATTATTGATATAGAAGATTCTTTAGCTCCAACTCTATTAGGGCTACATCACATGCCATCGAACTCGACCATCCTCACGCAACTGAGGGTTGTGTAGAAAGTGTTAATGATCATAATCTTTAGTTACAAAACATTTTGAGAAATAAGAGGGTTGTAATGACTGTTGGTGGCATGAAAGAACGTCCTTTGCTATTGAGAATTATTCCTATTTAATTGTTGGAGCCAAATAATAAGGAATAAAATAAGCTGATCAAATTTACCAAGATAGATGTGAGTCACCATCACTGCAATCCGAATATCTGACACCTATCTTGATAAAATTGTGTTTCTTTTAGGCCTTAATATAGGCTCCTTTAGTGCTAGGGATATGTGGAAGTAAATTAAAAAGATCCATTACTCACTTCTCCATACGGATGTCAGGCAGTGAGCGATTGACAGAGATCATGTCACTCGCCATCAGGTTAAACTGGTTCACTTTAAACATTTCCCGCATTTGCTTTTCCTTTTCTTTGGGAACTTGCACGGCCTTGCCCATTTCTCCTGGTCCATCTGGAGTACGTTTCAAAACTGCAACAACCAAGCATGTGAATGTAGCTTATACTTGACTGAAAACTACCTTATGCATTGCATCTAAATTATCAACTTATATTGTGTTAAGTCTCCAAATCCACAGAAACTGGTTTGCACAGCACAGCTTATCACTATTTTAGTAATTCGTGATTCTTGTGCAATTATCAGAGTTGCCAATCTCAAATGTTGAAATTTCTGAATCCCGAGGTCAAAATTTCTGAATCTTACGTTTAATATGTATTTTTAACTTATATTTATAATACTATTTATTTACAGTGTTCTGAGTTTAGAAGGGTCAATGGACAGTAAAAATGCACATAGAAGTGTAAATAACTTGGTTTCAACGTATTTGATTAAAAATCAGTACAAAGGTTTGGACGATGGTTGTCCTACTTTTCGCGCAAAAACGTTCAAAGTAAGGAAAAATCAATGACAATTGTAGGTGAGTAGGACACAGTTTTGAAAGTGATGAAATGAATCTTGTTGAACATTTGAAAAAAAAAAAGATCTTTTTTAGGTTTTTCAAGTACCCAATTTTGCTGTAAATTATACAATGGCGGCTTCGCCGAGTTTATATTGACACCCAAAATGATAGTCAGCCATGTAGAGTTGGAAGAGCACTTGGATGTGCAAATGCACATTACCTTAAAAAAGGCAGGCGTGCACAACAATAATATTGCATATCATGTCTTGTATGCACCACGATTTTTCACCATATCCATGTGTTGTTTTGTTTTCTCATGCTCCACAATGACAAAGTCGTATCCTCCACAATGTTTGATACTACAATCAAACGACATCGGGCGTGATGCACACTCTTCTTCGATGCAGTCGTATCATTGAATTTTCTTGAATACTTTTCCCGGTATTGTTGCATCATTACTTTACTGGAGAACGCACAAATTCATAAATTTTCAGCAATTATTATCCTTTTCATTTTCATGTACCGTTAATAGGTCTTGTGGTGCAGGTTAACGACACCAATCAGAATCTGTTAGTCTCAATCATAGAGGCTGTTTACTGCATAAATGACAACAGCACGCGTAGCATGGGCTTCATGATCGAGACTAAATCTATCAACGACACGTCATTTAAATCAAGTGCATTTTTACGCCCTGGTAAAAGCGTGTTTACACAATGCGTGGTTCAATCGAGTACATTCGATAGGCGAGAAAAAACATCTGTATTTTAAGAAAAAAAAGTACAAGTTTTTAAAATATTTGGTCATTTCTCCTGAATTTTGGAGTCAAGACGGAATAGTCTGAATGTTCGGAATCGGCTTCATATTTCGGAATGATTCCGAAATTTCGGAATACTTGGCAACTCTGAATTATATGGTTTTAACAAGCATGGGATTAGTGTAAGATTGATGACATCAATTTTGAAGGTGGGTGGTCATGTATTGCAGACTTAGCAGCAGAAACCAACCAATGTGAGCGGAGATAAAACACATCAGTATGTGCCAGATGTATTCTTATAGGGCATGGATGAAAGAAATTGTGCTCAAGATTTATTTTCAGCCTGTAGTGAAAAATCCAAACAGCCAATTTCAAAAGTAAACATTTACCGCACTAAAGCTGTTGATTTCTGCACCATCTCTTGTGATTACGCACATTAACTGGGGATCGATTGAATGCGGTGAGTTTATTATTGAGGGTTACTCATCTCACTGACGACAGTGAAGAGTAGCACTTTTCCACATCACCGTACATAATCTGAGGTTAAAGAATATGCACTTCGATATGGTGAAATATAGTGACGAAAAATACTTGGGCTTACTTGGCATGAGTTTGTTGAGGAATCCGCCGGCGCCGCCGTTGCTCGGCCCGGGCGTACTGTGAGCGACGCGACCTCTGACCCTGCCGCTCTGACTGCCACGGTCACCACATGCTGTGTCCACGGATGATGATGTGCAGTCGGTGTAGTACATGAGCAGGAAGACATCGAGCAGGAACCAGACGAGGGATGTGGCAATCACCACCTTACAGTACTGCAGTTTCAACCGGCTCACCATCCTACTGAGAAAAACGCATCCATTTCTACTATAGTGTGCTTCCGTGGCCAAGTGGAAACGGAGTTGGACTCATGACTAGAAGGTCATGGGTTCCATTCCCTGTCAGGTGTGGTTGTGGATGTTGAGCAGGCTCCTACCTAAATAGTTACTCACAGCTAAGCTGCACCTACACAATAATTAGGTACAGGCCATTGGGTTGAAAGAGTGAGTGAGTGATTGTGTGAGTGATTGTGTGAGTGATTAGCTCTGAAAGTCATGCTGGTGCAAGTATGTGCAAAATGATCAATTGATCAATAAGTGAGCCACTGACCTGTTTTAAAATGTAAAGTCGTGAGAGCAAGACTTAGATCACGACTATAAACCACCACATTTACATTTAACATTTATTTTACAGTAGAATCTCAAGTGAAGACCACCATATCTCCATGGAACAAGCATGGGAACAAGCCCAAAAAACCTAGAAAAATATCAATAGCTCATTTTATTAGAATTACAAAAACAAAATTGAGACACCATTGAAGTCAATATTGAGTTTGTTAGAACCAATTTTGAACTATGTAACTAACGGTATTTAAACTACATCTATTGAATTGTCAAGTATTATTGCAAAAGACTTAAAACTAACTACAATAAGTTTCTAAGTTTTGGTAAACTTCATACCTCCACTAGTTGAGGAAGTTGTGAACACCCAGATTTTATATTATTTCAAATTATTATGAAAAAGTTACATATTGTCATGGAATCAAATATCATCAAGAATTATATACAATTCACAGAATCAACATCTACTCTAACATTTTTAAGTATTACTTGTGTTTTTGCAGTAGTTAAATATATTTTTCAAATTATTATGAAAAGGTTACATATTGCCATGGAATCAAATATTACCAAGAATTTTAAACAATTTACAAAATCAACTTCTACTCTAACATTTTTAAGTATTACTTGTGTTTTTCCAGTAGTTAAATATATTTAAGTATAGAGTAGGTAGTTTTATATACAGTTCATAGTACACTTAGGTATCGTAATACAGTCCGTAATACATGCCACAGCCAATAAACCTTAAGTTGCCCTTGGCAAAGACACAACAATTATTAATTGCATCACATACAATTGCATTGTCATTATGCTTTAGCACATACAATTTTTAAAACATTACAAGAAATAAAACTTCTATAAGCAAAACAGAACAATGCCATATTTAATAATCAAATCTATATTCTGACTTTGTTTAAAGCAAAGATATTTTTTTCTCCCCCTGTTCCTTTCATGGACTCAGAAATTCTTAAGCGCAAATACGTACCGGTACTTGTATTTCATAATATAATTATTAATTATATGTAACAAAAATGATAAAATATGATAGCTGCTACAATGTACCGGTATAAACAAAGAGAATTCTGGGCTGTTTTGCAGGCATGTTCGAACAGTCAGATGGTTTTAATAACAAAAAATCCTCTCATTCCTGGGATATTGGGAACAGTGGTCAAGTACAAGTCCCATGTAATATTAGTCCTGTGCAAGCAACATGACTTATTCCTATTTCAACACAAATAATTTACTTTTTTACATTAAATTTTATCTGGATTGATATTTTCCGAAATCTAACATTATTTCATATACATCAAAATGTTTTTAAATTATGTTATTGCATTTGATTTTCAAGTCAACCTATATTAGTATACTAAATAACTATTTCATTAACACTTATCAATGAAAGCTTTCAACTAAAATCACTGTCTGCATGAAAACTTAAAAATTATTACGAACATAACTGAGACTTTTCCATTTGATTACATGTATAACCAACAAATTCCATACCATCCCACATAGAATAGTAATATATATACTACAGGCCTGACTATGCAATAGTGACATGCACAATGTAGGAATGGTTATACGTGTAAGTTTCATGACTATAAAAAGTGATTATTCAGTGATAAAGATCTATAGCTGATGAGACATTCCTGATCTGCAGGAATAAAAACATACAAAAATTAAGTATCACTACGTGGCATAGCTTAAGAAGTGTCATCAGTATTAACTCTTACTATGCCATAAATCAATAACACTGCAGACCTATTAATTAGATCCTAACCATCCTTTTGAATCAACAATAGTAAAACTTCTAATTACAGTTTAACCTTTTTTTATATATTAAACGATTCATGATTAATATGGTAAATTTGAAAGTGTAATTAATTACTTACCTTAAAATTATAAGAGCTATTTCAATGATTGCTTTAAAGTTTCAGTCAAGTTAATCCAACTTGATGCTGAGCACTATTAACTTGTATCAAAATCTTGTCACAATTTTGCTGCATTTGAGTTTCAATTGGTGATGCATACAGATACTCACTCACATTTTGATTGGCTAATATGCTCTAATTATTTAAGATTGCTTGTTACACATCTGGCTGCTGACTTAATAAAAATAAACTGCAATGTATGGATCTAACATGATTAAAAGTTATGCAGATTTATTTTAATACCTCTATTAATAAATAAAACAAAAAACAAAACAAAAAACAGCTTCCATCATTTTTGATATACACATAAAAAAATCTTTAAAAGAACATTAATAATCTAGTTAATTTGATTTTCTATATATTAACATTCTTTATAACAAGACACAAAACAAAACACACACATTAAAATAAAGGCAAAATGTTTACCATCCTTATCAATTCGGGTTTATTACTTATTGGAAATAAGCCCATATTCAAAAGCAGCAAATATGCTGATAGATCTATGACAGATTTTGGAAGCTCTCCACCAATCAAATCAACAGACTAGAGAGGCGAAATAAGTTCAGCTGTCAATCAAACAGAACAGTACATAATCCATGCGAGGATGTTCACAGACATACTGGTCGTTCACATATATTTCGGTATACAAGAAATATTGTATTTTTGCTTTTCATGTCCAACATCCAGCATCCGTTGCTATTCCTGCTAAAACTATATTTCACAACCTAATATGTCCCTACAACAAACTAAGTAACAAAAGCTTCCTTACAACTGTAGGCAAGAAGAAAATATTCCTGAATCGACAATATTTCACCACACATCATGGCGTCTTTTGTTTACGTATAGCAAAGCACGCGTGATTCTAGTCTAGCTAGGGAGCGTTGCATTTCTGATACAATTGACAATTGATATGAAATTTTAAATTTGATTACCGCAGATTATAGCCAATCATTCCATGCTATATACATTTATAAATACTAAATAGAATTATTGAAGCCTAAATGAGGAATGAGAACAAAATAACTTAGTTTAACGGGTGATGAGTTTCTTGACTCAAGACCAAAACAACTTATGCTCCTCATAAATCGTTGCGTTCATAACGAAAATAATATAAATAACGTCAGAAACGTTAAAAAATCGAATACCCATTTTTCTGCAGTTAAGTTGACAAGGAATATTCCCGTAATAAAAATAAACATGAAAATAACAAAGGTATCATAATAGTTGAAGATTCGTATTGTATGTCCACGTATAGGTTGAAAAAAATAGATTCTGGATAACTATATATTATTACTGTGGTAGGATTCAGAAATGTGTAAACTACATTTTTCTTCACTATTTGAGTATTACTACTTGTATACCGTAAAATATGCGAACGGCCAATATGGTGCACGTTACTATTTGGTGGGTTGACGTTTGAAAGCATACGTGGAGCGCACCTTGTTTTTCCTTCATGAAAACAAACCTATATAAACTGTATATTCTAGTGATTGTCTCAATTTCAAATATTCAGAAAAACTGGTGCTAGAGCAATGTTTACCCCATGAAACTGAACGGAACTGCATGAATAGCAGATGGTGCTGGTATATTTGTAGACTTTTTAAAATTCCTAAACAAGTGGCCCCATTGTTTGAATGAGGGGGATGTTTTTCAGTGACAAATAAACAGACTGTTGGACACTGTCATTTAAGTTACTACACGCCAACATGAGGGGGATAGAACAAAGATTATAGGGAACGTCTTTTTTCTCATTCAATATCAGAATACTTTTAATAAAAATTAATTATTATATAATGTTCACGAAATCATTATTGAACTGCCAAAAGTGACCCTGACCTTAATACTTGATCTTTAAACTTGTGGTTGCTATGGAATGCCATTTCTATCAACTCAATACTTTAAGTTCCTAAAACAACTAGCTCCTCTTTATGTCCTAAAAATCACTCGAGGAATATCCAAAATTCATAAAAGAATATACCCATGTTACATCCTATTTTCACAGACTGGAAACAATTGTGTGGTAAGGGGGGAGAGGGGGATGCAGTTCCACTCATGTGACTCACTTGACTGTTAAATGTCCACACATCCATTAAAAATAATATGGATATTAATTTTAAAACATGTTTTTATATTCTAATACTATAACTAAATCAGAATACATCACGTCTAAATGTTAGATAATTACTTATGTTATAAAATATCAATGGTTTATTATTATGTTTCACTATTATAAATTATGACAGTTGGCAATCCATAAGCTTCTATGCTGTAAGGTGTTATTTTCATAATATAACTTTATTACTTATTATTACGAGGGTCCACTTGTTAGGTCTACTGAAATATATGTACTTAATATTTATGCTACTGTGGCAGCCCATTGGCTATGGCTAAAAGTTGTTCTTACATACTATTACGAGGGTACACTTGTTAGCTCTACTGAAACATATGTACATTACATTTATCCTACGGTAACAACACTTGGCTACAGCTGTAAGTTGTTCTTATTATTACGAAGTACTTCTCATATCTATTACGTTTGTGATAACATGTTGGGTAATGCTTCTAAAAGTTATCTAATAACATGACAGAAGAGCTCATGTTTCATTATGGTATTTAATCGAAATACATGTAGTGTGCAATGTACATAATGATTAGAGCACTTGTCTGAATAAAGTAATGAAATTATAACTCAGAGAATTATAATCTCTTCATTGTTGCATCACACGTGGAAATTAAGTACACAGCCAAAATAAAAGAACAAACTAATATTAAAAACAAGTCTTGGGCACAACAAAATAAAACTTACTGTCCCAACACGTATTACCGGTATGTCCAGTATTTATGAAATTTTTATATATTAGGACAGGTTTCTAGACATACAAAATTTCATTTAAATACATTCAATAGTACTTTACGAAATAATCCTGTAATTCCAATTATCTCTACGACCTGAAGTCTGAAAACAACAGGTAGGAGTCTAGCTCAATTTAGAATAGAATAGAGCTGTTTAGTTCAGATTAATTGCATAGAAAAGGAAAATATAAAATATACATAAATACACAATTAATAAAACTGCATAAAATCATAAAATATCAGATATAGTGTTAGTGAGGGGCCCCAGACAAGGCCGACATAGGATGGATGACTGGGTACAAACAATGGTTTAATCATGCGTATAGTATTAATTTTGTACACAAATAGATTTTTACGATCAAAGGGTTTCAATCGCTGCTGTTAAATAGATTAAATATCGGTTTGACAGTAGTGATCATTTTTCAAACATTGATAGGCAAGACATTTATTCGAGATATGGCAATAATTTAAACAATATTTATCCTATAATTGATTAAAACTACTTGTGATTAAAATTTGCCTGCGTCTATAATATAACTAATTGTGCGTGTGCGGTATATGCAATAGAAATACTTAATAAAGATAAATTAAAAGATTTACCTACGAGATTATGAAGTAGGTAAGTAAATTTTACACTTCGTAAATTGTGCTGACTGGAGATTCACTTGATTCACGTTCTAGGTCTTGGACCGGAGAATTTCCGATAAAATATTTTTTTTTTTGGGGGGGGGGGGGGGGGCGTCATTATCGTCATGGGCATTCTGATTATCAATCTGGTTTGTGCCATTTAACCATGTACATATGGAAGTTTCAATCACCCAACAATATATGATCTTCTGCATCTTCACCGTGGGTCTCGGCAAGATGGGTCCTCAGTGGTTCAGTGGTTACTGGCGTACAACCTGAAAATGTGAATTGCCTGTGTCGCAAGTTCGCGCTACGGCCATGGGAGACTCAGTGTCACCAAAACCGTTACCTTGTACATCTGCTACTGAGTTGCTGATCTCCACCGAGCGTGTCGCCACAGTACAGTACGTGTTACTACTAGAGGGTGGCGGCGCCAAGCCTGAGGTTTGGAAGCCTTGTTAAAGGGACATACGCAGCAATTTAAATGCCTACTTAGATAGATTTAATAAATAATTTTGTTTATTGATACATTTGACATGTTGCTCCTAAGAACTCATGATTTTACAATTATTAGTATGCGTTTTGCTAAAATACCAATACCCATAAAAAAAGTGCACTGCCATATTGATAATTGTCACGTTCATATCTGCCATGCAAAAAAAGACCACTGCATGAACTTGCAGCCTCTATTACCCATGCGCCGACAGCCAAAATTAGCTGCTCAGAAATATCTGTTAAGGTATCAGTGTTTAGTACTGATTACAAACATTGATTGTTGGGTACATTTCCTCGAGTACATTTCATGAGAGCAAATTAGAGAATTAATTGATAATGAAGAAATGGAACACTGCACATAGATAAAAATGTATGTATTCAAATGGCTCAGCAAGTACTATGTGGCATAAAAGTTTGAAATGACATGAAATTCGCCTGTGCATGTCCAAAAAATGACTTAGTAAAACATATCATAAAAACAAGCTGTTATTCTGGGTGGTTTTTCATATGACCAACCCTTCAACCCCCCGGTCAGAGTGGACAGGCGGAGCGCGGACTTCGCGTGGCTACGTGCGCGAAGTTTGAAAATTTTAAAAAATTTCAAACTTGTTGCAAAATTTTCCCTTCCTGGCGGAGTAGAAGTGAGTCCACATGCGGAGAAACAGCCCTCGAGCACACACCCCGCCCCCACGGACCTCCACTGCAGCGAAGTCAGGCGGAGAGAAATTTTGCTAGTGCGTAGTGTAAAATGTGTATAGCGGACTCTGGCGAAGTCAAATTATGAGTCTTGCGAACCCTGGCGAACTGAAATTGTGCGTGACATTCGCCAGACAACCATGGCTCCGCCGACAGAGTCAAGCGAAGTATTATGTCTCCGCCAGCAAAGTCTTGCGGACCGCAAGACTTCGCCAGCGAACTGTAGCGAATATCCAGAGTCCGGTTTTTACAATAGATAATCTAGAGAATAATATGGATAATTATGCCATAGAAAGGGATTCGTGAAATGTAGTGACAAATAGGATTTGAATAATGGCATAGAACCTTGATAAACTATCGAATCACAACATCCTATGCTGGACAACTCCTCCCCAGTAATTGTAATAAATGCTGTTATTTATAATTGTGTCTCCACAGACATGTTATTGTTTAGGGACGACATCTTGTATAACCCACGAGTTTCTGAACTCACGTACTATATCCCAGCAGGCACACTGACATCAGCCTGACGTTGGATTATGGTTGTATTATATTATGTCTCAGGCAACGTAAATTCAACGTCACCCCAACGTTGATTGCCTGACGTTGACACAACATCAGATTTTCAACGTCACCCTGATGTTGATTGCCTGACGTTGATCCAACGTTAGACATCAACTTTGGATCAACGTTGATCCAACGTCTTGTGCCCGCTGGGATTATTGTAAATTGGTACAGGAGACCAACGTTGATCATCATCATGGAAATGGTGATGACACTAACCTGGCATTGTGACACTTTCACATCTCAGGAACTTCTCACAGATAGTTTGATGTGAACGGGCAGTTTGAAGACTTGTAGGTTTGAAGTGGACACTTGTGAAGTTCTTGGAAGGCTCTGGGATGGGGAGTTGAATTTAGATACCCATGTACTTGCAATTGGTATAGAATAGGCAGATCCAGGGGGATCGCAGGGGGTGCCCCCTGTACCCCACAATAATACCATAGGGTTTTTGTCATGTAGGCTATCAATTACATACACGAAACCCATGCGGAGAGCTCTTGCTCCGTACAGCGGCGTACAGCGGAGGTGAACGGCGTTCATTTTACGTAGTACAGAGGCAGACGGAATCCGTTGGTGCCAAATACGGCTTCGCGCGGAGACCAGCGAACTCAAAAAGATCAAAGGGAATTCGATCAATAATCCCAGCACGCGCGGAGTGGTCACGCGAACTCAAATTTCCACTTCTCCAGAGAAGTGGAGAAAATCCGTGCCATTTTTGGACGCGGAGATAGCGCGGAGCCCTCTCGAATGCCAAAAAAGTTCGCAAGAGTCCGCCAGACTCCGCTGCGGAGCCATGTGAATCGCGTTGTCGATTCGACAATGAAAGTGTTAATTTTTCATATTTTTCACCATTTTATGGACTTTGTCATTTTTTCGACCTAAAAATGACGTGGAGTTGACTCTGCGCGTCCACTCTGACAGGGGGGGTTAGAAAAGTGCCCAAGTACCATTATAAAGCAATGATACACACCATGGCAGAATCAGTTTTCACTTTTAAAAGGGTGGGGTGTGGGTGCACCTACGGGATTTCACGGTTCATATGCTTGATCGATGGAGTATTTTGAAGAAAAGGGGGTGAGATCTGCTTACGCAAATATTTTGATGCATCGATTACTTCAATATTACCTTTCAACTACACGTATAATGAACAATGGATAATTTAAATATAATTGCTTTTGGCAGATGGTTTATGTGCAGCATAGTTTAAAGATACTGACCGGTAATTCTAATTTGTTTGATATATGTGCGTTTCCCAGTGCTTGCGGACACATTTTCACACTTCTCTCTCTCTCACATCTTTTTATCAAGCATATTCTACCAACGATAGATATAGCTGAAGACAAGTTTTACAACCCTTAGCTTCCATTTGACTATATCAAGTGGCCCTGGCGGGACTCAAACTCACGATCCCAAGGTTGTGAGACCAGAATGATACCATCATCCCAAGCAGTGAGCTGTTAAGCCACTTGATATAGTCAAATGTTGAGATTAATCGTTCATACTCGCATAATATTTGCTATGCATAAAGTGTATAAATGTTCTTTATAGCTTTTACTGATTCAATGTTGTACTATAGTGTTTAACCGTTTTACATATTTGCTTTTTCCTGTCACTTGTGTAAAAAACCTGGACAAATAGACGTTATTTTATACACCTCTACATCTACATATTTCTACATCAACATGAATATCGCAACAGCTAAGGGTTGTAAAACTTGTCTTCAGCTATATCTATCGTTAGTAGAAATATGCTTGCTAAAAAGATGTGAGAGAGAAGTGTGAAAATCTAATTTGTTTGTTTAGTACAATTTTTTTTCCAAATCAGACTGAAATTTAAACAAAGAATATTTCAGTTTAATACCACTAATTTCAAGTGAGCTTAAAACAAAGTATGATTCCAGATGAAACAAACTTTTTACAAGAGTATATTTTTATGGTTTTCAATCAAAATACCTATACCACCATAAAAAATTGTATTTGATGCACCACACCATGACATGGGTTTTCTTGATACCCCGGCCCTAAACACAAAAATAATTTGATTTTTAACTAATTTAATAATCATTTTTTCCCCGACACCACAAAGATAAGTTCGCCGTTTGCATTATTGAAATTGCACAAAATGAATGCAATACTGCGTGTGAATGTCTAACAAATACTATCCATTGTTCTAGTGATTTAGACACTGGCTAAGACCCCATTAATTGCGTCAGACCATCCGTCACTCCTTCCTTCTGTCCGTCCAGTTTGTTACCCCTCTACAGGTCGCATCGTTTGAGCTAGGATGCTCAACTTATGCATGGATGCATGTCAGTTGACTCAGTTGGATATGGTGACCACAAGAACCCATCGTTGGTTTCCACGGCTGGATCACTCACACTGCCTTTACAAGTCATTGTTCATATCAACATATAGACAGTGGCATTCCAGTGTTTTTCCAGTATTTTACATGGAATAAATGGACCTTTAAAACACTGGTTTATCCCCCCCTGGGGGTGCTTTTCATTTATATTAAGGTGCAAAGAATATCGCGATAATGTATAAAGTTATTACACAGAGATATCACAGGGAAAGCAAGGCACTCCGGGGTATTAACCTGACCCCGGGTTCCGGCGTGTTAAGTCAGATTTCATGATACATCACCCTACATTCATGTTGATCCCTATCCTAACACAAAGTCTTATCACGTTTACATAATTTTGCTATCAATCTTAATAAGTGTTATATATATATATATATATATATTTACTCTAGATTTAAGTTTTCATGAACTTTATTAATACTTTCTGTTACAGTGTTCTCATACAACAATTACATTAATATTAATGCACATAAATGCAAGTTTTACCTAACAAGGAAGCGAAAATTTTCACAATATAATTTGTCAATATTAACCTGTATTGAAACAATAATTAGATATTCAAAATTTTATATTCTAGTAGACGTCAATAATATAGTTTTTGGATGCTCATAAAGTATTCTCAATAAATGTACAATGGCAAAGTAGAAAGTAATGATTGCGCTTAGAACTTCGGAGGCATCTAAAGAGGAAACAATGTACTTATAACATAACAGAAAAAGCTCATCCTATTTACAAGTAAATATTCTAACAAAAATACCGCGGTAAATGCATGCCTGTATAAATTGGTTACAAAGTCAACAAAGAAAATCGTATCAGAGATAGTCAGATTGGAAATAATAAGCTAACAGGAATATTTCTTCATCATTAATTCAGCTAAATATTATCTATATAGTTTTGCAAAGTCTCTAATGGCTCTATTTATGTCTTTGAAGTCATTTGCACTAGTCACTTGTGTGTGAAATTCGTGCATCTGTTGTGGTGTGGCCGTCACTGCACCTCCACTGCTCTGGGTGGGCAAATTCTTCAATGCATATTCTAACCATTGTGCAACATCCTGCAAAAACATGAGAAAGATAAACAAGGTGGTGGTGGCCTGTAATCCCTGTATTGATAAAAAGATAAAACAGCTCGGTATAAAAATAAATTCATTATTCATATTGAAAAAATAATTTAAAATCACATATACTTGTTTCAATTACTTCTTTGCTATAAGAATTATAATTTGTTTTCTAAAATGAAGCTATAACATAAAACTTACATTTTTATCAACTTGAATCATCTCGAATATCACCTCAGCTGTATCGACCATCATAAATGTTGGCAGGGCAAATATGCAGCTGTTGATCAAGGCGGTTAGTAAACTTTGTCCAAATTCGCATAAAATACCTTGAACTAAGATTTTTAATTTCTGGAAGTCCTTTTGATCTTTTTCATGGGCTATTTTAATCATTTCCATAAGAAATTTGGTGACAGAAGCATTGGCGTCTTTATGGTCTAGAGTGGCTGCCGCTATGGATAATTTAATGATATTGTGAATCATTGATGACTGGAGAAGCGCAAGAGGTGACCTTTGGATAAATCTTAGACATAGACGAAACAAATCGTCGATAGTATCAGGATGATTTCTGAGTGGTGCCTTCTCAAGCATAATGAAAGTTGGGGTACAAAAGGCTTCCAACATTTGCACTAAGCCAGCAACACAATCATCCTCTGTTCCGTATTCATCAACCAGGATACTTCCCAAATAGAGGAAACAGGAGTGAGGATGTTGACTATATAATCCAACCATTTGTGAGACTAATGGTGTCAGTAGAGTCGCTGAGTTTTTGCCTAAACACCGCACTGCATAGCGAAGGCATCTACAGCATCGTTCAACAACTCGCACGTCTGCCTGGTATTTGGTGCATATTTTTGACAAAGTTGGCCACACATCTTGTATGACAGATTGACAAGGGTGAACAGCACCGTTGTCTACTTTCTTGGGATGGCAGGTTCGGAAAATGGCCGCCAGACGATCCAACCAAACAGCGGGGTCTTTCTGGGGGATGCCAGGAATAGTTGTTGTATCTTCAATTTCTAACATCTTGTTGAGAGGATCAGTCTGCATCACACAAATGTGCTGCAGACCTTCAGTAATCTTCTCATTCTCCATTTGTGAGAGTATTTGCACAGTACCTACAAAATTATAAATCACATTGAACATGAAGTCTTAATCTTCACATTATAGTAATATAAGGGTCTAGATTGGGGGGTCCTGATCCCACTTTTCACTTAAATTTTAGGTCATTTCCCACTTTCCACTTAATATTTTCATTTCCCACTAAAATGCGTACTTTAAATGAAAATTTTGTTCACATTTACGAAAAATGACATGATATCATAACGACCAATTTTAAATTGTTATAAATTTACGTGCATGACCCCTACTCGCGCATATTTTTAAAGTTTCCCACTAAAATTAGAATTTGTTCCCACTTAATTTTGGTGATTTCCCCACTTCCCACTTAATTGTCCAAATTCCCACTAACCACTTAATTTTTGCCAATTTCCCACATCGCACTTAATTCGAAGGCGATTTCCCACTAACCACTTAAAGGTCATCGGCACCCTCATATATGCACATCTATTAGTACTATTATAATTTTAAACAGTTAAATTACAAACATTACAAGAAGTACATGTAGATGATTATAAACATGCAAGAAAGTTGAATAGATGTACTTTGCAGGGCACTACAATAAGTGTGGACCACTTGTCCCTGACAAGTAAAAATGCTGTCGGACAAGAAGTTGATGGATAAGTAGCATATATATATCGTTTACAAGAAACAAATATTGAGATACAATCAAGTTCAGTTATGGAACATACTATTTTCTTGCACAAGATAATTTTGATTAATATATTTATTCATAAATTGAAACTTTTGAATACTATCAAACAGATAAAATTTCAAATAGTTTTGTTAACGTGGTATAAAATGTAACTCTTGTGAGGTTTTATCAGGAAAAGTTCATTTAGGATTTAGACAAGTAAACTACGATCTACGGTAAAGTTAAATAAAAAATCATTATGTAGATCCCTGCTTTGTAATTAATTTTCAATCAGGTGCCACTCATTATTCATTTAGTTTCATTAGTTGAAGAAACATTATCATTACATTGTGTTTTTATTTTTTCTTGCTTTGTAGATGCGTATTGTTCCAAACGAAATAAAAAATTTAAACTTTTAATCATTTCATTTAAATTTCGGAGATTAAGCTCCCAGCTCACTAATAAATATATACTGGTGGTGTGAACAAATTACGGCGCGCCACTCAGGCCACGTCGTGTCGCGCTCCCTCGTCGCACTAGCGCGAGTCCACCCTCGCGGAGTGAACTCGCCTCGTCGCAACCGGGGCTTGTCACCAACCCCTCGTACTTCTCGTTGAATTTTAGAAGAGACTGGCGTAAAATGTTACAATGAACCGATAAATGACCAGTGATCCCACCAGGTTTCACGAAGGGCCCTGCCTACACAAGGGACTTCGCACTGATGCTGACAAGTAAAACACGTATACTAGCAGAGATTATGGCCACACGCACGGACGTGAGGTGTTGCGACGGTGGGACCTAACCATCGGCTAGGCCCCAAGAAGATGTGTGAGTGAGAGCCTTGTGTGAGTGAGAGCCTTTCCTCTTCGAGGAAAGGTTGCCAGCCCTAAACTGCCCGAGCAGTGTTTAAGAGAGAAGTGAGCTCTAATAGCTCAAGTCATTCAGTACTACAGCGTACTGGGTCCCTAATCCTACAGGGCTTATAAGAAAGTGAACAACTCAAGCAAGGTGTGTGTGACTGAGGGGATTAGTATCCTAATCCAGTGAGAAGCAATATTAAACTACTTTAACCCTTGCAGGGATGCTATAATCCCTGCGCACTGGAGGGCCTAAACATTAACTCTTTGTTTTGTCACAGTGGTACTATATTACTAATTCTTGTAATAATATACGTTCTTATTCAAAATGTCAATTTAGTGATCATACGTCATACGTACATGAAAGTTGCAGGTGGTGTGACATGTAGGCGTTGTGTATTCGAATTTACACAATTAATTTAAATTATAATACAACACGCCTACATGTCACAACAACAATGTATTGTTGTCGAAATATTGAGATGTATATTATGAAATTGTGATAGCTGTTGATATGAAGAACTAACTGTATTATTTGAATTAAAACAGGTAATAAACTTGTTCAACAATTATCATTATAGTTTTCATGAATATATTCATCACTAATAAATCACAAATTATATGTCCTTAAGAAATATTTCATTTGTGGTACAATGTTGTCAAGGAAAGCCCAAGGGTATTGCCACCAGGAATAATGATATATTATATATGTTAGATGATGTATTCAAACTAACACCCATGTAAGGTTCATTTGGGGCGCAATCATATACATAGCGCAATTGACCGACGAAACATTGTTATAAGCCGGTATATTATATGGGAGACATGGCGTTTCGTCAAATTTCACACTCGTCGATACGGGTCCGAAGCTGTCTGGTTCATAAATATCTTAAGTGGTCTGTGATTTAATACTCTAATAAATTAAAAGTGGAATGCAATTATGGGATTGTATAGATGAGGGATGAAATTAAAGTTTAATCCTCCCCTCCCCCTACATGTTCAACCCAGCAAACTAGTACTGAGACATGTTCATTTCATAGGAACACCAATGGTCCCTATTTGGTCCATTATGGCCATAGTATGTCCTCCCATAAACACTGGTTTGTTGTTTTGGATGATACTTTTCACTGATTTTTTGGGGGCATTTTATCAAAATCCAGAAGAAATGCTTATTGGCAAATCAATATTACATGGCTTCTGCTTTAAGGACACTCCATGTGTAAATTCTCAACAATCCAAGAATCCATTCCATGATCGTATCCCATTCCAGATTGTGCTCCCTACGGTACCTCGAACGATAAGGCACATGGGAGGATTTTGACACTTGATTTCACTGACACTATGACTTACTACAGTTATCTGACTGTATACAATATAAAAATGCTTTGTATGCTTTATGATTGGTCATTTCTTCAGTTACTAGGTTCATTTGGTACTGATATTTAATAATGCAGGATTCTGACTTTTTCAGCCACTTGCCCTTTGCTGCCTTTTTCCACTACTTGCCATAACTGTTATCTCACTTGCCGGAACTTGAGTATAAAACAAACGCATGGTTTGTAAAAATTAATAGCAACAATGTTTGTAGAAAGGATCCACAACATTTTTGAATAGCAGTCCTTTCGAACACATTGGAAGAGCAATGCTCACGGGAAGCATTATACCCTCATACCAAGCTTATTTGTTGACTGCAAATATCACTTGCCCATTTGGGCAAGTACTTATCACTTGCCCGAAGAGGTTCACTAGCCCCCCTCCCCCGACAATAGGGCAAGTGCTATTGTAGAGCCCTGTTACACGTATTTGTCATACAAATGCGTAGTCACAAGTGTATCATTTATTTTCATCTGGGAACTGGCGTTGCTCTGTTAGATCCTTGAATTATCCCCAACATAATGTTAGTTTGCAAAGAAACCAGCAGTGCTGCAGTCGTCACGTGGACAAGTAATGGTGGCGATTTGATTGGTGTCCAAATATAATTCTCGAGCAATTTTTACATAATTTTTACGTCAGTACAGCTATTTGAAACCTTAGCCGCCCGCCTGGTCTTGTAGCAATTTATTTACGTTCGCTTGTACAGCATTCTAGCCCGCAAATGCAACTGGGAGACTGTTTAGGAAGACACCTGTATGGTCCATTGACTTTGTGTCCTGAATGATGACTGAAGTTGATTTGGGTACGTGAAACTATAACAAGCCCAAAGGTTCCATCATGGAAATAACCTCCAAGGGTAAGTACATGTAGCAGAACCCATAGCGCTGTACGGCAGCTCCCGGAAATAAAAGATTTGTGCCGATGGCTCCAATGCATTTTAATTGGGCAAAACCCATACTGACGCATAGGTATCAAATAGGTATTAAGCAGCTTTAAAAAGGACGTACGGCAACTAATATGATAATACACTGTGGGTTTATAATCGCCGCACGGCAGATTTGCCAAACGGCAGCCGAGCATTGCTGTGGGTTTCCCCCCTAAGGGTGGATAAACGAGTCTTCGTCCATTCCCTACTAATAAGATTTGGAATATTGTTCTCACAGGCGATATCATAATATATAATATATCAATATATCCCACATCAAAATAATTGAAAAATAGTAATTGTAATTAAAGAAAAGATGGTCCCTCTTACCTTTTAGTAATTCTAAAGCAGCTTCATTGGTCACAGAGAAAGAATCAACTGCTTGCACAACCTGAAGAAGACCTGTAACAAATTTTTTCCCATCAATAGCATAAAAAAGTAATATCACATTTGAAGTAGAAAAAATCATTAAAATGTAAATTTTCCCCACAAATGATAAAAATAATTAATTAACGATTTTGATTATACAATATATCTAAAGCCCTAAAAACTCAAATGTTTTTTCTTTTTATTCCCAGAAAGTTGATCAATTGAAACTTTACACAAAATTAGTATTAAAAAATAACGTCCTGAATGATCAACTTTCTGAATGAAAACCATGAAAAAGAAAAAAGAAAAACAAAGAAAAATAAAAAAATGTAAAAATATTTGTACCTAAAAAGTGTCCAGCCATCTGTACTCGACACTGGTCACAGATCTTTTGGAGAGATTTCGCAGCAACAGAGGAGAGATTACTTGTTTGTAGTCCTTGCAAAAGAAATTGCAGGACAGCTTCAAGAACAGTAGGGTGTTTTTCAATCCATTCACACAATTCACCAATGAGCTGTAGACTGGTATAGCGAACCATTACATGACTTGTCTCTGGGATAGATAACACCGCTTTCAGTACTTCTCCAACAATTATGTTCTCATCAGGTACAATATTTCTTCCAACTGCAGTCATCATATACAAGGCAGCTTCAGATGTCTCCCAAGAAGATTCAGATCCTTGCTTTAGCAGACACTCGAACATTTGTGTAAACACAGGGGATGATCCAACAATGAAAACAACATCCTTGATAAGCTCCGATACACGCATTCGGAAGTCAGCAAATTCATCACTTCTTGTTGGAATACCTTCATGATCAGAATCAAACTGACAGTGCCTATACAATGCAATTACCAGCCGATGAACATATGGTTTGAATATTTCATTTAGTTGCTGTTTGTTTTCTCTATATAATATATCTGATAACCTGTACCAAAAGTTAAACGTGATATCTGCTACTTCATACTGGTGATGCCCAACACAAGTGAGTAGTAACTCGATGGAGTTAAAAGAACCTAAGCCTTGATTGGGTGAATATACAATCATTTCAAGAAAAGATTCTGCCATCTCAGTAAAAATTCTGCAATAATTTATTGACTTGTCTAAATCTTCCGTAGCAACAGACATGTGATATGGTTCTGTAAGCGACACAACACCCTTGAAAAGATTTTCAGCAAGTGTTAAATCTTTGCCATTCAAGAGATTACTAATAATTTGTTGGTTTGATGTAACAACGTCAGGCAAATCTGAGCCAAAGAGTTGCTCATTATCTTGAATGGTTCTACTCAATTCGTCTGCTGCAAAATACAAGGCTGAACAAACACAATCACTAGCAGCGTCATGTAAACTAGTTGGACAATCACTTGCTGTCAGCATCTGAAAAGGGAGAAGCAATAACTCTGATTGTCCAATAGTGCTTGCTGGTATGGCGTATACGTTGAACCAACTACCCAGGCATCTAACAACCTTTGCTTTCAATCTTTCATCAGCATTGCATTGGATGATTGCATTTAACAACTGTAACATTAAAGGAGCAGCTTGAATTAATTCATCTGTTAATTCTTTTCGACGGTTTTCACCCAGCTTTAAAGCTCGACTGTTGATTTCTTCAGGCATAACTATTAACAGCTCAACAACAAAATGCCAATTCTTTTGATCACTGCCAAACTGGGTAAGGATATCGTTTGCAGCATTTTTCCAAGTTGCCATTTGTAATGCTAGATCAGCTAGTGCTAGGCAAAGCTGGGTAGCTATTTCAGGTGGTGTTACAACGGTTACCTTCTTGGCATGATTGAGTAAAGAATCACGAAGTTGAGAGTGCGATTCCACGGGAAGTTCATGAAATGCATATTGTATCTTAGTACGCATGGTTTGTGAAGCAAAATAGCATGATTCCATATCCTTATTAATGTCTAATAATTGGTCGGCAATGGTCCATGCATGCACGCTATTTTGCACTTCTCCAAGCATCAACGATGCTCTCTCTTTTGCTACAGTGTCCGGATTGTGATACAAATCATTAAGCAGTCTAAGGACTTCGTCTAACGAATACTGAGTAGCCATTTTATTGCATTTATTGTATCATACAGTTAAAATATTTAAATATTACAAAATAGTGCCGAAAAAGTACAAATCCAACACAACCGGAACTTGATATTTTTACGGTGACCGTGCATAAATGTTTAGCATACTAATCTACACTCAATCTATAGTGTAAAGGTACCGTTGGTCTCCATAAATTGTTGATAGCATAGCGTGAAAATAAAATGGTTGTTTCACAAACATGAACCAGATGATTTAAGGCGATTAATCATCTATAATATCATGAATGTATATTTTCACGCTGTAGCCATCGCGTGGCCACGCAATACTGAAGAATTTTCTTGGAATCAATTATATTCTTCTCTCTTTCTCTTTTCTCTTTCTTGGAATTATAGGGCTATTGCTACGTTCGACGTTCCCCCACAAATTCCAGGGTGGGGCTAGTTACTTTAAAATATAATCGATTACATTATAATTACTTTAGCTAGCAAGTCCAGCACGGGTCGATACACGATTAGAAAACACACTTTACATCACAAATCTCACCAAATTTATATTAGTAAAACTCACTTGCAATATAGAAAAGAATATCAATTAAACATGTTTGCAAAACATAATCGGAAATAGTTTTTATATTCCCTTTGAATTATAAAATACATGCAACACTCATAAATCTTACTCTTCTTTGGGAGATGTTTTTTTTATGTTGCAGCTATTTTCAGTCATTGAGTACTGAAAAATGTGCTTTTCAATATTTCATACCCACTAGCTAAAATTAGATCATATTAATTTCCAGTTCTCTCAAATAGAAAACATTTCTACGAAATCTGATCTAAACTGAAATGGACACTAGCTGGTATGAAAACATGCCAGCTATCTGAAATAACTGGTTCACCCAGCACATTTCACATATGTGTAAATTTTCAAATAGAAAATATACAAGAGTTCATTTATTATGATTTCATTGTTTAGGCCAAGACAACACATGAATTAAAAAAAGAATGTCAGAATCAAACAAATATCACAGAAGATATAGAGATAATAAATATTCCTAATTATACATTCAACGATAATAGTAATGATTTTGTGATCAAATAGCTTACTATGAGGTAAAAATTTTTAATATGTTATATTGTAAGCAAACTAGTTAGAGTAGGAACCCGAGGCGGGTGGACTTTAGCGTCCACCCCAATTAGGTAGGCAATTAGTAGTACTTATTGCCTCGGGTGTAGTTAGGAACGTCCCTCTGCTTATGCTCTCCGTTCGACGTACGTCCCCCGTCCTGTAAAGTAACGTCATTTTGACGTCGATGAAGTCAGAGTGACGTCAAAAGCTTGTCATCACATAACAAATGCATTGTCGGCTCAGTTTGAATTTAGCTGTGGTAGCGACCACTTAGTAGGATACTAGCACCCCCAAATCCGTAGATTTGGAGTCCTATCACTCTATTCAGACTGCATCCAGTCTAACGCATGCATACGTAGACACCCGTGTGTACGTGTGGATCCGTTTGAGTGGATCTAGGTGAGCTATACGTGGCTTACGAGGCTCATGTCGCCAGCACTGGTGCGAAGACCCTCCCTTGAGGGCCGCCAATCCAGCCTGGCGGAGGCCTGGTAAACGTACCAGCCCCCCAGGTTTGAATCTACTGGTCTACAGATGGGGTTCATAAGTACCTCGAGAATCTCTTGCAGTCCGTCCACCAGGATAAAAGTTTACAGTTTTGGTGCCGTGAACCTAAGACAGATTGGCGTGCGGCCCTGCCTCGCACAGCCGCGATGGATAATGAGACCGAACAACCAGTGGTTCCCGTGGGCTCACCTAATCGTGAGGAGCACTGAATCGACTGAGACAGATCACCTACTCGGGTAAACAATTTTGATTTTGATGTTGCGGATTTTGCCACGACCTCGGACGCTGGACGTGCCCGAGACCGCGGACGGATTCCCAAGACCAGTCGAGGCCGCCCCTCTAGGACGGGGTCGTTGCCTGTGACGCGCTCCAGGGCAAAAGTCCGAGACTCGAACGCTTCCCCGGCTGACGTTGTCAAAGCAGCTTCATTTGCTGCCCCCTGGTGGACACCCCCTTCGGGATGGGCACGTAAACCGGGGGAGCACCCGTAGTGGACCGGCCGAAGGTGCGCGGGAGGGAGTCTCTGCCACTCCTGCTGCGGACTGTCCCAAAAGGGAGAGTGTCCCCCCTCACGCCGACCACGTACCCACACTGGACCCCTTTGACACCACCCTACTTCAGGACTCCTTAACCACCTCCGCGGCGGAGGGGGGGCAGTCGAGGGGTGCATGGTCTGCACCACCATGCACCCGTGAGTCGAAGGGAGCCTCGACGATCATCTCGTCACTGACCGGGGACCAGCAACCAAAGGACAGCCCTACCCGTGGACGACCATCTGCGATCGGGAGGACCTCTGCCCTGACGGGGGCCGACCCTGGTATGTGGTCTGAGCCCTGCTCCCGTGACACCCGGGGTGCCCCCACCCTTTCCCTTGCCACAAGGAAGGCCCCGGGTATTGATCACAACCCTCCTGCTTCCAAGACACCTGTGACGCCTGAACGTGGGGGTTCGCCCCCCACAGACGTCCGACATGCGCCGGGGGTGGGACACCTTGCCCGCCAACTTGGACAGGAGTCCCCTAACAGGGGCAGACCTGGTACTTCGGCGTATGCTCGCATGGCTTTCCAGGAACCCAGCACAGACGCTCGCATTGAACGTATCAGTGCGGGCCCCGATGGCCGAACAGAGCCATAACCCACCCCGCTCTCCGGACATCCGCACAGCCGCGTTGGGTCACAATGCAAACATCGCTCATGACAACGAGCCCCGTTTTTTATCACCCCCGCCCTGCACCCGCACTGCTGAGAGGGCAGAGGGGTCCGGCACAGGGCACCCTGGTGGTGACCTACACCCCTTGACCCGGGGCGGGTCTCAACCAGACAGCACCGGGACTCTGGACCCCCCTGCTCCCTGTGGCAACGGTGATGAGGAGCTGGAATTCCTGCGGTGGGTTGAGTACAACACTCAGGTCATGGCGAGGTTTCCGGACTCCCTCACTATCCGCTACATGGGAGACATTGCGGGATACAGACCCGGGACCCTGGATGAGTTGCCCACCCTCGAGACTAGGCCCCAGGAACCTCAGGCATGGGTGATCTCTGTGCACACCGCGCAGCAACTCATGCTGGATTTACTGGAGGTCTACAAGGACGAACTCCAAGAGATCTGTGCCACCTCACACCCTCGTGAGGCAGCCTTGTACACGGCATGCCTGGAGGCTCGGATGTGCCGCCTGGTGGCCCCCATCAATTACCCCAACTTCCGCCTGATATGGGACAGCCTCCTAGAGGTGGTCTTGGCCTGGAAGGAGGAGCCGGTGGAACCTGCCATTGTGACGAGTAGCCCCAGGAGGGGGACCCCTACTCGGCCTGCACCCCGAGCCCCCGAGCGCCGGACTGAGGCACTGGCCTGGCTTTCGGAATACCGAGATACCTTTCATGGTGCTGCAGAGCCGCCTCATACACTGGGAGAGTTGGGACGAGCCTGAACGCTACCGAGCGCAGCTCCTCTCAACCCCCTTGGGGTCCGGTGCCTCAGGGCAGCAGAATGCCACCATGGCAAACTCGAAGAAGAAGCAGAGGCGGGGACCGTCTTAGCGGGCTGGGGCCTCCGAAGATATCCTGCAGATCAAGAAGATCCTGTCGAGCTTGCAATTGACTGTGATCTCTGGGGGACCCACCAGATCCCCTGGGCCCGCTAAGGACACCAAGTACTACAACCAGAAGGACGTGTGCTGGCAGTGCGTGCCTCCTAACCATGTACGCTGGCACTTTCCCGAACTTTCGGCACCGGAGCTGAGTTACCTGCGGGTGATGTGGGATAAACGCAGAGAACCCTACAAACCCCGAGGAAACCTGTTCTCCGGACAGTCCGATACCACCAAACCCCCACCCCCTGGAACGTCCTCCAAGGGGTCGGGAAACTGAATGGACGGAGTGTCGAGCCGCAGACACTCCGGGGCAGTGAGCATGGCGGCCAGCTACAGGTACTAGGCGGAGTGGACAACGGAGACTCAGTCCCTCCTCTGACTGAGTCTCTGCAGTCCCAGCACCTGTTAAAGGCTAATGGACAACCCGCACCCCGACCGCCCTGGATGCAGGAGTGCCCAGGGACTGGTCTAGGGGGCAGTGATATGGATGGTATTCGTATACCTAACCCTTCTTTCTGTCAGGATGGTGGTGGGGAGGCTTGCGCCCTCGGCAGGGATACTCGCCTTCCCCTACCTCGTCTGGGCAAGCAGTCTGGACCGGCACAGCAGTACAACGCTGTAGGAAGAGACTGTTCAAGCAGCGACACAACGCTTGACGGTACCTACTAGCTCGGGTACCAAAACTAGGCACCCTCCTCCTGATGGGGACGAGAGGTGTGCCAGGGAGGCAAACGGAAACACCCCCCAAGAAATTGCCACCGCTAGAGTTGGGAGATGTTCAAGCAGCGACACAACGCTTGACGGTACCTACTAGCTCGGGTACCAAAACTAGGCACCCTCCTCCCGATGGGGACGAGAGGTGTGCCAGGGAGGCAAACGGAAACACCCCCCCAAGAAATTGCGTGGTGGGACGAGTAGGGGCGCCATAGATGGGCTTGACACATCCCACCATTCCATATCTGAGGACAACCTCGTTGTTCGTGTAGGCACCTGTCGGCATCACTCCTCTAGCTTCCCGGTGGTAGAGGCGGAGTGTGCCGAGGACGGGTACGTGCTACACTGCTTTCTGTCGACACCGTGCGGTGGTGCTCGAGTGAGCCGCCTCACCGATGACGATGGTGCGATACAACTGCCAAATTCGTCTAAGGTCCCTCCAGAGACCATAGACATGGACTCCAACAGCGACCACCGCATGTCCTGTCATGTGCGTGTAGTACTCCAGAATCGCTGGACTGCTACCGCGTGCGTGGACAGCGGGGCCACCTTTAGCATGCTCTCGGAGCAATTCTACAATGCCATGGGTCGGGATAGGCCCACCCTTCAGGCTTCGTCCATCTTGCTGCATGGGGCTGGGGGAGATGACCTCTCGGTGATGGGGCATCCTCCGTGGGTATGGGAGGCCTAGTCTTCGAGCAGGATTTCGTTGTTGGCAAACTGCATGGACCGGACCTGCTGCTCGGCCGTGATTGGCTGGACCGCAATGGCACCTGCCGTGTATGCTCCCTGAAGATGGTGTACTGACGAGTGAGCAGGAACGACGTCTGTGTGAGGTGATACTCTCCTACAGTGACATTTTTGTGGGGCCTGACGGCAAAGTCGGCTTTAGTGATAAAATCACACACAAAATAGACACTGGAGACGCATTGTCCGTGAAACAGAACTACTACCGGCGATCTCAGACGGAGCGCGACCACATCGACAAGGAGGTCTGGGGTCTCCAAGCTGCCCTGGGGTGCCCCTGTGGTCCTAGTCAAAAAGAAGGTCGGGAACCTCCGATTTTGCATTTACTACCATCGTGTAAACGCCGTGACCAAACCTGATGCCTACCCCCTGCCTCGCATCGACGAGTGGTTGGACAGCCTGTAGGGCTCTAAGTTGTTCTCCACGCTTGACCTCTCGAGCGGGTACAGGTAGGTTGCAATGCACCCTGGAGACGCTGAGAAGACTGCATTTGTGACTCATCGTGGGCTCTATGAGTGGGTCGTGATGCCTTTTGGCCTCTGCAACGCGCCTGCCAATTTTTGTCGGCTCATGGAGATGGTACTTTCAGACATCGTGTGGTCAAAGTGCCTCGTGTATTTGGACAACGTCCTGGCTTTTGGCCACGACTTCTCCACTGCCCTGGTCAATTTGACAGCCGTGTTTGACCGCCTCCATGCAGCCAACCTAAAACTGAAGCCCAACAAATGTCACCTCTTCGCCACTCGTGTAGATTACTTGGGACACGAAGTGAGCACTGATGGTATACGTCCTAGCAAATCCAAGATAGTCGCGTTGCACAACTGGGCTGAGCCAACTAGTCTGACTGAGCTCCGTACCTATCTGGGTTTCACGTCGTACTATCGCCGCTTTGTGCCCAACTACAGTGAGATGGCTAAACCCCTTACTGCGCTCACCAAAAAGAACGTGAAGTTCCAATGGTCTGACCGCTGCCACAATGCATTCAGCACGATACTGGACACCCTGAAAGCTCTCCCTCTGCTGCACTACCCCAAGCTTGGGCAGGAGTTCCACCTCTGGGTGGACGCCAGCCAGTACGGCATCGGGGGTGCACTGGAACAAGAGCAGGATGGGAAAATGGTCTCACTCGCTTACGCTTCGAAAACGCTGTGCAGGAGTCGACAAGCCTACTGTGCCACCAAACGCGAATTCTATGCAGTAGTGTACTTCATGCTCTACTTCCGTGACATCACGAGAGGTCAAATGGTGGTCATTCACACTGACCACCAGGCCCTCACGTGGGTCAGCCGCTACCAGCAGTCTGACAACATGTACATACGCTGGATCGTTGAGATGGCGATGTATAAACCCTGGCGTATAGAGCACGTTGCTGGCAAACTGAACGCGGTGGCCGATGCCCTCTCTCGGAAACGGGAGATGGCCGACCCGGAATGTCCGGATTGTAAATACTGTCAACAGAAGAACAATTGCATCGAGGATGAGGACTCTGATGATTCCACCGACGAACTCGCGGATTCAGATGCAGGAGTCCTGGAACGCTGTCAGCTTGGCCACCGCGACCCGGACTCTGACTTTGATGAGGCGGGGCAGGAAATGTAATATTTTATGGCTACAGATGTTGACATATACGTTGCTTCAAGAACAAGTTTATTAAAAACTACAACTTCCAAGATGGCTATCGCAAAATATACAATAAAAACATAGAATGCAGTACACAGTATAAAGTATGATATTAGCAGTGAACTATAAAAGTACAATTTATAGTTTGCAAATATGCAGACTACAACATCTCCCTTTGTTTAACTAAAGTGAGAGGAACGCTTTCTGTTATCAAAGCTTTTTAAGATCAAATGGTATTGTTGCCCTTAACCTTATAAGACAGTCTTTCAGGCGGATTGATCGTCCTTTGAGATCTATGTAGAGCTACTGGATCTGTGGCTCTTTGTGGTGTTGTATGTGGTGGCTGAATCTGTTGTTGCGTAGTTGAGTCAGGAATGTCATCTTCAATTATGTCTTCAATGGGTAGATTCATATCCAGTCTTCCAAACTTTTCATGTGTGACCCTTATGTGTCTACGGTTCCGACGCAAGGGGCCTGTACTGGTGTTAACTTTGTACGACCGAGGTTCTGGAAGTACTTCTGTAACTTGACCTGGTGTCCATCTTTTGGAGATAGGGACTTGTACTCTGACTGATTGGTCAACAGTTAGTGGCGGAAGTTGTTTGGTTGGTCCCTTGTCAACCATGATCTCCTTTCTTCTTAAGAATTGCTCTCTGGTTTCAGGTGATGGAACTTTGGGTTTGCTCATCAGAGTGGTTCTTATTGGTCTGTTGAAGATAAGTTTAGCTGGGGATGGTGTCTTCCCATCAAGCGGAGTGGCACGGTAGTTTAGCAGTGACAGGTGTGGATCTTCACCACATTCTTTAGCTTTGTCAAAAATACCTTCAACAGTCTCTACCATTCGTTCAATGAATCCATTAGATTGAGCATACCGTGGTGATGATGTCACATGAACAAATCCATATTTCACACTAAACTTATGGAAATCACTTGAAATGTACTGTGGACCATTGTCGAGTGGACCTCTGATGGAATTCCGTACTCTTCAAATATTGCTTTCAAGTGTGCAATCACGACTGAAGATGTAGTGCTGTGGAGACCACGTATCACAGGAAAACGTGAGTATGGATATGATACAAGTAAATACGATTTTTGTCCCCAAGTGAAGAGATCTGTGGCAATAGTATGCCAAGTACATGGTGGCACCTCATGAGGAATGAACTTCTCCTTAGATTGGGAAGACCGATATTTCTGACAGGTACTGCATGTTGAAACAAAGTCCTCAATATGTTTGTTAATTCCATGCCAGAAAACTGCAGACCTGGCTCTCAGTTTACATTTTTCAATCCCTAGGTGACCATAATGAAGTTGTTGAAGTATTTCCTGTTGCATGGTCGTAGGGATAATCAGTCGTGTCCCTTTTAGTAGCAGGCCATCTTCTACAGCTAATTCATCTCTGTAATTCTAGTATGGTTCTAATATTGATGGGCATTCAGAGCGTGATTCAGGCCAGCCGGTAGAGATGGTCTCTCGAAGCAGATGCAGTTCTGGATCCTGATCTATTCTTATGCGGAGGTCTTTAAGGCGAGCATGAGTAGCATTAAGTGATGCCTCAAACTCATGTACTGTGAGGTTGATGTCAGTGACTTCATCTTTATCAAGAGGTGATATCCTGGACAGAGCATCTGCTAATGGAATGTCTTTGCCAGGCTTGTACACAATAGTTGTATTGTATTTTTGTATACGAAGTAGCATCCGTGTGAGCCGTGGTGGAACGTTAACAAGATTTTTCTTTGCTATGCTCTCGAGAGGCTTATGGTCAGTCTCGATGGTTACATGTCGCCCATAGACATAGTGGTGAAATTTCTCCAGTCCCCACACGATTCCTAGCATCTCACGTTCTATGTTAGAGTACCTTGTTTCAGCTCCAGCTAGGGCTTTGCTTGCGAAAGCTATTGGGCCATTCTTCTGGATGAGAGCTGCACCCAATCCGCTAAAAGAAGCATCAACTTGCAGTGTGAGAGGCTCTTTTGTGTTCTGCATCAAGGATAACCCCACTCCCCTAGATGTCAGAAGATCTTGAAAATTCATTGCTTTCTCCAGCAGAATTTTCAGTGCACTTTTTTTCCCATGGCCATAAAATGAGCTTGTTGTGTCATCAAAGACACCACTTATGTATGTATCTACATTCAGGCTAGCTGTTTTTGTCAGTAAACATCCAGTATAGCATCTTGCTAATGCAGCTTTATTTTGGCTCTGAAGAAGAAATGATTTCCAATTACGAGGAATTGTTATTTCAGGCTTGACAACATAAAATACAAAACTTCATAATGGTGTACACCAGAATTATCTCCTCTCTTTTCTCCAAATGGCATCGACTCAAGATGAAGCAGATGGAAGATGGATACTTCATGCAGTGTATGCTGCCAATAATGGATCAAACAAGATTATAATACAATGTCCAGATTCTGATGTTTTTGTTTTACTGTTACATCATAGAAATGATATTGCAGCACAAGAGATATACTTTTTTGACTGGCAACAAGGGAAAGAACACAGATCGAATTCGCATCATTCCCATTCATCGTTTATACCAGCAATTGACTCAGTCACAAATAAATATTCTGCTCCCAGTATACTGTCTAACTGGATGTGACACAACAAGCTCATTTTATGGCCATGGGGAAAAAGTGCACTGAAAATTCTGCTGGAGAAAGCAATGAATTTTCAAGATCTTCTGACATTAGGTAGTGGGTTTATCCTTGATGCAGAAAAGGCTGCAGCAACAGCATTTGTTGGTGCTTTACATGGCAAAGCTTGATGCACATCATTAAATCAATTACGGACTGAAAAAAGTAGGAGAGACATAGCTGTGAAAGAATTGCCACCTACAGATGATTCTTTTCATCAACATCTGCTTCGTTGTGTTTACCAACTATCAATATGGAGAAACGCGATCAACACTCATGTGCAATTGCCGGATATTACATTGACAATGACATTGTTCAACCAGTACTGATGATTCAACCAGCAGCAGCTCCAGAGTTGCTAAATGACATAATATGTAATTGTGTGTCCTGTGACAATAATTGTACATGCTCAAATTATAATCAGTCTTGCACAGCAGCTTGTACCTGTAGGGCAGAATTTTGTTATGGCAATGGAAATGATGACGACATCTGTTGTAACCCCTTTACTTACAATGCATTATATAAAACAATAGACAATGACCTTAGTGACTAGAAATCTAATAATTATTGTTTCATTTAATACATTATATGTTTAAAATGACAAATGAGATTAACAAATGTTATACTCAAGTGTTTTCTATGCTAACATCATTGTTGTATGTTTGAATTGGTGTAATGCAGTTGCATTGTGTAGTCAAATGTATTTCAAATAGCTACCATAAGTAAGTTCTATGCCATAAATACTATTATATGTAATTTTTATGTGGTTCATCATCTAAAACATCCTCAAAAACATACATTTAGATGCTACTTTCATGATGATATCATGTCCGGTTAAAAAGATATAGTCCAAAATAGATTTTCTGGTAATGGCCGCCATTTTAAGTAATTTTCATGCTTCAAATACTGTTATATCTAGTTGAGACATGTTTCTTCATCTAAGACACCCTCAAAAACATACATTTAGACACTACTTTCATGATGATATCATGTCTGGTTACAAAGTTATGGCCCAAAATAGATTTTCAGGTAATGGCCGCCATTTTTCGCCGTTTTCTCGGCTCGCCACCAGATGCCGCGATGGCACCGTGGCTTATTTTGCAGTAGGGACCCCCAGGAACATAATGAGGCATAGCGGTGGAATAGTCTTGCACACGTTAATTCCCATGGGCATTCGGTTGAATCAGTATTGAGTGCCACTCATCTTTGCTAGTACATCATCGAGGGTCGGAGTGACATAGTGACATAGTCTTCTGATTGCCACATTGAGGTCCTTGGGGTCTAGGCATAACCGTATCTTTCCATTAGGTTTGCTCACACATACACATGAATTTACCCAATTTGTGGGGTAAGTCACAGGGCTTAATATACCTTGTTGACAGAGGTGGTCCAGTTCTTTCTTAAGTGCTTTTTTCAAGGCAATCGGCACTCTGCGTGGAGAATGCATTACTGGCTGTAAACGGTCATCAAGCACTATTTTGCATTCAGTTTTAAAACATCCAATTCCATCAAACACATTTGCGTATTTTTTCATAATTTTGTTTCTTAATTTGACATCACCGGCTGTGGCTTTCTTTAATTCATGGTTAAAGCTAACGATTCCCATAGATGCTGAAGTCTCAAGACCCAGTATAACTGGTCCTGGTGTGTCTGTAACAAAGAAGTCTGCATCTATCTTCTTGTTATATTTTTCTATAGTACATCTTGTGGTGCCCAGTTGTGGCACTCGTGTGCCTCCAAACGCTGTGATTATTACCGAAGAAGGTGTTAATGCATTTTGCAAGTCACTCATTATGGTCTTTGCAGCATGTAGTGGGAGAATATTTGCTTCTGCACATGTATCAATTTTGCAACGGAGTTCTCGAGAGCAGTCAGCTGTGCAGAATGTTACATTCAGTAATGCTTCTTTGGTCGAGGATAGGCTATTTATTGATAAGGTGTACATTGCATATTCTCCAGAACTGTCACTTTCATTGTCAGCTTCCATGGTGTGTACATTTTGTGATTTCTATTGGTCTTCAGGTTCTCTTAATGTTTTTGGCCTTGCCAGCGATTGGCAACATTTGTGCCAATGTCCGATTTTGTGACATGAAGAGCACCTAGAGCCTTTGGCAGGACAGGATTCAGTTGGTGTGTGTTGTAAACCACACCGTCCACAACTTTGCTGTACGGATATGTCTTTTGCAGTTTTTTGTGTGGCACGTGGCTTGTCACGGTTATGTCATGATTTTGAACGGTGCACGACTTCTACCTTCTTTAGATTACCTCTCAATTCCTCAAATTGTTGCAATGTTGCTTCTTCAGTTCTTGCTATTTTAATAGCTTCATCAACTGTAAGAGTCTCATCTTTTGGAAGTAATTTAGTTTGGATTCTATTGGATTGCACGCCAAAGATGATAGCATCAATCAGGTGACCATTGTGCTGGTCTGTTGGGTATTTGCATTCTGCAAGAATCACCCGAAGTCTTTTGACAAAAGCGCCAATAGCTTCTCCTTCTTTTTGCTTGCATGCACGTAGTGACCCCACGTAGTTTGAAACGAGCCACCCGGAAATTACTTTTGGGCTTAACATATTCTTTGAACTTTTTCCAGTATATATCTAGTTTGAGACTGTCAGCTTGGGACAATTCCCATGTTTTGATGAGTGCTCTGCCCTCATTCCCACACCATAGCTTGAATTATGCCAGGATGACGCCAGAGTGTGGGCTCTGTCCAGGACGAGTCCGCCCTCGACTCACCCGGAAGTGACCTCACGTGTGCATCTTGTGCCCCTCCCGTGGCGCCTTGGTGCGTGACGTGTTGTTCATGTCAACACATGTAGCCACCTGGGGTTCGAGAGGGTGTGCGAGATAATACGCGAGCGCTTCATCTGGCCTAACATGGCTGAGGATATTCGACTCATGTGCAAATCCCGTTTGATCTGCCAGCGCAGCAAGCCGGGGATGAAAGGTGCGTGCCAAATTCGCTATGAAACACGAGTTTGTGAACCACCCCCATGCGCGCGTGGGTATCGATCTACAGGGGCCCTTGGAGGTCACGGCACGGGGAAATCACTACATATATGTGATACAGGACTATTTGTCAAAGAGGATGGAACTGTATGCTCTCCCAAGCAAGACTGCTGGAGCCGTATCTTCGGTCTTGTTTCACGAGTACATATCACACTATGGTGCGATGGAAACCCTCCACAGTGACCAGGGCTTGGAATTCGATAACCAACTGATGGAACAGCTGTGCGCACTGTACGGCATTGACAAGACCTGCACATGTCCCTATGCTCCCTGGAGCAATGGGTTGGTGGAGCGCAGTAACAGGGTCATAAAGAGCATCATTCGCGCCTTGAGCGCCGAGAAGGAGGCTGACTGGGATGAGTTACTACCGAGTGTTTACACGGCCTACAATGCGACCCCCCATGCTAGCACTGGGTTCACCCACACCGACTGTTCTTCAGTCAATGTGCCGACCCTCTGCTACCTGTGGATCTGATGTATGGCTGTGTGAATAAGGTAGAACCGCCCTGCTATTCGGCATATGTCTTGGAACAACGCTGGTTGGCTCTCCAGGCAGCTGAGACAGTCCGCCGAGTGACCGGCAAGGCTGTCGAACTGCAATCACGAATGTGCGACCACGCCGGGCTCAGGGAGTGGCGTTTCGCGGTTGGTGACCGGGTGTTGTGCTATTACCCACCTGCTGCCACCAACAAGCTTGACCCCTCTCCCTGGACCAGCCCTCACACTGTGATACAGCTGTCGGACGTCGACCAGATGGTCAAGATACGCAGATGTAAATCGAATGAGCACCGCAGACGTGGACGTAAACCTTGAGAAGAGCAGTGCGTGTCGGCAGCATTCCTCAGACCTGTGCATGAGTACAGGGGGGAGGGTGCTTTGTTGGCGGCTCCTGCTCTACAGCATGACGGCTGGAGGGCCGAGATGGACGTACTCGGTTACTGCTCCAAGCTGTCATGCACCCCTAATGTGAAGTAAAGTCCAAACGCTGCACCTCACCCCTACCCCGGCTCTAGCCTTTGAACGTGGGGGAGAGAAAAGGAGGGGTGCCAGCAGTGACTAGATGTGTGAAGGACCGGAAATTTTAAACTTTTAAAATTTCACCACTTTCGACAATCTCCCGAGCGGGGCAGTCCACACCAGGACAGTCCCGTGGGGATGTTATGATGCTCGGGCGCATACCCCGGACCGCTGGACAGTCATTATGCTAGTCTCGCAGACGGGTGCACGTCCCTGGGAACGAGGAAGCAGCCGGGGGCGTTGTGAACATCGGGACAGTCGCAGTTTACATTGTGACCAGTACCATGTACTCACCCGCCCAGGGACGCTAAATTCGAAGAGGTGGACGTTCCTGACCTAGATTACCGGTGTGGGATAGTTTTCGCGGCCCTTGGGCACTGAGCACCCTCGGGCCAGGCCGATATACACCCTACCTGGTCGTTAAAGTCCGTCTACAGAACACTCGAGGTCTACACGGTCACCTATTTCACGGGTGCGACACCGCTGATGTAGTCGCAAACAGGGCACCTGTACTAAGTAAACTGCCTTCTCCCCTGCTCGGCGACGGTCATACGGGCTAGGAAAACCATTCATATTACACTAATCCTGTATGACTGTTGTGCTAGATAGGGGTCCGCCCTGCCCGATTTGAACCGAAGAAAATGTTGGCAACAATGAAAGATCGATGGGACCACTCGATCAATGATTTATCTTTTTATACTTCTCTCTCTCTCTCACATGTCTATTTAGCAAGCATATTTCTACCAACGATAGATATAGCTGAAGACAGGTTTTACAACCCTAAGCTTCCATTTCACTATATCAAGTGGCCCTGGCGGGACTCGAACTCACGACCCCAAGGTTGTGAGACCAGAATGATACCATCATCCCAAGCAGCGAGCTGTGGGGGTGGACCGCACGGCAGTGGACATAACTGCCGCCAACCTCTGGTAGTGGGCAGTCCATCCAGGGACCCCAATTGGGTGAAGCGGCGCATGAATAGGCGGTGGGGACCTGCAATCTCTGCCGCTTGGCTCACGGGACATCAGGGCTATCGCCCCCATCTCCTTCCTGGGGTAACCGTGCCTGTCACGATGTTGCCCTGGAAGGCCGTCACTCAGGCTACCGTGGAGGCATTCTTCGTGGCCTGGGCGGAAGCAGATGGGCGGTGCCCTGTCCAGGGGTGTGAGCCCCGGAACATCACCACCAGCGCAGAGACTGTGGCCTGTGCAGCAGCCAACCCGGGGACTCGTCCCCACAGGCTCATAAACACGTGGTACGCAGAGACACTGGAAAGTCTCAACCGGGTGTACGATACTATCATCGCCCCTGGCTTGCCGGGGGAGGGTGGTTATCAATCACGCCTGGACGAGATAAACTCCAGCCTCCCATTCGCCACCTCTCATGTGGAGCATGTCGGCTTCAACGAAGACCAAGGTGGCGTGACTCAGCCCTCTGAGACAGCTCAGCTCCACGCTGATATCCAGGCTCTCAGGGTTGAGATCCACTTAGCGCAGGGTGACCAACAGAGGACGGAGCAGGCTCTGAGCGAGTTGCGCAACATGTGCCAGCGCCAAGCAGCCGACTTGGCACGCGTCGGTGGGGCAACTGGCACCGCCCGGCGCGACTCTTCCGAGCCTCTCGGTGTCTGCCCCTGTATTCCCTGTGAGGAGGCTCCGGCTTCATCCCCTGGACATCCCATTGGCAGACCCGAGGTGCCCTCCCGCGACAAGCCAGCGGCAGCAGCGGGGCCACTACCAGGACGACACGGAAGCCCTGCTCCACAGGAGTTCTCCGAAATGTGGTCAGCCCTTCCCCCTCAAGGGAGGGTGACCTATTCGACGAGGCCCTGATGGACTGCAGTAACAGCAAGGATCCGCTGTACTCCGGCGTCGGGACAGTGGCCACTGTTGGTGGTGACTTTCCCCTGATATCAGACGCCAAGGCGGACGACTTCCTGGCCGGTCTGGGCTCGTAGGGCACCCGACACCGAGGCAGGGCTGACGGGCTAGACCTCTCATGGATCGTGACCTAAGGGCCTTGGCCATCCTGGACGCGAGGTGGTCCGAACCGATCCAGTGGCGCGGATCAGCAGGCTGTAGCGCGCGCCTCCCCAGTGCTAGTGGGATGCGTGTGTTGGTCCAACAGAATGTTTTTTTTTGTTTTTTTTTGGGGGGATTCAGGGACACTGGATGCTTTTCAGCACTTCGCTAGTCCTAATCCAGTGTCTCAGCGTGTTCAGCTAGGTGATTAGGTAGTCGTTGAGCATGGCCACTCAAAATTAGGCTGGGTGATTCTCTGAGGGCTGACACTGTTGGGAGCAGTGCTAGAGTGGGTACACTTCAGTAGGCGTGCTGCGCGGTGCTCCGTAGGGAGAAGAACTTGGCCTGGGGGAGGGTTTTATTTTTCCGGCACTTTAGTTAGTTTTCTATTTTCAATGAGTTAACCTAGTATGTCTAATTTTCTTTCATTTGCAGGCTGGCAGATTTCCTCCACTAGCTGGTGCCCGTAATTGGCAGTGGCGGATGCTGTCCACGTCCTGGGCGCATGGAGCCGCTCTTGTATGATTGTAGAGCGTGGATGCGAGGTGCCGACCAGTCTGGAGCACGGTTTCCTGGACTCCCGCAGGTTACCCGCGGCTGACTACTAGGGCCGGCTGTTGGTCGCCTACCCCAGGGTCGTACTGGGACCCTGGGGGAGGGAGGTCCCAGGTTGAAGTATTGACTGAGTGAGTGCCTGTGTGTGGAGCGGCTCATTAGATGTATACTATGTTTAACCATTTGTTCTGTTTTAGAAGCCGGCCTCTGGTCCTCCGTATTGCTTTGGGGTAGGTATAGTTTTCGTGTTGGTACTGGGTCTTCTGCCTTGAAGACCCGGTCCCATCGTGAAAACTGGGGGAGAGTGTAAGCAAACTAGTTAGAGTAGGAACCCGAGGCGGGTGGACTTTAGCATCCACCCCAATTAGGTAGGCAATTAGTAGTACTTATTGCCTCGGGTGTAGTTAGGAACGTCCCTCTGCTTACGCTCTCCGTTCGACGTATGTAGTACGTCCCCTGTCCTGTAAAGTAACATCATTTTGATGTCGATGACGTCAGAGTGACGTCAAAAGCTCGTCATCGCATAACAAATGCGTTGTCGGCTCAGTTTGAATTTAGCTGTGGTAGCGACCACTTAGTAGGATACTAGCACCCCCAAATCCGTAGATTTGGGGTCCTATCACTCTATTCCTTGTGCTTCCGTAGCCGAGTGGTTAGGGAGTTGGACTCGTGACCAGAAGATCATGGGTTCGATTCCCAGTCTGGTCTAGTGGTGGGTGTTGAGCAAACTCATCCCTAAACAGTTGCACACTGCTACGTGGCACCTACACGTTAATTATTTAGCAACGAACTTTGTTCGTGCTAAATGATTGTATTAGTGAGATTGGGAGGGGAGGGTAGAGAGGTTGCTTCAAAATAAATTTATATATGTTTCTATTAGAAGGGATTTTCGAGATTTTTGTTTTTTGATGGAAATCGTATTGAATTACATTACAGCTCCGAAAATTTGGCAGTTCTTTAATTTTACAACATTTAATCTTTATCATCACTAAGAAATAAATATAGTAATGTCGTTGTTGTGATATATGTATTTTATTCTTTATTTGTTCGTGGCTAAATCTAACTTTATGGGAGAAAATGAGCCCATGTTGCAATACAATAAACGCTCGATTTTCACTCGTAATAAAACAACGTACTGCGTTTTACCCGGAAATCAGAGGAACCAGCAGGATATAAATTCCACAAAAAAAATCAAAATATATTGTTACCTGCACCAGCCGGTTGCACATAAAAGGTTCTAGTATTCAAAGTATAGATGCAGATTCTTATTATCACACTTTGAGCCCATAATAGTCTACATATTTTAAGAAATCCATCGAAACTCCCCAGATCAAGTTAATAAAAATGCTCTTTATTATCGCCATGCCACCTGTCTGCTAATGTATCATCATCGAAAGCGTTGTTACAAATTTGCAATGACGATGCGCGCTTGACTAAGGCTGATTCTTTGAAACCAGCACACATATGCACAAATTATGAGAATGAGCTTGTGTAGGGCTACTCTTAATCGCATCGCGGTATGGTAGGTGTTGACATGTTACGGTTTGTAATAAAGGCTAATTATTGATTACTTGCGTAATACGTCATCATTTCTCGTGTAAGCGGGATTTTTGATGATGAAGTGCACATTGCTATGGCGGATGTTACAAATTTTGTTAAGTATTTTTTACATTTTTCTTAAATTACATCGTTATTTAAACGTGTTAGTGTTAATCGTGTCGGATAAATATCATTCGTTCGAGTAGGTGGCAATAGCATTCTTTTACAAGCCGGATTTTCCCAGATAATCTTGTTTTTGCACATTGTCAATCTCTTTTGAAACTGTTAAATGTAATAAACTCAGCCAAGCCGAGATGGCGGCGCCATAGGCAACGCGTATGCGGTGCTGCAGGGTGTGGCAGGGGGAGGGGGGACACCACCCTCCCGCGCAGGGAGGGGGGCTAGGGGGATCTTTCCCCGAAAATTTTGAAAATTTGATGCATTTTTCTGCAATCTAGACTAGACTCACGCTACGATTTGGCATAGACTGATATCTACATAGTGTTTCGCGATATTCATTCAAATATTACTTATATATGCCATAAGATAATAGTTATTATATATCAGTAATGTAAATCATGTAATGTAATCATAATTTTAATGAATGTGTGAAATCTGCTGTGTATCCTTTTAATGCCACAATTAAATAGAAAACAGTAGAATTCTGGTCTGAAAAGTTTTAGCGCGTGCGATAAAATATTAGACCCACAAAAAAAGTGGTGTATCCAAAACTTGACTGAAACCCCTCTCGCTCGAAATGGAACATTGTTCAATTTTTGCGGAGGGTGACAAAATATACATCATCCCATACTTATATTTTCGTAAGATAAATATTACTTATGAGTCATAAAAATTATATGATCTATGGTGCATTTAGTTATGTAAACATATTCACTCACAACCAGTAGGTGGCGATAATATGCGATTTGGGGGGGGGGGCTAAGGACAATTGTTCTGTCTGTCTGCACGCTTTCTAAAAGTGATATCATGTGTAATAAAGTGTAGGAATTGACCACGAGATTGGAGTATATAGTCATCATACCAACACGGCGTGGGCTATACTCACCATAAGGGACGGTGCAATATTTACCAGGCAGGGGGACCGGTGCATTTGGTAGGGGGGCAGGTACTTTTTTCAAGGTGCAAAGTAGGGGGACCGGATGATTTTTCATTCTCGTTGGGCATGGGACATGTACTTTTTTTCAGCTGCTGAAATCCCACCTAGATGTGAGCGAATCGGTACAAATTAATCACGCGAATATTCATGGGAGGGGACGCGGACTTTTTTATGAATAGAGGTCATGGGACATCAGTTTTTTTTTCATCACATCAGCAGGGGACAAGACCTTTTTTCAAACAAGTTTTTCTATACGCACCGGTCCCTCCGCCTGTTAAATATTGCACCGTCCCTAAATTGATGACTGCAGAGTATTCAAACAGACAAACAAACAAACAAACAAACAAACAAAAATACAATGTACAGTGGTAGGCCATGATAGCAGCAGAAGCGGCGGTGGGAGCAGTAGCAGCAGCAATAGAAGCAGCAGCTGCGGATGCAGTAGGTGCTAGCACTCTAAGATCAACCCTCACATTACTCTTTGCTTAGTGTCTATATCTTAAGTTGGGGGAAGGAACCTTTGTACTTCCCTTGCGTAAACTTGTATGCTTCACTGAGATCGCCATGCTGTCTCCTGCTCACTAGACTCGGAAGGTCAAGAGCTTTCTGTCTTTCTGCATAATTATATATGGTAATGAATCTCTCAACAGGGTCACTAACTTGGGGCACTAATAAAGTATTCAAAGAAATTGAAAATATACATTATAAGGGACGACCCATTAGATATTCGGGGGGGGGGACTAGAAAATGTTATACAGATAAAAAAAAATTCAGAAAAAGAAGAAACAAACTTTTTTTTCAACAGATTGTTCAAGAAACTTTTTTTTTTCAAATAATTTGCTACAATTTTTTTCAAAGGATTAATCATAACATATCTAAGATTGATATATTTAGCAGAGGTACAAAATTAATTTAATCGTTAATTGAGTAATTAAATCAAGAACACATATTCCTCCTTTATAGATGATGCAATGGCATTTTAGTATCACAATACAATACTGATCTTTCAATCCAAAATAGTAATTCCTTTAAAATCATGATACCACCAATAGCGTCTTACACGTGCAATTGCAACTATAGTCACATTCTCACATACAAAGCATAATTCTTTCTGTATCCTGTTGGGGGTATAAGTCGGGGTTGTTTAACCAGCCCAGTTCCAACCCTATTTCAAATTGATGAGCTTTCATTTTGCAACCATTTATTCACACCTTAATTGCTTATGCTTTTCATAGCCGATCATGCTGGATGTATGCACAATGACTGGACTGGAACAAGTGTCAACATTTCAACATGCACTTGTATAGCAATTTTGTATTGGAAGCTTGGAAAAAGAGTAATCCCACTCTGATCCTTATGAATCCCAAACATCTTGTTCATCAAAATATTGGTTAAGCCACAGAAGTTTGCCTTCAATAAATTCTTTACTCTGAAAAGAGTTATGGATAGTGTATAACAAATTCACAGATTCATTATCACTCTCTCTGAACTCTTGTGCAAGGTCTTCCCGCTCATTCAACAAAGAATGAACACCAAATTAAGTTTCAGATGCTTGGGCCTACAAAGTCAGACATGGTAGCAACTAGGAGAAGGAAAAAGAATAAGACCAAACTGGTAAGAAGATGTGCAAAAGCGCAGCGAAACATGCAAAAGAAAGTGATTGGTGATGGTATCAAATTGTTCTTTAATAGAACAAAGAACTTACGATATGTACCAACATAAAAAAACATTACATGGAGCCTCTACCTTAAGGTATGGCTTGGGTCATGAGGAAATTGGCACAGGAAGTTACAAAAAGTAGTATAACAGGGTTGCCACATATTTTCAACCACGACATTCAAGGGTTTTACCAGGGTTTTCCCAGGGTATTTTAGCCAGATTTAAGGGTCTTTAGTAGCGACTCTCGACATTTTTGACAAATGAATTCATCGATGTATCGACAATTTTTCATTATTTATTGCTAATATTAAGATATTAATGAAATTTAATGGTTTTTCCAGGGTTTTAAGCCAAATTTCCAAAATTTGAGGGTATTTCCAGGGTTCTGATGGTCACTTTCAAATTCAAGGGTTTTTCAAGGAATCATGGGTCTGTGGCAACCCTGTATAAGTTACCTATTTCTAACAAAAAACTTTCTGAAATTTAGGCAGAAATTATTCGCTCTTTTTGTAATGTGTTCATTCAATTGAATTTTCATTTTGTTTGTTTTGATATCACTTTTTTGAGAATTTATGAAAGTTGCTATTTGTGTCATCATTTAGCTGTATTAAATAAATGCAGTGTGCTCAAAATGATTAAAATTGTCACATATAAATCAAATATTGTTCCAGAGATTGATGCTTTATTCTTTTTATGTTAAACATTTTTAGAAAAAAGTTATTCTTGATAATGTGAGCTACGCGTATACATGACTTTGTGGTAAGAATCGCGCCAAAAGTGCGTAAATATTGACTCTTTTTAAAACATTTTTTTTTCAACACATGTGGCAACAAACATTTTTTTCAACAGAATGATGACTAAACTTTTTTTTTCACCACATTGGCCGAAAAACTTTTTTTTTCTAAATTCTTCTAGCCCGCCCCCCCCCCCCTGAATATCTAATGGGTCGTCCCTTATGTGAATTAAAAATGATTATGATTACACTACATTTAACCCACATGTTACTATGTTTTGAACATGTTTGATATATTCATAGATTCTAGGGCTTTTAGTCTCGTGGCAGATCCAGTTGTAGGGGGAGAAAAGGGTGGAGAGGAAAACGTAAAATTAATGGTTACAAATACAATGTAGCAGGGATGGGTACAATACTTAAAACGTACTTTCGCATTACTTCACTAAATTATTGCAACATTCTGAAATAAAGTATTGCATTTTTTAAAAGTATTGCAATACTTTACAAAAGGTAACTTTTCAAATACTTCCAACTTCTTGAAATATTCATTAGGTTACGAGTGTGTTAGCAGTTGGATGGATTGACATATTTGTACGGGGCGCCTGAAGCACTGGATGTCTGCACTGGTACCAAATCCTCGTACTCAGGCTTCTATTGAAACCAAGGGTGCTAGACAATGCTCAAGCAGTGGGTCTCTGGCAACCATACTAGTGGGTAACGTGGTCACAATGAAACACAATGAGGCGCAGTCGGTTGAGAACTGTCAGGACCCACCGGAGTTGCAGCCGAGCATCTCGCATGTTGTGAGCGCCGGATGCAACATTGTAGAGGCGGTGACTCACATAGGTCAGACAACATAAGTTGTCACTTAATCACATGTACTTCAACAATGTAAACAAATGGACAAATACGGTAAGTTTTCTATATTATTTTTTTTCTATTTTTCAGTTTATTTATGTTTTTGATTCATGTTATTTATTCATTTTATTTATTTATTCATGTTATTTATTTATTTATTCATGTTATTTATTTATTCATGTTATTTATTTATTCATGTTATTTATTTATTTATTTATTTATTTATTTATTTATTTATTTATTTATTTATTTATTTATTTATTTATTTATTTATTTATTCATGTTGTTTATTCATTCATTCATTCATTCATTCATTCATTCATTTATTTATTATTATTATTTTTTTATTTTTATTTTTTTTTTGGGGGGGGGAGCATTACGTCCCCAGCAGATCCATAGTAGAGCCAGGCGTGGGATCCGGGAACATAGTGTACCATATGATGTGCTTTGAAGGTATCTACAAACATTTAGCCATGATAAACATCCAAAAGAACGCTTGGCATGTGTGTGTGTGTGTGTGTGTGTGTGTGTGTGTGTGTGTGTGTGTGTGTGTGTGTGTGTGTGTGTGTGTGTGTGTGTGTGTGTGTGTGTGCGTGCGTGCGTGCGATTTATACCATCACAGAGAAACATATGAAGCAAATAAATCAATTTATTAGAATTAATCTTTTCAGCTGAGCCTCCTGAACCCTGAACATGAGCTTGCAGTGGAGGCACACGATTCAAGTGCACACACTATTGAGCGTTATTACATAACACCAAAGTAAAAAAAATCTAGATAAAAACATGAATCTGAATTTTTAGATATCATTTATTTTGCCCTTTTTTGGTGTCGTGAGAAAAAGACACAATTCACAGCAGCAAATACAATGTACTATTTTGATTGTTTTATAAATCAGACACTTTTCACCTTTCAAAACTTTCTAATAAAATATATTTGTTTAAGTACATGAACACAGATTTCAACATGTAAACATATACTTAAATAAAATGACTAGGATTGTATCAGAAAATATACATGGAATTGCATAAATTTATTTCAAAGTCCATTGTTGACTTGAGAAATCATGTAATATAGTGACAAGTATCTGACAATGGTTTGTGTAACACATGAGCAAATCATTGGAAAAGGGTTTTGCCACCTGGAGGATTTGAGACTTACCAATGGTGTTAGTACTATTGTACATCTACACTGTTTGCACGACCTCATGATCAATTGACCATATGAGTTGTTTCTGCAAGAGCCTACAATTCCACATAATGCATATTATACACTCTAGTAAAATAGTATATCTTAACATTTTCAAAAAATGAATATCCAGCATAGTTGTAAATTATGATAAAAATACATGTATATGTTGTTATAGGTAATGACTTGAAATAAATATTCGTTATACAGACTTGGTCTCAGCCATCCATTCTTCTGCATGTTAACACTCAGAAGTTCCAATTCAGAACTCAATTCACACATGGGACAAAGACACATCAATCCATACAGACCATAATACATGCCCATAGGAAGTAAGTGATATTGATAAAGCCATATAAAAATCGTTGTTTGCAAAACAAACAAAAAACAATAAAAAACAAAATGAGAACAAACAAAATAACAAGCGAAATGAGTCTCAACATCTACTGGTGGCATAGACCCCAAGAGAATTGTTCTAATGAAGCTCGTGTTGGAAGTTCTCGGAGGTCATAGAGATGTTACTTTGTACAAGAAGTTGTAATCATTGGAAAGGCACGATCCCATGGCCTTTTAATTAGCCCTTCCTACGGCTTTGTAATATAAAATGTATCAATACGATATCTGTGTTGGGGTATGTTAGCTATTATGCATAAAAAGATGTTGATGGTGAACATATACTAAAACATTACTATTGTTCAGCAGCAAATTTTGAAATTAATTGAGACCTTGAATTGAGATTTTTTGAATGCTTTGTACATGCAGCCAGGTGGTCTGCACCAGCTGGTCTGCACTGTAGGACTACACGGCTGGCGGCGGGGTGTGGGCACTGGGCGTCTTACGCTTCATGAACCACACCTGTCAACAATTCAAACACAAATGGAAGAAAAATTACACATCGAACCCCCCCCCAAATAATAATAATAATAATAAAAAAAAAAAAAAAAAATCCATACAATTTGTCATATCACAACATCTTTTACCTTTATCATACATCATACTTATATTCTCGCATGTAGATTACTGTTTAAATGCATTCATAATTTCATACCATTCAATGTTTTATAATACAAGAAAGCCCTAGGCCTACCTGTTCGGGTTTGTTGGGGTCGCACGGCCGCATGAGCAGGACTTTGCTGTCGGCCGACAGCTCCAGGCAGCGTGCGGACTTGACGTGGTACAGGTGGTCATCCTGATGGCAGACAGTGGAGCACGCCAATGAGAAGGCAATGTTAAGAGCTTTTAAGGTTTCAAGGTTCAAAGTGAGTCACAAGAGGCCAGTTCTCTAGATGGTCTTAAAGCCGCATCCCACTTGGGCAGGCGCACAGGGAACTTAAACCCGCTTTACACTAGAGCGATCATGGGCGAACCCGTGCAACGCATCTGTACGTATTATGTCACGTCGTCAACTTGGGCGTATTGTGGCGGCATTGAACGTAGTAAAAATGCATGGTACGACAAGTTGCTGAGGCAAACGAAGTGTTAGAGCCGTGTCCCACTGGGCTTTGCTTATGGAAAGCAGATGGTTAGCGTACAAAATGTCCCTAAAAGGTCTCGTCCGCACATTCACGCTACCGTTCGCAATCCACACGTTAATCATAAGTTATTTGTAAGTTTTATGTCCGCTATGCGTCTGCTCAAAAAAATATTTCTAGGAAGATTATTGATTATTCAGAAATTTTGTACGCCGTTGGTATTTGAGCTGCACAAATACCAACGGCGTACAAAAAAATCGATGGATTATTGGATTATGCACGCTAACTGCACGCCCGAACACACGCCGCCCGATGCGCAAACTATCCGTTTTCATACGCGCCGTATTGGGAGCAGATAAGAGCAAACAAGAGCAGATGGAAAGCAGACAAATGTTTTGGCGTACAGTTAGCGTACATTTAAAGTATAAAAGCGCATGAAAAACGTCTGATCTGCCTACAAAAAATATGAATTGCTTATGAAATGCTTATGAGAGATTACAGGTGGCATACGGCGAGGGGTATATAAACGCACCTGTAGTTCCATTCTCTTGTCAGTCTGCCGGTACCCATCGAAGAGGCACCATCAATGCAAAGTGGTCCAATGAAGAATAAAACAAGAAAAAATTAAAAATGAACCCTGCTGAAGCTAATGACGTCGCTCTCCTCGTGGCTCAGCAGGCATAGTTAAAATACCTGTCTCCCAAATTTTATTAATAGCATAAACTTCGACTGTTGTCGACGAAAACGAAAGCAGAAATGACAGCGGGCGTATGCTCGGCGCTTAAATACTGGGTCTGCTATAGTATGCAGTTAAACGCAAACGTCAGCCCCAGCAGGTGCTTTTTTGTCGGTTGAACATCCGCCGAAGTGTAAGCTGAGCCGTCTGCTTTATCCGCTTTATCCGGTTTTCTAACGCTTTCTGTCTGCTGTTTGTCTTTTTTTGAACGCTTTTTACACGCAGCGATGAGTGCAAAAAAGGTCAGATTATTTGAGCAGATGAAAAGCATACAGGTCCAAATGCCTGGAATTCTCCTAGAACATGTGTTGCCGTATGCTTTCTGAATGGGACACGGCCTTTACTTGTATGTACGAATGTTCTGCGATCCCTAGACGCATTTTGAATAACTATATTTTAACGAACCTAAACTAACCAGTAAATTAGGTCAACGAATTTTGAACATGTTCAAATTTTCTGATGAATTTGTCTATTCGCCATTAAACACGTGAGGTGATATTCGCTATAGTGTAAGCGGGTTTATGCCCAGCTGATAAAAAATCGGTCGGATATAATTTTTCCCAACGAAGGATCTGCCATAACTTGAGCACTTGTTCCTTAAGGCCAGAGGCTTTTCTTGATAAAAAGGTCAAGGTTTGCATTAGTGATATCCTCAAAATGATCTTTACTTATCGACCCTACGCATTTTAACAAGGATCTATTTTATGGCCGGTTTTGTTTTCTTTGTTTTCTCAGCGCTAAGCTACAACCAATTTAGCCTGAAGTTGGCGCCAGTCTGAAGTAAGTGCTGGCTTAAAACCGTTAGTCATATTTCCATATCGTGCTTGATACGACACTTTTAAATTGTACCATCCGTCCTGCTGCTGCCTAACAACGTAAATATTCAACTGGTCATCAGCCAATTCAAGGTGTCCATACTGCGCACCTATAGGCCACTAGTTTGAATCTTACACGACCACCATCGCCTAAAGATGTTACCCAGACATCGCCTATAAGGCCGTCCAGGAGCAGTGTATGATGTGGCTTTGTATAGTTCGTTCTTTTATTGTTTACACAAAAATACAGCTGTTTGGGCGTATGGAATTTATGCTGCTCAGTCAAGCCCAAAACAATATACGCGTGAAATCTGCATTAAAAATGATCTTCCCCAGACTGCCAGCGTACTGGCGGCGCTAGCTAGATGGAGAATGCGCATGGTACATAAACGGTCTTATACGGCAGATGCCGGACTAAAGACCAGTTTTTGGATTTCCTTGAGCCGGTTTTGACTGTATTGTTCCCGTTAGTGGAGCCGGCTGCTGCCATCTGCATACAGGCTGAGCTGTTTGCTGCCACCCCGGCAAAATATTTCTAAAGCCATTGTCGATCGGACCCCTAGTGATACGTCACTTCTCTCCCTTCGCTTGTGTGTCACATTAACGAACAATGCGTTGATCATCTGCCGCATATTGGGAGCAGATGCTCGGCAGATAAATGGCAGTGTGAGTATTTTATAAGACCTGACAATTTGAACATATTGGTGCTCTGTACAGAATTCAGAGTATGAATTTTGTGTACATAATTTGTAGAGGTGGTTCAGTGGCTGAGTAGATAGGCAGTTGGACTCATCATCAATCTGCGTATGTTTGGTGGGTGTTGAGCAAACTCATCCCTAAACAGTTGCATCCACAGCTCCAATAGTATCTACACATTTAATACGTACAAGTCAGGCGAATGACCGCAAATGTGCCGGTGATAAGCACGTTTATGCACTGGGGTTATGTGCTGTATGCTCCCCAGGAGTTTGTGAGAGATGCTCTATGACAAGGATACTGCCAATGACCTGGTGTGAATGATAAGTCATCTGATCCCTAACGTGACAAGGAAGATGGGCCAGCGCCATGAGCATATTTACATTAGGGTGTAGAGTAATGCTGTGTGTATGTAAATGTTTTATGCTGAATAAAAAACCGTTCATTGCTTTTGAATCCTTCATGTATTTGTACATTGCCTCCATGGCAGGACTCCATTTTACCTGGCTGCGGTCATTTCTGGTGGTTGATGATACACAAAAATATAGCCAAGAAAAACGTGAATCGTTGACTCAACAAGTCATCTACTATGTAAAATGTTGTCCACACAGTAACAGAGGCCGTGTTAAAGTGTATGTTGCTGTGATTGGCGCCGTATTTGTACTGTTCGTTCGCTGGTTTGATGCCTTTATTGCAAGAACGTCACATGGCGGCTTGTTTGGTGTCAGGATCCGGCACACGCATCCCAGATCTCACTGAGAGAGGTGTCCTTGCTTCTTGTGTCTAATGTAAATTCAACAGATAGAATAATAGCTGAGGATAAATTTGAATTACCAATATACCAATATCCGAAAATTAGGTGATACCAATATATCAAACTCAGGTTCAAACACAATGTAGCTACATATCAAGAATGAATTAAGGCCCCATAAAATAATAAATGCTATCGTCCCCTCACTCCAATTTATAATTGCAGCCTCTTGAACATTTTTGGTGATCCCCAGTGATAAAAAATAAATGGCCCTCCTGCCTGGCCCCTTGGTTGTGACAGCCCAGATCCCTTGTTATTTGTTTGCTAGATCTATACACGCTTGGGGATATTATAATTCTTTAATTATACTATATTATACTATAATAGTTTGTTATTGCAACTCAATACAATAAAACTTGTTTTATAAGTGATGTTTATGATTTTGATAATTGAAAGACATTGTTTTACATACAATCAAAACACATTTAGTTCATTCATATTTAATATTCAAAATAAAGAAAGATTTGTGGCGGAAGAAAAATAAAAATAAAAAGTGAATCCCTCCTCAATTTTTTCATAATATAAGGACGGAATAATCAGCAAAATAAAAATAAAAAATAAAAAATAAAATTGACCTCCCTCCTATGTGTGGAAAATAATCAGGCAGGACGAGAAACATTTATTAATTTTATGGGCTAATGAATATCCATATTTTTTATCCTGATAAATACTTTTACAAATGTGAAAAAGACACCTAAAATATACCAAAAGGGGGGGTTTAAAAAAAAAAACCCAAAAAAAACCGGGGAAAAAAATTTTTTACAATAAAAAAATTTTTTTTTTTTTTTTTTCCCCCAAAAAAAGGGGAAAAAAAAGGGGGGGGGAAAAAATTTAAAAAAAAAATTAAAAATTTTTTTTTAAATTTTTTTGGGGGAAGGGCAAAAAATTTTTTTTAAAAACCCAATTTTGGGGGAAAAAAGGGGGGTTGGGGGAAAAAAACCCAAAAAGGGGGGTTTTTTTAAAAAAACCCCCGGGGGTTTTTTTTTGCCCGGTTTTTTAAATTAAAAAGGGGCCCAAAAAATTTTTTTTTTTTTTTTTTTAAAAAAAAAAAAACCCCCTTTTTAAAAACCCTGAAAATTTTGGGGTTTTTTGGCCTTTAAACCCCCAAAATTTTTTTTTTAAATTTTAAAACTTTTAAAAAAAAATTTTTGGGGTTTTTTTAAAAATTTTTTAAAAAAACCCCTTTTTTAGCCCTTTTTAAAAAAAATTTTTTTTTTTTTTCCCCCTTTTTTTTTTATTTTTTTTTTTTTTTAAAAAAAAAACCCGGGGCCCCGGGGGGTTTTTTCCGGAAGGGGGGGCCCCCCCCCCCTTTTTTTTTTTTAAACCCAAACCGCCTTTAAATTTTTTCCCCGGGGCCCCCTTTTTTTTCCCAAAAAAAAAAGGGGGGGGAAGGGGGCCCTTTTGGGGGTTTGGGCGGGGGTGGGGAAATGGTTTTTTTTTTTTAAAAAACCCCCAAAAAAATTTTTTTTTTTGGGGGCCCCCTTTTTAAAAAAAATTTTTTCCCCCAAAAAAATTTTTTTTCCCCCAAAAAAAACCCTTTAAAACCCCCCAAATTTTCCCCCCCCCAAAAAATTTTTTTTTTTTTTTAAAAAAAAATTTTTTTCCCTTTTTTAAAATTTTTTTTGGGCCCCGGGGGGTTTTTTTAAACCCCCCAACCCCCCAAAAAAAAAAAAATTTTTTTGGGGGGGGCCCCCCCCGGGAAGGGGGGTTTTTTGGGGGGGGAAAAAAGGGGGGGAAGGGGGGGGGTTTAAAACCCCCAACCCCCCCCGGGGAAACCCTTTTTTTAAAAAACCCCTTTTTTTAAAAAAATTTTTTAATTTAAAATTTTTTTAAATTTTTCCCCCAAAAAAACCCAAATTTTTTATTCCCCCCCCCCTTTTTTTTAGGGTTTTTTTTTTTTTTTCCCGGGTTTTCCCCCCTTTTTTTTTTTTTAATTTTTTAAAAACCCCAAAAAATTTTTTCCCTTTTTTTCCCCCCATTTCCCCCAAAAAATTTTTTTTTTCCCCCCTTTTTTTTTTTTTTAACCCTCCCAAACCTTTTTAAAGGGCCCCAAAAAAACCCTTTTTTAAAAAATTTTTTTTTCCCCCGGTTTTTTAACCCCCTTTTTCCCTTTTTTTCCCCTTTTTTTTTCCCGGTAAAATTTTTTTAAAAAAAAAAAAATTTTTTTTAAAAAAAAATTTTTCCCCAAAAAAAAAGGGGGGGAATTTTTTCCCCCCCCCAAAAAACCCCCTTTTTTTCCCCCCCCTTTTCCCCCCCCCCCTTTGGGGGAAAAACCCCTTTTAAATTTTTTTAAAAATCCAAATTGGTTTAATTTTTTCCCCTTTTGGGAAAAAAATTTTTTTTCAAATTTGGGGTATTTTAAAAGGGGGGGCCCGGGGAAAAATTCTTTGGGGTTTTTAACCCCTTTTTTTTTGGGGGGGAAAAATGAAATTTTTGGTTTTTTTAAAAAGGGGGTTTTTTTTTTTTGGTTTAAAAAATTTTTTTTTTTAAAAAAAATTTTTTAAAAAAGGGTTTTTTAAGGGGGGGTTTTTAAAAAAATTTTTTTTTTTTAAAATTTAAAAAAATTTTTTTTTAAAAATTTTTTTTTAAAAAAATTTTAAAAGGGAAAATTTTTTTAAAAAAAAATTTTTTATTGCATTGTACGTGGGCTCATTTATCATTCTTAACTTTGCTTCATATGCCCCTTATCATATAATCTCTGATTTGTTATCAGTCTCGGCTGACCCCAATAATGTGAATCTTGGTTCCTTCCCCCCTTTTATACTTTTTTTTCCTTTTTTGTTTATCTTCCATCTAGATCGTTTATATATAGCCACTCTAAAACATACACTTCTATTATCTTTAGTATATTTACAAACTGTGCTATTGAGATGCCCTAACCCGTCTTTATTCAAGTTGATTCCAAAACAAATTTTAAAAACTTCTCTTGCTCACACTTTTTTGTAGAAAACATATATCCCCAACGATAGACATAGCTGAAAACGGGTTTTTTAAAACCCCTAACTTCCTTTGCCTATTTTAAAAAGTTGCCCTGGCGGACTCAAAACTCAGACTTAAAAGGTTGTGGACAAGGCCTTCCCCAAATTTCGCCCCTCATGTTGGATTCGACCCCCGCCCTTTGGGTTGTGAAACGACCAAGAATAGCTGGGGTTACAGATAAAACAGTTCAGACGTGTAACCTTTTAAAAGCTTGCTGCTTGGGATGATATCATTCTGGTTAAAACCCTTGGGGGCGTGAGTTCGGAACTTCGATCCCGTGGGGCCCTTGTTAGTCAAATGGGTTTTTCAAAAACCTGTCTTCCTCTTGTTTAAAAAAATCCTTTTCTAAAACGGAATTTTTTTTTATTGTTGTTTATAATATGTGTGTGTGTGTGTGTGTGTGTGTGTGTGTGTGTGTGTGTGTGTGTGTGTGTGTGTGTGTGTGTGTGTGTGTTTTTGTTGTGTGTGTTTGTTTTTTTTTTTTTGTGTTGTGTGTGTTTTTTTTGTTGTTGTGTTGTGTTTGTTTTTGTTTGTTGTGTTGTGTGTTTTTGTTGTGTGTGTGTGTGTGTGTGTGTGTGTGTGTGTGTGTGTGTGTGTGTGTGTGTGTGTGTGTGTTGTGTGTGTGTGTGTGTGTGTGGGGTTGTTGGTGTGTGTGTGTGTGTGTGTGTGTGTGTGTGTGTGTGTGTGTGTGTGTGTGTGTGTGGTGTGTGTGTTTTGTGTGTGTGGTTGTGGTTGTGTGTGTGTGTGTGTGTAAAAGGGTTGTGGGGGGTTGTTGTTGTTGTTTTGTTTGTTTGTTGGTTGGTTGGTTTGTTGTGTTTGTTTGTTTGTTTTTGTGTGTGTGTGTGTGTGTGTGTGTGTGTGTGTGTGTGTGTGTGTGTGTGTGTGTGTGTGTGGTGGTGTGTGTGTGTGTGTGTGTGTGTGTGTGTGTGTGTGTGTGTGTGTGTGTGTGTGGTGTGTGGGGTTGGGTGTGTGTGTGTGTGTGTGTGTGTGTGTGTGTGTGTGTGTGTGTGTGTGTGTGTGTGTGTGTGTGTGTGTGGGGTTTGTGTGGTGGTTGGGTTTTTTTTTGGGTTTTGGGTTTTTTTTTTTTTTTGGTTTTTTTGGTTTTTTGGGGTAAAATTTTTGGGTTTTGGGGGTTTTTTTTTTTTTTTGGGGTTTGGGTTTTTTGGTTGGTTTTTTGGGGTGTTTTTTGGGGGTTTTTTTTGGGGGGTGGGTTTTTTTTTGTGTGGTGGGGTGTGGGGAGAAAGGAGAATCTAAAATGACCAAGCATAAAAAACCCCCTTTTTTCC
>CM032659.1:16183311-16201081 GCA_019095985.1 Streblospio benedicti
AAAGGGAAAAATTCTTTCGGAAAACGGTTTTGGGGGCTTGTTCTTTAATAGAAAAAAAAGCCCTTTTGGAATGTACCAACATAAAAAACATTACATGGAGCCCTCTACCTTCAGGTATGGCTTGGGTCATGCGGAAGTGGCACAGGAGTTACAAAAAGTAGTATAACAGGGTTGCTACATATTTTCAACCGACATTCAAAGGGTTTTTCCAGGGTTTTTTCAGGGTATTTAAGCCAGATTTAAGGGTCTTTAGCGACTCTCGACATTTTTTGACAAACAAATTCATCGATGTATCGACAATTTTTCATTATTTATTGCTAATATTAAGATATTAATGAAATTTAATGGTTTTCAGGGTTTTTAAGCCAAATTTCCAAAATTTGAGGGTATTTCCAGGGTTCTGATGGCTTTTTCAAATTTAAGGGTTTTTCAAAGGAATCATGGGTCTGTGGCAACCCTGTATAAGTTACCTATTTCTAACAAAAACTTTCTGAAATTTAAGGGCAGAAATTATTCGCTCTTTTTTGTAATGTGTTCATTCAATTGAATTTTTCATTTTGTTTGTTTTGATATCACTTTTTGAGAATTTATGAAAGTTGCTATTTGTGTCATCATTTAGCGTTTTGTATTAAATAAATAAAACAGTGATTGCATTGGGAGGTTCCGTACAAAATGATTAAAATTGTCACATATAAATCAAATATTGTTTCAGAATTGATGCTTTATTTGAAGAAATGAAAAGCTGCATTTATGTTAATTCAAATGGCTCACATTTTTAGAAAAAAAGTTTATTCTTGCGATAATGTGATGTCTCTCATTTTTTAGAAAAAAGTTATTCGTATACATGACTTTGTGGTAAGAATCGCCAAAAGTGCATAAATATTGACTCTTTTTAAAACATTTTCTTTCAACACAAGTGGCAACAAACTTTTTCACCAAATGATGACTAAACTTTTTTCACCACATTGGCCGAAAATTTTTTTCTAAATTCTTCTAGCCCACCCCTGAAATATCTAATGGGTCGTCCCTTATGTGAATTAAAAATGATTATAATTACACTACATTTAAACCACATGTTACTATGTTTTGAACATTTTTAATATATTCATAGATTCTAGGGCTTTTAGTCTCGTGGCAGATCCAGTTGAAGGGGAGAAAAGGGTGGAGGAAAACGTAAAATTAATGGTTACAAATACAATGCAGCAGGGATGGGTACAATACTTAAAACGTACTTTCGCATTACTTCACTAAATTATTGCAACATTCTGAAAAAAGTATTGCATTTTTTTAAAAGTATTGCAATACTTTACAAAAGGTAACTTTTTCAAGGTTGTGGGAGTGTTAACTATCATAACTCCTTTTATGTCCATTTAGATGTGATGAAAGAAAGCTCATGACCAATTAAAATCAGCCAATATATATGGTGCTTATGTTGCGATTTGCCCAAGTTTATCCTCATTTAATTTTCAAAGATATGTAGACCATCTACAATGGCTGACAAAACTATAATACACATTCGAAAAGAATTTGAAGGTTTCTTACTAAAATCCCATTGAATATAAAAGAAAATACAATGTACAAAAGCATTGCAAGTATTGCACAAAACTGCAATGTTTTCAACAATATTGCAATACTTTGCAAAACTTCATTTCATTTACAAAAAAAATATTGCCATGCAGTATTGTGAGGCTTTGCAATACTGCATTTGCAGTATGTGAGGCTTTGCAATAATTCAATACTTGCAATATTTAGTATTGCGCCCATGCTGCAATGCAGTGGATGCAGTGGCCATAATTCTGATTTTTTTACTGACACGTCACAAAATACAAGTCATACTGAAAATGATCGAGTGTTGGAATAATGGCGCCCTGATAGAGAATTATCAAAATACCATCTGTGTGAAAACAGCAGGCACATTTTTTGTTGTGAGATGTATACTTCCAACTTCTTGAAATATTCATTCGTTACGAGTGTGTTAGCAGTTGGATGGATTGACATATTTGTACGGGGCGCCTGAAGCACTGGATGTCTTCACTGGTACCAAATCCTCGTACTCAGGCTTCTATTGAAACCAAGGGTGCTAGACAATGCTCAAGCAGTGGGTCTCTGGCACACTGGTCACAATGAAACACAATGAGGCGCAGTCGGTTGAGAACTGTCAGGACCCACCTGAGTTGCAGCCGAGCATCTCGCTTGTTGTGAGCGCCGGATGCAACATTGTAGAGGCGGTGACTCACATAGGTCAGACAACATAAGTTGTCACTTAATCACATGTACTTCAACAATGTAAACAAATGCACAAATACGGTAAGTTTTCTATATTATTTTTTATATTTTTTCAGTTTATTTATGTTTTTTGATTCATGTTATTTATTCATGTTATTTATTTATTCATGTTATTTATTTATTTATTCATGTTATTTATTCATTTAAATATTTATTTATTCATGTTATTTATTCATGTTATTTATTTATTTATTTATTTATTTATTTATTTATTTATTTATTTATTCATGTTGTTTATTCATTCATTCATTCTATTATTTATTATTCATTTTCTTTTTTTGTGGGGGGGAGCATTACGTCCCCAGCAGATCCATAGTAGAGCCAGGCGTGGGATCCGGGAACATAGTGTACCATATGATGTGCTTTGAAGGTATCTACAAACATTTAGCCATGATAAACATCCAAAAGAACGCTTGACATGTGTGTGTGTGTGAGTGTGTGCGTGCGTGCGTGCGATTTATACCATCACAGAGAAACATATGAAGCAAATAAATCAATTTATTAGAATTAATCTTTTTCAGCTGAGCCTCCTGAACCCTGAACATGAGCTTACAGTGGAGGCAGACGATTCAAGTGCACACACTATTGAGCGTTATTACATAACACCAAAGTAAATAAAATCTAGATAAAAACATGAATCTGAATTTTTAGATAACATTTATTTTGCCCTTTTTTGGTGTCGTGAGAAAAAGACACAGCAGCAAATACAATGTACTATTTTGATTGTTTTATAAATCAGACACTTTTCACCTTTCAAAACTTTCTAATAAAATATATTTGTTTAAGTACATGAACACAGATTTCAACATGTAAACATATACTTAAATAAAATGACTAGGATTGTATCAGAAAATATACATGGAATTGCATAAATTTATTTCAAAGTCCATTGTTGACTTGAGAAATCATGTAATATAGTGACAAGTATCTGACAATGGTTTGTGTAACACATGAGCAAATCATTGGAAAAGGGTTTTGCCACCTGGAGGATTTGAGACTTACCAATGGTGTTAGTACTATTGTACATCTACACTGTTTGCACGACCTCATCATCAATTGACCAAATGAGTTGTTTCTGCAAGAGCATACAATTCCACATATGCATATTATACACTCTAGTAAAATAGTATATCTTTAACATTTTCAAAAAATGAATATCCAGCATAGTTGTAAATTATGATAAAAAACACATGTATATGTTGTTATAGGTAATGACTTGAAATAAATATTCGTTATACAGACTTGGTCTCAGCCATCCATTCTTCTGCATGTTAACACTCAGAAGTTCCAATTCAGAACTCAATTCACGCTTGGGACAAAGACACACCAATCCATACAGACCATAATACATGCCCATAGGAAGTAAGTGATATTGATAAAGCCATATAAAAATCTTTGTTTGCAAAACAAACAAAAAACAATAAAAAACAAAACGAGAACAAACAAAATAACAAGCGAAATGAGTCTCAACATCTACTGGTGGCATAGACCCCAAGAGAATTGTTCTAATGAAGCTCGTATTGGAAGTTCTCGGAGGTCATAGAGATGTTACTTTGTACAAGAAGTTGTAATCATTGGAAAGGCACGATCCCATGGCCTTTTAATAAGCCCTTCCTACGGCCTTGTAATATAAAATGTATCAATACGATATCTGTGTTGGGGTATGTTGGGGTATGTTAGCTATTATGCATAAAAAGGTGTTGATGGTGAACATATACTAAAACATTACTATTGTTCAGCAGCAAATTAATTGAGACCTTGAATTGAGATTTTTTGAATGCTTTGTACATGCAGCCAGGTGGTCTGCACTGGAGGACTACACGGCTGGCGGCGGGGTGTGGGCGCTGGGCGTCTTACGCTTCATGAACCACACCTGTCAACATTTCAAACACAAATGGAAGAAAAATTACACATCGAACCCCCCAAAAAAAAAAAAAAAAAAAAAAAATCCATACAATTTGTCATATCACAGCATCTTTTACCTTTATCATACATCATACTTATATTCTCGCATGTAGATTACTGTTTAAATGCATTCATACCATTCTATGTTTTATAATACAAGAAAACCCATGGTATACCTGCTCTGGCTTGTTGGGGTCGCACGGCCGCATAAGCAGGGCTTTGCTGTCGGCCGACAGCTCCAGGCAGCGTGCGGACTTGACGTGGTACAGGTGGTCATCCTGATGGCAGACAGTGGAGCACGCCAATGAGAAGGCAATGTTAAGAGCTTTTAAGGTTTCAAGGTTCAAAGTGAGTCACAAGAGGCCAGTTCTCTAGATGGTCTTAGAGCCGCGTCCCACTTGGGCAGGCGCACTGGGAACTTATGCCCAGCTGATAAAAATCGGTCGGCTATTCAGATTTTTTCATCTACGCTAAACATCTGCCGGCTGGGCCGGCACAGCGTTCCTTAGCCGCTTTACGTGCGCGGAACGGTTGCTGCCAGTACGCCGGCAAAATATTTCTAGGAAGATTATCGATCCCGAGGTTTTGGGTTGCTCAAAACATCGAAAGCGTAAACGGCATACGCCAATGGATAATCCATTGATTTTTTACGTGGGGCATACGTCCTGCATACGCTGAACCTAAGCTACACATGCGCTGATCATCTGCGGCATATTGGGAGCAGATGCTCGGCAGATGAAAACGTTGCCGTAAGCTTGGCACCATTTGAACATACAACGACGTACATTCAGGAGGTGTTCAACGTATTGTAGACGTGTGTTCAGCAGGTAGAGCCTACGTGGCGTCCATTTGGCGCATAACTGCGTATGTTTGGCGGATGATTAGCAACAAGAAAGCGAGACTTTTTGTGTGCGTCCGTTGTGCGTCAGGGTTACGCTGACCTTGCGTTGACTGTCTGCCTTTCTTACGCGGTTTGCACCAGCCTTGCGCCGGCTGTGAGTTGACTATGCACTGGGGAAAAATCCATTAATGTCAAAAGGGGTTATCTATCAGCAGATGCTCTATGTATAACAAATTTTGCCTGGAAAATCGTAGAATTTATGCGTCGACCTTACGCAGAAACTAGTGGGACACGGCCTTTCATAGATAGGTTATACTGTATATGTATGGGTGCTGCCATACCTATTTCCTAATGCTGGTTGCCCGTACCTGTCTGTACTCCCAGTGCTGGTTGCCCTTGCCTCCATGGCAGCTGTACTGTATCACCTGGCTGCGGTCATTCTGGTGGTTGTAGTCCAGGCAGATCTCATCCCGCCGGATCTCACCCGCAGGACTCAACATGAAGTACTGAAATTCATGCACACAGTTTACATTGGCAGATAAAGGGTGCATTTTCCACAGACAATGTACTGTTCGTTTTTTCATTTTTGAAACTTTAATGCAGAAACCATCTACTTGTTTGGTCTCTTCCTCTTTCAACATCCCAGATCTGCAAGGCAGAAAATAGTGTCCTTATTTCTTATATCTAATGTTTATTCAACTAATGGATTAGAATATTGCTAGATTGCAGGATGAGTATTTAAATTGTTGATATTGATATGCAAAATTAGTGAATCTACCATAATCATTCTTCATACAGTTCAAGCACAATTTTCAACACAAAAGTTATCATCTGTTATATTTAGAGACTTATAAGTCGGAATGCTATCATGATTATTAAACGGGCAATTTAGAAGATGCTAGATATCTTTAGTACTATGGTGATGTGTAAAACTATACATGTGTTACCTGATTGCCCCCTTGGTTGTGACATGGCCATGTCTTGACGGGTTTGTTCAGTTCCTTACTGTCCATCAAAGCGTCCACACAGGTCGGCCTTGCTTTGTTGCGAATCTATAATTATACAGTATAACACAATACAAGTTTGGTAAGTGTGCCTGGTATTTTGCAATCAATCAAATCATAAATTTATTTGAGTAGATCCTAATTATTCCTCATTCAGAGCGTGTTGCCTGGCTGACCAATGTGAATATCAACTATGTTTTCCAAGCCTTTCGGCCATTAGGATCTGTCAGCCCTATGCCCAAACGTGCCCGATCTTTCTGTACGACTGAATACCACGCCTGTGTTGGTCTCCCCTTTCCTTTTGTCCTTTCTATTAGAAGTTTTCTTACTTTGATAATCTAGCCAGAGCTACGTTCAACATGACCTAGCCATCTCAGGTTACTTTAACGAGCACACTATCAATATCTGTGAAACACAACTTCTCTAGAAGTGTCACCCCTCTCCTAGAAGGTTCTCTGAACTGGTACATGTTTAGGCGTCACACCACACATCCGGCGGATCATATCAATGCACTGTCATATCTTCGTAGACGATTTGCATTACTGGAGGATGCGCCCCCGTCACAGACCAACGAAGCATAGCACTGTATAGGCCTACAGAGAAGATAGGGGTATGTGCCTATTGGTGAGGAGTGACAAGCAGCAAATATATCAGTAACTGGAGATAGATGATACCATTTGTTCACAGTAAAAGTAACTAATCTTTTCAAATCTTGATCGTGGCTTACGCTCAATGATACCAAACGGGTAGGGATATAAGGAAATGGGCTGTGGAATCAAAAGATGACAAGAGGGATGTGGGGAAAAGGCCATAAAGCGAGAGGTGTGGAATTTCCATTTTGTGCGATGTGGGATATGAGCAATAAAAAGTAGGGTGTGGGGGAATTAGGCTGAAAAAAGCGACGTAGGGACAAGACCAAAGGAGAGGGATGAGGGAAATAAGCCCACCAAAAGGGATGTGATATTTCAACATCGAATAAATGCCAATAAACCTCGCCTTTTTGATATCATGCTTTAAGCACATGATTCACATTAAAATGTATAAAGATTACTAGTCTTTCAAAAGACCTTATATCTAATAGTTTTTATTTCTATTATTACAAAAACCGCTCATGTCAAACAAATATCAAGTGCAAAATTGAAGAGCAAGTAAAATTATGGTCAATTATCACAGCCTCTAGCTTCATGTCTGATCATTTAAAGGCCTTGTGATAGGCTAAAAGAAGACAAGTCATCAATTTTATGATATTTGCTATCATATCATATATGATTTATCTTATCATATTCTCACACATTAATTCATAATTAGCCCTTTAACAAAACACAGGCAGTAAACAGCTTTTCGTTCACTAAAAAAAGTCTTCATCTCTATTGGTTTAGTCTGCAGAATCTTACCTCGCCCATCGCAATGGAGTCTCCGGGCACGAAGAGCTCTGGGTAGATGTTGCGCATGTACCAGTTGAAGCTCTTACAGCCGAGCCTCTCTCTAAGCGCCACACGCTCAGAGATGTCACCATAATTGCCCTAAACACAGATCATTGTATTGGCTAAGTACATGGCAGACGCAGTTGTTTTCCTGGAAAATGAGGGCGGGGATGGCAGGGGTGCAACTAGTGGATTTTATAGAATTTGTACAGTGCATGGAGTGGCTGTACATATGGACATAGTTGAAGTCTATACATTGTTAACTTAACCCCCCCCCCCACACACCAATCATAATAGCAGACTAAAAGGAAGATATTCACATGTATAGACACACAGTCACAGGCTAAAGCCTTATATCCAATCATAAATTAGAATGCACCAAACCCTCCCATTACCAGCTCCAATGATGGTTCTTCCTCATCACACACACCTTTACGTACGTTTCCACCCACCGTATCTTCGTCAGTCTGCTGCCTACTCGTCATATCTAAAATGCTAGTTTACCTACAGAATTAGCATTGTATACCTCGAGGTTATGAGTATGGATCACTGACCAGGTCGTGGTTGATGCGCTGCAGGTAGTAGTCCTTGTACTCATCCAGCCACACGAGGGCCAACCGCACCAGGTTGCGCTTGAGCGGATTGGGGTTCTTACTGTCCCATGAGTACGGGCTCTTCTTGCGGAAGATGTGGCCCACGTGGGAGCAGGGGATGGTCTCCAGCGTGCCGCCACACATCCACGTCTACAGAGGCAACATGCACGGTTAAGGTGAAATACGGCGAGTCGTGCTGGACGAAGCAGATAGAGTAATTGTTTGAGAAGTTTCCAGCACAATGTGGTCTTTTATTTACAACACATTGAGATTGAACAACTAAAATAAAGTGAATATCGCATCATTCTGTTGCAAAACACATAGAATATATTGTTTATGGATTATGTGAAATTGTGTGCCTAAAAGTAAAAGTCACTTGTAATGTGCATTGTACGTGGGCTCATTTATCATTCTTAACTTTGCTTCATATGCACACCTTATCATATAATCTCATGATATTGTTATACAGTCTCGGCTGAGCCCATATAATGTGAATCTTGGTTCACTCTACCACGCCCTTTTATACTTATTTTCCTTTTTTGTTTTATCTTCCATCTAGATCGTTTATATATAGCCACTCGTAAAACATACACTTCTATTATCGTGTATGTATATTTACAGTAACTGTGCTATTGAGATGACCTGCAACCCGTCTTTATTCAAGTTGATATCCAAAACTACACCCTATTTTCAAACTTCTCTTGCTCACACATTTTTGTAGCAAGCATATATCTACCAACGATAGACATAGCTGAAAACAGGTTTTTACAACCCTAAGCTTCCATTTGCCTATGTTAAGTTGCCCTGGCGGGACTCGAACTCACGACCTCAAGGTTGTGAGACATTAGGCCTTCCCCAAATTTCGTCCTCATGTTGGATTCGAACCCACGACCTATGGGTTGAATGATAACAGACCAAGTATGTAAGCTGGGGGTTACAGATACAACAGTTCAGACGTGTAACCTTTTAAAAGCTTGCTGCTTGGGATGATATCATTCTGGTCTCACAACCTTGGGGTCGTGAGTTCGAGAACTTCGAGTCCCGTCAGGGCCACTTGATATAGTCAAATGGAAGCTTCTGGTTGCAAAAACCTGTCTTCAGCTATGTCTATTGTTGGTAGAAATACGCTTGCTAAAACGATGTGTGTGTGTGTTGTGTGTGTGTGTGTGTATATATGTGTGTGTGTGTGTGTGTGTGTGTGTGTGTGTGTGTGTGTGTGTGTGTGTGTGTGTGTGTGTGTGTGTGTGTGTGTGTGTGTGTGTGTGTGTGTGTGTGTGTGTGTGTGTGTGTGTGTGTGTGTGTGTGTGTGTGTGTGTGTGTGTGTGTTTGTGTGAGAGATAGAGAAGTCTGAAAATGTATTCGCAAGCACTGGAAAACACATACACATATATAATTACAACCTATTTGGAAATGATAATTGGTATTTTCTAGGTAACGTCTACTATTCCCAAAGTACTGTCAATTATCATAAAGAATAGCATCCATTTACCTTAAAAGAGAGTTCTAGATTTTCTCCTCCCCAGATGTCAAATCCAGGATCATATCGGCCCAAGTGATCAAAGTATTTGGCGCTGATGGCAAACAGTCCGCCTGCCATGGTGGGCGACCTGTCGGCAGCAACAGGAGCAATCTATTAACATGACCATAATATAAAAAAAAGCCTGTCCCCTACCTCAAAAGATACACTGTTCCAATATCACTCTGACGGACTGCGCCCTGTCTCCACTTGTACAACCATAGATCAATGCATATATTGTGTTTTGATTAATGCATTCTAAATATTATGCATAATTTTTTTTGATGATTTCATAAACAAAATTAGAAGTGTGGTATTTGTTCCATGAAGCAGACCGTGTTATAAACGTAGTTTGAAAAAAAAAAACCCTGTCACAAACATTGAATCACAAATGCCCTGTCGCAATAAGACCAGTATGCCATGCTGTAAAAACATAACCTGTCGAGTTACACGTTCCCATTACCTTTCACTTCGTATGCGCCCAGCACCCACCGCTCCCCACCCCCACCCCCCACACCTCCCGGTCAATGGCACACATTCAGTGACAAAGCTATGATTCATTACAATATGAACATGTTAAAAAACTCAAATAGCAGATGTTAGTTAACAGAATAGAATGGAAATGGTGGCTAGAAACAATAATGATTTAACACGGGTCTACCAAAACCTTTTTCAATAAATTGCAATTTATAGCAATTTTTGAATGGGTAATGACTGATAATCTTATCACCAGAAGTAAGAAACTCCTTATCTGTTGTTATTTTGCAGCACACACAGCCTGCACCTTTGTCGTCTCACCTGAGCGGTGATATGGGTGCGCCCGGCCTGTTACGGTCACGCTCGGGCGGCGAGTGCCAGTTGAAGATGAGCCCCCAGTTGAAGCCGCCCACAGCGAGGCCCTTGGCACCGTGAGCACCGTACGACAGCGACTCGTCACTGATGATGTCGATGACAGGCACCAGCACATTGGTGTGGTTGTCTGCGATCCGGTCCAGCAGCGGCTCCAGCCAGCCTGATGTATCAGAACTGTCTTTTTTAATAGTAAGACCGTCCAAGATGACATGCTTGCAATGGAGAGGTGTTCTCTCTAAGAAGGTTTGCTGAGGACTATTCATGAATTTTGGAGACCACAAAAAGGCCAGGTTTCATGGAAGTTAGAGGAGTCGTGTCATGGGCATATGCATTATAGAGGGCAAATTCTAACTGACACTGATGAATGGCCAATTTTTCATTTACCCACAATCTTTACTGTACTTGTACTGTACTTTATACTAGTACTGTCGTCTAAATGGAAGTTTTACCACAATGTGTTACTTTACGTGAATAATTGTAACGTTATTTACCGACATGGAAGGTGTCAAGAAGACGTCATTACACAGATTGTATGATTTTTCTTCTCGACATTGTGATTTAAGCCACAGGAGCGCCCCCCCCAATTAAGCTATGACTCGCACTTACCTGCCGTACACTGTGAGTCGAACAACAGCCCCCCCTCTTGTACGAGTAAATAACTACACGTAGTACTATATAAACAACTACGAAAACTACTATATAATGCCTATACGAGATTTTCTAGAGCAAAGAATACTTTTCTAGAAGTGAAGTAGAACTTTAAGATAAGACCACCTCAACTGGTATCCCCTCTGTAATAAAACCATTTCATGGTCCCAAATCTTTGCAAGCAAAAACACGAACCTCTTAAAGAGACCACCACTTGATTGAGACCACCTGCATAAAATACTAGACCAGATGTCTGGTGAATTACTAGCGTTTTATCCCAGTGGAAGGTATAAGAACATTTCTCACAATCTCGACCTGTACGCCATCATCAACTTGGACGAAGATACCACCTGTCCAGTGAGGACTTTTGAGGCCCGAGCTCTATGTGGTCTCAATATAGAGGTTGTACTTTAGCACCTGTGAAGTCTCACCTTCCGTGCACTCGCAGTGTGAGTCAAGAAAGATGAGCACCTCCCCCGTGGCTGCCTCAGCGCCCATGAGTCGTGCTCGGATCAGGCCCTCACGCTCTCGCGCCCGCACCAGTTTCACAGTAGCCGGCAGACCCTTGATGTAAGCCTCCAAGGGTGCACCCAGGTGTTCTGTGTTTGAGTATGAGGTGCAGCGTATCAACTATCAATATGGATGTTTGTCATTATAGAACATCAGAAAAACACACTAAAACATATTTTCTTAAACGGTATCCACGGAGTTAGGTGGGGATGAGGGTGCCACCCCACACTGTCTGCACCAGAGGGCATACACAATAGAAAAATCCTATTCGGGGCATGAAGCACTGGAGCCCGTAATCCGCTCTCTCTTGGCATTTACGGAGATCCGTAACCAACAGACCAGCACTATAGGAACATGACGTAAATCCATGTACAGAATGTATATGTATTAGCGTTGAAAATGGGAACGCATGGTTTTTCAGGTTTCACTGTGAAGTTTGTTTGAGGTAGCTTGATAATACAAGGTCTAGCCACAGTCATCTACATCCACTGCTGCAGATGCCTCTTCCACCCTGGATCCCCCGACACACAGCAAAGTCTTCACTGCTTTACCCGGTAGCAATGTTGGAATTCTGATCTTTACCAGCCCACCATCACACAACAAAACAATAAGGTGTTGTGTCCTCTCTGAACCCCTAAAGCATAAGGTCGTAAGAACCCCCAGGAGCCCCTACAGTGTAACCTATAGTGTAATTTTGCGAGCCCCATTCTTAGCCCTCCACCTGAATCATTTGGTCATATGCCCTCTTCTCTAAGGACAACCCGTACCGAGGTTGCTGGCGTCGTCCACGAGGATGACCTCCTTAAGCAGTTCTGGTGGCGACCTGTCAATCACTGAGTGCACTGTCCTGAGGAGCGCCGACCACGCCTCCTTGTGGAAGATGATGATGACGGAAGCGGACGGCAGCTGGGAGGGCGGCCGGTACGTCACCTCCTTACACCTGCAACCGCCAAAATGGAGAAAAGCAGGGTAAATGCACAGTTGTGTATATTTGAAAATATCAAAATGTGCATATGTTACTAGAATGGTGTATGTATGTCTTGGAAGTAGGTTATCTGAGGGTATTGAACTATGTGTTTTGAAATGATTTATGATTTAATGGACTTGGGTATATATTATTATATGTAATTAAGTCATTAGACTTATGACTCCAAGTCAGGTTAGGACTATATCACATAGTCTCTTGCGTCCAATCATAGACTATGTGATATAGTCCTAACCTGACTTGGAGTCATAAGTCTAATATCTTAATTACATGTAATGAAATATATGTGTTCCTCAGTCTTGACTATTTTCAATTTTCCACATTCACGGATGGATAATATGGTAAAGTGCTGACACAAGCTACACAGCGGGTTCCAGTTTTTCATGGCTTCCAGCATGTTCCAAGAAAAAGAAAGGATGCTCAAAAGGATATATATGACGTTCGTCCCAATCAATCAGACTCTTAGTAGGCTATCTAACCCTCTATCCCAGTACTACCCAGGTCATGTTAATGCAATAGAGAGCTGCCTCAGCGAATGAGGCTAGCACGACGAACGTACCGTGCATATACAAATAAAACTACGCCCTGTATCAAGATCCACGCTGTCTATCCCCGGCAACAGCCTCCACAACCCAGTCTAACCACTACCCTCCTGCATTACACACCCCTACACCCAAACGAAAAAGAAAAGAAAGTCTGACTCATCCACTCACCTGGCGTCCCTGACATCGAGCAGCGTCCTGCGCACAGAGATCATGTCGCTGGCGTAGAGGTTGAAGGAGTGCGCCTTGAAGCCGTCCTCGTACTTCTTGCGCTCCTCTGGCGTCAGCTTATTCTTGTCGATGTGCACACCTTTGCCATTCTCACCTGTAAGTTGTAATAAGTAGTACTCCGTAAGCCTTCTAATAACCCAAACGCTTTATGTGCTATAGTTGTAAGAAGCAGTACTTTGTAACTTTGCACTAGAGCCCCCCCCTCCCCCCCCCCCCACCCACCAAAAACAAAACAAAGATTTCGTTATAGAGGCTAATATCGCTTTCACAGATTACACCCGCTCTCAATGCAGTAGTTGTGTACAAACGTAGAAAAACATTCACTTTTCACAAATACGTTTCACACAGTTGTTATTTTATTTGCAAATAATGTTTGTACTTGCATGGTTAGTAAAAGATTAACTTTTAAATGATTATTTTATTGGAGGGTATGAAATATTGCTTTGAGTGAGGATACTACTATTAATTTGTTAATATTTATATTAGCAATGCAATGATATATATTCTATACAATTTATATAGCGATAAATCCAAGGGACTATGTTTTCACCAATGGAAATTACTGCGCCATCATCAGATTCCTCCATGTAAATTATATTTTTTATGATATTCACTGTATTTTCAATTGTAGACCTAAGGAGTCTTGTGTTGATACAGCAGACTATAAACTGGGTTGCCAACTGTCTCATTAATTAATACTTAAATATGTAATAATCTGCTACTTAACACTGTTTAATGATAGGCCCACCTGTAACCACTTATTTACATTCTGCTTCTAAATGTCATTCTGAATAGGTTTAAATAAACGTGTATGTAAAAAAAAATCATCCAATCCTCAAACAATCTTCAAACAGCATCGTCATATCTCACGACTATATACGCAGTAGATTGTATATAGTTGGTATGAACAAGGACTTTAAAGCAGTGTGAGTGATCAAGCCGTGAAAACCGACGATGTCAAACAGTAACTGATCGGGAAAAATAAAGTGTTGTAAATTAGCCTGAGAAAGAAAATAACGGCAATGTGTGGTTTCACCAGAGTGTATAATTCTATTTCAAAATTTCTTGATGACAAAGACGCACCAATAGCTTCATTAAAAAGCCTCATTTGTAGATTTAGAAGAAGACTGAAAATCTTGAACTGATTGTAAATTTTAAATGTCCCAGCAATGCTGTGTTGTTGCACGGCCACGCGCGGAATAGAAAGAAATGCACCAGGCTGAGTGTCGAGTTGGTCACAGAAGGAAGGGTGCGCAATTGTAATTTAAAAAGAGAGTGAGGGAACTCAAATCTTAAACTGAAAAGGTTATATTTTATGCACTTTTGTCGCGAATTGATGCATGTATTGTAATGTCAACATAACAAGTCAAATACATTGTTAAACATGTAATCATTTTCTATTAACAATAAAATATGATTAATTCCAATACACTTTAAATAGTTTTCAGGGAATCTGTCCAAATAACATGATAAGAAAACGATTTCATTCTGATTCAGAACAAGATATAAGAGTCTGTACCAGTGTTGTAACATAGAAATTTCAGAAAATTGGATTATGCATCACATGCAAACCTCCTTTTTTGAACCTATGCTTTAAAAGGGGTTATGTCATAATGGATAATATTCAGATTTTCTTATCGATGACATAGATCACATCTTGATCGTTTATAGCATTGAGTCGATCTTTACATGGGCTCCTGGCCTCAGCTGTGCTGGGCATTTGATCTCACCTGGGCTGGGCTCCTGGTGTGCCGGCTGCACTGCCAACTGCATCTGTTTTCCCGCCTGCTGCATCTCACGCTGCTCGTGGTTCTCAACATCAGCCTCGTCATCTTCTTTCTCAGGCGTGGTCTTCTCCAGCTGATGAAACAGGAGAAAGTAGCAATTGTACAGTAGAATCTCCTTATTAAGACCAACCAGCGGTGGCTCAATAATATATACATCTTCGACATCCGTCTTTCGTGCCCTTCAACTGCTACATAGAAACAGAGCAACACCTAGGGGGGGTGGGCCAGGGAATCAAACTAACTCAATCTTGACTGACATTAATCTTTCTGTTAAGATTAGACATCGCAATTTCTGGGAAACCTTGTAAAGGTATTCTTTGGATCATTGCCTGCAAACCGAAAAACCTGAATGCTCCTTTAGTACAAAATAATTGCGCACGAGTTTGATTTTCCCCATTTTAAACAGCTTTGTAGATATAATGACATAACAAAACACCAAAACAAAAACAGAAAACAAAAGCAAAATTGATTTTACAGCAAATTACAAGATCACTTTTAACAACCACAAACACACACAGAGATAATACGGTCCTTTTAGAGTTGCCCGATTCCTGTACCTTCTCATCCTCAGGCATGCCGGCGGCCGCTGCCGGAACCTCCCTCACACCAGGCTTTTCATCATCTCCAGGCTTCTTCCACGCCTCATGCCCCGGCGGGTTCTTATCGCGCTGAGGCTCATTTACATGCTGCTGTCCCTCTGCACCACGCTCCTCCTCCGGGTGTGGCTCTTCTATGACAACATCCCTCGCCGCCGGAACATCCTCTACCCCTCGTCCCCGCTCACCCGGCACGTGCACGTTCACTGCCCCCGCCTCCCACGGCTCCCGGGCCCGCTTCTCCGCCCCACCACCCCGATGGTGGGGCTCTAAGGGCTCGCCGGATGAGGGTAGCTGGTCCAGCAGCCCGAACTTGAGGTAGACTAAGACTATGAGCCCTAGCGCAAGGAGAGGCTTCAGGTGGAGGCGGCGAGCGCCACGCAGCAAGGCCATGACGGCGACGGCACGTTAGACTGGGCTTCCTGAAGTCACGTTGTAGTTTGCAACGTCATGTGCGTACACGGTTGCTGTACCTGCAGCGCCTCACCACCGCGGGCTAGTCCAGCTAGTTATCACAGTCCGTGCCCAATTGTAATTTGAGACGTATTCAGTTTTTGTTTATGTGCAACGTATCATAAACAATCCACGTTTGCTTCATCAATGCTATACATGTTTATGCACGTTGTCATTAACGTCTGTCTTGTTACTATTTGCTATAGGGTTGTAGTCATATCTGGGCGTCTGTTTCTTGGAACTTGCAATACATGTTATGCTCGCTCATTCACTCTTTCACTGGTATACACGCGGTGTACAATTATAGAATCTCTAACATCGCCAACTTCACATCCATACGTTGCTGCAGCTATCCCAAACTAATATCCAAACTCGATCATCCATCCATCTTATCACTTGATACTTAGCAGTAGTATGTACTACACAACACAAGCACGTGTAGTTTTACAAACATCGAGATCTCTATTTACAATCCTTTTATTCTCTCTCATCAATCGTTTATAATGTTCGATGAAAATGCCATACATAGCATGGGCCGTTCATCATATTATTCAATAGGGCTGCGTATTGTAATGGTTAACGGCTGCCGGTTTAAAAGTGAAGCATTGCATCTTGGAAATCAATGTCCATCTGCTGTAGCTGCTGTCAATATCGACCATCAACCTAGGAGACAACTGTCCACGTCTACAGGACGACCACGGCGACAGCAGGGTTCTAATTGGCCTAAAATGGCACTGCGACACGCCCGTTTTTGTGACCACGTGTTGAGTGGGACCTTCTCACGTTAACATCTTCAGTTGAAGGTTAAAGTGCTCACTCAAGACAGGTGTCCTTTTTACATGTTCATCAATACATTAGCGACAAATTTAGATTCGGATATGACAGGTCTCCTCTTTTATTATAGAGGCATACATATGCACGTTAATTACGACACATGTTCTCGAACAACTCTGTAGACGTTCACAAAGGTTTCTTTACGAGCATTTGTAATATTAAGACTGTCACTTTAAACAGATGATCTTAGCGAAGGTTTAACCATACTCTAAAATAACATGGCGACACGACCGTTTAAAAAGCACATATACACGCTTCTTTTGAATATTACGTAAAAAGTGATATTTATACATGGGGAGTCTTTTCAAATGCCCTTTATCAAGGTAAACATATATATCTTATATTCCTCTCACCTGTAATAAACGCATGAAGTATGGCGTTTGGCTGGCGGTGAGATCACACAGGGGTCATGTGGGGGTCACGCAGCGTGACGTGTTTGTCAAACCACCCCAAAGTCTACACATTTAAATGAAGGACATTTTTTTCACGTTTGGATTGTCTGAACAGAGAGGGCGTACTGCATGAGCAGACCACGGCCGCCAAAAACTCCGCCTGCCGGCCACGTCTTTATCACTGGGCAACTAGTGAATGTCACATTCAAGTTTTATGTGTGTAGAAAGTCAACACATCAATGTAAATATTGGCATGGCTGATGATCAATAGCTTTGTGGGGCTTAAAGAGTTTGTACTGAATTCCCGATGGTGCACTATCGAATAGATCTGCGGACTCTTGAAGTTTTGTTTTAGCATGACTGATCGTATT
>CM032659.1:16201181-16301777 GCA_019095985.1 Streblospio benedicti
TAACTTGTCATAATATGAAAGGACTGGTGCTATTAATTAAATTTAAAGTTTTTGATAATAGCTCATTGGTCCTTTTATTAGCGCAATTGTCTGAGCCACTAGCTGCAAGCAACTTATGAAATGGAATATGAAACCCTTTTATGAAGATTGAATTATATTATGTATAATTGTCTTTCAATACCACTAACTTTTATTTGCGGAAAATACAATATAATTTCTTTTACTTTTTTTTTCAAAATAACAGATTAAAGATTAAATCGCTTTCTCTAAATTCAATTAAATAGCACCAGTCCTTTCATATCACGACAAGATAATACATACAGCTTGTATTGCATTTTGTTTATTGCATTTGATAAACCGGGGAAAAAACTAGTTTCATTCATTTCATATGTTTGATTTGCAAACCCGTGGGGGTGTCAGAAGTTAGAAACACCGATGTCTAAAAAAAACTTATGGCCACCCACATCTTAAATAATGACTCAGCCCTTAATTGAGGATCCCGTTTTCTAGCAGTCTCCTGGCTCGCCTCTCTGAGTTCAGCATCAAGCAGTGCCAGCGCCACCCTGGCGAGGATTTCCTGAGTTCCACACACAGATCTTTGTACACCATCCACAGCGGCCCAGACTGCAAAATAAAACACGGGCTATCAAAGGATAAAAAGCTTGATACCTCATTGAGCTCTTTCTGAAAGAACATACGATACTACTTTTAAACTATACACTGCAAAATAGACTATACCACGAATATTTCAAAAGATGAATATCAATAATGGGTAATGATTTTAAATCTTCATTATACAGAGTTATCACAGCCATACATTTTCTGTACGTTAATACTCAAAACTTAGAATTCAGAACTCAATCCATCTATAAGGACAAAGACACATCAATGCATATACAGACTACAATGCAAGCCCGTGGGAAGTGATGATATAGGTAAAGGCATATTCAAAATATCTTGGTCAACAAAGCAAACAAAAAAGATAAAAAACGAAGAAAACAAAGCCAGAACAAAAAAAAGAAAAAAACAAACACAAAACAACAAAAAAAACCGACCGAAATGAGTCCCAACATCTGATGGTGGTATGGGGGCCTTCGAAAATTGTTTTAATGAAACTCATACTGGAAACTCTCATAGGTCATGGATGTGTTACTTAGTACTTAATACAATGTTGTAATTTAAATAGTACTGATGGTGAACACATACTTGATGTACTATATTACTATTGTACTATATTACTATTGTTCAGCAGCAAATTTTGAAATTAATTGAGACCTTGAATTGAGATTTTTTGAATGCTTTGTACATGCAGCCAGGTGGTCTGCACTGGAGGACTAAACGGCTGGCGGCGGGGTGTGGGCGCTGGGCGTCTTACGCTTCATGAACCACACCTGTCAACATTTTAAACACAAATGAAAAACAATTAAGCACCGAACAAAAGAATTTAGAAATGGATTAAATTCATATACTATTGTAAGCCAACTTATGGTAAAACGTTTTATTTTACAGATGCTGTTTCATGCCCTATTAAATCTACGTAATTTGTGGCAAAACACATCTTTTATTTCTATCATCTATCATTCTTGTATTCTGACATGTAGATTACAATCTAAATGCATTCATACCATTCTATGTTTATAATACAAAAAAGCCCTAGGCCTACCTGCTCGGGCTTGTTTGGGTCGCACGGCCGCATGAGCAGGGCTTTGCTGTCGGCCGACAGCTCCAGGCAGCGTGCGGACTTGACGTGGTACAGGTGGTCATCCTGATGGAGGACAGAGGAGCACGCCAATGAGAAGGCAATGTTAAATGCTGTAATTTTGTCAAAGCTCAAAGTGTGTCTCGTCATCTGTGAAGTATTTAAGGAGTATTTCATTGCTCTAAGTATGTCATTGAATATGGTGTGTGTCTTAGAGCAAGGAAGGTCATGAGTGTTATCAGATTAGTTATACGTTTCACGAGGTATTGCCTCTCTTGATATTGCCTCAATTGAGATCACATCCCTAATATGACAATTTCTCACATTCCCAAGCCTTAACAAAGAGACCAGACCACCTATCTATTGCGACCACAAGAGGCCAGTCTCTGGTGTTGCTTTACCTATCTGCCGATTCTGCTTGCTTAATTGTACCTGTCTGTACTCCCAGTGCTGGTTGCCCTTGCCTCCATGGCAGCTGTACTGTATCACCTGGCTGCGGTCATTCTGGTGGTTGTAGACCAGGCAGATCTCGTCCCGCCGGATCTCACCCGCAGGACTCAACATGAAGTACTGAAATACATGCATACACTTTACCTTAGCAGATACAGACTGTTCTTCCATGGGAAAATGCAATGTTTTCGCGGTTTAGTGCTAGTCGAAAGCTTTTGTGACCGTGCAACGCACAAAAGCATGCACTAGTTGGCCCTTTTCTTCTTCTCAGAACGCAGATCTGCTAGGCCGAACATAGTGTCCTTGTTTCTCACATCTAATGTTTATTCATCTAATGGAATAGGTAGTAGCTAAATACAATATGAGCATTCTTAAATGAGAATATAAGCAGTTACACAATATGATTGTTGATACATTGCACTTAAATTGTTTATATTGACGTGAAAAATTAGTTAATTTACTATTATTGTTCTTACCGTTCAAGCATAATTTTTAGCACAAATGTTATCATCTGTTACATGTAGATATATAGATATAGAATTGATTGAAATTAATCGATGGTGTCACAATTAATTATTGGGCAATTAAGAAGAAGGTGTTAGCTATCTTCATACTATATGGTGTAAGTCTGCACGTGTTACCTGGTTGCCCCCTTGGTTGTGGCATGACCACGTCTTGACGGGTTTGTTTAATTCCTTATTGTCCATTAAAGCGTCCACACAGGTCGGACTTGCTTTGTTGCGGATCTGAAATCATAAGATAATAAGTAACACGATAAGTACGTTTAGTAGTTGCAAAACAGAAAATTAATCAGTAACTGGAGATAGCTGATGCAAATGATTCAGAGTTCAACGATACTCAATGATATGTAATGAATAGATTAAATGCAAAATGTCTGACAAAAGTATGATAGACATGTGTACACTGAGCTCGATGATATGCTGAAGTGAAGGATTCAAGTAGTCACCTTATAGTCTGCAGAATCTTACCTCGCCCATGGCAATGGAGTCTCCAGGCACGAAGAGCTCTGGGTAGATGTTGCGCATGTACCAGTTAAAGCTCTTACAGCCGAGCCGCTCTCTAAGCGCCACACGCTCAGAGATGTTGCCGTAGTTGCCCTAATAAACACACATTATTGGCTAATTACTGCAGATTCTTCAGGTTTTAGAAATAAGGGGATGAGGGTGGGAGTGGTGGAACCAGTAGAATTAATTGGTTTTGTACAGCAGCTCTATGTAAAGTACACTGAATAGCTGTAAACATGAACATAACTAAAGCACTAGGCACTGCACACTTACCCCCCCCCCCCCACACACAGACCAAAATAACAGACTAAAGAAAAGATATTCACTTATATGGAAACACAGTCACGGCCAAAAACCTTATATCCGATCGTAAGTTGGAATGGATCAAACCCTCCCTGCTCTTATGTTGGTCCCTGCACCTCATCAGACCCACCTTTATGCACGGACACACACCAGCACACCAACAGACCGTATCTTCGTCAGTCTGCTGCCTACTCGTCATATCTCAAATGCTAGTTTAGCTATAGAATTAGCATTGTATACCTTAAGGTGATGAGTATGGAGCACTGACCAGGTCGTGGTTGATGCGCTGCAGGTAGTAGTCCTTGTACTCATCCAGCCACACGAGGGCCAACCGCACCAGGTTGCGCTTGAACGGGTTGGGATTCTTGGAGTCCCACGAGTATGGAATCTTCTTGCGGAAGATGTGGCCCACGTGGGAGCAGGGGATGGTCTCCAGCGTGCCGCCACACATCCACGTCTACAGTGGAAACATGCAAATGCAATAATACCATGAGATTGTGAAAACATCACACTGCAACATGGCGAATAGTGCGGATATGATAAAGGTGAGACCTGCGCAAGACAGTTTTTTTATTTACTAATCATAATGTTACCTACTGAACTCACATCAGCTGGCTCACATCATGTGAATCTTTGTTCACTCTACCGCATTCTTTCACATCCACTTCAGACTTTTTTTTCATTTTTCACCTAGATCTTGAACATAAAGCCAGTCTGACCCTAGGAAGAAGGGCAAGACGATGAAGCAGGTGCTACCAACAATGACAGCGCCGTAGCCCACCGTAAAATGTAGTAGGTGACGGGAAATGGCCGGAGACAGACGAAACATGACGTAGCTAGATGCCCATGATCATTGATGATCGGCTGATGATGATTCAGAGCGCACTGAAGAGTCAACCTGTCCATTATCTTCAGCTTCCTATAGTCTTCTTTCTCTTCTTTCCTCCTCCTGGCGTTGTTGTTGGGCTGCAGCAAGATTAAGTGCAATGGCTGCCATTGTTACTATTATTTTTTTCATAATCATTGTGAATACGTGTTTGAGGTAAACCCTTCAGAGAAACAACAATGGCAACACTTATTATCTATTGCCTCATGTGCATATGTTGTAACTAAAACTTACGGGATCGTCTGTAATAACGGTCTGTGACGTTTCGGATGGACTGGATGAAAAGGCAGGCAAATGGGGCCATTAGAAAATAGCACATCATAACACGGGAACAACTTCATAAAAATGTCAGCAAGCCCACCGTTAAGCAGATAAGGTTGATTCAGTCCAACAATTTATAATCCAAAACGGGAGCCCATAGGCAGAAAAATGTCAAAATCACTTCTGCAGAGAGGTGATAACATCTTTTCGGCCAAAAGCTGGCAGAAGTGGATCACTTTTTCTCCAGGAAGAGAGCATTATTCATGGAGCATCGTGAACAACCCAACTGTTGGAACAGATGCTTCTGTTTCATGCTTCTCTGCCTCAGATTGAAACGGCAGTGGCGGCACGTACGGTCTCATCTGGCCACCATAATCGTCCCAGAGCAGCAGACGAGACCAGAGCTAAGGTGAAAGACATTGGGGTACTGCAAATACAACAGAAAGCCACCAGACAGCCTCGAGAAGCATGTAGATGGATGATGTGGTTTGGTGCCACATAAGCGGGAAAAAATCAGCCTAGAACCGCCCCATTCCCTGCCGAACCAACCAAATCACTCCACTTTTTGAGGCCATACCACTCACGATCCACCACAATAGGGCATATAGGGCGTCTTTTGGAAGATCGGGAGCTAGGATCGGCCATGTGTGAATTGGGGGCAGAAACTGGCAGAAGTGTGGCATTATCACCAGGTGGACAGCATTAATATTGAAGCGTCGTGCTGTTGGAAAAGATGCTTCTGTTTCATGCTTCCTTTGCCTCAGATAGTAACGGCAGTGCCGGCACTTACGGTTTCATCTGTTGACGATACATCTTCCCAAAGCAGCAGACAAGGCAGAAAAAAGACATTAGGATGATGCAAATGATATAGAAAGCCCCCCCCACCCACCGCGAAAAGCATGCAGATGGTGTGGTTTGGTGCCAATTCGCACATCAATAATCATCCCAGAACCACCCACAAGTGCGCCATTCCTTGCTGTATCAGCCAAATCACTTCACATTTGAGGCCAGATCACCCACAATCCACCCCATAATGACAAACCTGGCGTGGTTTGGAGTATTTGGGGCTAGCATCGGCTGTGAAATTTGGGGGTGAGCCAGGCACTATCATTGGAGATAGACGTCGTGCCCAAGTTGTTGGCAGAGATCAAATTATTGGGAACATCCAAACATACACCTATCTTCAATGTAGCTCGCAAGTCGTACGTAATAATTGGTACCTTGTGGTGAAAACTACCTTTAATAGAAGATGAATAGATATTTGTTTAGCGAATGTTACTAAATGCTTTTTTATTGTGACAATAGCTTGAGCACTGCCAAGAAACAGAAACAATAACAGTGATATTTTACTAATTGAGATGACCTGCACCCCTCTTAATTCAAATATTAATTACCAAAGCTACATCCCATTTGGAAATGATAATTAGTATTTTCTAGGTAACGTTTACTATTCCCAACAGGACTGTCAATTATCATGAAGAATAGCATCCATTTACCTTAAAAGAGATTTCTAGATTTTCGCCACCCCAGATGTCAAACCCGGGATCGTATTGGCCCAAGTGGTCAAAGTATTTGGCGCTGATGGCAAACAGTCCGCCTGCCATGGTGGGCGACCTGTCGGCAGCAACGGAAACACTCCATTAATCAACATAACCATACAATACATATATATGAATACCATGACGAAAATGAATTGGAAACCGCCATGAATGAGTGATTTCAAAACAATGGGAAGAGATTCATGATCGACTTGCATCATGTTAGATGGAGGCGAGTATGCATTATGTAGAGATGTAAGGTGAGAATGCCCCCCAAACCTAGGACACTTGCAATGCTGGAGCGCATGATTCGCTCATGATTGTACAAACCCGAGATGTCGTAGCCAATGGCAATTCAGTGATGACAAGATTAAGATTATGTATCATACAATATAAACAAGAAAGATTAAACGTGTTCAAGCTTATCTCTCGCAACTTTTTAACACGCATATTTCTACCACGATAGACATAGCTAAGACAGGTTTTACAGCCCAAAGGTTCCATTTGATGTATACACAAATTTTGGAAGGTATTATTTGATAATCACATTACAAGATATAAGAAATTTGCTATTATTTTGCAACACAACTGACACAACCTACACGGGGCTCTTGCTACTGACCTGAGCGGTGATATAGGAGCGCCTGGCCTGTTGCGATCGCGATCGGGCGGCATGTGCCAGTTGAATAAGAGCCCCCAGTTGAAGCCGCCCACATTGATCCCCTTGGCTGAGTGAGCACCGTACGACAACGACTCGTCATTGATGACGTCAATGACAGGCACCAGCACATTGGTGTGGTTGTCTGCGATCCGGTCCAGCAGCGGCTCCAGCCAGCCTGATGTTCAATATCAGAATCTTTTTAAGATACACCAACTAAAGGGAGTGCCCAGAAAAAGGTATCAATACTGAGGTTTGCTGTAGACCAAGGATAGTATATTTATTGTGGACTATCATGAAGTTTGAATAAGTACTGTAAAAATGGTCTTGTTTCAGGGGTGTTACAGGTATAGAGTCGTCTCTTCATGCAAATATAAACGTTTCTATTGTTATTTTCCAACTATTTTTGGCAGAACTATTTGTTCTTTTCTCTAAGCATTGTGAGTAATTGCAACCTGAATTATCGCCAAGGATTGTGTTAAGAAAATATTATTATAGCAATTGCAGGATGTGATATTGAACATTGTCATTTACTCTCACACAAGCCGCATTGGTCCAAACCTGCCTTCTGTAAACTATGAGCCAGCGATGGGCACACAACTAAAAAGTATTGAAATACTTTTGCAATACTTCACTAAAGTATTGCAATATTTTGCAATACAGTTTTGCACTGTAAAAAGTATTTCAATACGTTCCAAAAGTATTGCAATACTTTTGCAATAATTCTACTAAAGCAGCAGCATACGTTGAAGTTGATTACAATCAATTAGATAATGTATGGCTACGTTGCCAGCCAATGATTGCAAAATATAAAATATACAGTGCTCAAGAAAGACAAAAAGAATTAACAACTGTAGCTTCAATAGTAGCATGATAAGACACAATCCGTTTAAAGCTATTTGCAATGTTTCAGCCTTAACTAAAAGTAAACAAAGAACACCAGGTGGCCTTTCACAGAGGAGTGTAAACTGGTAGCTCCTTTTGTGTCCATGTCCATGGGATGGTAGAACGGCATGAAGTAGTACAAAGCAATTAAATTACCCAATATACATGAAGGGTCAAGACAAAGGATGTATACTCTTTGATTCAATTGTCTATTAAGTTTGTCTTTAGTTGACATTTAAAGATATATTTGAGACGACACCGAAGTAAGTTCATGATCCAATTCAATGATAAGACAAAAAAATCCATTGGGATAATTGATTAGTATCTGATTCAAACAGTACTATGTTTGCAACACAAATATATATTGAATTCATTCTGAGTTAACAATGATCAATAAGTGATTTTTCATTGTTCAATAAGTGTTGACTAGTAGCTCCTTTTATGTCCATTTAGATGGCATGGTAGAAAGCTATCACGAGGAATTAAAATTAGTCAGTTCATTCAGTTGGTGTTTCTTATGCAATTTGCCTAGGTTTGTCACGATTTGATTTTTAATATGCAATGAATAGATTATATGCAAAATGGCTGACACAAGTATAATAGACATGTGTACACTGAACTCAATGAGATGCTGAAGTGAAGGATTCATGTATACCTATTTCAATTATTACATCACGAACAAAAATGATTATGACAATACTGTAGTATTAGAAACTAGCATTATACAAATTTGCTAAATGCTGCCAGATGCATATCATACTAAACGCCGCTTGCAAATAAAAGAAATCAGAAAAGTATTGCAAAGTACAATAATGCATTACTTTGCAAATGTATTGCAATACTTTATTGCATTTATAAAAAGTATTGCATTGGTGAATACTTAATATCGCGCCCATCACTGCTATGAGTCCTTGTGTAATAACGATCATGTAAGCATTCTTAGAGCACTGAATATGTCTCTGCGAGTAAAGTAGAGTAGAACAAATAGAATAAGACCAGCTATATTGAGATCACCTCTAAGACCAATTTTCATTGTCCGTCCGAACCATTAAAAATACGAACATGAACCCCCATAAAAAGACAACCACTGGATTGAGACCACAGCTATAATAACACTAGTATGTCATTGAATCTGGTGAGCTGCAGGCGGCCTTCTATCATCCCCCAAAAGGTCTATAGGTGGAGTTATTATAAGACAAAACAGTCCCAAACCTTTATTTATAAAGAGACTATCATCAACTTGGATGATAATACCTCCTTTCCATCGACAGAGTTTGAGATCTGTGATCTCAATATAGAGGTTGTACTGTAGCACCTGCCGAGCCTCACCTTCCGTGCATTCGCAGTGTGAGTCAAGAAAGATGAGCACCTCGCCGGTGGCTGCTTTGGCGCCCATGAGGCGTGCTCGGATCAGGCCCTCGCGCTCTGGAGCCCGCACAAGCTTCACAGTCGTTGACAGTGCCATGATGTACGCCTCCAGGGGTGCACCGAGGTGCTCTGTGAGGCAGAGACAAGTGTAAGGTGCAGTTTATAAAGAGGATTATTTTCCATAGAACATTTGAAAACTAAAACAGTTTTTGTGCAAAGTGTAGTGGGTCTATGGGGTTGCGTGCTCCGTACCGAGGTTGCTGGCGTCGTCCACGAGGATGACCTCCTTGAGGAGTTCTGGTGGCGACCTGTCAATCACTGAGTGCACTGTCCTGAGGAGCGCCGACCACGCCTCCTTGTGGAAGATGATGATGACGGAGGCGGACGGCAGCTGGGAGGGCGGCCGGTACGTCACCTCCTTACACCTGCAACCGCCAGCATGGCAAAAAGCAGGATAAATTCACATTTTCATCATTATTCATTTAAAAACGCCGGGCGTCATTACGTTTAATGGCAGTCTGAGCTATTTATCAATATTTGAATGTATTCTGATGGAAGTTCATTTATCCTGGATTTTGTAGACAAACATAATCGCTATTGTTTTAAGCAGGAAAATACCAGCAATTTATTACACGAAGCTTTCAACAGTCTCTTCTCTTTTGTTCACAGTGATGACGTCATTCGTCGTCACTAGGACGTCAGTAGTCACTAGCGGGACATCAGCGGGTTGTGTGCCACCCCCGCCCCCGCTCCTCTTCTCTTGGGTCAGCACCTTTTATGTGTGGAACCAAAACATTTTGAACCGGGTGTGAAAGAGGCCATTCATATCAGGAAGTTGAAGCCCTCATTGAATAGAGACGGCGGCAGATACCAACTTTCTTCCACCTGGAATAACGTGCTGACCCGACAGAAGGGGGGCACACAACCTGGTGATTTCCGGCGATCCCAGTGATGACGAATGACATCATCACTGTGAACAAAACAGAAGAGACTGTTGAAAGCTTAGTGTAATGAATTGTTGGTATGATCCTGTTTAAAACTATAAAGATTACGATTGTGAATATTTTGAATAGTTAAAAACATTGGTTACAATGAATAAAGCATGTATTAAATGGATCGCCCCTTATATGAAATCTTTGAGAAGTGAAAATACTCCATATGAGATAAGACGCATGTGCTTCAAAGTAAGGTGTTCACATGGGCAGTTTCCACTGTATGCGATTATACTGTGTAGTAGTGTGTACGTTAAATCGCGCATGTTAGGATTATTGATGTAAAACTTGTAAGATAAAACAAATCACGTTCCTCATCTTGAATATCTTACATTTTATCCATTCTCACATGTAAATGAATAATGTGGTATAGAGCTAACAAGGTTAGCAGTCACAAGCTACAAGGCGAGTGCTAGTGTGTTATCATTTATTTTTCCGCTTGTTCCATGAAGAATAAACAATCCATCATCCACATCATCTAATCGTTGTCTCCTCTAGGCCACCCTCGTTCACCACAATTCCCCTTTAAAATCTCCCACACACTCACCTCGCGTCCCTGACATCAAGCAGTGTCCTGCGCACAGAGATCATGTCGCTGGCGTAGAGGTTGAAGGAGTGCGCCTTGAAGCCGTCCTCGTACTTCTTGCGCTCCTCTGGCGTCAGCTTATTCTTGTCGATGTGCACACCTTTGCCATTTTCACCTGTAAGTTGTAAGTAGTACTTTGTCAACTCTGTATATAGGGGATGGGGGCGGTTAGAATTGGCCAGGTGTACATTTTCCTCATACAGATCATTTTAAACACCAACATTTAATTAAATGTGGTCCTTTGAAATTATGTCTGTTTAGTCTGTTTATTAAAGAGAATGTTCCTATGGTCACAATGATGAAAAGCTGCATGGAGTTACCTGGGACATTGTACATACGCAGGAACGTGCCTAGAACCATGGAATCCCTGACCCTGTCAGAAACAGCCTTAGGTTGGAAAGAATATGCTGTATAAAAAGTTCTTGGAGCTGTTCGTACCATATCATATTAAAACAGAACAGGTTAAAAAGGAACGGAAGTTTATGTTTAAATCACAATCATTTTTATGCTTCATCAAGTGAACAAATGTTATTACCTTTTTACCTTTACAATATGTTCTGTCTTAAAAAGTATACCCTATTCCAATAAAAGCTACTTCAACAATACATCCTGTTCCAATATCGGTTTCACAGATTGCACCCACTGTTAATGCGTTGTGTACAATCAGAGAAACATTCCCTTTTCACAACCACATGTTTCACACAGATGGTTCTTTGGAAATAATGTATACACTGTCATGCTATAAGAACACATTACTGATTACTTAAAAGGCCCGAAGACATTTGACTGTTATACAAAACATGTGCACTAATATGAAACAGACCCTGTCATAAACACTATAGTAGTCCATAAATAAGTGGAATGACACAGGATAGTGGAACATGGAACATAAGGTAAAAATAGTGAAACATGGAACATAGGTGTAAAAACAGTGGAACATGCAATTCCCTCAATTTTCTTCGCAACTTGGTTGTAATTTTACAGTGTTTTGACCCATTTTACGCGACAAAGAATTGCTTATAAATAGTGTTCAAAATTGTTTACTAGGGGTCATTTTCATAGCGTAACATGAAACATGAGAAATCATAGTGGAATGTGGATATTAGTGATTGGTGTTTCAAAGAGGTGTATTACTATGTGTACTCGACGAATGCTTTAAAACGTCCATCTATCAAGTTAAACTCAGGCGATATTTACTAAATTCGGGCATTGATTCATGCATATTGACCTCAAAACCATGACATATTTCTTCAATAAAATTAACGTCACTGGTGCAGGTAAAATTCCCCTCTTTCCCTTGCCTAGCTGACTAACAGATACATTTTTCAACGTCCTATGTGACTAACAGGCCCCTACTTGCCCGTCCTAGCCGACTAACAACGCTCTCTTTCCCGTCCTAGCTGACTAACAGCCCCCTATTTTCCCTTCCTAATCTTACTAACAGCCCCATCTTTCCCGTCCTCGCTGAACTAACATCCCCTCTTTTCCTGACGAACAAACCCATACTCTCCCATCCTAGCTGACTACAGACCCCTACTTTCCTGTAGTAGCTGACTAACAGACCCCCTACGTTCCCGTCTTAGCTGATCCCTACTTTCCTGTAATAGCTGACTAACAGTCCCCTCTTTCCCATCCTAACTGACTAACCGACTTCTACTTTCCCGTCCTAGCTGACTAACAGCCCCTTTTCCCAGTCCTAACCGACTATCAGACTGCTACTTACCCATCCTCGCTGACCCCTACTTTCCGGTACTAGCTGACTAACAGTCCCCTCTTTCCAATCCTAGCTGACTAACAGTCCCCTCTTTCCAATCCTAGCTGACTAACAGTCCCTCTTTCCAATCCTAGCTGACTAACAGCCCCCTCTTTCCTGTCCAAGCTAACTGACAGACACCTACTTACCCGTACTAGCTGCCTAACAGTCCCCTCTTTCCTGTCTTAGCCGACTAACAGACTCCTACTTTCCGGTCCTAGCTGACTAACAGCCCCATGTTTCCAGTCCTAGCCGAGTAACAGACCCCCCTACTTTCCTGTACTAGCTGACAGACAGTCCCATCGTTCCATTCCTAGCTGACTAACAGCCCCATACTTTCCTGTACTAGCTGACTAACAGCCCCCTCTTTCCCACCCTAGCAGATTTTTTTCCCTGTCGTCCTAGCTGATGAACAGCCTCCTCTCCTAGTGGACTAAGATCCCCATCTTTCCCATTTATCTATTTTATTTTTTCAATCATTGTGATCAGCATTGTTATGCTCATTATACTTTTCACTAGATGGCGTACTCTTACTTTTCCATTTGAATAATGGTCCTTAATTTATCATTATATCAATCATCTAATATTTTTCTACCTATCTATCTTCTCCTATCTATCTATCTATCTATCTATCTATCTATCTATCTATCCCATCTGTAAAGAGAGTCAGATCTAATTGTGTTAGTTGTGTCCATTAATCAATTTTACATGGTTTATAATGATGGTTTACCAAAAATCCCATATGTAGAAATCAATTGAAATTGCAACAAATCATTAGTAATTTAGTTAGTTATTTTATGAATTAGGTAGAATAAAATTTACATGGTATATATAATTCAATAATTTATCATATAAAATCAGGGCTTATAAGTCATCATAGATAATTAATAGTTGATAATTGATAATGCTGCCATGGTACTTAGGTAATAATAAAAAAATCTTCACATTGAGTTACATTATGGCTTACACATCACAATTTCTGTTTATAAGCAGGTTAAGTCACTGTCACATAAAAAACGGATGGGACACGTATGTAGGACGTACAAATGTTTTGGTGTTTTCTTGATACACAGGGCTCCGTGAAAAAAATTGACAAAAACTTTAAGCAGATTTAACACGAATGATACACGGACATTACACTTGCAAAACAGATAGACGAATGTGAATTCAGAGAGTGACAATGAGAGGTAATGAAGTCAGCTAGGACAGTCCGATCTTCCTTGTCCTACGGATATAAAAGTCCCCTCTTTATTCCCCTAACAGCTTCATCGCTGAGTAATGTGTTATAGTGAATGTGGGTGATCTAGTTTGATTAATTAAGTGCATAACAGTTCTAGTATGACTAAGTGGTGTACAGGTGAAAATATGCCATACAAATTCTGACTTTACAAAATAAATAAGTTTATCAATATTTACTTTGATATGATAGCGAATTGCTGACAAATTGTATTCAAAATTGTTTGCTTTGGGTCACAGTGGAACATGGACCACGAAAAAAGTTATAGTGGAACATGGAACATAGGGGCAAAAAGACAGTGGAACATAGATTTCAGGACTCCTGTATCACCACCCTCATTAAATAGTTACAGAACATGAGGTATAAAAGCAGAAAATCTGTGAGTTTAACATGGGGCTTATGGGAAAATTATTACCATGCATGAAATAAAGTTAATTTAATAACTACTAAGTATTCAAACTTGTGTTCTTTTGTGTTTTAATTTGTAGTATATATACACACAAGTATCTGTAAAAGAAAAAAATACAGGTTGTCACCATTTGTGTTTTTTTAAATTTATACATCCATATAGTTCAAGCATGTGGTCAACCGGTTAGGCTAATGCTTGGAGAGTAAGGCTCGAGTAATTTATACATTCAAACTCTTACTAGTTCCTGCATGCTTATAAACCTTGTTGTTGAAAAAGTAATTAAAATGTGACACGAGCAGAAATTTGTGCACAATATGGATTAGGAAATTACAACTCCTGCCACTTGGAAGCAGTGCGTTGGATCACTGTAATCTATAAACAGCCACAAAAGGGGTTTAAACATTTTATCGCATGACGTGATTTTTTGCACTCGAAAGATTTTAAAGGACGTTTCATGACATTCTATTTCAAACTTTATGATTTTAATGATTTATAAATTAACCCCAGATAATTGACAGCCTCTTTTCACATAGACTGGTCTCACCTGGGCTGGGCTCCTGGTGTGCCGGCTGCAATGCTAACTGCATCTGTTTTCCCGCCTGCTGCATCTCACGCTGCTCGTGGTTCTCAACATCAGCATCGTCATCTTCTTTATCAGGCGTGGTCTTTCCCAGCAGAGGAGACAAGAGAAAGTAAGGATTGTGCAATAGAATCGCTTTATCAAGTATTAAGATCACTAGTGGTGGCTTATCATCCGCATCTTCATTATTTTACAACATTCTCTTCAACAACTAGGTAGAGAGAGAGCACAATATTTGCAGGTCTGTACTGGGGAGGGCTTGCGGTTGAGTAATTCAGATACATCTCCCATAGTGCAATTAACATTTCTAATATTTTCAAGGAGACGTGATAAAGGTAACAAAAATATCACAGGATAACTTTTAACTAACAAACCAGAACAACCAGAGAGACAGTCCTTTTACAGCTGCCCGTGCTGTTTACCTTGTCTCCCTCCGGTTTTCCACCCACCACTTCTAGAGGCTCATTCGCCACAGGCTCGTCCACATTTACAGGGTTCTTTGCTGCCTCATGTCCCGGCTGGTTCCCATCTAGATGTGGCTCATCTACACGCTGCTGTCCGTCCACACCATGTTTCCTCTCCAGGCTTGTATCCTCAAAGACCACATTACCGACGTCTGGAACCTCCTCCAACTCTGGCCTACGCTCATCCGAAACGTGTACGTTCTGTGCTCCATCCTCCCATGGCTCCTGAGCCTGCTCCTTCTCCCAAGTGACCCGGTGGCTGAGTTCCAAGAGCTCCTCGGCTGAAGGCAGCTGGTCCAGCAGCCTGAACTTAAGGTACACTAGGACGATGAACCCCAGCCCAAGCAGAGACTTCATGTAGAGTCGGCGAGGGTTTTGTAGATGTGCCATGATGACGGTGGTGGCGGCACCTTAGACTACGCTTCTTACTTCTTACTTCTTACTGTTTACTCCTTAGTTTGCAACATCATGTGCTTACGTTTTGTCAAGTAGCATGGACCCAGGTAAATAAAGCACCTGGCCACTGGCGGTCATATCATATATCATAGTCTGGTCCAAATGGAAATTTGAGGTGCATTCAGTGTACTTTTATTTGTAACCCAAATTTCATTTTGCTGCATCAATCGTATACATGAGCATGCCGGTTGGTGGTCGTCTGTTCCTTGGAACAATTACACGCTATGCTCGCTCGTTCACTACATCATGTGTTTCACAATTATAACATCACCAACACCCCCGACTTCACATCCATACTTTGCAGGAGCTATCCTAAACTAATCTTCAAACTCGATCATCCACCCTTCTTATCACTTGGTATTTAAAGGTAGTAACTACTACACAACACAAGCACAGTGTACTCTTACAGAAATCAAGATCTCTGTTTACAATCATTTAACGATGATCAATTATCTATAATGTTCGATGACAATGCTAGTATTGGCCGTTTATCTTATCATTTTTCAATAGGCTTGCTCATTGTACTTGTGTAAGCGGTGGCAAGTTTATAAGTGAATAATGCATCTTGGAAATCAATGTCCAACTGCCGTGGCTGCCGTCAATATCTACCTATATACTGGGAGACAACTGTTCTCGTCTTGATGTTGTCGTCTACAGAACTAGAAAAGCAGCAGCAGGGTTCTGCTTCGGCTAAACATGGCCTGCCGGGACGCCCGTTTTTTGAGACTAGATGTTGGGTGGGTCTTATGTTATGTGGACATCTGCATAAGCCAAAAAAGAGGCATACAAGTAAAAACTTTCTTTGTAGAAGTTCACAAAGGTCTCTTTTTTGGATGACTACCTCTGTACGAGCGTTTGTACTATTAAGCCTGTCAATTTATACAGATGGTCTCAATTAAGGTGTTATTGTACTACATGTATAAAGTGACACGGCCCACGACCATTTACAAAAAAAGAAGAAAGAAAAAAACACACACAAAAAAACCACACACACAGTAGGAATGCGGCAAGACGAGCACAGAGGTACTGGTTATGAAGCACACCACCATCACCAATCTGCTATTTTACAATTGTATTAATACAATAGTTCTGCATCCACCAATCTCAGGATAAGTAATGCTTTCAAGTCTGTAGAAGAAATCATTGTTCTTTTCATTATCATTGATCTCATATATAATATGATACTTTATTTGTCAATAGATTCATTCTTACAGTATAAGAGCATAATAATAAAATAAATTAAGTGTAGCAAAGAAATTATATAGTAGAGTATATTAATACTTGGGCACAACTCAACTGATATGAAATGACTTGCTTTGAACGGTTAATGGCCAAATAAAAAATCTGCTGTCATTACTTATATTAGAAGGTGTGGCTGCAATCTGCATTGAAATATGTTACACACACAGTGTGAGGTATAAACTGTGAAGTGTGAATTCACTGAACTGTGAATCTTGAACTGTGAAGTATACGTATGAACTGTAAAGTATGAACAATTAAGATTAGTGTGAAGTGCGAACTATGAACTGTGAAGTGTGAACTATGAACTGTGAAGTGTGAACTATGAACTGTGAAGTGTCCCTTAGGGCTGTTGTTCACAGATAATTCATTAGCAAAAAAGTATTAAAGTATGAAGTGTGATGTCACTGGGGCTTCAGTGAGGCTATTTGAGGTATAGCGATACTGTGATAAATTCTACCCAAACCCTCAAACCCATCACTGCAAAATATTGGTATACATGCCTCGTGCAATAGATATACGAGAGAGATATCATTTACTCACAACTCAGGGAGTAATTGCCGTGGCGGCTGATAGTAACATTTGAACCGAATTGATAGATACATAAGAACTAAGCAGGCACCATTGCTTCCACTTTAGCGTAAGGGAGCCGAGTTAGTAAATGTGAATAGCAATCATATTGAGGCGACAGGTTTGTGCTGCATTATTCCATTATAGCTGTTTGTGCCCTCCCTGCAGAGCCAGAGGCTTAAGTGTGGGGGCGTGCGGCGGCCCTTGAGGGGGGCCTGAACCAAGAGAATACGAGGGGCCGAGAGGGTATACGGGGGTGGGGGGTGGGGGCGGGCGGGCCGGACTTACGTGTATAGAGGGGCATGCTAGAGAGAAGAGGGGAGGTACTTGAAAGAAAGGCTGTATAGTTCTAGATAATGGATATTAGACACCCAGTAAATTAATTATTTTATCAAATTATGTGATTTTGGACAATATTTACATTGAAAAATACCTCTTTCCCCTTGAAAATCAAAGTTTAACTTATTTCAAAATTTCGCTAATTTTTGCTTCAAAGCCATGTTTGTGTCCCTTCTGTAGCAATGTTAGAGCAGCTGGGTTCATTTTATTTTTCTATCTATTGCAGTGTCAGATCACCTCACGTAATCCAGCGAAACCCCTCTTAGGCCAATAAAAAGAAAAGTTATGATACGAGCTAGGAAAATGACATTTTGATGAATTTAGACCCCAGTGCGAAGATGCTTCCTGTGGTATTTTTGTAGGCCTCTAGATAAGACAGTGTGTAATATATCCTTCTAAACTTTTGAATTTGCACACAGTTTTGACGTTTTGAACAATGAAGGCAAAATGGTGCAAACAACTATAATATATATATATATATATATATGCAGGGTCTGGCTTAAACATATATAGAACATCGAGAGCTATACTCTTTGTTCAAAACCACAGTGAGTATTACCTCATTAAAACTCCATTGTTCGGTTGAGCACTCTATGAGGTGCAATTTTGAAACAGTACTGCCTTGTAAAAAATGATCTACGCTCACTGCTCGTCAGCTGTCTGAGCACTCTGGCAGTATTATATTTATTTATATATTATGCAGGGGTCTGGCTATATAAATATATATAGAGCTTACATTTGTTGCTACCAGTCCCAACCTAAACAATTGTTCCTCGCTATATTGAATGCACTGATGAGTCCCAATAGGACGAAAAAAGACCTTATAGATATGAGTATATATATAGATGTCATATTACATTGTGCTCTTCTTCTTTGCACTTGATATTTGGTTTACATGAGCGGTTTTTGTAATAATAGACGAAACAACTATTAGATATAAGGTCTTTTGAAAGACTAGTGGTGCTGTTTAAAGTTTATATCCTAAACTAGCATTATCTGTAACTTTGAAGCATTAAACCACAAAAAGTGTGATTTCAGTTCGTCAAAACATAAGACATGATATAAAACTGATTGCGTATTTTATAAGCTTATAATTTAAATGAAAAAGGGGCATGGTTCCGATTATTTACTGATTATAGGTATGGTAAAAAATAAGCTTAGACTAAATACAATGTAGGTGCCAAACCAGTTATTTTGCTTAAAATTAGTTAAACATTTAGTGTAAATGGTCAGTTGTTAGCCAATCATGTATAAATGTAGAATTGGGTTAGAATAGAAGCAAAGAGGATTAAGAGATTGAAACGCACAGTGATTATGGGAACATTGATCAATGGCTGCCATAGCTCTGGGATGTTGGTTATGTCCATATGACTATACTCCCCAGTAGCTGGAAATTGAATGCTCTACTGAAGAAAAACATGATTTTCTGTCGACACTGAGCATTTAAAGTTAATCACGACTGAGGGAGCCTCGATAATATATTGTTTATAGATCTTACAATTGAGCATTCATTTCGTGGTCTGACCCCCTATATACAAACAGTGTATGCACATTGGTTGGCCATATTTATTCAAGTAGACAGTAAATATAATACTATAGACGTATACACCATTGGCTTTTTGGCTGAAGGTGAATTGTAAATTTACGTACGACCTTTTTAAACGAAAAACTGCACGAAAAGTGCACGTTTTGTTGTTTCGCTGGCTCGGTACATTATGGATTGGAACATCTTAGTGTCAAAGACTTGTGTTTTTATAATGGCTCTGTAACACGGGAACTGGTTAAGGGACGAGAGGTCCGTTGCAGCTGTGGAACGTGATATTTGCTGGTGCTGAGCGGCGCGAATCTCTTGCTCACCATCACCAGGCAGACGTCAAATAAACCAATGTGCAAATTCTAGAAAGGTCATATTGGTGTCTTTTTGAAGCCCTCCATATGTATGACCCATGTACTGTAATGAGACAATGGTTCGTCCGAGTAAACTTCTTAACAGTTTGCTGGTAGTCGAAGCATTCTGGTCTCACAACCTTGGGGTCGTGGGTTCGAGTCCCGTCATGGCCACTTGATGAAAAAATGAAGGCTATTATTGGAAGCTTAGCTGTTATATACAACCGTTTATTATTAGAAATATCAAGCTTATGGTTATTTCATTATCAATGATATATAAATATTTGGTCTTGGTCACTTTATCTTGAAACGGCATGGCTTTCATTTTCAATTTTCTTCTCCTCCCCCCTCTCTCCGTTTTCTATGGCAAGAAAGCTCCTACCGCTGTATTGACATTGTTCGTTTTCATTTATATAACATTGGCTGGTCCTGATTACATAGCATATTGACACCTTGGGAACGACAGGACAACACAATATTAAAACATTGTAGCATCAGCCTGGGAAACAAAATGAGGATTAATTATAGTGAAAATAAATGATCTTGACATGATGCTTGTGAGTTTTGATCATTAGAGTATGGCTAAAAAAATTTTTTTTAAAGAAATATTTATCAAATTTACAAAGAGAAAACAAAGCACTGTTAAGAAAATATCTATGGGATATCCTAAAATGTGTTGCGCAGTTGAATGTGCAGCATTTAGACTGGTATCAACTGTTTACCCCATGGGCATGCTAAATTATCATAGCATAGGAAGTAAAGAGAAAACAAACACACATATGAAAAGTTTGCTAATCTATTTTATTGACAAGGTGTTATTAAAGCGGCAGCGGCAAAATAACTATCTACCAGACCAATCACAGTCCACAATGTGATTGATCTAATGTGCTAGAATGTGGTCGTCTAGCTGCAGCATGCAGCCAGCAAGCAGATTCTAGAATTTGCCAGAATGGTATCCTATTGCGGTGGAATGCTCGTTCTAGAATACAACTGTGTTACAAAGATCTACTATCATTTAATCACACCAGGTTATCACTACAGAATTAGATAATCACCAATTTGACAGCATCGCCGATATCTTACTTATATAACATTTAGTGAGCATTTGGTCGAAATTAGCCACACCACCAATTTGCATACTGATGTACATTTCTCTTCCCTTCACGTGCCTTACATAGTAAGCAATTCTCTTTATTATTTTGATTTACTTACTGAATTTTATGTTATTACTGTGATATAGTGACCGCCATCACAATGATTATGTACATATATAACTTTGGAATGTAAAACATTGCTTTTGTCGAGAATTTCATTCAGTCAATAAACACATAAAGGAAATGAATAAAGAAAACCACATAGGTTACCTGCAGTTAATAGCCCAATTAATCAATTATTTGGCATATAAAAATAACATTCTTTCTTCAAAAAGCTGAAGACAATTTATCACCCCCAAACCAAGAGAATCTTTAAACCATGAACACAGAATATTGTATTTTTGAAAACGCTCCTACATTTTAAAAGATGCTTATAAAGGTCGGAATGAGAGAAAATCCACGCTATTAACGCTTGGCTTTGTGAATGTAGAGTTCACATAACGGGCCCTCCTTTTGATATTTTTAAAGATAAATTTTAAAAGTAAGTACAATATTCACGGTTCATACAGCATACATTGTATTTACATAGTCATCAACATATATTTATATATAACACGTATGCACATCAACACATATATTTGATAAATATATAGGTATCTCTAAAAGGTAAACAGCAACTGCAGCCTTCTGCTCACATATACCCCAATATATATAATATATAGTCATCTATACAGTGTTAAGTAAACCAAGGTGACAAAGTTTCTTTGTTTTTGTACGCTTTTTGTTGGTTTCATACTAATTAATGAGTGTAAAACGAAGATTGCTATGGTTACGATGAGTGTATTTACACCACAGGATGCATCAGAATTCGGGTTTCTCGCCAGAGAAGGTGTCGAAGGTCTTCTACTTTCGATCTGCAAAATAAAACAAAACCTAGATTACATGATGTTTCATACTTCTTGCTACACATTGATAACATTGTGTGTCACACATCCCATAGTACATACATATTCATTGGTTCATCATGCAACCTTGATTGCATTATAATGAGAACTATTTAGAGTGTATCATGATTGTATCACGTTAACGCGTTGAAAAGTATGTATTTTACAGTATTAGTATATTGAATCAATGACATATAAATGTGGGCATATACTATAACTTTCTATTTGTGAAATAAGAACCAAAATCCTATTATGACAATCAAATTATGCATTTACTAGTACATCATGTTTAAAACATTTGAGATTACACTATGTCTTCTTCGATGACATGATGCTGGGAAGTATTAAAATCCATTATCATGATTATGTTTAAGTGATCTGTTTCGTACATGTCGACTTTGGGATAAAATAGCACTAAGACCTACAAACACCCATTCTTGCCGTTCTGACCTTTTTTTAAAAAATAAATCAAGCTGCTTAATATGATACTTTAAAACATAATTCCAATTTCACTGAAATGTCAGCTTATAGGAAATTAAATGAATATAACAAATGCATAATTGAATAGAGGAATCGTGTTAGTTATTGTAATATAATATGTGAAATATTAATAATTGAAACGGATACTATGTAGCACAATGTTTAATTAGATTATCAGATTTTGTAATTTTGTAATTTTAGAGCTCTTGAAAATGATAGACATTTTAATGCACATGAACATTACATTCACAATGCGGTTAACACCCTTCCTACCTAGCAACATATCTTGACTGAAACCTTTATGCATACGCCATCCATGTTTACTGGTCATTCTAATGGTGTGCCATCGCCACAGTGCTATTTATTACCGGTGACACAGGCCACCACTTACACTTTATGCATTTAAACACCTTCCAATTTCCGGGGTCAATCCGCACAAAGTTTAAACACAGACAAAGTTTCCATGCTGCCCATTAGTTTCAGTTATATGTATCTGATAATAACAATATCCAGCCTTCACTGTTCGATGGAATCAAACACAGACAAATACAATATTAAGGGTACTAAGGGAAAAAATACCTATTTTCAGCTTTATATTTATTATACTTTAAACTATGAAGAACAACATGTTTTGAAATGAACCTTTTATCTTCAATAGTTTTCCCATTACAACGCATTTTGTAAAGACCAAGCTGGAGTGAAAAACAATGACTCATTCTTTGCAGGCTTATAAGGTTATATGGGCTAAAAATTAAATTTTTACATTTTCAATGTTTTGTTTGCTATAAATGATGAAGAACAACATCTTTTTAAAATGAACCTTTTATCATCAATAGTTTCTCTCATATGATACATTTTATAGACAGCAATTACTATCAATGTATATTGATAGGCCATGTTTAAAGCCCATTTTCTCAAAACTAAGTTTGCATAGTGGATGAATTTTTCTTTTTATATTTCTCGTTAACCATGAAATCAAATTTTCACAAACGTGTATATATTTGAAGATATATGCATTCTGAAGAAAACCTTACTAGGGATTTTGATTTTTTTTTATTCCGTTGATGAATTATGAACGTTTTTGTATTGATTTGCAAGAAAATTCGGAAAATAGGTGGTTTTAAAACTTAAAATGCATGTAAAATGATAAATAGGTAAAATATAAAAAATTTGAGGTAAGGTTTTCTAGATAAATATACAAATTTTGTAACTGAATAGTGATTTTGGTCATTTTGATGTTTTACTATCAGTTATATGCTTCGCAGGCAAAGTTGTCATTTTTTCATTAATTGCTTTATAACGAATTTTTTTCATCAATCTATACAATTCAAAACATGTTGTGTCATTAGATCAGATAATTATCTACAAAATAAGGTGTAATTTGTAAGAATTGAAGCAATAATGAGTGAGAAAATCAAAGTTTAATAAAATCCTAAGAAATGAGTTCACAGTCCCCTTAACAGCTTCAGAGTAGTTTCTAATTTTTGATGTTTAGTTGAAAATTAGTTTTGTATCTATGAAGAGGTGAGCACCTTGCACTTTGTATATGCGCGCAACAGAACTTAACAAAGACAAAGTGTGATATTTTCAGTGCATCATAATCTAATTCTGTAACGCATGCACTGGGTCCAATAACCAATAGAACCCCAATGGCCTATTCCGCCTACGTAGTTACAGTTTTTGGCACGAGAGGGAGATAAGCGTAACACATTTAGCCCTTGTACCAGGCGCTCATCTATTTCTATTAGCGCCATTTCCTCTCATTCTCTTCCCATTATCCCGTGATGAATCGCAAGTGATTCCCTGTTTGTCGCAGACTAGATTTACATATGTGTTGCTGTATAAGAATGTGTACAGTTTAATATGTCAATTCTACACGTCAGACTACGGATGCATCAATGTACTACGACTAATGCTATGTGAGAGAAAGCTCGGATAGACAGTATCTGCAAATATGACTTAAGTTTACCAGCCCTGTAAAGAAACAAACAAATTGTAAAAAAAAAAAAAACAGGTTTGTTGATGGAATGCATTCCAGCAAGGTCCCTAGAATAACATCAAAAGTTTAGAAAGATACTTGGAGCGGAAATATCCCTAATTTGCATACATCCAATATTATCGAATTGTTCATAGAAAAATAAGTTGTAGCTAATATATTCACCCAATAATTCTTCCAGGGCAGTAGAATAATTTTCATCACAATTACAAAAATAGCAATTTGAAAAAAGAACGTTAACACGACATCTTCGCTCTTGTTAAAATGAGATTTCACCGAATCTTTTCTACAAAATACCCAATTTATTCTCCTCAAACTACATGTAATGCGTTCATTTTACATAATCTTCAATGTCTTTAGGAAATGTAATGCCTATGAGGACACGTCCGCCATACCCCTGGATGGATTACTTTATCAAATAGCAAATTGCTATTGCTTTAAATCGTGAATATCGTGATCTTTTCATTTCAACATGTATGACTTTACATCATGCAGCAGAAACAATCAAATGTAACTTTAAAAACAAGTATGCATGTTGTCCATGAAATTCCTTTCTCACCATCCCTCATCTATCAGGAGTTGACCTTTTGTGCTATGGTGAGATGTTAGCAAAACTGACAAAATCATTACCAATGCTGGCGTACAAAAGAATCATTGCGTCCCCTCAGCAGAAACAAAAACCCTGTGTTTGTTTCGTTTGTAAATATATTGTACAGTCCATATGACTCTGGACAAACTAAAGCGACTGATGAACCGATTCCGTTCAAACTTTTGGGCACTTGTCAATTTAAGTGTGCTTTCCACAAGGCTATTTTGGTCCATTTTCGCATTTTATGCAATAGCTTGAATAATAGACACTGTCACTAAGACACATTAGATATGTTAGTACTCATGGTGTAAACGTACATGTAATTACCCACTTTCCTAAAAGCTTAGACCATGAATTGGCTAAGGTTCAACTCTCTTAAAATGTCAAGGGTAATATGTATTGGGTTAATTATTTGATGCACAATGTATGTTCATATCGAGTATTAAAAATACTGTTCTTGTGATTAACTAAATGTAAAATAAACATGGTTAAAGTAGAAATCTTTATTGTCCATGAGTCAATGTATGGTACTCTAACGAAGCTGCGCTCTCTGAGCACTCTTCACCAGGTTGTACGAGTTACTAATAAAACATACCATGGATATATTAAAAGTATAAGAGCCATTTCTAATATGATTTGCTCCATGAGCTAGCGGAGTTTGTTAGAGATATATAAAACTAGACCTTGCAGTTAGGCATCGACCATTTGATCTCAGGGGGGGGGGGTGGGGGTGGGGGGGGCAGCAACAATATTGAAAAAAAATAACGCAAGGCTGAAAATTGGTGAAAAAAGGTTTCGTTTGGCTCCATAATTGAGGTTCAGTAATCTAAGAAAAAAGAAAATAGCTGCCCCCCCCCTGAGATCAAATGGTCAATGCCTTATTGCGTCCGTTGTGACGGTTCGGTAGAACTGCCCAACTTTCGACGAGCAACTTATGCTTCTGCCATAATGTTGGTAAATAATATTGGATGACTCAGAACCTTTACAGAACATTCTGATAGAAATATTTTGCTACTGTTCATCTTTTTTCTTTTCTCAAAAAGATTCTCAACACTTTCTCCACACAGTGTCAGCACTAACAAATACCAAACCGTATAGCAAAGCACCCATCTTTTTAAAAGCGCCGATCCTAAAAAAAAAATCCTAAATCCTAAAAAGAAATCAGTCATCATCATTCACTAAAACAGAAGTAGCTTATTTCTTATTGGTTCAAACTAGTTTATCTTCGCAAGCTTTGAGTAAGGCGGTGTAACAGTAGAAGCAACCAACACACCGTATTCAGTGACAGCGTGCGAAATGGCAAAAATTACAATTTTACATCAAAAGCCAACGCAATAAGAGAGCTAAACGAGAAATAAAAGTGTCATGGGGTATCACGTTACATACGGGCATGAAAAGTGCAATATCATCTGCGTCGAATTCCAGATTGAGAAATAATACCTTAAATGTTAATTTGAAATAAAACGCTTCTTAGTTTTTACAAGCACGTTTTGATGCAACAAAGTGGATTGACTTGATCAGTAATTTCACACAAGTAGAAAATTCGAGCTGTTCCTGTTATTCGTATACCATATATTACAACCCAAAATACCCAGAGTACGTTTTACTTGTATCTATTATGTAACGGTCCCACGCACGCCTACTCAGATGTCTATCCAAACTATATACAATCACAACACATTTCTTAACTTCTAAATCTAATACTTAGGGACAAAATGCCATTTCCTTTTACATAAAGAACATCAATGGTCTAATTATAGCAATGGAGATTATTATAATGTATCAGGATTCAGTATGGCGACGAGAATCCCCCAAATATTCAACTCATTTATTGTCAAATTTATATTCAAGCCGAGCCTAGCTTCATGTAATGGGAAGTGGCAGCGTCCCATCTTTATTTAATAGTCAGTCTAGAGGGACGCGCTTCTTTATAACCATAATATTCATTTTCTTTGTAAAGCTGCATATAAAGTGGCTCATTCAAGTAGGAAAAATCACACGGTACAGCGTTTATTGAGAGCAATGTTGAGAAATGCAAACGTTGTCAAGAAAATATAGATATGTTGTGAATCTGCAGTAGCTCTTTAACACACATATGAAAACCTTGATTGATACAATAAGTAACACGAACGATGCACACTCACAGGAAATGATTTTGTATAGAAATATCTATACGCTGCAACAATTACTTTCAAAGATGCTATTTTTGTTGGAAGCTAAAAAAACCCTCTTTGCCTTACCAAATATAAGAAAGGCTTTTGTATTTATGAGCAATGTCTGAATAAAATCTTTAAAAAGCATAGATTCAAGATCGGTTCGCACCCATTTAAGATAAATAGAAATGGTCGTGTGGATTAAAAATACATTATAACCACAAAGTGGGTCTAAATACCAGCAAATATGGATATTATATAAAAACTATGTTCTAGATATATATATGCTGCAAAAGTACACATTTGTCTACCAAGAACACACACAGCAATCACACAGGGACAAGAAAGAATCTAATTGTGTCTCACACTTGGAAGCACTTTGTATAAAGTGCAGCAGACTAATTCGATCCCAAATTATACTAGTGTATAATTCATTTTTAAATTTAAATAGAAGATAGTTACAAGTTAGTCATAATGCAAACTTGTATGCTCAGAAAAGCTGCTCAAAACCCCCTGCTTGGTACGTCTATAAACTACAAACTTTTCAAACATCAACTGGTTAAAACTGCGTTTGTTTATGATAAAGTTGCACAAGGAGGATGACTTGGAGTGACATTAAACATGGAACACCCTTTTAATCATGTGAACGGTACTCTGTATAACCTATTTCAGTTCCTTATTATTGCAATGTGTAGTGGCAGATGTAGAAACTGATTGTTGATTGATGTAAGGCAATGGCATCTAATACTTCCATTAAAATCACAGGCCATGGGTTTTACAGAAATGTAAGAAGTCTTTTTTAATGGGCGTGAGTTGGAAATGATGTGACACATCATACAAATGAGAAAAAAATGTCCATGGTAAACTTTCATATAATAAAAGAGCACTAGATCTACCTACATACAGCCAATTAGGCATGTTTGTATGTGAAAGTGTAAAATCTATGAAACAAACATGATCTGTTTCACTCACACAGTAACTGTCTCGGTGTCTCCCCGGGAATGTGTAATTAATGAGGGCATTATGCAGGGATAGGACTGAGTGTGGTACAGAATACCAGATCTCAAATACTTAGGAGTTATTAATCAGCGCTCTGCTCCAAGCTTATGTAAAATCCCAACTGCAATTTTCATGATTAATACAGTTTATTTCATGTCTCCTTAATCGAGGTGTATATTTTTGGGTGTTTAGTGTTTAAGCAACGTCTGTAAATAGTACGAGTAATACACCGAGTAGTTCTTTGTACGTAGCATACACACGAGGGGGCGATCATTATTCATCAAGTCCCCGGGGGGGGGAATTCTAGAAAACTCAACACGATTTTTTTCTCTCCATTTTTAAAGTGTGTGTGTGTTTGGGGGGGAGGAGGTTGCTCTTGCAAAGTCTGATGTGCACGTATATCGGGCAGTGCGGAAAAATGATGGTAATTTTATGAGGAGCAGGAAGAGGGGGGACTAAAATGTCTGTACAAATTTACGCAATTTAGGCGGGGCTCTCTCAAACGCATACCAGAGAGGGTTCACGGTTTCATTGGCCTTAATAGATGACAGCCCTCTGACTTTGCTCAACACGTTCACTACCAAAACAGTTTTCTGGTGAACCGTTCTCTACCTTATGAATACGAAAAAAAAAAAAAAAAAAACAATCGAGAAATACAATATGATTTCAGTGAAACAACCAGCACTATGGATGCGGCGGCACGTCTTGTGATTTCCATTTCCATGAGCACAGCAGACGACACCGCGAGAACCCCCGCGGCACCCTAGCAGGCTCCCCCGGCACCCCCGAGAAATGATGGCGATAAGGCATGAATAAACAGCGAGCGCGCCCGGCTGAGCCACTAATGCCGCCTTTATACGCTCTGATCACGTGCACAATGGTCACGTGATCGCGTGCACAATGGTCACGTGATCATGGCGGGAGTCGTCTGCATCTGAGATCGGCCATCAAAGAGCACACCAACATGACTGGGAATATTTTTGGGAAGAAATAGCACCGTGAACGTCTAGACAGTGGTCCAATCTAGTTAACTTACTTACATAACGTATAGGTGTAATAAAGTGACGCAATATGAAAACCTTCCATCGTTGCCACCTCTATTAAGAGGCCACTTCAACAGTTTCAACCATCATAAAATCCTGCTGCGATCACTTGGGACCACATTTTGAGTGGTCATAATTCGGAGATTAGACACTTAGTTTACTATCTGTCTCTGCTTTAACCCAGACATCACGGCTGATTTGGCTTCAATTATAGACGCAGTCATAACTCAGCGTATAGTTTCAAAGAAAAACAGGTGACCAGACGATAGTGAAAACTAAACGCTTCAAATATGCACCTGACGGCAGGTTAACATTTTGTTTTAAACCTTAACTAATTAATACGGGAACCTGTACATGTTATAAAATCTGTTTTACTGTTAACACACTCATAACTCTATTAATTACATATGCTATGCGTTTATGAAACATTAAAATCATATCTATACATTCTGTGTACACGTATTTTGTTTATAGAATATCACAGTAAAATAAAAAAAAAAAAAGAATCACAGAGAAGACTATGGAATTATGAAAGAGAAACTAAAGCATAATTTATGTATAGATTCATATAACGCAATATATTCATATGAGACATAAAATGCTAGAACATAAATAAAAATATGAATGTACTTACATCTATGTACATTAATACATATATACACAGCTCTAGGATTATGACCATGAAAGTTATATTTTACCAGTAAAAATCCTAAAATATCTATGTTATGACCTGCACAAATTATTCCATTTATAATCAACACAAATACTTATTCTAAACATGCAAAATTTAAGTTGTTAAAATTATGTACATTAGAATTAAATATTGCCTACTCGTTTTCGGTTGAACATAATGCCCAAAATGTTTCATGCACATAATAAAATTATAGGGACTGGTACAGTAAGAATGCTTGAATAGGCTTCCAAGATAGAAAATCATTAAGAGATTATCATTAAGTTGACAGAATGTTGTAGTACTTATTATGTACCACATTTTCCACTATTCAGACCACGAAAATTATCCTAAAATGAAGGTCCAAATAATGCAAATACAGCTGTAAAAATCCTCTATTTATCAACACTCTGTTAACTCACACGTTTTAACTTTCTTCGTGTTCAAGTAGATATGTATGTGAAACTAGCCATATGCATTCTGTTTTCTTATAGTGGCAAAACTGTGGGTATAGGCGAAAATTCAAATTTTGCTCAAAATAGGGTACGATTAGAATTAAAATTTTCTGGTGTATTTTAATTGTGAAATATAATCACGTTAATTGATGTGACTATGGCATATAGGCAATTTGTAATATTCATTACCTATACTATTATGAATAAAAAAGAGTAATGGCTTAATTTCAGAAAATCTACAAAAATCAAGAAGAAAGTCATCTGCAAAAAGAGAACGTTCTGATACTAACGTGACACGACGTTGTGTTTACTGTGTAACTTCCTCCTGGCCATTTTCTAAATAGACAGAACCAGAAGAAAAAGATCATCATCATTTTAATTGAAGAATCACTATAAGCCATTCAAGAATTTTTGGTACAAATAACACCAAATTTACGTTTTACAAGCGGATTCTTTTGTCACAAGAACAAATTACATGTATAGTCAACAATAGCCAATTATGAGTAGAAAGAATTATCACGTGACCACGAAAGATATGTGTATAGATGTGAATAACTTTGAGTGTTAGCTTATTGCTTATCAAACGAGATATTTTGTAAAGTTGGCAATTATAACATTCATTAAATGTTATCAACATTCGTTGAATTTCTGTTTCTAATCACAGCAATATAAAGGCCTCCATTTATAGATATAAGCACATTTTTTAAATTTCAAGACAACAAGCAGAACACAGGTCGTTTAGGAGAGGTGTGTAATACAATGAGTGTAAAAGCACTCTACGTCTAACACTGTGCAAAACTATGGCGTATTTACACCTAGTATCCCACCCAGTTCTGCTATAATTTATAATGTAATATTGTTTTCACAACAGCATAACTATAGTCCTACCATTTATACATAAGCGCTTATATATACAGAAGCGGAAACCCGTGAACCTCTCGTAAATGACAGTTTAGTTTGTGACTGTGTGGAGTGTGGATTAACAAACCTAGAACTTGTGCTCTGGTGTGCCCTATATACCACACATCAAATGTGCCAGCAATAATTGTTTTTCTTGATTATTGCTCTTGTAAAATCACACACACGAACACAGCCACATGCTCGAAACAGTACAGTACACCACACAATAAGCTAAAATTACTATTGCAGAAGAATACTGCAATTACAGTACCTCCTTTCCAGCAGATATATGGCAGGAAGCGACCGCTTCGCGTTCTTCTGAAGCAAAACCCCTGCCACCTGCCTCGTTTCTGCTTGGTCTGCTGGTGTTCTACCACTGGGGCAATGCGACCCTCGTTTGCCAGCTGAAAATAGACATAAAAACAGCGTGTTGACATGGAAACGCAACTTTGAAATGAGTGGATTCCCATGTGATAGTAATACATGGTGTTGATTCGCACACCAAAGTGTAAAGTAACATTAGTCATGCAAGCTAGTACGGTGTATAATTATTGGTAACAGCGACCATGATCTAATATTGTGTACCTGCAATAATTCTCACACACAACAGCATATTCTGCTGTGAAATCAACAAGAAAAAAACCGAAACACTTTTGAAAAGAAATTTCCCATTTTTCCTGAAACCCTTATGAAAAAACATTCATTCATAATTCAACACCAATCAGATGCAAGCAAAACCATATCTGCACCAATCAACAAAGCCTTCACGAAACTGACACACACATGCATACAAATCAAAAGTGGGAAAAGCAGCAATATCTGGGGGGGAAGAATCCATCAGAAGTGATAAATCAAAACCAGTCTTATGCCCAGAAGCAGAGGCTCCAGTACACAGGACTCATCTGAGGCAAACACGCCTGAGACCGTGTCAATAGGCGGTGGGTGCAAATGAAGATGTACAGTGGCGGCCGGGGCAGCTGGCTGTGCAGACACTACACAGATCACCTGCCCACTGCATAAAGGCAATTCTATTACCATAGCACACTTTGCTTTGTCTGCGACTGCCACCATGTGATTTTGGCGTTCTAGTGTTTTTGTCTTTCAGCAGTGGCAGCTCGAGGGGCCATTGTCGTGCTATATTGTAGCAGCGAGTAAACATCACCACACCGGGCAGGTAATGGGGTTTGTCATAAGCATCATCAGAGTGAGGGCAGAAAGTGGAGAGGTCATCAATAGGTAATGGTGGAGCTGGTTGGAGCCAGTTGAATAGTGAATAACCACATAGGAGCGCACCTGAATCATGTTTCAACATCTCACACATGCGACGTATTTTTGTCAGACCAGCGCTGGTTTTCATCAAATACACTGTTTCTGATAGACTACAACACCTCATTATTGCTATCTACACTCAATCCATCCAATCTTAAGAATCGTCATTTACCATTGTTCTCGCATCACATTATCACGTCATATTGAATAAAATCCATATAAGGGGGTGGGGTGGGTTATGGGGGAGGCGCACGCATGGGATTTTATAGGCTTTTTGTTTTTTAGATTTAATGGTTTGCAGAGATGACAAAACACAGATGAAAAGTAAATTTTCGGAAACAAACCGCGTCTAAACCATCACTATCTTTACGTCGACCCCCGCCAGCATGACGGCCACCAACAATGTCCTAACACCCTGTCTGCTCCACCGTAACCACCGGGACGTTCCCACCGTCTCTCCCAACCACTCCTGACGGGGTCGCATCATCCATCAAGATCACCACCACCATAAACACACATTATCCATTAACCATCAAATAACTGTGACATTCTCTTCTTCAACAGCCCCACTATGTGTAACCGATCCGCACAGACCCCCCCCCCTCCCTGCCCCGAACCCGTGGCCGACCTCGGCCACCTCATCAATCATGTGACCGCGTGGCGCACAGCCGCCAGTCGCCCCACAGGCTTTATCAGGGTGAGATAAATTAAAGGTCAAGAGATCGCGAATTCCTTCCCCAATACAGCATCGCAACATGTTGAGCCGTTTTCTTTACATCCCGCGAGTTGTTGTTTCGTGGTGTTGAACATGGGGTCGCTCCGTTTCAAACTGCTTCAAAGACGCGAAGCTCTTTTTTCTTATATGGAGCAATGATCTTTCATAGGGAGGTCACTCATTTTTGTATCTTTCTGTTGGCGTCTCGCCCATTTACGGTCACTGACACGCCAGGTCACTCAGACCTCGCTTGGTTGTGAGACCAGAATGATACCATCATCCCAAGCACGGCTGAACCGTTGTCTCCGCAACCTCCCAGCTTACATACTTGGTCTGTTATCATCTCAACCCAGAGGTCGTGGGTTCGGAGACAACGGAAACAAAGGTTCAGCAGTGTAACCTTAACAGCTCGCTGCTTGGGATGATGGTATCATTCTGGTCTCACAACCTTGGGCTCGTGAGTTCGAGTCCCGCCAGGGCCACTTGATATAGTCAAATGGAAGCTTAGGGTTGTAAAACCTGTCTTCAGCTATATCTATCGTTGGTAGAAATATGCTTGCTAAAAAGATGTGTGAGAGAGAAGTGTGCAAATGCTCTTTTGTTTAACAAAAGAACCTGTAATGCAGAGTGGCCGGTTTCCTTAATAATTAACTTACAATAGCTGAGTATGTGTAAGATTCTTCATATGATATTCAGGTGCCTCGTTCAGTTATTTTCCTTCTCTCTCTTCTCGTTTTATCATTCGATGATACACTTATCATTCGATGATTTTCTCGGATACAACTATGCAGGGTTTTTTTTTACTTTCCATATACATGTCCTAGGGTAGCATACCTGTCTTAATTGGTGCAGTTGTATTGTATCATGTTTGTGTGATTAAAAAATGTTGGGTTCATAAAAGCATGTTGCATATTTGATATGCGATTGAGTAGTTCAAAGAGACTATGCTACTAGATAAACTTCAAAGAGCTCAAATTATAGTGTGCACAAAAATCCAAAGCGTTATCATACGTGTTTTTATTGTATGCATTGCATCTTATAAATAAAATTATGTTTATGCTACTTTAACGAGCAATTCTTACTATCAAGAAAGGAATTGCACGTCTTTGATAAATGTGCCCGTAGCATTTCTCCATTGTACCAAAGTGTGGTTTCTTATACATTTGCAAAATGATTGCAATGTGGTAAAACGTGCCTGCAGATTTATGATGATTACTTTAATTTTCACATTCGTAACTCACAATAGATTATGAAATTCACAATAAATTAAATTCAAAATGCAATGTAAGAACATTTCAAACAAACCCACGTTTTAGCAATCTAGGCTGAGCATTAAAAGGCCAGGCCAGGTGCCTAGATGAAGGATTGGCGGACAGAACGTGATTAAATTGCGCTGTATGTGGCCTACATAACATTTCAAATGTCTAGTTTTCGTAAGTATTAATCAACGTCCAGTCTTCTCAGAGGACAATCATAAATGATTTGCAACACAAGTCGACTTCACGCCAGAGGTACGTGGCAGATCAGATAGTAGCAATTACATGTACGACTAAACACGCCACACACCATATTCTGAATTCAACATGCTCATGCTATTTTTAAGTAGGCCTATGTAACTACCGATTCCCTATGTACCACCGGTGTAATGACGACGTAACATGTTCTGTGTCATGGTTGTGCCAACACATGAATTTTATTTTTTGACTGACTTATTTACAATGGCAGCACAAATTAAATGGTTGGTTTTGTGGTGCTGATGGCTGGACAGACATGCTATTACAGAGTTGTAATTAGACATGTGTAGGAGTGACAAACCCTATGTAGGTAATCTGCAAAATATTTTTTGACAAAGCCAGAGCATTGACATTTTAAGAAACACGTGAGAAAACTAGTTATGCAAAATTCATTTGATAGATGAATCAACTGGAAGAATGACGTCGTGATAGCGCATAACATTGACACCCTCACTATCGGTCGCATTTCATATTTCCTACTGTAGCTATTGGCTTTAGGCTTAAGTCCTACAGAATAAAATACTGTTTTTGAATAAAAGTTGTTGTATGGGTGAAGTCTGTGTTTACTCCTATTGTTTTAATTCCAGTTATAATCAATTTACGATAAGCGTTGGCAATAATGCACCCGCGTCACCTTGCTACTACGAATACATCATCGCCAGAAGCACCATTTGCAAAGAAATCACGTAAAAAGAATCACGAGCAAACATAACCACAATCTTGCTACAGGCATTAATAACACATCAAAGCGGCCCACTCTCCCCACTCCCTCCACAACCGGCCACCATCTTATCAGGGTGCGCGCGCATCCACACCCATTTCCGGGTTCACAAATCACAGACGACATCTGCATCCATCATGGCGCTGTGACGGAGGACACGTCACCAGTGACATCTGGTGGACAACATGTGAGCCGCTCCTCTTGGCTTTGCTCACTAGCTGTACATGTTCATACAACGCCTATACAGTAGATAAACCCGAGGCTATTGCCTTTTAAAGACGAGCTACATACCTGGAGAACATTTTGGCCGTAAGTGAATACTGAATTATTAAAGGTTTTTAAAGGTTTTTAAATTACACGTAGTCATATTGCCAAGATCAAAGACTTGGATTTATAGCACAATAAATTGACATACCCAGGAGATATAATGGCTATTATAATATTTCCAGCTTGTAGTTCAAAAGCAGTGAGTCACTGCACTCAGGAGGGACTTGTTCCCCATTTTAAAACGAAGCCATAGTTTGAAGTAGCTTTTAAAAGTAACATTGAACATCGCCCACTCTATGTGTTCGGCAGGGCGTGGGCGCGAGAATGAGAGATTGTCTCTCCGGGGCTAGTGAGGGTGTTGGTTCTGCATGCTTTTCAAGCAAAAACTCGTGTGTATAAGATAGATGTGTGCCTGTCACATTTGTCCGTATGGGAAATCTGTGGGCCTGTTCTTTGAGAGGTCAATCGACACGAGCAAAGCGCTATGGTTTGAGTGCATGGTTCACGTGTACATGTATCTGCAGCATGACTTCTTATTTACCATAGGTGTAATACGTGCTGAGTGTCATAACTGTCACACTTTAGAACTCAATTGCAAAGAGCAAGGCTATGTTTTACCGATATATTGCATTACGTACTACAGAGCTCATTGGTTAAAATTGGTACGAAAATGATGCTCCTGATTTATACCGTATATTATCATACTAGTATGACGTACAGTATACCCAATGCAAGTATCGATGTAGATGTCCACGGACATGGAAGATATCAACAATAAACACATACACACATACTCGTGATTCTGCCATCAGACCTAATGTCGGGGAATGGTAGAATTTCATGTGTCATCGTAACAGCAACGTGCATCCACACGTATCGTGGAACAATTTGCTAATCAACAATTATCTTTATTAAATATTCACCACACGTAAACAGAAAATCACTGCACGAAACATGCTCAAGTCAGGATCAATGATACACTGACGGAGATATTTACTAGACAAATCTAACACCAACCACACTAATCACAGAGCATACTAGCGACATTATCCCCACTCAGTGGGACCTTGATAACAAAGCGACCGAAACACCCACACCATGCTTTGTCAAAGCAAATGTTAAAAATCTGGTGATATGAAGAGGGTTGAATAATAGAACAAAGATGATTTCAAGTACATTAGGCTGTTCCGATATGTCCTCACTTGATACTGATACACATTCTGGGCTGGAGACTGCGGCTTGTGTGTTTTGTTGCCAGCAGCCGTACTTTCACTAGAGTTGGATCCTTTTTGGTGAAAGGTTTCGGGGTAGCTGCCAGCTGTCACACTCTGAGGTCGCAGCTTAGTTTTGTGGCAAACCCTTCTAGTGAAAGGACCCCTTAATGGTAGACATTTGAATGTCTGCCTTGAGATGCACCACGTGATCCATCTTTCTATCTCTAAACGGCTCCAATTGGAGTTCCCAAGTAGCAGCATAGCAAAAGCCAAGGAATGAATAAAAAATTATGTTCCAACTAAAACACAATGTATAGTGCTAGTGAACTGAATATTCAAATAATGAATATCTAAAATAGTACAAGTTTTTTAAATAAATGGCTAACCATTTTCTAATTTCAGCTGTTACATGATACTGTACAAATATTTGTTACTTCACCACTGAGAGTTCCCTAAAACATAATATAAATGCACCACAAAACACTAAGATAAGTAAAACAACAAGCAAATAAATGTCTACCCATTAAGACATACATTCTCTATGTCCACAGAACATATTATAATGGTTTACAAATGTTCTTATGCGAACTTTGTTCTTCTGCACAATCTCCCAGAATGGACAAATGGCGCTTTTGGCCCACATGAAATTGAATAGTATATAGGGTTTTAGTCATCTTCATTCTTAATATGAAAGCGTTACTTGAAGATACAAGCAAAATACAACGGTTCTCTGGCAAATCGTAACACACATTTAACACAATTCTAAAACCTAAAAAATCTGTTGTTTTAATGACGCCCGCCTCCCCCGCCGGTTGAGTGGCGCGGGTGGCTGGTAGGACGGGTCAGAGGTGGCGGGCGGCGGCCACATTAAGGCGCTAATCCCCGCCACGTTACTTTCATTAAGCAACCTGCTCGCGCACCTGCTACCGAGGTCCATGGCCGCCATCTTGGTTGGCAAATCTAATTCACCCTTTCCAGACCACATATTGTTACAAATTTCCTTTAAAAAGTAAGACATGTTATTCTGTTGCATTTTAGAAATATGCGTCAAGAACATGGAATGGCTTAGCCTCACAAAGTGGTTTTATATCAATATTTACATATTTTATGCCACATTTTAGGCATTGCATGATTTTCTTTTATATGTAATAGCTTCCCCGCCCTCTTATCTGGAGCGCCCGCGGCAAACGTTTTCTGTTTTTCATAATTTAGTTATTTCTATGAACAACTATATGCATATTTTCCCTAAGTTTGCCTGTGAATTCAATTATACTCTGCAAAATATATATTCAAGGCACAAGACAAGCTTCACAACAATGATGAATCGTTGAGACAATACATTTTCATATTACATTCTGTTGTACCTACTACAGCAGCTCACAAAACCAGGTTGTTGACGCCCATTCACTAGGTCGCCTCAGTACAATGAAGATGCATTTTAAAGGCAATGATTCTCCGTGAACTAGCCGCTTCCTTAATCATAGTTTACAGCGTGATTTCCTAAAAGAGAATTATTTATGAGGAATTTCCTCTCACACTAGCACTGCACTACAGGCAAATGAAAATACTGACAGCTGAGTGATAGAGGAGGCAGGTATGTGCATGGACCCGGCGTCATAGTCAGTTGAAGGAATATTGTAGTTACAGTGCTTTCTTTTCTCCAATAGTACAGCAGAGAACTGGCTATGCAATGGGGGTAAGATGCAAAAAGATACAAAATTGTACTGATTGCCGAATAGACATCTCAACATGAACTTTGCTCTCGGACGCGACACTGTGCCAGCAGTTTTGATCATGTTGTTGTAAATATCTTTAATATTACTTGCTATATAAAATCGTTTGCTCTATCGTCCTGCTCTTAGATAATCAGATATCGTCAAAATACTTTCTTAATTAGGAACATATACTAAGAACTAAATGTGGTGTGTTATAGAAAATTACACACAGGACAATCACTCGTTTATTTATCAGTGGAATACACGAGTTCTCCCACGTGTAAATGCATGATTATCGTGGCGATTATTTACTCCATCGTCCACGTCATTGCGTCAATTGCCCCAATTCGTGGGCAATTGCTGCGAGTACAAATGCACCTGATCCCAGCACAGGACAAAAGTTAAATTAATCACTACAAAGCAAACTGTATCTGTTCTATTTTTAACTGTATCTGTCCATGACAAATAAAAAACCTGGCAGAATAGAAAGTTTTAAGCAGAATAGAAATTAGTCGTAAAAACTAGTCCAGCAGAATTTAGCAGACGGGTGTTTTGTGGTATGAATGATGTTTTATAATTGATTCTTATTTTTCTGACATATTCTGAGCAAGATTGTGTCGGATTCCGGTCTGGCACTTTTGAGCCTGGTATTTTTTTTTTCAGCAAAACAAAATGTCCACCCGAAAATGCAATACTCTCTCTTAACTCCATTCTATATGATAGACAGATGATTTTTAGTGTCAATACCTATATTTTTAAGTTAAACGAAGGTGACAGTACAATCAGATTTATATTATGTGTTTCATTTCTATGGATCAAATGAATTATATTTTTTGGGGAAAATAAAATTGCAGCCCTGAAATGCAATTGTGTCCCTTAACTCCCTTAATGGTTATATTAGAAATGTGATTTTAGTGTCTATACCTATATTTTCAAGGTCTATGAAGTTGATGCAAAAGTAATGCAGGTTATACTGTAATTAGTCAAAGAAAGGGCAAAGTGGCAAGACAAGTATGTTCCATGTTTTTACTAAAAGGCACAAACAAATTAAGATTTGCACAGGAATGTTAAAATACACAGCACGATCACTTATCTCTTTTAAACGTTGTATTCTAATATTCTGCAGATGGGATATTTTCTAAACCAATTTATTTTAGCATATACGTTGCGCTAGATATATTTAAATGCAAATTATGTGATTACATGTATGTTGAAAATACACGCACTACTCAGGTTTTGATTTATGTCAGGTTGAGCATGATTCACATCTTCATTCAAACTTTTCATAATGCAATTTGGTAAAACACTCCTATAAGTAAAAGCACTAGAAGCTACAAGTAGCCACAATCCCCACTGCTTTATTAGGCTTGTAGCTGTCATGAATGATGAAGATAACCTTGAAAACAAGCCTCAATAAACATTTATGACGGGATTAGTCCACGGGACGCGCCCGCACTTATTGCAATAAAGCAGCATTTTACCTGCAACGCCAAAACTTGCAGTTTTTTTTTAATATGTCGACATTCAAAAGAGTGATACGTTTATAGCTGTGATATTTACCAGGGACGTGAAAAACTAAATACTCGCCCACGGAGCATGCACTTATTCAATGTATTCCGAGCCCTATGCCCATTCCATCATAACACTATCCAAACAAATGACTAAGTATATCCGAATGCAACCCTCGCCAATACATTCATTATCAATGTAAATATTGCGCTTTCATGCCAATTCCAACAATCTACACCATTAAAACATATAAAAGAAGAGCTGGAAGCAGTGTTATATGCAAATACCAATATTGTTGATATTTCTCTCGTGTTTGCTGAAACTACTTGATTCTGATTGGCCGAGAGGCGGAGTGGAACATGATATCCCAGACTACAATGTTTAAGAAATAAAATGATAAATAACATGAGCGAAAAACAGAATTATACGAGTGGCGGTGAGATCAGACAACATCTCACCTCGCGTGGACTTTGACAGAATTCATTTCAAACTCCACACTGAGAGATATTGTCGGATCTCTCACAATTACCATCGTAAAATAATCTATTATTACTCTTACTGGTTTCAATATTTCCAGTTTCGTATTTCTAATTTTGTTAACGACCTGATTGGATTGTTGTGTAATATGAGAAGCGGGACTGACATAATCACTGCAAATATGGAAATGCATGGAATTTAGTACATATATGCAATCGAATACGTATGGTCAAAATAGAAACTTTTAGCTATTTTCAATAGACGCTGTAACAGCATCAATAACTTGTCAGCAGTAAATATAGCCGAATACACGTACAGAGATAACGTGTCCCACAGTAAGCACAGCACAGCTGGCTAAAACCTGGCAGTCAATTTACATCAAACGGTACATCTACAAAACATCTTTCAAAAGCTTCAAATTGAAAAGCCAGAAGTTTGGCGAATCCTTTCTTTGTCTGAAAATACAGTGGCGCCCCATGATATATCATCCGGGTTGCTGGCACGCTGCCAGCACCTGTGGCACCGCCACTGGAAACAAAGCACGAGAGTCAGAGGTCTGAGGACGCACCACGCCATTGCTACATAATCACGCCATAATCTGGCGCTAATCTTTATTTTATGTCAGTCGAGCATTCATTGGAAGGAGCGCGCGCATGCAGTAACCAAATGCTCCTAAGAGGGATTAATCAGTAGGATTATAAATATTGTATTCCGGTTGTAAACACATCGTCCCCGTAACAGCCTGCTGAATCATCACACTGCAATATCTTATTCAGTAGGTAATTTTATCAAGTCTGTTGATATGATTCTATAACATTCAATACATTTTCACTGAAAAACATATAAAGGCGACGTACAACCGCACAACAAGAGTCACATTTGGATCCCCAGCCTAAAAATATGTCACCGGTCGTTCAGAAGTACAAGTCATTGTCCATTGTAATGTACAAGAACCTTGATAAAAGTGCTGAGTGAATGAAATCTAAATTATTCATCCCAAAGGGCATTCTACAAACGGGGCATAGTGAACCTCTGCCACGAGTCTGGGCCTTACAGGTAGACTGTGTAGGGGTAGTGAGGGATGGCATGGAAACACACATTACATGGGCATCAGCTGCGTGCCCTGGTTTTGTGGCCAAGCACGTTGCACGAATACACTTTATTTAGGTTTTAAACACACGCATGAGGTTCTGTAGGCGTTGACGCATTACATCTTTTGTTTATGGCTGTAGCGCACGCGACATTGTCGACAAACGTTGTCAGTCTTGCATGGCAACAAAATACTATTTCATCGCATTGGTACTGAAGTAAAACTGTATTATATGATTATTCATTATATATTGAAGCAATCGCCCATTCCTATCACCTGTCACAGCGGATACAACACAGCCAACTAGCAGACTAAAACAGTGTTGCCTACAATGATCTGATTACATCGCATTATGCCCAGGCATATCTTCAAAGCCTCGTCAGAAGTAGGAGATATTAACAAAACAAGCTTCACTCCTCATCTCCACAGTGTCGGCTATCACAGTCTCACAGGACCCGACTGGCACGAACACGAGCGCACCGCGACTGGCTCGTATTATGAGCGCATTATGTTACTTTGAAATTCGACGCCGTTTTGGGTTTAAACTTGCGAGTTTTCTTATTACATGTAGTACTGTGTACATTAGTGGCGGCGGCGGCGGCGGCACGTGTCTGAAAAGCGACACTTATTGCGTGGGGCGCATGCGCGAACAGCACAGACGACACTGTCATTGTCCTAATAACCAAATAACCACGCCTTTATCATATAATTTAATGTTATCATTACTTGTTTATACAGGTGAGACTTCACAAATGACCTGTTCTATACCAGGTCTATACCAGGTACAAACCAGCAGATTAAAAATACCAATAAATATATTTTTTATCCGTCACTTGACATAGGCAAATCCAGATACATTATTTTCATGTGCTTTTGGCATGTCCGTAATCTATCGTGCGCACCGAACCCATAGCATTCCATAAATGCACCCACCCCCTTTTCCAAAGACCTGGATCTGAAGGTGCTTGAAAACTCTCCACGCTACACATACAACAACTCAACATTAACTGATACACTGTTTTTGACAATAATAGCAAATGCTTTTCGTAATTTATTTATTCCTTTTCTTTCTGAAACATTGATGGTCCGATAATTGTGACTTCTAAGTATATTGACCAAGTAACTGTACACCTCTAGAGCTCACCAACACGCACAAGAGAAGCCGCAGCGTTACGTTGTTAGGCATCAAGGTGCGCCACAAAAGAGCGCCAAAATTTCATAAGGTCAACCTGATTAGCTCAACGAGCCACGACCCACAGCGGAATATGCAATATGCAGATTCAATTTGTTGTACAATAGGATTTCATACATACACTTGGCAAACACAGTGGCCGTCATCAGCTAGTCGCCCACACACATTAGCGCGGTTGGAAAACACACAATGTTTTCAACAATGTACATTAGTCTCATAAAATGATATATGAAACGGAAGTTAGTGGGTAGAGGTATAAAAGGCGCCCGCCAAAGGAACCGTTGCAAACACTTACCATTCACTACATGTCAATTCTTCCTGGCATAATGGTGCACGCAAACAACGTATGGCCCGTGTGCTCGGTAGTGGGGCCAATACTGGCTAGACACGTACAGTAAGATGCACTTTGGTGCCGTGAACTCTTAACGGGTCAGAAGTTGATACAGATTAGATACAGATACATGGAGGTTACATTATTATTTAGTGGTTTGTTTCAAATCCTAGTTTCAAATATATGTGTTAATTCCAACCACTTCAAAAATCCTATACTACTAGACAACAAAGTGATTGCAATACCCCCTGCAGGCGCCAGCATGTCACGCATAGGTGACACGTAGGCCCTCCACGTGTAAGCGCAGGTCCTTCCGTAGAAGACCGCCCATAAACCACGTCCAGCTTTATCACAAAGTCCTGCACTGACCTTTCAGCATAACACACACTGGACACTCACGCACTTCCCCTCAAAGCCCGACATTGCAGCCGAGCAAGCACAGCCACAGCAGCCCGATGTGCACGCAGAAGACATTTAATCCCGCCATTATAACAGCCAGCACACACTAGGATCACGCAAGACGTTCCCGCCTCGGCTACGCACAGCGAGAGTGAGCCCGCGGTGTTCCCGCCTCGGCTACGTGCGGCCGAGCTGCCGCATGAGGCGGGACAGTTATGAATAACTTAACACTTTCTTTCACAATGTTTTTGCCTCTCGTCCAAATGTCACATTAGGTGTAAATGTTCTCCACTCAAGGTTGGCAATTTGTCGTAAGGAGGAGATGGTGATGTGGGGGGATGGGGGAGGTGGATGTCTTCTTCAAAGGAATGGGAAGTAATACAGTAAACCCCGGCCAATGCCCACTATATTCCTTGTCAATTCTTTTCAGATGCACTAGAAGTTTAGCGCATATAGCATTGCAGTTTACGCTGATTCATATGAGTAATTTGAAAATACGTTATTTTTAGTATTTGAATATGTTGGTCACGTCTGGCACAACATTTGCCAAATCTAGCTATTCTGAGAAAGCGCGTTCTTCCACCCCACTAATTATTTCTTGTACATCCTATGTCAATAATTAGCATTAAACATCAGCATCCAGCACTTCTAGATATAATGACTAGAAACATTTTGAAATTCGTACTTTCCTGCATCTATTCACTAGTTCATTCATTGTGTAATACAGATCATTATTGTCTTACAAATTTTCAGCAATTACACGACTTTGAAAAAAGAAAATAGAAATGTTTCTGGGAACACTTGTTCAAACTACTACAGGATTCTGGTGACATGGGATGTGACGACATCTAATTAGAAATCATGGAAACGTTGAAAGGCATTGAGATCAGGGAAGCAGTAGAACAATCCTCCTATTCATCAGTGGTGTATGTGGGATAATTAAGCTTCATTGATTCTTAACTGAGGAATTGCTTACTTGCCAATGCCATTGTCGCCTGTAATGTGAAAACCATCGACTTATATTGTAGATGTGATGCCTAGACAAGGACTAGAATGTACGCATTTGTGTCATATACACTGCATTTGACGAGATACGATGTGCAAACTATCCAAATATTTAATAGCACCAGCATCATGTCTTATAAATTCATGGTAAATCACCATAAGCACGTGTTTTCAGTCCTCATTTTACCCTTAAAGGGTGTTGATAAGCGAAGGTAGACAACACCCTACTCACTACATGCCAATAAAGTCGTTTACCCGATTTTGAGGTCCAGATAAATGTTACGGCACAACATTGCAATATGCCACACTGCACTCATAGTGATCAAACGACACCAGACATGTTAAACTGGCCGCCAATCCCCGGCACGTCTCCTGCAGCCGCAGTTCTAATATATCACGGGAATCCTTCAATTACAGACGAGGCTCAACTAAACAAATGCTTTAAATCCACCGGGCAAAATAGTGGAATTGTCAGGGAATCGTGATGCCACGCATATTACGTCAGGATTTACATTTCATTCTTATTGCAAGAGGAAATTAAGTCCGCGGGTGTAAAAATGAATATGAAATTGGGGCTGTGAATAATGAAGACAGCAATTGTGGCTATCTGTTATGATTTGTAGCTTGCCAAGGACGGCCAATTTCGAGGTAATGAAAAACAATGGTACGGGAGGCAATGGAAAGGAGGAACGCGTCGTGTTGTATGCCGCTAGTGTTGTTTCAACACTTCTGCAGCAATAGAGACTGTGCTGTTGTCATGAATGAGTAGCTAAGTTTGCTGATTTGGGAAGTGATAAGGGTCTATGGTTAGACTAACGCCCACACGTTGACCACAAGGATCATGATGCTTTCAAACACAATGTCTAGACGCCAGGAGAACCTAATAGAAACAGACCCCACCACGCTCATGTCAAAATCAATCACATCTCACGACACATCACGCAACAAATCAATGCCCCGTGACTCCCAACTGCTCCACAACTCTCGCCTGCGATACAACAGTGGCCGCCGGCGGCCGCGCCGTTCAAAGACATCAGCCTCCTCAATTAGGTAAATGTCAACAAATCGTGGCGGCGGCCATGAGCCGGGATTAAAGGACGTGGGTGTGACGGGACTGTGATCAGGATCCCAACACGTGCAGGCGTTCACTGTTGGCGGGTAGTTTAGCAAGGTGTGGATGGGCTTACATACGACAGGACAGCCTGCTTTTACTGCAGTTTTGTGCATTTTTAATTTATGTAACTTCATTTTGCAATTTTCATTAGTACCCTTCGGAGATAGTAATACAGCAATGTAGTAAATAATTAAGATAATAACATGATTTGATTACTTCTGTTAATGCACATCCATGAATGGATAGCCTATCACCCCAGCAGATGCAATAGCGTCTTACGATGTAGCAATTACATTCTTTGACCAATACCAAACCCATGAAACCGGCGCTTGAAGGTACATGCATGTTTTAAAAAAGTACACATGTATGTAGTTGTATACTCGCTTGTGGCAATTTTTAAAAGCTTAAGCATGAAAGTATGCTCAAGTTGGCATTATTCCACCAGCAGACGTGCGCCCATGCGTGGACCGGCCAGTGAGCGGCCGACGCTACGTCACGCGTCACGGCCCTAAAAGGGTCTATGTACTAAGTGGTAAAATGACCTTTCTAATGAACATACACGGCCCTACATGCATTACTTCAGTCATTACAGGCTAGTGGGGCATTTCTTTGTTCTTGTAAATATTTAAAGAACGGATGAGTTTGGTAATGTTTTAGAATGAAAATGCCATCACACTCATTTACTGTTCAAGTGAAGCATCTAGTGAATATGGGCGTAATGTTTTAGATCTGTACTGATCCATTAAGATAGGTAGAAGACATATGCTTGCTATAGCGAGTCGATTTTCTAATAACATTAAGAAGTCCTGCCTCTAAATATTCACATTCTTTAATCTCATTTAACCAATAAAGAAACCGTTGTTTTAGAAAATACCATTTAATATGTATTATAGTGCAGTCTAAAACAGCTATTTAAAATGAAATCCAAGATGTCACAGAAATTCTCATCATGTATCATGTATTTGCGGTTTCATAGGTCACTATGCCGTGGGACTGGACGTAACGTCTTCAAACTCACCGTCTATACCGATAAAATTTTAATTCAATGATTAGTTGGAGGATAAAATGTTTTTGTCTTATTTGATATCTAGCAAACCCTGATGGGGCAAGTGATTACGACACCATATGTTAGTTCTAAATATAGCACATACTGGAGCCTCTCGCCACGCCAACCTCTCATCGGCAAAACCTGATTAGCAAAAACCGTAAATTTCTTCTGGTGTAATATACGCCACACCTAACTACAAATACTGATTAACAACAACAGCAACTTCACACGAATCAGCTATTCCCCAACATTAGCGTGCCATAGAATAACACAAAGACACAAAAAGCTTGCGTGTGAAGGGCTTTGTGAAGAAGACTTAAGTAAGACTACAAAGTGGGTGCGCCTGGCATTGTGGGGGCATGAGAGGGTCTCGGGCGGCGGCCGGTCAAAGGCGCCGCTCAGCGCCCTGCTTTACGAGCCAATAAGACGCCCATTTGGGGGACAACATTTGCTCGAGCCTCGATGATTCCACTCAATCTGTGACGTCTTTACGCCACCGTCCTCTTAAGTGTTCTTTTGCGAGGCCCGTGTTAGTGTTGATGTTTTTCCCTCAACCAACCACTGTGGTACTTTCATGAGAACGGGTTTTGTACATTATCATGTTTACTTCGATTCAAATATATTGAACTGTATTATTCAATTAACGTAGCCCCAAACGTCCCGTCCTTGATTTAATAGCTAAATGTTTCCATGTAGATCACCAACTCCGTAGACTTATAAATATAAATACTTTTTAAGTAAGTTATTAATGGATGCCAAACCTGGATAAAATAATAGTAAATCCCAATAAATCAGTTTTGAAGAAAACAAATGTATTCCACGGGTTATAATTGAAATTGCAGGAACAGGGACATGAGCCCCTTGGAGGTACAATATCTAACCAGATCAAAAGTGCTCAGAGAGCACAGCGTCGCTAGAGCAACACATTGACCCATGGGCAATAAAGATGTTTGCTTTGCAATCAAAGCAGAAAACGTCTTACTTGATGCATGACCCATCCTACTTCTATGTTCTTGGCATTGGATTGCAGGCGCTTTCTAAACATGGCTAAACTAAATATCTATTGCCAACGACATTAATATGGTAACGCTGTGTTCTCTGAGCACATTTATTCCAATATAACCACTATGCCAATTCAATGGTCATGTTTCAAACAGAATTGAAACTGTAGTGGAAAAATAGAAAGAAAAATAATATAAGTGCCAAAATTGAATACAGTTAATATTCAGTAGGCATGTGAGCATTGTATAAAGTTTGAATGCTTTCTCACAAACATCAACAAAACTATTGCAGAAAATGTTGAAAATGGACCCAAAATGGCACTATGGAAAGCACACTTTAATTGGCAAAGTGCCCAAAATCAACTCACTTTGCTGTCGCGTCATACCAAATAGTTGTGTAAAGTTGGAACGAAATAGGGCAAAGTGTTAAAGCTCTAGCTTGTCCAGAGACAAACATACATACATAGATACATACATACATGTAGTTACAAACGAACGAAACACAAGGGTTTCGCTTCAGCTGCTGAAGCGACGCAACAAGTAGAGCAGTTACCAGGCTAGTTCCAGACTGCATACCACAAAGTACAATCTTGTGTCCTTTCACTGAAAATTTGCTCAAGACTAATGTTCATTCAAGCTCTTTCGAGAACTACAGCAAGAGACACAGTTCTAGGAATTAAGTTACAACAAAATATATATTGAATATCCTCTATATGTGCAGGTACAGCACTAGGTCTCATTGCGTCGCTTCAGTAGCTGAAGCGAAAGCCTAGTGATCACTTTGTTTGTATGTCAGGATGCACGTATATATATATCTCTGGACAAGCTAGAGAGTTTATCAATGAACCGATTTTGTTCAAACTTTACACAACTATGAAGTATGAGGCGGCACCAAAGTGATTCGATTTTGGGCACTCTGCCAATTAAATTGTGGTTTCCACAGAGCCATTCATGGTCCATTTTGGACATTTTCTGCAGTATCTTTAATATTGCTTGGATGGACACATTCAAACTTGGTACAATGCTTACTTGCCTAGAGGCCATCACGTGGATTCAATTTTGGCATGCACTTTGCCTATTTAAGTGTGATTTCCAGACGGCAATTTTAGATTATTTTTTGCCATTTTCTTCAATAGTTTCAATACAGCTTGAACCATGAGCCCCAAATTCGATACACTGCTCATATACCTAGTGCCCTTCATCAGTGTCCAATTTTGGCACTTTGCCAATAAAAGTGTTCTATCTAGAAGGCCATTGGCCGTCAATCTTTAGCTTGACTCATGACTTTCGTATTTCATACAATATTTTATGGGAGTGGTGATCACCACCTACGTTAAACTTTTGTCCTTTGCTAGCTAAATGAAAAGTGCTCAGAGAGCACAGAATTGTGTAACAGTTTATAGACATTTCAGGTTATGTTTTTTGTATACTTTCCTCAATACTTTTAATACAGTTTGAACCATGACCTCCAAATTTCATTCTATGTTCACATACGTAGTGACAATCAAATATGTTCATCTTTGGCACTTTGCCAATTGAAGTGTGCTGTTTTGTTCCATATTCGACATTTTTATTAATAGTATCAATACCTTTGAAGACAAAATCTTCAAACTTGGTTCACTAATTACATTTATCGAAACCATCATGAGTTTTCAATTTTGGCTATTTGCCATGTAAAGTATAGGGTCCAGGTAGCCATTTTATTTCATTTTTAAATATTTTATTATTTCTGAATTTCCACATCATGCTTATGGAATATTTTAACCGCCCATATGTCAACGTTGTTCTAGCGACGCTGTGTCCTTTGAACACTTTTTATCTAGTTTCTTCTAGTGTATAGTTTCATTTGTCAGCTGCACATCTACTTTACTTCTTTTGGTGTTTTAATTTGAAAAGGACGTTTAGGAGCTCGAATACGTTTAGATTAATAAAATCTGAATTTAAGTTCTTAAAAACAAAATTTAATTATATCAAGAGTACAGCTGACAAATAAAACTATACACTATAGATAATGAGACCAAAGTATATGAACACAATGTAAAACACACCACAGTTATCCTTGTGGTAGACACAGTTATTAATCAAGAAGCAGCATTAATTATGCAATAATGCAATTCATATGACACGTAACCAGACTATGGCGTTGTGGCAGTGTAGGAAAGTGTTGATACCGCACATTGCTTGACAATGTGCCCTGAAACAGGCGTGGCAAACATGGTGCCGCCTTGAGAGGCCCCATTACTACCACTATACGCTAATACAGGTCAATGAAACTGCTATTTAACAGAGTTATAGATTATATCCCTCTCTCAAAGCTTTATCCAGAGGGTTGAACGAGTATAATAACGACATGTAAAATGCGAGGGGCATCACTGTAGCACCCCTAACCCATTATTACATAATGTGTATTGAAAGACCATAGAATTATGCAGTTGAGCATGGGAGAATTTCATTTACAATGTAGAGGACATCGTATCACCGAAAGAAAATCAATTGTGTTAGATTACATAGAGTATGTCTGTTATAAACACCAACAACTACTCAAACAAATGAAATAATTACGCTCAGCATAAAGCGATAGAGAAGAGAGAAGTGCAATAAAACATGAATATTTCATGGTCCAATTTGCTAGATGAGCAGGAAAAACACTTGACATGCAGCCAGACAGAATTGTACGTGAACAGGGAGACCGCACCACATCCTGATTACTTTGTATTTGTTTCACAATGTTTGCTGATTAGACATAGATCTTGAGTTCGAGTCTCGGCTGAGCTCTCAGTATCTATGCAAATGGGCACTTGGGATTGTAACCTTAATGCACCTATAGAGAAAAAGAGCAATCTAGTTTGTGTACTGCACGAGTATGCCTTTGTAAACAGACACTTTGCATATTTTACATGTGCAACTCACTGAGCCAAATGTCTCGGTACTTGAAAGACTGTATGTGTCTCAACGGAACATACTAAACTTGTGTTTTTCCCGGTGAGTACAAAGAATAAAATTTCCAGAAGTATTACACAATGAGTTATAGCATAGACAATGTTAAAGGCATTTTTTTGTAATAATGATAGACAATTGACGAGTGACAATTTACAAAAACTGAATGAAGTCGAAAACGCATACATGTGGAAGATAATGCGTAAAATTTGATGATTATACCTTTATTGTCCATAATGCAATTTCTCAAGCCATCTAGCTCTAGCTATCTAGATCTAGATTGTAGAAGCTGGTGGACAATTTAGCATTCTAACGCAATCGTTTCCATCTAATCACCCCCACTAACTCACATTAAACACACAAGCCTTTACAGTGGATTTTAACTTCGAAGAAAATCTGATATACGTGACATGAAAACTCGCATTGCACCTGAGTAGAAGCTTCGCTTTGAAAGAGAGGCTGGCGACCATCTGTACACAACTGTGGCATTTGATGAAGACACTGCAGTGTCACTGTCACCATGCCGGGGGATTAGTCTTGCCAAGAAGATGATTAGTTTCACGAAGAGAGACATTTATTGTGTGTGGCAAGACGAATGGGCCATTTGTGGCCAAGAAGGCAGCAGACGGTAGATTGGCCACGCGCTGTTCACGTCATGCGCTTTTCATACTGTGATTACACCTCAGCCACATACATGTGCGTATACTGGTGGGTATAGATATATTTCAGTCTACATGTGATGTACGTTGTGTGTTTCCTGTGGCTTTCTTTAATCTAAATTCTGTAACCGAGTTGTATTTTGATTAATTTTTGACATCCACCCTTTTGACTTCGTGAAATAAGGCGAATCAACATGAGGGCATCAAATTAGCGAAACTTTTTACATTGTGTTATGGAGAGAAATATAGAAAATTTTAATGATTGACTATTTGGAAAATTCAAACCATGTTCTAAGCGAATGCTCATATTTAGTGCAAGACTGAACGAACCATTTTGGTGGTGACAGGTCACAACGTACAAATGTTTATTTAAAATAACAAAGTGCAATTTCACTATTAATGTAGCCAGATCTTTAGAAATATGCTATAAAGTAAAATAATATGATGTAGAACAATTATATGTAGTTTAAAGGTGGTTATTAAAACGTTTTGAATGTCATATACGCCTCTGTGATATATGCCATTGGACAAACATTCAAGTCAGCCATCCTATCTGCATCGCTTACCCATGGCTTAGGCATTCACAAATGTTCCACAAAAACGGACTGTTTGGATGAAGGGCTATTTTCAATAGCTTTTGAATTAGATATTAAGCCTGAAATAGATGAGGATGTCCTTTATTCGTATATGCGTAGATCTATGAATTATGCAAACGATAATCTCTATTGATTAAGTCATAATCATGGTAAACAATGACTGACATGAATCACTGGTAAAACACCAAAAGCCAGAGATAGTAATTAATTAAAAAATATTTTATGATCTGGAAGAGATAATTAACACAGGGAAGCTTGGGCTTGAATATGAAATTCCCTTTGTATTAAGAGGAAGAGGAAATTCTCAATTACGTGTACGTACAGTGTATGTATAAAACGGGTCTCTGAAGACCTCTTCACGATTGATTCCTTATTATTACCGCAACTCGTTTCTCGTAATATATATAATTGATAAAATCTACAATACAAAAATGCATTTCAGAACAGTTTTTATCCCCAATATGAGCATGATCTTCTTATGGAAACGCATATGTTCCTACAGCACACATATTTATATATTTTGTAGTTTTATAGAAGGCATACCATTTTTCTCTACATTCTCACAGATCGTAGCAATAGTCGTATGGCAACTATTTTCTAAGATAAGTAATTGTGGGAGGGTAATAAAGGGTCAAGAAGTCCCACATATCTCTTTTTAAAAAGCTTGTTTCCCACATCTCTATTTCTGTTGGGCTCAAATCCCATATTTTTTACTATTTCCAAATGCATCTCAATGCCTTGCTCCACTTTCTCACACCCATTTCCCAATATCCCGTTTCCTGATTAAAATACACACCCATCTTGAAGTTCGACTTTGTCATTTGTTTCATTGCATATCATACAATCACACGTAATATTGGTGGCAGTGATCTTTTAACATTGTGGAAAAATTGACTGTCCATAATGGTATAATCTATATGCAAGCTAACATCGAACCTAACTTACGCAATCATATAAGCCTTTCAGTGAGTGGTCATACTACTCAACTGCTGACCATGACTCTTACATAGCCTTGTTTTTGCAGGTACCATTGTGCATCCTGTAACACAACGCAACTACTGGCACACACATATGTAATTTCTAATTGGGCGGTGTTAATTACTCACCACATAATCTGGACACGGCCAGCTAATGAGTGTGATTACGGGTGGCCCGAGATCAGGCGGCACGTGCTGGTGAGTGCTCAATCAGCCCGCTTATGAGTAACTCGCATGTTTTGGCGGGATTCGCTCAATCACGATCAATATCGCGCCGATACATCCGACCCGTGATGCTATTTGTAGACATTTGTAGATATTTTGTATAGTTTTTTCCCTACTTCTTTTCAAGACAGAGGTTTAAAGTTGTATACTCCTTTCATGTACCTGTTTTCAAGACTGCAGCATTCTTCTTTTCAAATCATACCATGTGTTTTAAAAAGGAGACTTCCGTTTTGAAAAGGAGTATACAACTTTAAAACTTTGACTTGAAAAGTATCAGAAAAAAATAACAAAACTATAAATGAAACGATATAATATATACCAAATAGATGAAGTTGTAGTGTATATTTAATTCTTTTCAAACAGGTTTTCCCTTTCATTGCTCCCCTTATATTAGACATTTCCAAAATTCAATAGCAACTTGCGATCTCGAAGTTACACGGAGAAAAGTTAAATGCTCCAGATAACCAATATTCGACATAGTCAACTAATATTCGCTCATAATTTCACTGATGGAAAATGAAAGTTACTTCGAGATAACAGAAAATTCGATGTAACTTATGACAGGAATAGCTACGTTTTGGCCACGATGAGACTCAACTGAAAATTAACTACAAATTCCTCACGCAATGGGAGATATGAAACCAAAGCCTATCAATATCCAGCGTGTTTCGCCAACAGTAAATCACAGATACTTACAGATACGTGTAAGTATCTGACGATTCAGAAACTGTGTTACTCCTAATTTCCCACACTTAACATTGTTTGGACTCGGTGTTAGACGTGTTAGATACATGTATCTCCGTATTATAACAACGGTTTCGATGCCCTCCAGTATGTTCCACCACCAGTATACCGCATTGCAATCTACACAGTCACACACAACTAACAGCTAACATGAAAATACACAAATTGGGCAGTTTGAAATGGAACACATTAAGTCCATTTCCGCGTCTTTTGTAACATTCCACACAAACTACAGAGTGTCTCGCTAACGATCGGGTGGTGGGGGAAGCACTATTGCTACTCTCTGATTGGGCTTTTAGCTCACCTAGTCTCACACACTTGGCAAATGTCATTATATTCATATAAAGCTAATTTTGTGCCCACAGCAGCAGCAGTGTTTGCCTTTTTGCAGTTAACTTGGTTGCCATTACGAGGGCAATTTGTACGTTCTGTCAATAACGATTCATACTTTGGGCTTATTTTCTTTTCAGAAAACGCTATTTTTAAATGTTAATCTGCGTCAGGCGAGGTAGATGACGCTACTAATGAGGTCACACTTAAAGTCACGGACAGGACCTAAAGTAAAGGGAAGGGAACAAAGAGAGCTCATACATAAGATCTACAGTGTGCCTATCCCATACAGTTAACCTAATAATGTTGCTTTGTGCAGCCCAAGAAGAAGAAGAACCAGAACAACTTGAGTTGATTAAGTGTGAAGATTTGGGCTGATAAATGTTCTACAGGGAAGAAAATGAAAAGTGACGATGGCCCGAAAAGTCCAATCAGTCCATGATGTAAAAATGCGTTTTTTTTATTTGTGACTTTCCAGATGCTTATGAATAAATGATATCCATGTCAAGGAACCAACCTTGTTAAGAAGGATGCCTAGAACATTTTCATCAAATAAAGAAAATCGTCTCATAATTATGATTTTTACACCATTCACTTTAACTAAAAAATAGTGCCATCGCACCTTGGACCCCAGCATCATGATAGGGTGACGTGGTGTGTATGCTACTATTAATTACAAACACTATACCATGCACATTATAATGTATGATAAATTAATACCAGCACAAAGACGAGGGGAGCTAGGGCATCCATTTTAGGCTTAATTTATGCTCAAGTATATGCGTTATCACTTCACATTGTTGAAACATGCTGACGAAGTCCTATGCCATCACAATCTGAATATTTTCACCAACATTCCACAGGTTCAATTGTCAGTAATATAAATGAATTGTTTGTAACAAAGGAAACAGAATTTTACTACGAGCTTAAAATAACCCTTATCTATCCTCAAAAGTACTGAAGTCCTTTCAGCTCAACAGTATTAGTGTTATTGTTGTTGAAAAAAAAATGTGAATGTGCCAAGAATAAAGGTGCGAGTTTTATGGGTACTACTGTGGTGATAAAACGGCAGCAAAGGAGAAAAGAGGCTCCAATAAGTTGTGAGTTGCACCTGCGCCGCCGCCGCCGCCGCACGTCATTCATGGGGGATTATGCAGCCAGCCCGTGCATTGTGTAATCGCCGCCCATAAACTTTGTGCATATCTGCTATTGTTATGATTCTATTCCTCGCGTATTTTCTATGCATGAACGACTCAACAGACATTTTTGATACGTCAAAATGACAAAGCTTAGTTACTTCACACATTAACACAAACTTGGGGTCTTGAGTTCGAGTCCCGTCAGGGTTACTTAATATGATCAAATGGAAGCTATGTATACAGCTATGTCAATAGCGTCACTATTAGGGTGGCACGAGCTTGCTTGGCAGTGAGAATAGAATTGAATTCACAAGCAAACCAAAACCCCTTTGGAAAATACATATACAGTTGTTAATAGAATCACAGACCTTAACACGGCTGAAACATTAGACCTCCTAGAAATTTCCGTCTTTAGGTGGGATTCGAACCCACAACCTCTGGGTTGAGATGATAACTGACCAAGTATGTAGGCTGGGGGTTACAGAGACAACGGTTCGTCCGTGTACCCTTTTAACAACACACTGCTTGGGATGATGGTATTATTCTGGTCTCACAGCTTTGGGGTCGTGAGTTCGAGTCCCATCAGGACCACTTGATATAGTCAAATGGAAGCTATGTCTTCAGCTATGTCAATACAGTGATAGGAGCTTGCTTGCCATAACCGTGGGAGTAGAATTGATTCCATTAGGATCCCCCATAAAGAATCTAGTGTCTCCAATATAAACATCACTAACAGTGGCAGGGAGCTGCCTCGGTGATAGCACGCACAACACACTGACGGGCCCGGGAAGAGACGCTCCTCACTACCACTCGTCAGCGCGGCGGCCAGCAGCATGGACACACACACAAGTAGAGCTCTCCCTTTCTCATGGTAAAAACCTAATCAGTCCATTTGCATACATAATCCATGTGACTGCGCCGAGCACGTGTGAGTGGTAGCGGCGGCGGCGGCGGCGATCCGTCACTTAGCTTATGGCATTGTTGTGTAGAGATGTGCAGTTGGGGAGCGAGTCGCTAGCTGCCGCCAGGCGTGTTGTTTTGCTGCATATTTCATGTGGATCACCGCTAATCCACATACTTCACACTACTGGCGATGGTAGGATACTATTATTGCCTTTCTAAATGCACCCTGGGATGAGGATGAGAGTTACTTGTACTGCTGTTCATCCCTCAGTACTTCGTATTGTTTATGTTAAATTTCTATAAAGTTGGTTTAAAACCCATGACAGTCACACAGAGCGAGCTATTACTACAAAATATGTTCATTAAATACCCTCGGATGTCGACTATCCTCGTATGTAGCTAGACTATAATTATCAAAGCATGTAAAACCTAGAAGTTTGTTTTATCATGTGAGCAATTTATTAAAATTCAATCTTCGAGGATTATTCCAAATCACAACAGTTAAAAGATTATTCTATTGGAACACGCTCTAATGTATTATTCGAACAATCAATGCATGGGAACTAAATTAATGTATGGCAAGCTTACAACCATCCCAGAGAGACAGAGAGGAGCATTCGATTATAAAGAAGGTATCATGTAGTTTGTATGATGATATCATTAGTTAGGGGCTGCCCTAAAATTATGATCACAGCAAAAACAAGCCACGGGGAGCTGTAGAAACGGCATTGTAATATACGATTCACAATCACGTGACCATGTGAGCGATTGTAAAAGCAAGAGAGCCATCTACGCTCATGTACAATGGCGGCGGTAAACAGCAGTGTCATCGCACCCACTCTCTCGCCCGCCGCCGCCGCCAAGGGCCGTAAATTGCCGGCCGTATATTTCAATAACAATGACACGTTGCATGCATTTTCTATGATCCCCCATGGAGCTTTAGCGAAAAGTATGCTGTGCTATGTGCTAAGGTGTACATAGGTTTTGTGGAGTGTATGCACGGCTGACACAGATTTCTAATGGGTCTCATACAGTTAATATTTTATATAGACCACGGCGTGTATGACCTGCCATGTAAAGTTATGATTAGATACTTGGACCAACCCCTGTCATTTGATAACTATACTCTTGAGACAGCTTCCGTGCTAAAGCGTATCATCCTTCTCTTGCAAATGTGTGTCGTCTGAAATAACGACCAGTTTTTCAATCCGTCCCATCTGTCCCCAAGCCTATAAAGGTAAGTCAGCCTGCTCGAAAACATGATTACATGCAAGTTTTTCCCATTCTTTAGCTATTTCTTCGATAGTCGGCCATCATTCTTGCAAACAAATGGATATAACAAAACTTCCATTTCCTAGAAATGTGCCCGGCCCTTATAAAAGAAAGTGTCGGCGGCGGCGGCGTCACCGGGAGACATTTGGGCAGCAGCCTTTCTGCCTAATAGGCATAATCTGGTGACAAGGACACAGTGATTGCCACAATCGTCGCCCACGTCACTACGCTTATGGGCAAAATTGTTCCAATACACAGTGTTACGAGAGGTGGACGTGTATGATTTACAGGGAGTCTCATGCTATGATAAAAATATGTGCAGGAATTTGACGTGATTTTGTTTTTAACTCCATGTACTGCAAAATTTAAATGGTGTAGACATTGTGGGAAACTACATCCTTGTCTGCGACCATGCAGTTGTAACGACTGTGCAGGGTGATAATGGCCGCTTCTGCTGGCAGGTCGCAGCTGTTTAGGAGGTTTATGTTATATTAGTAGTCTACAAAGCGTTTTCTACACCACAGCTTTAAACAACTGAAATTCTACAAAGCTCTGGGTGTTTAGGATGTTACTTATGGCGTTACATACTGTTGCAACATATAAAAACAATATACCTTTGAACAGGCTCTCTGTTTGGGGTCAGAGTATAATTCTAGTCTATCAATATTTGGCTCATGAGTTTGAGTCCCCCAAAGCCACTCGATGTGGTACCGTGGAAGTGTGGGTAAAACACGTATGGCACATGACGCTTTAATCAGCAGTCATTTTCATATGTTTTGGGGTTATCAACCAATACAAAAACTATAGAAAGATAACCGACTGCCCATGATCAAATGTAAAAACAACTCGAACGATGAAACAATTATATCATAATGTGAAACAGGCTAATCAAACAATAATGCATAAATTAGATGATAATTAGATAAATATGCAATGATACAATAGTGTATAACTTCCAGCTCAATGTGTGTACGGGCAATCAATAACTTCATGCATAATACAATTTTCTGCTATGTCAAAATAACCCGCATAACTAGAAAGGCATATATGGTAGAATATAGTTTAATGATAATGCTGTGTGAGTTGCATTATTGTCCATACATTGAGGAATTGCATGTTATTATGAACTATTCTCGACACCCACATACAAATCTGCATTGAGGATCTTTGATGTCGATTGTCCTGCACGGTGATGCACTACACAAGGTATTATGTAGGTATATTAACATTTACTGAATGCAAAGCTTAACGCGGGCACATGCCATTTCCATTTTGCTATTCCCACATGGTAATCTGCTGCACACATTAGTCAATTGAGTAAGTAACTAGTTTCACTGACAAGAATCACTTCCCGTGAATTCACCATTCAATGCATTCTTGCAGTACAGGCATTTATTTCAAACAATGCATGAAGCATAGGCGTCCATTATACAGTATAACGTCCCTCACCTGCTGGACAAATAACACGCTGTCATACGTCTTACTTATTTATTCATTAGATATTCATGGACTCAAGGAGGCGGACATGAAACATAGAAATTAATGGATATACAGAGATGTGCTCACCCTGACAAGATAAGAAGGGAAAAAATGCAACAATTTGCAGGAATCAGCATTGGTGATAATCAGTGGGCTATTGTGCTTATTCCCACAGCAAGACAATGCTTTTAGAGTAATGCAATCTACAGCACGCCAGTAATGCGCCCGGGGAGGGAGGCGCCTACTGCTGTATAAATACACGTCTGCAGCAGCACCGATAGAGGCTTGGTTTTTTGTATCGGTGTATTGTTGCAGCCAGTTTTGATTTGTGGACGATTTAGTAATTATAGTGAAATGGAAATGGCATGTTTTTAAAGCTTTGCACTCAGTAAATGTTAATATATCTACATAATACCTTGTGTAGTGCATCAACGCGCAGGACAATTGACATCAAAGATCCTCAATACAGATTTGTTCGTGAGTACCGTAATACTGCTCATAATAACACGCAAGCCCATAGTAATAAAAGCACTTTGATCAATGATTTGGAGTGTAGGGCATTTGTGGGGAGCCTCATGTATGTGGTGGCTGTAAACTCTAACTTAGAGGAGGTGAAGACAGCAGCTACAGTGTATGTAGGGACCCATCGCCTGCAAACGTTAGCCTAATGTTGTTTATGTTCCAACTGCAACTGCAATGTTTCCCGCTTAATACAGAACATCAAATATGTTCATAAATTGAATTAATGTATCCAAAATTGACTTAAATTTACAATAAGTATAAAAATTACAAAGACAGGGAACCCCTCTCCACCCACGAGTAACACTTTTGCAACTAATTAATACAACATACAATTTATAATATAGCCAGGTCAATTCTATAACTGTGAAAAAGAGAACAAACAAGAGTTGTTTGTACTGTAGGCACTGTAAACAATAGCCTCGTTCAACCGGTCTCTTTATGGTGAGAGTAAGCTATCGCAGGGCCGGATTGATGGAGACTACTGTGAACACTGTCATCAATATTTCATAGTTTACCTTTGCGTTTAAATGCTGCATTAGATGGACTGTTTGTTTTGCTCATATTAAATAATGGTTTAAATTTTTATGTACATGTACATAATAACTATGTATATACTGTTGGTCTTGTATGGATGAATTTTAATTTGGAATTTGTTTAATTTTAGATAAATACTTCTGAAATGAAATATCCTTATCCTTATCCTTATTATACACAAGTCCGCGTAAAATTTGCCAATTGTCAGTCAATCCCTTTTAAAGCTCTGTATGACAAAAGTAGGTATTCTACCACAGCATGCTTTCTCTAGGCGTACGCATATAACACCCACAACCACATCGCAGTCGCGTGTAACCTCTGCTTCAACCCATCAGTGGATCAGACACTGTCCCTGTTGATTATTTGTTTTATTGTCTACACACACCCTTGAAATCTGAAGCAACTGTGCGGCTGTTATGAACGAAGGTGCCCTTTAAGTGTAAATTACAAAACGAACGTGAAGAGTAGGAAATTTGGTAAATGGTATAAGCGTCTATGTTTCGACTATCAGTAGACAGTGTTGGCTCACCTCCTGTATGGCGAGGTAGACGAGCTCCTTGAAGTCGTCCTCGAGCCCGCGCGTGTCGAGCCAGGTGGCGCGCTCCTCCAGCTCCTCCTTGGCCCCGGGAGACTCCAACTGCAAGCCAAAAATAATGGGCGATGATTAATGGCCACGGTGCCGGTGAACTTCAAAGCGGGAAGTGTGTGGGGGGGGGGGGGGGGGGGGGGGGGGGGGGGGGGGCAGTGGATCATCCAAATCACCTTGATAATACAGTAGACACTTGTTATCTCGATTTTCTTTTAACTCGAAGTTTAGTTCACTTCCATTCAACAACATTTGGAACGTAATCATTTGGTTATCTCGAATATTGTTTCATTTAACATTCTACTTAACTGGTAATCCTATAGATTCGAGATGATGAATTTCTATTGTATTACAAATGTAAATCTTTGAGCAATGAGCTACACAAGCACATTGGTGAAAATCTTCTAATGCTTTTTTTTTACAGAAAATCAGCGAGGACTTTTTAGTATGCTATAGCAATATATTCTAGATAAGCCGAAGAGTGATTACCAGAGGGTACAATGATGAGATGAGATTATAAATGAATGTAAAGGTGTGATGTATATGCTTACATATAGTCCATTTACCCCAAGCTATAGACCAAAATAGAGGGAGAGTCAGTTTAGGAGGCATTACCTGCTACATCTCGATTCACTGGATTTCACCAATGCCCCAATGTTCAGTTTAGCAGATATTATGTATTGTGTATGCAATAACCTAAGGGACAGGGGATGAGTACTATGCCATAAAAATGACACGGGTGTTCTAAAAAAAGGTGTGTGTGCTCCGGGGGGGGGGGGGTCTTAATGTTTGAAAAAGTAGGGTCTTAGATTCTTTTTAATAAAAGAGGTCTGATGTTCTTTTGTTCAGATAACGGGTGATTTTCAATATATTGTAACAATCTAAATATTTGATTTCAAGAAATAATGGATTTTATTATAAAAATGCAATGGGCCAGGGTCTTATATATTGAGATGGATAAAAGAGGGGAATCTTAGTAATCCATCCTTTGCAAGAAGAAATTCTGTGGTATTCTATGAATTAAGTGAATGGTGATTGGCTGTTAAAACTGAATTTGCAAAATGAAAGTATTTCTTAGTTAATTTGTTTAACATAATACACATTTTGCCTGTTTACAATGTTGGGCAGCGAACATTTCTGTCTGGGCAAGTAATAAAATCTGGTAGGTAGTCCGGGGAAAGTGGTGAAAGGGTTTATTTCTAACCCTGAAAAGTGCCAATGTTACATGCAGACAATGACCCATATTACTGTTTATTATTCTTTTTCGTGTAATTTCATTGGGTATCATGGTCCAGAAGTACCCGATAACCTAGACCTGTTGTCAGGCATGTTCGAACTGACCTGATACCATCTGTATCATACTTGTATTGCATTGCATTGTATCAAGCTGGATTACTGTGGTGATTATTTAGTGTGTTTCTACGTGATCTGCATTTAGGAATTTACTCAACAAACTCCAGTATCAAATAAGAAGTCTTTAGCACAATTAGTTCTAAAACAGTCTGGAAAATTTAAGGAATGATTTAAGATACCCATTGGAACCTACGTTTTGCTCTGCAGCTAGGCCTTCGCTGTTTTCTCAACAGCTTCTTTGGGCCGAATTACAACCTCATTTGGCCACATGACCACCATGGTGGCGGCGGTCATGTGACAGCAGGGAGGAGTAGATCATAGCTGGTGTCACAGTTTATATCAGGCAGGTGCACATGTATCGCGATTGACAGGCGGATCTTTCTGCATAGTTCATGTTCCTCACACACAACAATGTTGGACAAATGCCCGGACAGTGCCAAGTATGGGATCATTTACAAAGTGCGTTTTCCACAGTGCCAATATAAGTATATTGGGGAAAAGGTCAAACTCTCAACTCACCCGTGTAGGAACTTTTAAATCCCAAACGCATTCTAACACCCATAGGGGAGCATATAAGAAACACGGATCACAAGATCGCCTCTAAGGATTTCAAGATTGTTGCTCGCGAAGAAGCTAAACTACGCAGAAAGATCTGCGTGTCGATTGCGATACGTGTGCACCTGCCTGAAATGAACTGTGACACCAGCTATGATCTTCCCCCGTCTACTCCTCCCTGCTGTCACATGACCGCCGCCACCATGGTGGTCATGTGACCAACTGAGGCTGTAATTCGGCCCAAAGAAGGTGTTGAGAAAACAGCAAAAACCTCGCTGCATAACAATTTAATTTTAGGTTCCAATAAATGTCTTAAACTGTTCCTTAAATTATGAATAATGGAACCCAGGATTAACCGAATATACATTCAATGAGTTTTTTCCTCTTTTTATTATTATTATTTATTTCATTTTATTTTTCAATGAGTATGGTAAATGTTTAGGTAAGAATTATCAACACAAAATCGGTTGCTTGTTCAACATGACCTTTTTATGAGGACTCGTTCTTGTAGCTCTCATCGTGATTCACAATAAAAACTCGCCTGATAATAAAGCCATGTTAAAGAACTGACTCAGTTTTGTATACACCGTGTTATTAACTAGATGTGTCTTATGTACGAGAGCCAAGAGTCACAATGACTTTTGTCATTAATTGGCCAACACCAGGTGTACAGGCGTCGATCCGGCCTTCCACAGACGAACCATGGGATAGAGGGCACGTGAATAATGGACGCTCCATGTAAGTTTCACATGCGAGTCTGGCATTGCACGGCACAGAAACAGCCAGGTTAGTTTAAATATGTATGAACCCATAGTACAGAAACATAACAGTATTCGTACTGGACAGACAACTTTCATGTCAGACAGTTGTAAATCGCATTATGCATGATTTTCGTCTATAATAATAATGTTTGTGGACATCAAGTATCCAATTCTAGTTTCATTTTAATTAATCACATCACGCTAGTTAGTATGACTTTTGTATATTAGAAGGCCAAAGTTTCCAATAAAGATAAGGGGACTAGCACTATTACATTATATGGAAATGAAGAATACATTCATAAGGACAAATGTTACATCACTCCAATGACTCCATAATGCACTAAGACCAAAACAACATAGCCGCAACCTACGGATAAGAAATGTGATTTGAAAAAAAAGTAAAAATGTGACAAACAGCTTGTGATGCGGAGCGGGGAAAGTAAGAATGGTCCTCTCGCCCACTCGTGGTTCCGCACCCATTATTCATGTATTCAGCCGGCAATCTGCACTTGATGACTATATCCGAGCTCTCCTGTCAGCGCCCAGTTCACATAACGACCTCCTAACTGCCGCTTTACACCGGATATGAATATTTCAGCAACAAAGAAGGCTCATAATCTTCTTACCAAAGAGGCTCCTCCCGCAAATGCGATGAGGGCCGTGCATGGGTAAACAAGGACACCAGCCCCCGCCAACGACCCATTGAGGGACCACAAAGGGGGCCACTAACCCCACAATCAGCACAAAAATAGAAGAAAAGAAACTCGCAAGTATGTTCAAGGAAATAGGAAAGCCGGCCTGGGCACACATCTTGTGTAGCGTTATTTCCTCATCCCTTTACATTACCTCGCCTTGAATTGCTTTCTTAAACTTGATTTGCCCGCGGTTGAGTGTTGACAGCACCGCGCTGATGAATGGACCGTCTTCCTTTGAGCTCTGCCCGTAACAATATTACTTAGTTTTCTTGCCCATGTGTGGTGCATAGAAACGCTGTTCGGCGGCCTGTATTCATGCGCACTCTTCATCCAAGTTGATTACCATTCGCTGACTCCACTATCAAAACCGTCTCTTCTCTACAAAGATTGTGCCTTGTTTGTATCTTGCACGTACTTTTTCTCATAAATTGTCATTTGTTAGGTGTTCAGAATGAAAACCACAATCATTTTACGCGTTCAAAAGTCATAAACTACACTGTATATTTGCCCGTTCAGAAAACGCACGGGTATATTATTTTTGTGATCATTACAATTTATTTAGAAAACATTGGAAATCATAACAACGTGTTGTTAGTATGGGAGTTAAGTACAATATATAATCGCTATTATCTAGTATATTTCCGGTCATATATGTTAGTCTGGAGACCTAACAACAACTATGAAAGACATTATTTCAGCTCAACAATGCCCATAAATCCCGCACCAAAGGTCGACTTGTCGCGGAGCATTTAGAGTCTATATTCGCCAAGGCTAAACCATAGGAGTGTAAGCAAAGGGATAAATGTTTCATTTCATAGTATCAAAGCACCTAAAACCGTTATGATAATTACACACGTCCGTCTAAAAGGATGGCGTGCAACACGTCACGTCATGCAAGGTGCTCGCAAGAAACCCTAAAGATCAAAGGTTGTATTTTTTTTACTGGTTTCATGGTGCGGAAGTACTCCCAATTATCACATGTGAAACCCCAAAGTGTCCTTTGAACCGGGTCGCCATGGCGTGCGGTCTTGGTCCGGATTAGCCACAACGGCCGCTGTCCAGTCTCAGCGTGACCTATCAGTACTATTGGTTGACCTTTATACCTGCTATAACAGTCGCCACGACACAAGTTACTGTGAGATATGAGCAGAAACCATATACAGGCCCAAGGGGTGCAGAGGTCGCACATCCCCCTTTCCCTCTAAATTATGTCATTTTCATTTTTGTTTTGCATATCCGCTATCGATAGACAGTACGAAATCCATCAATTTCTTTACGTACAGCCCTTTTTGAAAACCTGGATCTGCCATAGAAAAAAGCAGCGGGAAAGTTTATTCTGTCAAAAACAACGTGTCTATACGACGAGACAATGCAGATGCGACGGTGGCAGCGGCGGCGGATGAACAGTGGGGGACCAGCAGCATGGTACATCACATGGGTATACAAAAATAAAAACAACAACACTAGCAAGAAAAAATGGTCCTGAAACCCCACATTTATCTCAAGACCTAAACGCCCTTGAGCCCGAGAGTGAGGCTTCCATAACAGACCGCCGGATACGGGGCCTTCAGCCGACTTATGCCGCCCTCTGCTCAATTATGGAGAAAGCTTCTAAGAATCAGACCAAGAGAAATATTGTCATACGGGTAGTGGGCGGAGTCATAAATTGACGTTTACGGACTTTGGCCACTGCATTTTTAATCTGATTATTGGGTGCTGTCCAGCAATGGCAGGGCATCAAATGGCAAGCCTGTAATAATGTGCTGTTTGATCAGGTGTGTGAGGGACTCAACTCAGGCTCTTGTGGTTGTCAGACCATAATGATACCACCATCTCAACAACAATGTGTATTGAGGGTTGGGAGTTCGATTCACTTCAAGACCACTTGAAATAGTAACATGGAACATTGTCTTCAGCTGTGACACTATGGAATGTGCTATATCGAGCTAGCTGGGAGTGAGGAATAGAAAAAAATATATAACTGCCGATCTTTTATCAGACTTTTAGTATTATTTTAGACGGTGTTTTTGTCATAAATTCTGATGCCTTTACTACACCATTATTTACATTAGTGGTTGCGTACTTTCAATTAGTAAGAGTTGTTTCATCATTCAAAATAAGCTTGTATGGGCAGTGTATATGTAAGCATTCAAGATGAAATTACATTTCAAAACAGAGTTCGTCCCGAACCGTGGAAGACCAGGGATAACTGTGTAATAAAGAGGGATGAAGAAATTGTGGCACTAAATTTTGGCCTCCAGAAGCATCACTAATATTGGCCTTTATTGGCGTGGGTGAATGGCGCGGTGAGTGCGAGGAATTTATATTGGAGGTAGCCGCACAACGCGCTTAGCAAGGCGCGCCAAGAATAGGTGCAGGGTCCGTAATTATCTCTATCACTACTACTAGGCTAAGGCAGGTCTCATTAGTGAAGTCAGCTGTGGTATTTTAGCCAAATTGGTAATTAGCACATTGCCTTTATCGCACCACAAACTGTGTTTAAAACGGTAGAACAATCTGCCCCCACACGTATTCCTCACCTCCTACCAACTGTAGAATGCAGTGATTAATATTCTTGACTGTCAATATGTGTGTAATTTAACGCTCATTGTTCACAATAAAAATTTGCATTAACTTATAAATTTCAAACGACATGTATGTATTTCGTAAAATTACAAATTTATCATTTCGTTAACATGACAACATAACAAATAAACTGGGTAAACGATTACAGAGTTAATTTATAAAAATCTGTGTGTACACCAAGAGGAAACCCATTTTGTGTTTGAGAGGCTCACATGGTTGGCGACAGTACATTCATATAAACCTCATCTATCAACTGCGTGTAATTGCCTATATCATCACCTCAATGGCGCTGTCGTCATTGACACTTGCAAGTGTAGTAAGACAAAATAAGCTAAAATGTACCAAAATGAATGTCTGATTTATCTGGACACGTGGTGGTGTTTTACATCTAAAATGTAACGCCGTGAATTGTAATAAATTAAAAGAAGCTTTGGATAGTGGTATCCGGCATCACAGCCCTTTTCCGTCATCATAGACGTGTGGGGCAGCTAGAGAGCTTACTAGCGGTTCTCTTTATTTCTATCCTAACGTGATCCACCCCTTCATTCTCCACCACTTGTCAATATATCTAGATGTATGATACATCAATAAGCATCTACTCTTCAAATCTTTCTCCTAGCGACAGTACCATCACCCTGCGCCGGAGAATAAGACATGTGCAATTCCTGAGAGTGATTGCAATTTATAATGATTACATTTTGCAGCGAGGCCATTTTGAAGGCCTTAAGTTATAAGCACCGTCACAGTATTCGTTGGTCATAGTTTGCCGTCTAACAGACTATTATATACCAGACAGTGTGAGTGCTGAATACGGATAACACTTTTCTCACATTCTACATAACATAATACATTCTACCTCACATTATCATTGGTGCAATTAAACAACTGAATCACACTAAAAACTAAATGTGATACTAGTCACTAAACTGAAACAAGCCCGTGTCACTGCTACACATGCACAATACTACGGCGTACGTAGTCGTGTTGGGACTTTCAGAGAAATGCGAGCACTGAGTTTTACGCTGGTCACTTTTCATTCCAAGAAATGTTAACACTCATGCCCATATTTGGACAGTACGAAATGCATTTATATCGTAATCCCAGTCCATTCATGAATACTACGTGGAGCGTGAGAAATATAGAATATCACAGTAGTGCGAATACGTCGTAGTTGTATTACGGCAACTGCATATCTTATCCGAGTAGTCCCACAAGATGAGTGTGGTGATTCATTTATAATACATTGTGTCTAAACTACAAATACATTATTATTAGCATGTTATCTAATGAATAAGCACCTTAGTTATGACATTTACACCAGTTCCTCCTTTCAAAATAACTTTGTAAATGTGAAAGTGGTGCGTTGTGCCCGATTTTTGGAATTGAAGGGAGATGATTGATTACTAAAGTGCCTGTCAGTTTAAAGAACCACGGTAACCGTTGCACAGCAGTTATAGAGCATGCCAACCCAAGAAATTACACGTCAATGTAAGATAAAATGCAGCTCGTCCTTCATGTGAGTATCGTGACGTAGCGTGTACTCACGTCGATCTCGTTGTGCTTGACGGCGTCGACGGGGATGCTCATGGCGTGGGAGGCGACGACGCAGAGCGCGGCGAGCAGCGCCGCCACCTGCAGCACGCACGGCTTCAGCTCCATACCTGCGGGACAGCACAGAGCATTACAGCTATACAGGTTGTCACTCTAAAAATATTGGCAAAAAGTTTTCTACAGTAAAACTTTGTGAAATCATGCAGCCATTTTTCAAAGTGGCCGCCATGGGCATAAAAGCTACACTACATGGGATCATATACTATAATTATAAAGACATTGAACTACCTGACGACGTTTTCAATTTGTTTAACTCTGAACTGTCAACGATTGCGGCAATTAGCATATGCAGATCCAGGGGGCTCAGGGGACACGCCTCCCCCCCCCCCACCAACATACTTCATTTTCGTCGGGCTTTTTGCATGCCCTCCATCAGTCGTGTGTACGAAACCCATGACATCCCCTAAGTGCGCCCCCCTTTCCCCAAAAACCTTGATCTGCAACTGATTAGTCACCATTTCAGTGCCCGAACTGATTTTTGCCATGCGTGGCTCATGGACTATCACCGTGGTGGCCTGCGGGAGGAGGAAGTATGACGTGAATATCAGTGCAGACACACTACTGCATGCGCGCTGCTACTAGGGATGAAACGGCCGAGAAATAGTTGAGAAAAAACAATGTGCGTGTGATGTACAGTCCCCTGCCAACATCATACCAGACGAGCAGCGTGTCAGCTCCGCACCGGAGGGGAAAATATTGCGAGTAGACCAAGTATAATTATGCTACTTTGATTATGCTCTACACACGTCGGCCTGCACGAAACCTTATTGCAGGATGACATTGAAACGTACTGTAATAGACGCATGCGTCACCATCGGTAACACGGCGGAGGAAGAGGGACAGACAACTTGAGCTCCACGCCTAATTCCCGGGGCAAGGTAAGTCCAACTCAGGTACTTCCAATTTGCTACTATCAATTGATGCTGTGCAGATATTGTTAAAGCTCATACATAGCATGGCTGCCAGAGAATATGATTAAAGTAAGTGGCTACACCACCGCCAAGCATTAATTTGGCCATTTTGTACAGATAAAACACCCTTTAAAACTATCAATTGGCACTGGCACCTCTCTGGCGTTCCACACTTTGATTCACTCCAAAATTGTTTACAATCATCCTTTTCACAAGGATAAGCTTAACCGCTTATACCACGGTGCTTCACATCTATTTCTTTGTCGTGCAAATGTGTCCGAGTTGTACATTGCTAATTTTGTGTACCGATGTTCAAACATCTATATTCATCAAAGAACGGTACAAATATATCAGGATGGAGAAGAAATTGTATTCTTTTAAATGCAATGCCTTCAAGCAACAACATTTTTTGACAGACGAAAAAGAGTACATGTACTCGTTTAATTTTCTTATTTTATGAACAAATACGATTTTTATTTTCTTCTCTCTTTTTCTATGGCAAGCAACAACCATTTTTTGACATAGAAGACAGAAATATTCCAGGGATGATGGTATCATTCTGGTCATGTAGTCCTCATATCATATGGACGAAAAAGTTTTAAACCTTTTCTTATTTTATGAACAAATAATACTTGATAGTAAAAGAGAGAGAGAGAGAAGAATAAAATCGTATCCACTAAGAACAAATATACTTGATAGTAATACTAAGCATATTGCTTATGTTTTAGTATGAACAACTGATAGATAATCCATCTAAAGATTCACTTGGCATAGGTCTGCTCAATTAGTAATAGTAAAAATATATCATGTATTTCAAAATTCTTATCAAAATGCTCACATCAGGGCGCTACCGTGACTCCCTTTGTACACAACTACTGCAATAAAACTCCTTTCGTGCTCTGAAACCATCAAATCGACTAAATCACTAAAACCACTAACATAATCTCTGTTTTGTTTCCATGCATCAATTTAATCCAATCAATGTAATCCACAGTGGCCTCATATGTTTCATATGGCAGTTAATTCCATCTGTTGTGTCTCTGAAGAATAACTCATGTTTATGTATGTCTTAAAATATCCCCAATTCCATTAATAATCCCATAGAAAAATTCCATGTCTGCCGCGATAAATAATTCTGTTCGCTAGAACTGTGAACTTTGCTGGTTATGGTTGTGCAAGTTGTCTTGGGGGATTAAAACTACACAGTCAACAAGATAAAATGCACAGTTATAACGCAAATTAAAAGAAATGTTGCCCACATCACATGGCGCCAGTCGTTGGGGAGCTGATTTTTGATATTATAATGCAATTATGTGGGAGGAAATGGAAATTGTAATCCAATTAGGAGCATTATGTTTCAATTGATTTTGAAAACATTCCTATTCAAAAAGACATTGCGCATTAACTACAATAGAATCAATTGAATAACTAAATCTATAACCAACCAATCAAATCATTTATAAAACCATTTCCTGTTTAAGAGTTTGATTAGACTTATTAAATATACTAAATGCTAGTTGTGTCTGTGGTGTGGTGGTTGGGGGTGAACACGGATTGTGTAGCGTATTTGTGTTGATCTTGGCGGCGGCGGGGGGTGGGGGTGGGGGGTGATAGATAGTTGTAATGATGTATAGTTTTACATATTTTAACACCTCTTATTCGAGATAAAGCGATCATAGAAATAACCGTGGATTTGTACGAAGGACACTTTATTATATTCATCTTTAATTTTCATATGAGTTTTATAAATAGATCTATCTAGAAAAACAAACAAACACCGATATAGCCACGATCTAGGCTCCGAAAAAACACCCGAGGGATCACAGAGATCAACTGTACAGCCTCCTCTCGTCAGTCGCATTACACCACAGTGAACGTGCGGATCTTCCCCAGAGGCTCAAAATGCCCATCATATTAGTTCCAATTGAAATTGGAGAGATAGCTTGGTTTTGTCACAGTACTAGTGTATAGTTCATAAAAAAGGTTATATTGAACATTAGAAATGGGCATCACATCTTCCAACTGAGTACATGGACCGTCGAATTGTAAACATGTACATGTATGACTTGTCTGCTGCAATCTTGAATCTGCTATGGTTCATATCACGCGTTTTGTTTTAGTTTTCTGGAGTTTCTACTTCAGTTAATTCTATGAATATTGACTTGTTTTGATAGAAAAAGTTGTATATATGAACATATTAGAGATAGTGCTCACACAATAGTTTTCTAAATATCGTGTAATAAAAGTGATTTGAATAAATTTAATAATGTATTAATAATTCCAATATTGTTATGCCACACCAACATCTTAGCATTCTATTCTCTAAAGCACTGCATTTACAACAAAAAGCCTCAGCATGTTACAACTGACAGTGTAACATTTCAGAGTGTGTCTCTTCTGATTAAACTCGCTTAGAACAAGCAGGTCCACATTGCCCTTTTCGACCGAGAATGTAGAAATGCATTATGATGAAGAGAATGCTATAATTTCCCCCCAAAATGTAATATACAATCATCTCAGTAGAAATAAATGGCGATACTAGCGGTTCGATAGCGTACTAGTGTAGACGCACGTGTGGGAAATAAAAGGAGTGTTTTCTCTGTATGGCACGGCTCGATTAGATTTCCGCGCAACTCTGGCTTGACACAATCATAAAAGTCTTAGGTCCAGTTTTACGATCGTCAGCAACCTAATAGCGGTTCTCGTGTTCACTGAATGTATAGGTGTAGTTTATAAATGATTATTTTGTGTATGTCACAGAGCAAAAGAAGCCAGGTTATCTATTCATCGATACTAGTATGATGTGCAGCAGCGAGCCAAGTGAGTAGAACCCTACGACCTGCGTGCTCACGGAACTTTTGAAAATGATGACCAATTTGGTCATCTGGCAAGAATGGGTAAAGCTTACGGAATTACAGTCTGATGGGGGAGGGGAGTCGGGTTGAAGTCATACTTTACAAATGGAAGTCGGAGACGGGGGGGGGTTCCTACTTTCAAATTGAAGACCATTGGGGGGTCATACTTTTGGTTTTGTAATATTGAGCGGAAAAGAAAAAGGAGACGCGAGCATAATCACTTGAATTTTGCACAAAAAAATCTTTATTGATAAAATTGACAAATTCTCGTGCTTTTCATTCCGAGTATCATTTTACTAATTTCTACTTTGTTAATTTATACCAACATTACTAATGTACAAAATGATCATAATCAGATATAATAAAGTCAAATATGGTACTGCCATAGCTACATGAGGCATGCGACGCAACTGCCTCCATGGTGTTTTTTCTTTTTTTTTCTTTTTTTTGTGGGGGTGGGTGGGTAGTGGGGGCGTGGGCGGGTGGGGGACGGTTGTTCTTATGTCAAACCCTGAATGACACAGGGATTTAACATGTGTTTTAACGTTACTTTTCTGTTTGAAATAGCCTCAGACACTATGAAAAAGGGTCTAAATTCCAAAATTTTCTTGTGGGAGCATACCCCCTCCCAACGCCTAAAGAGCTATGCACCTATGACGTTTTCCTGCATCCTCGCTCAACATATTTTTCCTCACATCTTTCGCAACCCTGGTTACGGCCCTGTACAAATATTTGACATACACAATTCTAAATAATAATCTATTTTGACATTCCATCAATGTTTTGTGCCTTTGAGACGACTATAATCAAACACAAATGTAAATGTCTGACAATGGAGTGTATGGTAAACTAACTGCAGGACGAATATTCAAAGTATTATGAAATTATGAGAGTATGATAATGATGAAAATAATGGTGTATATGGTAGAATCTCAGACTCTGAATTTGAATCAGCGTTACAATCATGCCAAAATTCATATTAATGGATCGCAGTACAATTTATTTGTGGTAATTCAGATCATAATCGATTATTAGATAGAATAAGTTGGGTAAGAAGACCAAATAAAGTTTGATGATTGCTTTCCTTGACTTGTGAATCCAGGGTTTCCACAGATTTTGCATATCAAAATTCAATGACTTTTCAAGACAGATTAAAAAAGAAAACAAGATTATTTTCTATATATACCTAGCTTCATTTAAACAGGGTCTATGTAAATATTAAAGATGACAATAATATGTAAATAATCGAGTTCTATTCTTCTTTCGCCCACATCTACCACCCCAGCACTGTGACATTGATTTTTTGCTAAAGAACTAAGTGATGTGCCACTAGTTTTACTGGGTGACATCTACAGATTTCCACTTTAACCAAAATTCAATGGCTTTTATAAAATTTCATTTTTTTCAATGACTCCTTACAAAATTCAATGACTTCTCCATGATCTTGAAAATGATTAATTTCAATGACTTTCACTTGACCGGACAGTGTGTGTGGGGGGGGGGGGGGGGGGGCATAATTTTCATTTCTCAATTACTGACGGGTGTCCTGACTTTCAGTTTGTAATATATTGGGTGTGTGTGTGGGGGGGGGGGTCGGACTTTTCTTTTCGGATGTTTTAAAGATATAACCGAACCCCACCCCACCAGTAAATTGTAAATGACCGGGTCTTGACCAATGAATTCTACAAAGCTTCGAAACTGAATCAATTTTGTGGACATCAGTAGACTTTACATGACCTCTATGATCTTTCAGAATGAGCCAAATAAAAGATTTCATATCCGAGCTTATTTTGCGCGCATTTATGTGTAACTCATTTTATTGTATTCGACTAAGACTTTTTAATGGCCGTACCAATCTCACTTTATCCTATGGGCCTGATATTGCGAGCGGGTGGGACGTGTCACTGAGCTGTCACTTGGTGTATAAGTGACAAGGTGGCATGAGTTTACTCCATCTTAGACGAGTTCAAGTATATTATAACAATGGCTGATAAGGATTTAAATGGTCAAGGTCACGTTTTGCTGACCCTTGTTACACCACCACGTTACAGGAAACAGGGTTTTGCAGCCCGCTAGAAATGTTTTGCGTTTCCCCCTCCCCCACATCTAAACCCATACATGCATCAATCGCAAATCTAATTTTCTGACAGTCATTCCCACCGTATGTGTATCCCGATGACAAAAATAGCCCTGCTCACACGTTCATTATTTACTACTCGAATAAAGAAGGGTTAATGCTTTGTAATTGCACACCATTGTGCAAAACTATCTCTGCCCATAGCCACAACGCCCTGTTTAAGTGTCAGTATGCATTGCGGCCTACTAAAAAGTAATTTTGGTCGAGCATGCTAACATAATAAGTCATTATTCTATATATTTGTTATACCTCACTTTCATGAATGTGCCCTAATCCAAGCAACACAAAAAGTAAAGATGATTGACATGTCATGGTTTTTGCAATAGCAGTCGGGTGGGGCTCAGATAAGAATCACGTGAGTGCTGTACACTCGAATAGGCAGCACCTTGCAACACCCGCTCCCCGCACCCCACCCCGCCGGCACTTTATGCAATCAAAGACCAAATACTAATGGACCAAGATATGACTGCTAAACATTGGCTGGCAGTATCATACGACCACTGTCCCTGGTAGTACAGTTACAATTTTAGAATGGCCAAAGCTCGTGGGTATAGACAACGAGAAAAAATTGTCAGTCCCCAGACAGTGGTGTTAGTTTACACAGAACACATGGTAGCGATGCGGACGTAAAAACTAACGTGATGAGTTATGAGGCAGCAGACACAATGAGCTCTCTGTACAAACACCGGGGTCTTGCTGGGAGGGGTTCGGGGGATTGCCGCGTTCATGACATATGCTACATCTTCAGAGCACACTGGTATTCTTTTGAAATATTTCTGAATACATTTATTTTATGTGGACGTCTTGTGTGGGTTAAATAATCACAGTTGTACAATGTACGCTTTTCTGCTGGGTTAGCTTTTGAAAAGTTCGCCCATAATCGTATCCTCTTGCGACAAAAATAACCATTCACTAGTTTCATCAGTTGATTTAGAGAACTGCCTCTTGGACCACAAGAATTTGAAAATGTAATTCAACAGGAGGACAAACAAAATGCAAATTGGCGCTGAGCGCGCGAAAGGCAGCAATACTGTGCGGAGTGTACGGCGCTAATGAAATTAGGCGCGAATGGAGGGACTGTCTGCACGGAGAGCGCGCTCCGCACAGAGGCGTCCACGTGTCCGAGGGTGGAAACGCTCGTCTGTTGTCCTTTCTATATCTAAGTTTATCACACACTCTCATCTCCATAAAGTCTAATGTACAACCGGCTGTGCGGACATTTTGACAGTAGTGGTAACATTGTTTTCGTGTCTGATTGACTACAGCATGCAATAACGTAAGGCTTGACGTACTCGCCCCGTACTGGCTCTGTACTGCCTACCTAAGGTCAGGCAAGTGTTTAATTGCAACCTAGATAGTGGAGGAGATCACCCCAATAATCGTTTCTTTGGTAAACGTTTGTCATGTCAAATTTCCTCTACTGTCTCCGTAGTGCCTTTTGGCATTCGTACCTCATTTCATCAGGCTGGTCAGGCACTGGTCCCCATGGTCTCCTTGAGTTGTTTTGGCAGTAGAGAGGCAGTACTGACGGTTGTGCCCTATGCTTAAAGTTTCACCAGTGTCGGCCGTAGGGTTGGCTATTTAACAAACAATTTAAATCAACACAATCAATTTAGATTGGCATTTTTGTTGTTACCACAGGTAGGGTCCAGGTTGAGGCCACGAGATCTCGAGACTGCACGTGGCCAGCTGATCAACAGCCAGTATCCGGTTATGTTCTCTATGCACTTTAAATACTTCTGCCTCTTAAGGGGAAGTAAAACTTAGAGTTACAAGGCCTTTGAAAGCTCTAGTGCCACTATGCGTAATGGTGTACCGTTTACACTGTGTTACGCACTAGATCTTTTTTAATGTGGAAAGAAATGCGCAGTTTGTTGCTGAAATTGATGGTACCTATAAATTTGCGCTACTCTTCTCTTCTATAATGTTAGCAACTTGCCTGGACCTGAGCAAACTGGTAAGTTGGTAACATAATGAAAATTTGTGACGACAGTTCAATACCATGCAAATACGAGTACTCAACGCATTCTATATTCATGATATAGTGTAATTAATAGACTGTTACTACTGTAATAAAATACATAATCAAAATGGGGCAATGTTTGCTTTTGCTCCGTGGTTTGCTTGCTAGTGTGGAATAAGCAAGATCACCAAGGACATGTCCTGGTGGTAGTAGCAGGGTCCAGTGTGACAGTAGTAGTGGGACAAAGGGGCATTTTGAAACTAAAGCCACTGCACGCCAGTAGTACTGCAGGCGCAAAGTGACAGCCGTTCTGACACGTACTATTGTGACCGTGTGTGGGGCAACAGTGAATTATGCATGCCACTGATCAGTTATTCATGACAAGCGATTGTGAGCACACGTTTACTGGGCTACTAAAAGCTTGCTTGCTCCCCTAAGGGTTATTGTTTAACCCAGTACCTGCCTAAAATACACGGGTATCTATAGTGGCTTTGTAATGGCCTATATTGCGCTGGGAGTCTGAATCACAGCTTGCTGTGGATTGAGGTGATCAATATACATACTCTGGTTCTGGGTGTAAGTATAGATTAATGGTTACGTAAATGTCAATGATCATGCTGGAGTACGTTTGTAATCCAAAACAAATGGCAGTGATTACAATTCGTTAATAGGTTTTGTAGCCCGTTTTTTATACATGAGCAGAGAGAAGTAGGGAATTCTGTCCCTCAGAAATGCTGTCATCGATTTAAGCCTAGACCACAACCGGCAGCGTGAACATTTCAACAATGTGTTTATTTTCGTGTGCTAACTAGGGTCTATAATGTAACGAACCAGCTAAACTCATGGTAAAATGCCGTTTGTGTTACTTAATTAGTTTCCGAATATATTGTAATAAATGTTATATTTGGTTTGGGTAAAAAGTCGGAAAATGTAAGACTAATTTTAGATATTGTTCAGTGTCCCTCATTCACGGTTCCTAAATAATGAAATTTTACGGAGTACTAAACCATAGAATAAGTAGACCAAAGTTCACAAATGCAAAGAACAATGATAATGGCGTTTATTCCATCTTACAACATAGGGACAAATATTCTTAATAAAAGATTATCAGAAGATGACATTAAGATATACAGATCAATTAAAAAGCCTACACTAGTAAATGGTTATATTTTACCAGTGTCTTATTTATTTTTATTGATTACTATTATTACTAATATGTCGCGCTAGGAATTAGACTCCGGTAGAACTAAATTAATCTGAGCAGAAACCCTAGGTGCACTCCGTCGAAGTTGCACTGTACTCTGTATGTATTACATATATAATAATACTTCACACTGCCATTGGTAGATGAATACTGGGGAAAGGCGATTTATGAAGGTAATTCAGTCAAAGCATCGAACATTCAAAATAGAAAGGGGCACACAGGTTTGCCTCCAAAATGAACACCAATGAACACATGGTAGGCTTGCTGTAGAACAAGTTACTTCCAGTAAATGAGTAAAAAAAACACCAATCAAAGCAAGCGTGTGCGATGCCACACGCCCCCTATAGGGAGTCTGCAATTCCATTGCATTTTTGTTGTTCATAAAAGAGGGAAAATCTGTGCTAATTGTTGGCGCACAGAAGTATTGTTAGTGATCAGTAACACAAAACAAAGAGGAGTGAGTAATCAATATGGCAAATAACTTAATGGAAACTTCTGCTACATGGGGCAATTTATCAATTTGGCGTCACTTATTCGCGTGTTGACGTGGCTTATTGTGAGAAGTGCTGGGCGCTGATTTAGTGGCTACTTTGGCTACAGCATTCAAGGTGCGTTCTCATCGCCTTGCATATTGTAAACAGAATACTATCAATCACTAATGACGAAAATCTACACATGTCTCCTTATTTCTCAATAAATACGTAAAATACATACAACTTATTAAAGCATCACTCGCTATAGGTTTAATATGAGTTTCTGAAATAGGTGATCACTTAACCTTGGCTCTTGAGACAGAACTATACAGACTAAGTGGCGCTTCATGCACCGTGCAATAAGGTTTCAGTGATCGGGAAGTGAGGCGTGGTATTGTCTCACAAAAAAAAACTCATTTGTATTTGGTCACGTGGCCATAAGAGTTACCAGCAGCCGACACTGCGCGGTTTGCAGTCATCACAGGGTTGGGCGAACAACACGCGCACGCCACATTTGCTGCGACACTCGCACATTCATCCAGTCTATTAGCCACATTGAAGCAAGCACCCACTTAAACACGGGGCTAATGTAGACTATTGCAGGGAGCCAACAATACATCAAAGCGGGGCGAAGGAGAAGGGAGAGTGGAACGGGGGCAGGACAATAACTCATCATAAGTGACATAGCTTTTCCACAAAGCCTTGTAAGTATGATTTGAATAGAAAATAAATACATGTTATCTGGCACAGTAGATCCATTTCATACCATAGGCTTTTCACAAAGCTACTGTAGGAACGTAAAATCATGGATAAGTTTTGGCACAAATATATACATTTTATAGCTTATTATTGCTAGGTTTTAGACATTGACACTGTCATTTTTATCCACCGAGGAACAAACAATATAAAGTACCCCCTTCTTAATTTAAAGTAGGATTTGTCGCAATATATAAAAGACTGTTGCATGTTTTGTACAGAAGGTAAAATAAACCCCTGCACAGGAGACTGCACGCTGAAAATGGTGAGGCATGTGTTTTCTCCATGAAATATTCATATGTGTACTAATGTGTCCGCGGGGTGCACGCAGTAAAACAGAGCATGTGTCTAGTGAGGGGCCGCCGCCGCCGCACAATGCTCTTGTTTGAAGATATTAGAGCAGAAGTTTCACACAATTATAGGTGCGCCGCGTATTTCTAATGCTGCAAGAGCTGTAATGACGTCAGCATACCGAGGACAACAGGAAGATTAAGCTTATAAGCTTTTGATAAAAGCGTCATTTCGGAATGATCGTTGAATAAAATGTGGTGGTCGGCAATATTTGGGTGTGCGTCTGTTTAATGTTTGTATCCAGTGTGCACCAACAACACGTCTAGCGCATGCTAGCCGCCAATCCCCCATCAGCTGGCGCCGTCCCGCGGTAGCAGCTACCTGTGTGACTTGCTCGTCATGTGACACGGTCGCACTTGATACTTGCACGTCCAAAATCACCATGAAACATCCTGCCGAGACGTACAAAATCACCCCCCAGTTTTAACATATAAATCGTGTCCGTTGAGTTAAATGTCACCCAAAGTGTCATATTTAATCACAATGTTACTAGTGTTATTAGCCATTTTCTAGAAATTCAAAACTTTTAACAAAAATAGACAGGAAAACAGTACATGGTCCAAAAAACAAATTCGTGTATACATGTTAAAGTTGGGTTATTTAGCCACACGAGGCCACATTGAAAGTAATGGTTTAATGCATATGCAAAACTTGCACAGTGGAAATATGAATGCACTTTCATTTATCAATTATTGACAGTATAACTTAGTAATTATCGTAAATTCATATAAAACTTATTTTTGGTAAATTTGCAACATTTCAATGTCCTAGCTTTTCGGTGGTGAAAGGCGACAAGGGCTGCTGATGCCGACTGTTTCATCACTGAGTGTGTGGATAAATTCATAGAGGCGGTCAAACAACAGAAAGCACAAACCACGCACACCCGCCACATTCAAGCCCAACAACACTTACACAACTATTATTATGGCTGAACATAGTGAAATAACACTATGCATTATTTACATTATGCATTATTTACACAGTAAGCAGTCACAACATTTTAGTATTCATGTCCATTTATAAGTTCACCAATAAATCTTCAACGAAGGATAAAGTTCTCATATTTTAGCCTTTTATTCATGAGAAGGTAGCGCATGAAAGGCATGTTTACTGCGCCTGCTGTATATTACAGCCCGGCAGGTCGGCCGCCCTCACCATGTGACATGCCCCTCCACTGCACCGTGGCGGCAGCTGGGGGCCTCGGTGTCTTTGGCGACACCTTAAACGCCCTTAACAAATTTACGGCTTACTCGATGCTTTAGAACATTTACAGCTAGTGGCTCTGCTGGCAAACAACCTCGTCTCGTGTCCTGTAAACTGGGACGTCCCCTTCTGCTCTATGAGTCTTAAGAAAACCACTTCATGGTGGTACCAAATAGCTAATCTGTCTTATGCCAATGAACTGAACTTGCCATCCTATTAAATGAAGTATAACTGACTGCCTACTAAACGTGAAACTAAAACACAAACACATATAGAATTTATGGGCAAAACAAGAGAATCTCTAAAAAGGACAGACCCTCAGCCATCACTACATTGAATGACACTGTTGATTGGGATGTGCAAAACGAAAATCCACTTTAATCTGCAAAAAGTATGGCAGTCAAGTTTGTAGGAATTAGTTCAATGGTACACTTGTTTTTGCTGATGTTCAAAAGGTGTGGCATTGATCCAGGAATAGACGTTACCATGAAAAAGAGAGATTAGGCCCACGGTTAGGTATTGCCAGATTGATATAGACGGTGTAAATTAGATTGCAGTGAACCGACGATGATGGTTTATTTGGACTGGCATCAACTCATCTGGACTCACGGCCTTGACCAGCACCGATCTAGTATTGATGCAGGATATTCGCTTTTTATAGGTTTAATCGAGAACATTTCAATGTTCATAACATACTAATCAGGAAAAAAAATCACCATTTGATGCTAATGATCGAGGGCAGATTGGCGTTCAATAACCCACCAAATGTCCATTTGCGGAATACGACTACACAGAATCAGAGACCTCTGCACAGCGAAAGTGCTATCAAGTGTAAACTGCGACCCGTCGCCGCACTTGATATGCATGGGAAGCGCAAAATGTATCATCATCAACTCTACATTGGAGAACATTAGTATCGTCCTAAACAGAGGGTAATCTACGACACCGCGTCATACACAAGGCCACTGTTATCAGTAAAACTATAGGGTAATGTTCTAGTGTATTACATTTTCCAAATCCACATTTCATGAATTTATACGCGGAGCCTTTCACTGAGAGAAGTGCTTAAATATTCCCTACACAAAACTGAAACTGTATTCTCTAGTAGATTTATTAGTTTCATCATTACAACACAAAGAATTTCTAACTGTTTGAAAGTTTCGTCTGCTTCTACAGACATTTTCAAAAACACTACTTCACAACACAGGTCATGATTGACGGCCGTCGGCCGCGCCTGCGGCAAGCACTGGGTTGTAGACTCTCGCAAGCTGGTGGGCCCCCTCGTCTCTATTCATGGTCTGACTGTGCATCTGGATGTGAACTGCTTCCTTTATAGCTCTATGCAAACCATGCAAGCCAAATCATCAACGAAGGAGAAACGCAGACTGTTACTGACCACCTAAACACAGTTGATGACTCAAGCAGCATCCGGTTCACCCACGAGTAAGAACACAACAACTCTATTCCATTTTTAGACACACTTATAGTGAGGAAACCCGATGACTCTGTGAAATTGTTGGTATATCGTAAGAAAACTCGTACAGATCAATACCTTCACTTTGCTTCACATCATCCAGTGCAACATAAACTGGGAGTCATCAGAACACTGTTGGATAGATGTGAAGACATAGTTACAGAGATAGATGACTAGAAAATGGAAGAACACATCATATATGCTCTCACAAAGTGTGGCTATTCGAAGTGGTCGTTTAAGAAAGTTAAGAAACAAATAGCAGAGAAGATGGAGATAAAGAAAGAGAAGAAAAAGAAAGATCAAGACCGAGTGAAATCAAAAGGCCTATTGATTCTACCACATGTAAAGGGTGTCACTGAAGGAATTACAACAATCCTGAATAAGCATAAGGTGGCAACTGCTGTAAAGCCCATTCAGACAATCAGGAACTTGTTGGTGCACCCCAAAGATAAAGTGGAGATGAGTGAAAATGTGAAGTGGTGTAAGATTCCTTGTGGATCTTGTGAGAAAGTTTACACCTGGGAAACAGTAAGAAAGTTGGGCATTAGATTAAAAGAATATCAGAAAGACGTTGAACACCACGGATAGTTGAAATCTACCAGGGCAGCCAAAAGAGAGTCTGCTACAGAATTCAACAAAAGTGCCATCACAGATCAGGTCAATAAAGAAAATCACAAGATTGATTGGAAGCGGGTGTTAGTTCTGGACAGAGAGAGAGAGAGAGAGAGAGTGATGGTAGGACCAGAGCTATCAAGGAAGCAGTTCACATCCGCATGCATAGTCAGACCATGAAAAGAGACGAGGGGGCCCACCAGCTTGCGAGAGTCTACGACTCAGTGCTTGCTGAAGGCGGGGATGGCGGCCGTCAATCATGACCTGACATGAGCAGTAGTGTTTTTGAAAATGTCTGCAGAAGCAGACAAAACTGTCAAACATTTAGAAATTCTTTGTGTTGTGAAAGATGAAAATAATAAATTTACATAATTACCAACACAACGAACTCATTCAAGGATGCATTCTCTAGTATTTACATTATCACTTCACACACGTTGAATAAGCTGACACATTCTGAGGTCAGACAGACTTTCTTTTTTTTAAAACACCACCACACTCATTGGTTACGTTCTACAACGTACCTAGATTTCTGGGCAAAAAATCATATTTTTTAAGAAATAATAAAATTTTTGAAATTATGACTGACGTATAAATCTACATTCTTCAATATTATCAGCTAATGGCTAAATTTTAAAAGCTACTTATCCACTTAAGATTGTAGTTATAATTATTGAAAGCATGGCAAGTACGGTATATATGTGCAGGTTTTGTAGTCACTATTAGTATTTAAAGGGATGCGTAATTTTATAAGGAAACATAATCTATTTTCTATAGCGCTTAATCTATTTTCAGTTTTTTTATATTTATTACATAGTAAACAATGAAAAAAACAACATGTTTTGTAAAAATGCGACTTTTATCATCAATATTTTCCCCATCATAACACATTTTGTGGACAACAATCCACAGGATGAAATAGTGATTCCCTCTTTGCAGACCTATGATCGAGATTACACCTGGGATAAATAATCAAATTTCACAATTTTAATGTTAATTTTACTATAATGTTAATTATACTGCTTGAGAACAACATACTTTTTAAATGACCCGTTTTACCATCAATAGTAAAATTTGTGTTGAACTAAACTACAAATAATGTACGAAACTATGAATGATTATCAATACCTATTTACAGAATCATATAAATGTACGTTGTATATGAATACATAACGTCCATTAACCATCATCAAATTCTAAAATTAGATATTGAATCCTTCACACTGACGCCTGAAAATAACAGGGAAAAGACTCCACTCCACAGCTGTAGCTATTCCACAGCAAAATGGAAAAATAATGTGAGGACAGCTTGACACCAAATCGGTGTCTTTGATCGCCGTCCGGGGGCCAGTTGGCTGGTCACTGGAGCGGCCACGATGATTGTGGAGCTGTGTTGGTGGAGGCAGGCGTTCAACACAGTTACTCAGTTTGGCTGCCTTTATTTATCTCATCCATCACAGATGTACAACAGAAAGAGGTACAGTGATGAATAATGGGAAGTGGCACACTGAAGCGTGGGCAGCCCCGACAGAAAAAAACATGTACACCGTTGTACAATGATTAAAGAGGAAGAGAAAAACTCGGTATTTATACATTAGAATAAGTATAAGTACAATTGTATATTCAATTGATAATAGACTTGTTTACACCGGCGGAGCTACAAGATACCATACATCAAGTTACGAACAGTTCAGAATTTGTTTCATATTTTCTCTGATCACGTCAAACTTGGTGCTGGATACACTACAAAGCTGACACTTTGCTGGATATTATTTCAATGAAATAGCTTTGCAGAAGGCACTTTTACTACAAAAAATATCATTTTAAACCCGTTGAATTCAAACTTGGTAATTCATTGAATGAGGAGTCTATTATCCAACTCTGATGCAATATAGCCTACAGCAAATGCTAGTAACTCTGTCTAGGCTCTGTGCAGAATCGTCCTTACAAGAAAACGACACCAGACTTTATTCAATATGAATTTGATATTTGTCTCTACGATGATAATGGCAATTGTGTGCGTGAGTCTCAGGAGCTTAGGTCCCCTTTATCGCCGTGGCCTCGGCCACACTCCGGCCATTAGGTAGTGTCCATATGGGTCCCTACACTTAGCACACTACACAACACTCATCATAACCCTATTTCTTAAAGACCATCACGTAATGTGTATGATGTAGCGGGGTCTTTAAGAAGTAGACATTTTTATTTTACCCTTTTTAATAGGCTTATATACATAATTCTTATGTATACAAACGAAGAATAACTTGAGGAATAGTATTAGAATTGTTGCTTTCTTAAAGAATATTGTAAACACAGTGTGCACACAGTTTAGATATAATTCTAAGTTAGAGAAAACATAGTTCAAAGAAAATTAGTCTTCATCTAATGATGATTATCTAGATCACCCCAGCCTTCAAATATCGAAATTAGCACTCTTCTTTTTTGGTATGGGTGATAATACGAGATATTGGCAGTGACCTACATTTACCATTCAAGTTTGTCAAAATGACTTTTTATCAACATCAACCGTGAAAACATTAAGGGTGGGGCGACTTAGACAAATGTTAGTTGACGAAGCATCTCTTTATTTGAAATAGGTATATTGTCTTTAACTTTCTATCTATGTACCTAAAATTTGGTTCACATTTTTATCAAATAATTACACTAAAATATTTGTTCTTGTTTAGATATTGCCAACATCTAATGTATAAGGTGTGTATATCTGTATTCAGTATCTCCCACATACCTTGAGTAAATTGAAATGATCAATATTATTAAGTTTCTATGGCGTTAAACTGGTTGGTGAGTACCACCTTATACACTTGACATTAGCCAATGTATTTTGATATAAAGTGCCCTCATGGTCTGTGGTTGTTGATGATGGCCATCGTCGGTCTACGGGGGTCTCTTTCAGACCTCAGGTGCGTGGACGGTTACTATAGTATTTGGCAATACTTTGCTAAGTGAATACGCCCTAAATATATGAGGACGGGACCTGATATGAATAACCTAACATACATGTATGAGTAAATCTTACAGCATATCTTAAAATACAGGAATTATGAACATGAGCATATACACGTACGCATTATGCTTAGCATCCTGACCTTGTAACGCCACTGTGTTAAGAATAAGTGGCTTAAATATGGCCAAAGGGGTGGCTTATATGAGCTGGAGTGTGATGAAGTAATTGTATACGACACCTGAAACAGCTGTGGGGTGGTATGAAGTGTGTGGGAGAATTGATGTGCTTATTTACAGTCACAATTCGCTGTTATCGTGTTCGGGTGACTTCAGATTCACACCAGTCCAGCTGCCATCCTTTCGGCCAAAGACTAATGGTGTTCCCTAGCCGGACATGTACCTTTTAATGCTACGTAACTGGACGCACCCTGACGGTCACCCATGGATATGGCACGTCGCTCTCACATTTCTCACTCACTGCATCTTCAGGAACACAGGAAGCGAAATGAGATTGGTACGGCAATTTAGAAATCTTATTCGAATACAACAAAATGAGCTACACACGAATGACTTGCGAAATCAGCCAGGTCATGGAATATTAAAGCTCCTTTTTAAACCTGTCAGAGGTCATATAGAATCTACTGAAACGAAATTGACAAAGATTGGAAGCTTTTTGTTATATAATTATTGGTGGTCATGGCGTTAGCTTTCCTGTGGCCTTGATGTTTCTGCAGTCAATTGAAAAAAACGCGTATTGTTACCGATATCATTATTGATTGTTTTCAGCGCTAAATATACTAGTGCTTGGGTAAATGTCAGCTAAATATCACGTAACTGTATTCATATTCGCGACTGGTGTGTTTGTGTTTTGCATTCGTGCGTGCGTGCCCCTGTGAATGTGTTACTTGGGCAGAATGATCAATTAGCATCAAAAGGTAGCCATTTGTACACGCTTGTATATCATGTACCAGTGGTTTCGAATTCAGTGCACTGTCGTACGCTTAGGGGAGCGTTCACAAATGACGTCACCCGATAGTGGTATGTGTAGCGAAAGATGACGAAAGTTGACAAAGATGACGTCAACTTACCTGGATGGGGTTGGGGGTGGGGGTAGGGTTGCTGCAAAGTCGATGAAGGGTGACACTGGGAGGGAGGTAAAAAGGCCAAATATCAGGTGACGTCATTTGTAACCAATCCCTTGCAGCATGAAATTGATGTTTGGTAGATACAACATTGGTACACGCCTCATACCATCCTGATGGACAGCCGTAACGCTTGTCAGGACGTATTTAGAAGCACTCCGTTAAAGCAGGAAAAGTGTACATTGTACACTGATTTAACCATCTAGTTGGGAGGCTAGGTGCAGTTCACCCCTGTCCAAACGTAGATCACGAAGTAGGTTATTGTTCACATGGATAATGATTTTCTGTGATGCATTGGTTACTCCATTGGCATTTAATATAATCCATGTTACTTTTAATTCACTTTATACAAAATATATATATTATGATACGTTTCTGGGTTCCCGGGGCCTAGCATACACATCACGAATATGCTGTTGACTATAGACTGTTTCAAGTCTTCAAATCATTTGCCAGTGGTTGATTTTTGTATTTTATGTACACCTGATAGTGAAATCCATTAAGCAAACTTTAGTGAAATACGCAGATTAAAGTTGTTGATCTAGTGTGAGTGAGTCTGCCAAAGAACCGAAATTTTTAACAGATGACTAAATATGCAGATATTGTGACACTTCTCGGAACTAATGGTGTAAAAACTTCAAAGCTCTCATGTTTTATGCGTACATTTATCATAAAACAAGGCAATTGTACCTCTCAAATTTGCATTAATGCTTAATTATACATGCTTTAGCTTATTTCGAGCAGCAATGTTTGTGTAGTAAATGCATATGGTAGTAAATACATCTAGCCGTGAATAGTTGTGCTCATGAATGGGTTGTCTGCTGTATGGTGTCTGATGTCTGGTCATATTGGATGCTTAATAAACCTTGTTTGAATAGATGAGTCAAACCACTACCAAGTACACTTGTAACGGGATTATTAACTTACTGTCAATCTATAGCCTCTGAAATGCTTCAGTGACTCTGCACTCGTGCCTATGAGTTTGATAAAGCCACGGCTTTGATACCACAACAAACTATCAGGAGTAAAGCTCATGATAATTGACACATATTACAGCAACACAGATATTACTACAAGGTGACTATACAGCAATACACTGTAGATCGTACCACCAACGATAATAGACCTGAAATTCGCATAAATGCGTATAATAAAGGTTACACAACACTGCAAGAATAGCCTCACGTAGAGACTAATGTGTTTCCAATCTGGCTCTTTCAGGATTTAGAGCTGCGGCGGCGGCGGCGACACGCTACTGCGCGGGATGATTGTCTGTAAGCGGCCCCTAAATTATTCACCATTAGTGGCTATTGTCTCAACAGTACTCCTGGCAGCTTATTATGCATATTTAGCACATATTTACAATCCTTCATGTGTAGGTGTCATAAGTTGGTGCATGGTAGGGGAAAAAAGCTTTCAGTGGTATGAAAAGCTGTGTGGAACCTGTCATGGTGTATAATGATATGCTGCCATACAGTGTCGAATGCACTTTTGTTATGGATAGAAGGCCAGAGTTATTGATTACCTTTCGCTATACATGAGTCAAGATAAGTGAACTGGTGGCATTTCATAAACTATATATATTTCGGGCTTATTAAAATCACAGGTTATTGAGATTTTGTACCACTAGGGGTGTAGGGTAAAAGAGATAGATGTCCGTAAAGAGAATATGCATTTTCGTACATGCTCCATCGAGTTGACCATAATCAGCGAAGTGAATGGCTTTAGGTTTTTACTTTTCTCGTTCATCTCTCTAGTTTCGCAACATGACTTAGGTAAGTGGGCAGTATGGTATGTCCATATACATTACACTGCAATTTCAGTTGCCACATATGCCATATAGAAGTCAATACACAGACTGCGAATATTTTCTAGAGCAGAACAAAAGAATATCTGGCCTAGAGTATATTACATGCGAGTGTCTTCCTAATATACAGAATTGGACAAAAATATACACCAGGACATCAAGTAGCTTGAGTTGATTCAAAAGCCATCAAAAGTGGGGAATGGGTCCTCTATAATCTTTCCAAAATGGAACACATAGATCAATTCACTGTAAAACAATAAGTGCTTGCGTAAAGCACACCTGTGTTGACGTCACTCGCTCATTGTTTCCGCTTCACTGAGCAGCATTGTGCTCGTGATTTAATGACGTCATTAGAGTAGTGCATCACCTGACCATTGAGCCTGGAGCCGCATACGGCTATAATGAGATGGATTTGTTAAAAGTCTAGTTCATAAAGTCTATTGTTTATGAGCTTTTTGCATGAACTAGTCCTTTTCCCATAACATTCATGTATATTGTAGCATATCATTGTTTATTACAAATACTGATTGTTATTCATCAATGCTTCTGAATGCATCTATTTATCTTGTATTTATTTTCATTGACCTATTCTGGAAAAGTACTTGTGGGTAACTGTCAAGATTTCCTTTCGTATGTGTAGTCGGTTTGTGAATATATGTCTATGTTTTTCATGACATATGAGTGCAAATAGATCAGAATTGAACTGAATTTACCTTATGCTCGTGCGAGCCAACAACACACACGCGATCGAATCATTGGCACTGAACAAACCGCATGATGCTATCAAAATTACACTGAATTCACAATGAGCTCAAGGGTAAATATTTTATAGAAAAAGCAACAACAAAAAGCAATAATGCCCCATATTAATATTCCACGGATGCGCTGCCTAGCGGTGCTTGGAGGAACTTTTTATGCGGACTCGATTTTCACTTATCGATTGAGCGGCGGATCACGTTATTATGGTGATGGCGCACGCCAACAATGAGACTGATCATCTGCAAATAACAGAAATACTTTTTAATGTACAAGTTTCCTTATTTTAATACAGCTCTTGTTTATGCATAATGTGCACGATTCAAATTGATTAATGCTGTTGTCACCATCATCAAAGGTCAGACCTCGTATAAAATACATTCTCTCATCGGATAGTTCATAACTAGTTTTTCTGGTGTAGTATATAAATCTAAATCTCTAGATTTTAAGCTTTAGGTCAACATGAAGATTTTATGAATGCTTGCTAGAAATGTTGAGTCTTATTGGCTGGAAGGCGTAGTGGAAAATGATATCCCACACTACAATGTTTAAGAACTAAAATGGTAAATAAACATGAGAGGAAAAGGTTTTTATATGAATAGGGATGAGATATCAGACATCTCATCTCGTGTGGACTTTAACAGAACGTGTTCACTGCGCTCACTTGTGTAAACCTCTACACTCAGTGAGCTATTGTCTAATATCTCACCCACATCGTATAATAACCTATTAGCATTGCGTGGGTAGCATAAAAAGTTTAATGTCAAGCTGCAAGCAATAATTGCTATCTTGCAAACCTACGTCTGTGTTTTAATGGCAATTAATATCATGCTGATTAGTTATTTATACTGAAAAAGTATTTAATTGCTTGATTAAAACAATGGGTCACGTCTGGTAATAATAATTTTGATGATTAGACATGATGTGGATAAACCTCCCACCTTGTTTTGAACAATCTGTCTGACACGACCACTACAGTTGCACCTTGTGGGGCGGGCATGACTATGCGGGATGTTTGAAGATCCTAGTGTATTAGGGATCACCCCGCGATATTACAATGTATTTGAATAGTGCCAGGATTGTCAAGTAAACACATAGAGCACTGCAGACTCATCCTCAATAAGTTATTATACCTATATTGGCCTTAACAAGTCCTACTGCATGGAAACTTCCTTCAAGAGGAACCACTTGGTGGCCAAGGGAGCTTGAGTATCAGTGGTGTCTGATTGGTCTGGTAATATCTAATCAGCTATGCTATGTATCAAGAGCTACTATTAGGTTACTGGGTGAAAAGGGCACGCGTTACTGCAAGACGCCTGGGCGTTCGGTGGCCTCGCTTTCCGCTCTCTGTTTCTCTCGCTCTCCCCTTCTACAAGTGGGGTTGGGGGTTGGAGGGAGAGGGTTTATAAGGGGTTAACAAATCCCACATATCTATATTTGTTGGCCTTATTTACTGCATCTATAATATCTTGGCCTTTCCCACACACCCCACTCCTTTGAAATCCAACATTCCTGTTTTCCCTTTTCCACACATATAGGGGCCTATACCTCTTTCAAGTTCGGCCTCCCCTTCTCCCCCCCCCATCCCACTTCCTTATAAACCTGCTCCATATATAGATGCTTATAGCAATATTCGTGTCTACTATGATTTTATGTGAATAAAATTCTGGGTTGGGAACAGAATACTGCAATTCAAAGCATCTGCGCGTTACTATGAAAATGAAATCCTGTCATTATGGCAAGCCACGTGTGATACAGCTTTAGAGCATGTTTTAAATTTTACTGGCAACGCTCTAACACGGGGTACTGTATTTGGACTGAATAGACAGGCTGTTTATTTGTATGTCTGTGAAGCTGGAAACCCTGCTGTCTACACGAGTTGGTCACCAGCTCGCAACCCTCGCAACAGTCGCCATCAACCAGCGCGGCGTCTCTCCTTTGTGTAAACTGCAGTTCGCGCCGTAAACTAATTAAAGCAGAGCAGTTTAAGTGATACATGGCGTCGTCGGTAATGAAGTTTATACTAGAAGGTGTGTCATTACGCTCCGCGATCTATTATGCAGATACGGATATCAATCATAACGGCCCCATAAATAATGAATGATTCACGGAATGGGAGTGGCGTCAGCCTATTCACAACACGGAACCGGCCGAATACACATCTACGCCTGGATAATTCATCTGTGCCGTGGCTTTGGCCGTGTCTATTCATAAATGCCATTTACCTGTAGGCCTACGCTTGCTGCAAAAACCCCGTGGGTGGATCAATGGCGGGACGGAGTGTTCCTAGCGGGGGCGAGAGTCGAGGAGGGAAAAGGGTCCCGAGCTGTGTACGTGAGCGATAAGTCGCTTCCCCTCCTCGCTGTCTGCCATGGTGATGGTGACTTGTGCATTAGCAACACTGAATTGGTCTTAAATGCAATTTTAGCATAGTTATGGTGGTTTTTAAAACGTACAGGCTAATGTTTGAGGAAGAATTTTGAGATAAATCCTTGAATATGGCGGCAGCAAAGTTACACATCATGTCTGATTGCAGATTTTATTTTTGTTATCGGGTTGGTTTAAGCGACAATTAGATATATTCTTTAATTCTCAAGCCCTCCCACTAAAAACAAAAATTAAACAATGATCTTCAAGTACCACCCACTCCCCCTCAAACAAAACCAAGTGGAGTTTTTCACACAATTTCTTCATATTCCCATTGAGTCGTGGTAAATAGTATGTCCTACTTGCTCGTTAGTGGGTAACTGCAAAATCACCAGGGATCAATCGCAAATGGAAGAAACGCACTGAGAGAATACACGAAATTACTAAAACGTACCGAGAGTAAATACAAGTCGTTTGCCACTGTACACAGATCAGGTGCGGTGATATCGACTCGGCCTGCTATTAAATATGTCCATGGGATATATTTACAATATCTATTGTACTCTCACAGGCGCACAGATTGGTGAATAATTTAGTGTTGGTTGAATGCTGTTATACGGCGTATTATTGGCGGGTACGTGACTGCAGGAGGCGAGGACGAACCACAGACACAACGCTATGTGAATTACAAGCTCTCCAAATATCCGCCAATGAATACTTAATGTTGTAACTAAAGACACGTGCTTCTAATTTAATGCCTGTCAAATTTCTGACTCCGACATTATCACAGATGTGAATCCCCGCAGTGTAATCTTAGTTTTTCATCCATTCAATTTTTTTTACTAACACTAACTTGCAGGGTGTGTACGCATCGCAGACAGGCTACCATGTTATTTCGCTACAGCACAGATGGTGAATTCAGACACCGCTACCACCGTACACTTCAGGCAGGTGTCCACACTTCACCGATGATACGGCTACCTACGTTTTACGACTCTATAGATCACAGAAGAAAGTAGCAAATCCGTTGTTCCCCTTTATTAAATTGAAATATGTGCTTTTCTAAATCATTTATCAAAATAACAAGTTACGCGTGTTACTGGTACACGCGGTTTTATCAAAATCGTCAATATGGCTGACCAGATTTACCTGGGGAACATCATTTTTTTACAAATTCATTCACGATAAAATTAACTGATTACAGCCGTTAAAACATTAGGTTAAAATACCGCGCTAATGTGACAGCACCTACAGCGTAGCCCTAAATACTTTTTAAAAGTGGGCTTTGCGCAGTTGTTTTACTTGTACTTGTTTTACTTGTACTTGTAGTTAAATTATGTGTGATACAATATCCGTTAAAATTCAAGGATATTAATTAAGCCAATATGGCCTAAAATACAAAATACACTGATATTCACCATGAACGCGAACTTAGTTGCAATGAGAGTGCGCCAGTTTCAGGCAAAATGGATTGTTACCGTGTGAAATCTCGAGAAATTCTTAAGCTAAGTGTTTCAGCGTAAATATCTTAGAAATCAAACTGCACCATTAAATTCTATAAATGTGAAAAACCTGCAAAGTCTGTATAACGGAAACCAAGCTGTACCTGTTCCCTCGGCGGCTAGAAGCACCTTGTGCGTGTATTCCTCCGCGGCGGGCTGGCTGCTTTCGGGACTGCTTTCAAACGAAAAAAAATGTCGTTCTCTGTTTTAAAATGAAAGGCAACAGTATCCGAGGGTGGCGTTCTGAAGACCTCGCTCTATAATCCGTCCTTTTGTGTAATACTACTAACTAATCCTAAGCAATGGTACAGGTCGCGGCGGTCGTGCGGTGGGATTGTAAAGCGAGCTGCTGCGTCTGCGCACTATCCGGCTGTGCCGTTATATCGTCTGCGCCGCCGCTACCGCGAGAAAGGGCCGTTTTGCCTGTAGGTGGCGCGGTCATACGGGGCGCGAGTGGCGACGGCAGTGGCACGGACTAGTCCACCACCCACCTCCACCCTGAAAACAACACACGGGAGGGCTACTTGCCTGATGTTCAGTGTTGCTCTTGCTTTTGCTGCTGTTGCTGCTGCCTTTGTCACCTTTGTTCGAAGTTAGCACCAGATTACTCGCACCCTGACCGGCATATATATACGGGAGCAGTAGGCTGTGGGTGTTTACCTCTCAACCCTTCTCGTTTTGCTTCTGTTGATAAAGGCTCACCAGCCACCACTATGATACGCGTGCAGCCTTTGTCAGCCTCGCTCATACTGAGTTGGACGGCACATTTTGGGAAGCGGTTACTTGTGCCTGCCTTTACACCCACCTGAGCTGTGACGTCAAGGCCAATGAGGTAGCGCGCTGTGGGCGACAACAGGATGTCGTCTGCTGAAGTAGCCTCGCTCACAGCTGTGTCACAAAAGCACGTGTTGCTGTTGTTGTTGTTGTTGTTGCTTGCTGCTGCTGCTGCTGCTGCTGCTGCTGCTGCTGCTGCTGCTGCTGCTGCTGTCACCGGTGTTGCTGCTGCTGTTGTTGTCACCTTTGTTGCTGTTGCTACATGCGGCTCTCAACCACATCCCATCCAGTTGCCGTCATCACAACATGAAGAACACTCATTCAGCATATACTTAACATGGATATACATAACACTAAGGTGGTTGGAGGGAGGCATGAGGGAGGCCATTATGTCCCTCTCCAACCACCTTAAACTGGAAGGGGCGTGGCTTCAAGTTGTTCTGACCTCGGCATGGTATCAGGGCCTGGAAGGGCAGAATCCCAGTAACCACGCCCATCTTGCGGTTATGTCATTACGTTATCATTCCATGCTTATCATTGCTTAAATTCTGTGATCCAGCCTCAATATACTGCAACAACATTTGACCATCTAGAAGGTCTCATGAAAATTTATTCAGTGTAGTTACGTTTGATAGTTTTGATAGCCCACAACTATCGTGCAAAATGTTCTCACACAAGCCATGCTTAGTCAACAACTGTCTGACTTTCTTGAAGTTTGCAATTTATCGTCTGAAAAACTGATTCTTGTAGGTGACTTAAGTATTCACTTGAGAAGCAGATGTTAACTTGAAGCTTGGAAGATAAGAGTTGTCAGATTCATACAATCTCAAGCAACATATCAATGTACCTACTCATATAAGTGGACATGCACGGGAATGGATGGTCACGAGGCATGATGACTGCACAGTCTCTGACGTAGATGTGACCATTCTTCTCTCGGATCATTACCAATGCCCTATCAAGGTTAAGTGGGGCCCCCGGCTCTAATTCGAAGAGGGGTCGCATGTTGCAACCGTCCCCCGGGACATTATAGGGCCCCCTTGTTATTTCGGGTTTGGGGGTATTCACTGATCTAATATACATGAATGCTTGGACATATTTTGGTTTGGTGCTTTCGTGTTAAATAATTTACATATAAAAATAAACGGCAAAGTTTTGGGGCCCCTATAATATTTACTGAGGGCCGCTTGTCATCAAAAAGCACTACCATGCTTTTCGGTGTCCCACAGGGCTCTGTGGTGGGACCATCCAAATTATTGATTTATACAGGCCCATAGCTACCAAACACGGTCTCGGCATACATATGTAAGCTGATTACACACAGATAAATATTGAGATTGGCCTCTCACCTCATTTAGTTATGAAGCCAGGATCAAGGTAGAAGCTTGCATACATGTACTTGATGTTAGAGTATGGAGATGAAAAAAACACAAAAGCTTCAGCTGAATGAGGAAAAGTCTGAACCAGTGGCTGTAACCCACTCCTGATAAAAGGATAAAATTGACGTTGAGTCTGTTATGATATCACACCAACATCCACGGCTCGAAATTTAGGGGATACATTTGACCAAAACTTGACTCTTCAACCGCATGTCTCTGCCCTTGTTAAATCTTGCAATTTACAGGTTCGTCGCAATGAACAGATGAGAAAATTCCTTATAATGAAGCGTCTGAGAAAAGTGTTCATCAGTTCTCCCCTTCGTAATGGAAATTCACTTCTTTATGGTTTTACCTGACTGTCTTATCCAATGTCCACAGCATGTTCATAACACTGCTGCACAGATCCTGACTCTAACCAGAAAGCATGAACATATCACGTTTTCATGTCACAGAGGAGCCATTTTCTTTACCGAAGATGCAGCAGCCATAATTCTGATCTGCATTTTTACACCATGCGTATCTTTCTGACGCCATCTTAACTATAACATGCATGTTGGAATGACAGCTTCTGCATATATATTTTTCTCTTGTTTCTACTTCAGTTGTCTTTATCAATGTTTGACTACTAAAAGCAATACCTTGACCACAGTTTGAAAAAAAGATTCTACATGCACAAAAAGCTTATGTTACAAGACGCTAAACAATTCTAGTTCTAAAGCCCCGTCCACACCGCTACTAAACCGCGGTGTCGCGTCAGGCAAAATCGCAGTGGTGTGGACGCTGCGATGACTATGGTTCAAGCAATGTAGCAGTTGCTATGATTGAGCATGTCCAGTCGTGGTCGCATGTCATCATAAGTAGTTGACTTGTTGGTTTGCTGTGGACAACCCTACGACCACGACGGGCCCGTCGTTACCTTGTATACACCACGAAGCTGTACGTTAATGTAACTTTCGTATTATATTTATCAACTAAATGCGTGTGCTCCTATCAATAATATTAAAACTGTACCTCCCGGTTTATTATATTGCACAATCGCCAGGATGGCCGCAGGCTTATGAATAACAGTCGTAGTGGTGTGGAACGCCCCGTCGTGACCAGAAACTTTCGCAATTTTTGTTTACAACGCACTACGACAGTCGCATTAATTTTAATTGTATACCGTCGAATGTAGGCATAGTGGTGTGGATGGGGCTTCAGAGTTTATAAAAGATCCAGGTCTTCTTAATGGCATGACTTTAACACGCCGTGGGAGGGGCAGGACAAGAAAGTGTCAACGATCAACGCTTTGGAAAATAACCCCCTCCCCTATAGTATTTTATGAACACTCCCTTACTTAGAACTTTGGTAATGAATTTGTAATGATAAATTTAGATACCAACAAAACAGATTTTTAATTTTTAGATACTTTATTTCTTATGTACAGCTAACACCTAGTCTAGTATCCGTAGCCATATCCGTATCCACGGCCGTAGGCTCCATATCCGCCTCTGTAGCCACCGTATCCGTAGCCTCCGTAACCTCCGTAGCCTCCATAGCCTCCGTAGCCTTTGTATCCGAAGTTGAGTCCAGTGCCGGGGACGCCGTCCTCACTGCCAATAGAAAAGTTAATCATAATTCACAGTGATGTCCATACAATGACCCTTTTAAAATACAACAGCAAGAACCCACGATAGTTCTAAGCTGTGATTTGAATTTGCCAAAATCGTCATAATTTGTCCTAGTCTATTCCATACTGTAGGTAGACCTACTTTAGCATTTACACCTGCTTCTAATGAACACAGCAATTTATGCATAAAAAACCTCCAGAACCCTACCCCCCTCCCACCCACCCCCCGCCCCACCCCCTCTATTCCATTGCATACCAGCATAGACTTTCATATACTGAAACTCATATTATAGAGACTGTATATACCCTGACATTACAGTAAGACTCAGTAAGTACCCTCTAAACTCATAGGGCCCTATGTATTATTGCAGCCTTAGGGGGCCGCCGAATGATGAACGCTAGCCCACGCATTAGTGCATGTTTACATGATCTATTGTTGTCACTCCGAGAGCTATTTATTTTCACTTGTTCTCAGAAGAGGTAGTCCCTAGTGCTGAGCGCACGTGTACTCACGCCTCGGTGCCGGTGCCGGCGCCCACGTGCGCCGCCTTGTCGTTGACGGCCTCCTGGCGGGCCGCGTTGTTGTAGGGCGCGGCCAGGCCTCCGTACACGTCACGCAGACCAGGGCCGTATCCCGTACGACCCCAGAGCCACAGCAGCCACGCAGGCCAACACGACGACAGACAGCACCTTCATGTTACTGGAGTTGTTGATGGATCACGAGTGAACAAGTGATTGATGCAGAATGGTGGCGGAGATGTGGCTTATATTGCTTGATGAGGGGTCGTAAAATGGACGGTTAGTGATTGTTAGTAGCAGACTGGACTGTGACATATAGATTGAATGCAGCTCATTTGGCAGCCAGTTTCGAACATTGATTATAAAAGCGTGAGAATTGTGTATTGATTGTAGAATGTTGGCAGATATTATTTAAATCAGCATTGCATATATTAAGTATGCTCATCAGCATTGCATATATTAAGTATGCTTCAGGAAATGTAGTAGACCCTACTGTAATTTATGCAGCATGTTCAGAGGCAAGAGTTCATCATATGACGGTGGACTCCATGACTGTGATAAACTCCATGACTGTGATAAACGCTTATACGTGTTATGAATTGCATGTAGACACAGTTCAATTCAACACTGACATTGCTCCCCACTCCTACCCCAACATCCCTCCTGTACACTGATTGTGATTGAAGATGTCTACATTGGACGGTTTTGTCGTATTCCATGTGGCATGCACGATGACAGCTAATCACAAGACACTTGCAATTGCCAAGTTCTTAATGATGTGAGACGCAAAGACTAAAGACACCGTCACCATAGTCATAATTGGGGCCCGGGGCATTTTTGCAGCATTTAGAGTAATCTCTGCTATCTCGTTGTCCTCTGAAAGCACGTACGAGCCGTGAGTGTTGAAATGTTAAAAAGTAAAAAGGAATCAGCACAAATTAGATCCTGAACAAATACAGGCAAATAGTAAATCTTGCAGTTAAACATTCATGTCACTTCTGGCTATGTTCACAACAACGTAACGAGCAGGGTATTTAAAATAGAATGTGCGTGCGTGTATGTGCGCGTGTCTATGTGCTTGCGTGTGTCTGTATATGTGTGTTTGCGAATGGGTACTCTATTGTTCGATGGCGACTTTTGTGTGATCAATGAATTTAAAAGATATGGAAACTACATAGTTAACGGACGGACATCGATCGTGCTTGACCCAAGCACTGCATGCTCTCTAGGGAGCTGAGAAAAGAGGATGGTGTGCAATGTAATGGGATGCCGATTGATCACTATGAGGAACAGTAGTATTAGCAGCAGCAGCAGCAGCAGCAGCAGCAGCAGCAGCAGCAGCAGCAACAACAGCAGCAACAGCAGCAGCAGCAGCAGCAAGTTGTGCAGAAATGAATACGAAATCCACATGCTGACGACATTGTTTAGCACACAGAACAATGCATGAGTGCTCTGTGACCAATACACGAGAATCAACAATTCATTATTGGTCATTTACCCGACAGTGTGCATGTAACAAACTGTGACCCACGACAAAAGTGCTACAATGGCCACAATGTGCCACGTCATTACGCAGTCCAGCAGTTGTGCGTTCCATAGAAAGCGTTCATAATGCTCATTACAAAACCATACAAGGATCTCCATAACGCCTTTGATACTATTAATCAAAGCTGTGGAAATTGCACACAGGGCTGTCCGTTTACATCCCTACTGTTGAGAGCGTGACTCGTTAACGAGCCTCCAATTAGAGGTGTGTGCACGCGTGGTAATGTGTCCATGAGTTATTTGTTCTCGATTGTGTGTTCTCCATTAGTGAGGATAATGCCGACATGACAGTTGTGTAAGCATTGAACGCTGGTCGTGGTGGTGTGACGCGTCATGTTATCAGTGGGATTAATTGGCTGTAATTGGTAATTGGTCATATACCTGTACAGCTGTGATGAACGATTACTTCATGATTCATTTATGCATTTTCATCGGAGCATTGCAGCAGGAAAAAGTCTTCTTATACTGCCACAAAGTGTAACTATCATCAATTTAGGGTATGGGCTTTTATACAAATGACACAAATGTGCTTCCAGGTATGCAAAACAATCGGCATGCAAAATCATTTTGGGTTGTATTACAGCAGGTGTCATGAAGCACAGCAGCTTATAGTACTAATGTGACATTGGATTCCAGGTGTTTTCATAAAATGGCCTATGGCTCAATGTTGATCAAGTGATGATGTGGTCTCTGAGCACTTTTTGATTTGATAAATCATTGTACTAAATTTGATGGTCGAGTTTTAAACCGCATTGAAAACATAAGGGAGAAAGTAAAAATATTGACTTAAAATGACTTTGTGATAGACAAACATTAATTGGCAAAGTGCCAAAATATAAAACATATTTATACTGTTCATAAAGCATGCAAATATTGAATTTAATTTAAACATATGCTTTCAAGTATTGTTAAAGTTATTGGAGAAAATGTTGCAAATGGACCAAAATTGGCCCTGTGGAAAACACATGTTAATTGGCAAAGTACACAAAATTGATTCATTGGTGTCGCGTCTTATAACATTGTTGTGTAAGGCTTGAATAAAATCGGTTCATTAGTAAACGCTCTAATTTGTCCAGACATACATAGCTTGTCGGTTTGCCGGATACAAACGAAACAACCACACGGCTTTGCTTCAGCAGCTGAAGCGACTAAAAAAATCTATATTGCCACAGCAGCGAATTATGGTTTGGTACAATTTGTAAATGTAGGCAATTTTATATACACAATGGCTCGATCGGAGGTGGTGCATGAGGTCAAGATACAACAAGACGTGACTCTTATTGCCGCCCATTTCGTAGAGGGCACGACAGTGTTGCAGACTCAATACGACCAGCCCCGATCGGCAAAGTGACACCGAACGACAGAGATCAATAGTGCATCAATAATCCCCTAGTAGGCTCGAAACTTGCCGTGTATTGTCGGACACTTTATTGAATTTTTGCTAATCCCTCAGTGAAATACCACAAACGCATATATTATATGCATCATTCTAAAAAAAGTCTTCACATACTTTGAAAAAAAAATCTAATGTGTTTTTCCCAGTTTGCTTATGGATACAATTTTATTCTTCTCTCTCTCTCTCTTTTCTATGGCAAGCAAGCTCCTACCACTATTCTGACATAGCTGAAGCCCGCTGCTTGGGATGATGGTATCATTCTGGTCTCACAACCTTGGGGTCGTGAGGTTCGAGTCCGTCAGGGCCACTTGACATATATAATAGTCATATGGAAGCTGAAAAACCTGTCTTCAGCTATGTCAGAATAGTGGTAGGGAGAGAGCTGAAGAGAGAGAGAGAGAGAGAGAGAGAGAGAGAGAGAGAGAGAGAGAAGAAGAAGAGAAGGAAGAAGAAGAAGAAGAAGAAAAAAAAAAAAGAAAAAAGGAAAAGGAAAAAAAAAAAGAAAAAGAAGAAAAAAGGAAAGAAAAAGAAAATTTTTGTCTTTTTTAAATGTTATTCAAAAAAGCCCAAAAAAATTTGGGTTGTAAAGAAAACATTTCCGTTTTCCTTTAAATTATTATATCAAAAAACCGGCCTTAATATTTTATGTTTTAAATTAATTAAAAAAGTTAAAATTTAAATTATTTAAAACACATTAAAGGTCCTAGCACCAGGTAGTAAATTTTAATGGAAAGAATTTTAAATTTGTTAGAATTCCGCAAAACCGGAATTTGTTCATAGGATTCCCAAGGACAAAATTTTTTAAAGGAAACCCCGATTTTCGGGGGGGGGGGGGGGAAAACACTTTTTAAATTAAATTTTGGGGATACATTAAAACCCCCCACCCCATTTTACTACCCCCTGCCCAGTCCGAAACGTAATTTTAACCCAGTTTCCCCCAATTT
>CM032659.1:16301877-16322424 GCA_019095985.1 Streblospio benedicti
ATGTATTCAGTGTTCGCTGTCAAATAGTTTTTTTTCTACATGGCATTATTAAATTGGTATAGTTGTTGAAGAATGCATGTGTGTGGCAACATTGTTTGCTCCATCCAGTGATTGAATTGAAGCAATGTGACAAATCCACGTGCTAATGAAAAGTAGAGAAAAGCGAAGAACTGTTTTACTTTAATCTATTTATTTTGAAGTTTATCAAATAATTAACACGTTTGCTTAAATAATTTAGCAAGTTTGCCGCCTCCTAGGATTTCAATATGGATGCTTATTTTATTGGGGGACGAACTTCTGGCTCTTCATAGGCGAATGGCTGCTAAACATCAAAGGTGAACAGGGGAAAATGCAAACATCATTCTTATACCGCCACATAGAATACATTAATTAGTAAATCCAAGTGGTGAATAGTTTAAACTATTGAGACTGCAACAGCCATATTACGTGGGTGTTTTCACAGTACAGTCAAATCACACTAAACAGAAAAAGAGAACATAAAGGAAAACAATAAAAAGAGATAAGCAAATAGTAATAAAATATATTTCACATAGTAAGTACACAATTGAAGACATTCTCGTCTGCTAATCACTTTTCCAGTAGGGTTGTGGGAGAGTAATAAAACCCAGACGTGGGTGAGCAGGCGTCAAGTGGATTCTTCCAGAGAATATTCAGTTCACATTATCACATTTACTTCCAGTTTGAAGCCCTCTTATATATGAAAGCAGAACATGAAAATGTATCTAAAATGTATCCTTAAAGAAGGGTAGCGTGATTCAATAATAGACTATGACATTGTGCAGTGCGTGGTTGGCACGTGTAGAGTAGAGCACGCTTTCTAAATTCGCCACGTCCTCTGGCGGGAGAAGGCTTGCCAGTAAGAAATCTACAAATAGCCTACTACTGTTACTACTGTTACTACTGTAAGTTCACATATACAATTAAGTGGTCTGCGTGTGGGTATTCTTGTTCATAAACTGTGGGGGATCTGGCTCCAACGCATGAGGTAGTTACTATCTTTGTGAAACATCCAAGACTTTAAAAAACAGGTTCGACCAACGTAGACGTCCAAACAGCGCCTCCTCGCATGTTTCTCTACACTTCCACCAACCTTAAAGAGAAGGTCATCACATAATATTAGACAACATCAGACCCTGGACGGTGACCAGAGTACATTCAAAATAAAGATTAGAGAGACCATCTACATAAAACGTCTCAAGCCGACCTGAACAAGAACGTGAGGGGCCGACCTGCCCGCCGTCTACTCCAACATCCTACCAGCCGCTGCCGATGAAGTCACGCCACCATCACGTGACGAATAGGTGGATTAGCGACAGACTGAAGAAGATTCGGGGAGGATTGAAAGCTATCGAGGTATTTGCTTTATAAAACTGCAAAAAAGTGAATTGAAAATGTGCACATTAAGGCTATGAAATGATGAATTGAGCTGCTCGGGTGTGGCGCCGAGTGAGAATGAGCATGCAGTTTTGACTGTGCTCCCGGATCTTCGAATCTGCCACCCTTTTCTCGCGCAGGGTCTTCGCTTATCTTCTGATGAGTTTGGCAAGCATCTCCATTGAAAACATGCCCTGTGTATCTGAATGGCTGACCCAGTTCCTGCATGGTTTAACGTCCCCTAGTACTGTCCTGTATAGCTGTCGCCAGCGATTCCATAATGGATACAGCAGCGTCGAGTTGATCTTGTCAAATCAGTAGTGGTCTCATTTTATATTAACCGTTCAAACATTCCCATTAATTGATTATACAAGTCTCCATACATACAACGTAAATTGTTTTATTACAATGTCTCCATTTACAGATATCGACAGCCGAGGCATTTCGTCGTGTGGTGGTGTCATTTCCATGCCATGTAGATGTATTTTAACACCTAATTAATCTGTATTCTTCGTTCAAACCACCTAAACACACTTACAAAACCTTTAAAACAATTCAACCTCTCGGATAAACTACACAATACATTTAATGCACCACACCTACAGCTTCCTGCACATATATCTAGTGTATCAAGTGTAATTGGGGCTACCGTTCGGCGGAGTGTCTGTCGTGACATGGAGTGCAGTTGAACGAGTCCGTGTGATTACGAGTAACTGCTGGTGATTGTACCTGAACCGAAAGTATGGACACGCTAAAAGCATGGCAAATACGCACACATTGTATAATCATGAGGACTCATAGCGTTAATTTCACTTCTCATGAATAGACATAAAGGCTATTGTCTTATCAATAAAGTATCTAATAAATTGCAGCGGCTGAGGTAGCACAGAATAAAAGTCATGGTCTGCATATAAATTGTATTAACAAATTCAGCCATATATTGTGCTTTGATATCGATACTCATGATAAGATTACACTAGAAGCTTAGATGTTGCATATGTGTTACCGTGTTAAAGCAAAGCCAGGCTCCCACAGAGTCTCAATAGAATAAATCTTATTTTTGGCAATTTTACCAATACACAATTGTATGTTTACAAATATTGTGTCACCATGTTGTATTACGCAATATTTTAGATTTATCTGTATCAGCAATATTGTATGTATAAAGTAAGTGGTAATCGATCGTTTATTATGGTTATTTCTTACCACTGAGTTTATTATAATGAAAAATAAATATAAATGTCATTTTTATTTTTATTTCATTTTTAAAGCCTTTTCATCTCTAGAGCGAATGCGACGGTATTGAAATATTATATAAAAGAAATCAGTTTTTTAAATTGAGTAATACTTATATACTAGCTTATGTCCGTGTGGTCACGGAGGCATGCTGAGAATCACATTGACTCACTCCAGTTACATAATCGTATAAGTCGATCCCAATTAAATCATTGGTGAAATCCTTTGACTTGGCATGTAAAATGAAAATGTAAATGAGGACATATTAGTGTCCATGTAAATGGGAACACAATGCCCTCCATGGGCATAGAAAAAATACATATTTGTTGAGTGTATGTTTTTACAGCATTTTATTTTCAAGCACCCTTGTCCTGACGACACTTATCCACGTCCTGACACCACCACCACCCACACATGGACATAGGAAAGGGATATATTGGGTAAAGTGTATGAAATGAGTAAAACACTCTTTCTCTCCAGCAACCACCCTTGTGCAAATTGTGTGCATGGGTGATACTCTGTAACGTTGGCTCTATTATTTAGGACTAACAAATAAATAGTAAGTAATATTGGCACACATCATTGTACTGACCACTTAGCACTTTCCAAGTATCAAGTATGATATGGAGAAAGAGTGTTTTGGAACAACCTTTAAGACTGAAGATAAATTAAGATAGGGAAGTTCTTATACCACAACACAGAATCTTTTGCAATGAGCAAGAAGTTAAGCAACAGATCAAGTTATGAATTTTTGAGCTTTGACGTGGTATACTTGGCGAAGACGAAGAAGTATATCTTCTCAAGTAAGTCATAGATCACTGAAAATGCACTTGGCATCTAATATGCAAAAGCTATGGGATGAAAATTAGTGTCTATGGCAATGGGAACATAATGCTCTCCATGGCACAGATATTCTCACACACTTCAGTAGAACATCCCTATTAAGACTGCCCAAGGACTTGCGTCAAATGGTTTAAACATAGGGCCTATACCCATGGGGTGAAAGAGGAAATCTTTGTGTTTATGTAAATGAGAACATAGTGCTCTCCATGAGCATAGGAGAGGGAGGTACAGGACTCCTTTTTTCCCAGCACCGACCCTTGTGCAAACCACGGGCATGGGTGATACTTTGCAACATAGGCTCTGACCAATTACATTTTATAGTGAGTACAAACAAATACATAATATTGTCACTTCATTGCAATGACAACTTACAAATAAATAATATTGGCAAACTTCATTGTACTGACAACTTAGCACCTTTCAAACATCAAGTATTATATGGAGACAGAGTGTTTTGGAACAATCTTTAAGACTGAAAGTAAAATGGGAAAGGGAAGTGTTTATACCACAATGTAGAATCCTTTGCAATGACCAAGAAGTCAAGCAACAGACCAAGCTATGTATTTCTGAGCTTGTTTGTAGTATACATGGCTCAGACTGAGAACTATCTGGATTGACTCGAAGACGAAGCTTGGAATCTAATATGCAAAAGCTATGGGGTGAAAAATTAGTGTCTATGGTAATGGGAACATAATGCTCTCCATGGTACAGATATTCTTACACACTTCAGTAGAACATCGCTATTTAAGACTGCCCAAGGACTGGCGTAAAGTGGTTTAATATAGGTTGGTCTCATTAGGGACATTTGCAATGGTCTTTTTATGAAGACTTGGGACTGTAATATATCATCTTATAATAGAGGCGGTGTCTTTATAGAGCTGGTCTTAATTGAAGGCTGTAACGTACACATAGCCCAATTGGCAAAGTGGCGGCAATCCCTCACTATATGAACCCATGTGTCGCCTTTGGCGTCTTTATGACGTCACATGACTCCACATGACGCTGTCATGGCTGCCGTTGTCTGCTATTTTGGTTATAAAACCGCTAATTAACAACCACCAGGGCCATTTTGACGATGAAAAACATATTCGTGCAAAACTATACACAGTACCATGAACGATCTCCTGTAGTCAGATTTTGGCGTCCAGCCGCGCTAGTCAGGAAACGTTCAGGATAAAAATCGGTCGGATAGCTACGAACAAAGTTTAAAAAAAATAGCGTATTAATATATAAGATTATAAAATTATGAAATTCTCAAACCTTGGCTACGGATGTCAAATGTCCGAAACATATGTAAATGTGAGTAACATACGTAACACTAATGTAAAAAAACAACAAACAAAAACAAAAAAAAACATCCACCGTAAGATACATGTACATATACTAATCTGCAAGGATCTGTATGATGCATAACACAATCTGCAGGATCCAGTTTTACGATAACCAATCTCATGCTGTTTACAATCCGTAGCATGCCATGTGACTGAATCATAAGAGGTACGTATATTATGCCACAGTCACACGGCCACTTACTGCATGATACGGACCTGCGAATGCTTGCATGATAAAAATACGTACATATTATGAAAATACGCAGCAAAGAGACCCATGATTCCAGTTGCCAACGTGACTTCACAGTAAAGAGATAGATCATCATATTACTGCGAACCCTGCATATTGGGTTACGGATGAATACTGATGATTACGTACGACACGGAACTTCGTTGATGAATTTACGTATCTTACGTAAGAGTTACATATTTTACGTATATTTTACGTATGTGTGGTCCACAACAAAGTTTTGAGAATTTCAAAATCTTGGTGACGAATCTGCGTATGTCTGCGCATGTCTACGTATCCTGCGTATTGAGTTGCGGATAGATGCGTATGCTTACGTAAGATACGTATTCTTGAGGATGCTTACGTATTTGTTATCTGCAAGCATCCGCATCTACCGTAAGTGGCCGTGTGACTGTAGCATTAAGGACATTTGACGGACATTTCAACTGTACCAAAGTTTTGAGAATTTCAAAATTACAGGGCCAGATCTGCGCTTGTCTGCGTATCCTGCATAGTGGGGTACGGGTAGATACAGTCACATGGTCATGATACGGACCTGCAGATGCTTTCATAATGAAAATACATAAATACCGTGAAAATATGCAAAAGAAAGAGCCAAGGCCCCGGCTGTAAACCTGACCTGAATGTAGAAAGTGGATCATCATATAGCTGCGGAACCTGCTGATCGGGTTATGGAGGGATACGGATATCCTCACAGATGATACGGATCCTCTCAGACTAGTATACGTATCTTTCAAATTAGTTTACATATCTTACAGAATGCTACCGTCACACGGCCACTTACGGTAGATGCGTATTCTTGCGGAAACAAATACGTAAGCATACGCAAGAATACGTATCTTACGTAAGCATACGTAGCTGTCCGTAACTCAATACGCAGGATACGTAGACATGCACAGACATACGCAACCTCCAAATCGAGGCTCCTAGGAAAGTCGCATTCGTCCATCCCGCTGAAAGAGGACGTTATGATTCCCTGTTGGAGGTTGAGACATACGCAGATTCGTCACCAAGATTTTGAAATTCTCAAAACTTTGTTGCGGATCACACATACGTAAAATATACGTTAAGTACGTAACTCTTACGTAAGATACATAAACCCATCGACAAGGCCCCGTATCGTACGTAATCATCCGTATTCATCCGTAACCCAATACGCAGGGTCCGCAGTAATATGATGATCTATCTTTTTACTGTGAAATCGGGTAGACAACTGGAATCCTGGGTCTCTTTGCTGCGTATTTTCATCATATTTACGTATTTTCAGCATGCAAGCTTCTGCAGGTCCGTTTTATGCCGTAAGTGGCCGTGTGACTGTAGCATAAGAGCTTCGTATGTTACGGACATTTGACTTATATTTGGTCCTTAGCAAAGTTTTGTAAATTTAGATTTTTACTTAGGGATATGCATATATCTGCGTGTGCTGTGTATTGAGTCACGGATAGATACATATGTTTACTGTCAATACAATTCTTGCGGATGGTTACGGATTTTTGTCTACTACCATAATTTGCTGTGTGACTGTAGCATTATAAGGAAGATTGCATACAGCAAAACCTCCTACTAACGCCATCTCTATAAAGAGCCCACATCAGCAATTAAACCGTTGTTTTTTTAGTTCCAAAACCTAAAAAACTGAAAACTTCAAACCTCCTGACGAAGACTACCTCTCTTCTGAGACCACTTGTGGCCGTATTCCGAGTGGTCTCAATTAAAGTTTATATTATTCATTTACTGCCCGTACAGTCACGCACGTGCTTAATGTAGCAGTATATAATGTTTACTTCGATATTGTATACGTATTATTTTAACACACATGTAGTTGAGCCCCTTTATAATTGCAGCGGTATGCAATTAACCTTCATTTTGTGAGATGGGTTGTCCAGGACATTTAGCTAAGTCACAATTAGTTCACCTGAAAACATTTTGTTGGTGAGAGCTAGACTAATCAGACGATGAAAACAAATGGTCTCACGTTTCATTTAAGTTCACTGTACTTTTCATAGAAAGTTATATGGATTTGATGAGACGTTCTAAGAATCTAAATGATAGCCGTAAATTGGAACAAGTTGTGTTCAAGTGTACACGAATAAGTCATATTACGAACCATATCTCTAGATGTCCCCTATATATATGTTCTTCATTTCTTTACTGAAAGAAGTCAGAGCTCGTCATTACCATACAATACATTAAAATCCTATTTCGTTATGGTTTTGTTTTATTGGACTGTAGTTTTAGCCAGGTAAAATAGGAGTTCAAATATTTGTAAATATATGCAAAATATTTCTTTTTTATATAGATTGATTGACTAATTTTGTAAAAGCCCATTTTAACTTACTGCCTTAATATTTTCGGACATTTTATTTGTCCATGTCCATCATCTGAGACTTCTGTGTCACTAGGTGGCAGCACGTTACATTGAAATATCATAATATCAGTTCAGCTTTTAAACATCACAAGACCCTTCACAGGATACTAGTACATACCAAGGATAAAATTAAACAAGGGTATATGTATGGGTGTGTCTACAGCTTTGTCTACATGAACTGTCCAAGTTTGTACACTGGTGAATCAGGTAGAAAATTCGGCACGCGGCTCAAGGAAGACAAAAAATGTGGATACACATAACCAGAGAGGTATCTCCACCTGAGCCACTTGCCTCAGTACTGTTGAAGTTCACCAATAGGCCATAACAACAACCTCAACCATGTACCGGATTGGGATAGCTCTAAAGTAGTGTGCAAATAGGTTGACCCGGTAGTCCATAACGATCCGAAAGATTGTGGAGAACATGAACAGAGATGAAGGAACCATTTATCCCAAGCCTATGACAACTTTCTAAAACCTAGGGCAGCCCAAGAACACAGTGTGCATCCCCAAAGGGGGTCCCACAACAAACACTAACTGACTTTCTTCAATGGCACGTGCTGCCACCCCTAGTGAAAGAATGAAGTCTCAGACAAAGGACATGGACAAACGTCTGAAAATGTTGAGACAGTAAATTAAAATGTTTTTTGTTGTTGTTGCTTTTGCTAAATTAGTCAATCAATCTATATGCGTTCAAAATTTATGATTTATTAAGTTTCAACTTCATGAGACTGCTGTTCAAAATAAAACTAAAAATCTATTTTTATTTCAAAAAGTTTTAATCTTAAAAAAGAAACTTATTAGCTCGAAAGCGTTTACTATTAGTACTGTCGATTCCACATACCGCTCCATTGCACTGTTTCCTTCTATTACAGCTTCAGTCATAAACTACAAAAATCAGTTCAATTTTACGCCATTATATTTATTTACATTACGGTGAAAAATCGGGAGAAAACAAAGTCATTCGAATATTATGGACCTAAAATATTACGGCGCGGTGTATACAAGTAATGAATAACACTTCTTGAGGACATGCGGTAATAATGTGTGCTTTAATGCATAACTGTCACCTGTATTTGGTGAGCAAAATTGGACTATGACAAATGTATTCACATAGAGCACACTTAGCCAACGTTCATGTGACACAGGGGCCGGACAGTGTGTACTTTGATAATGGTCCGTCTTCAAATGTGCAAGTCGCAGTCCAAATGTGGAACTAGTTGCCACGGCTCATACTAGCAATCATATGACTCCAAGTAACGCTAACATCCCTCCCACCTTCTTCAGTTCTTTCCGGTTCAAAAGGTCTCTGTCAATTATGACACATATGGTCTTTGTATTTAAAAAAATAATAATGAAATGAAAATTAAAACTAAATTAAGATAAATTAAAAGCCAGTCAGGGAGGATTATAGAGATAGGTCTAGGAGACTTCTAGGGTTAAACACCACTGATAAAAACAGCTACGAAGCATCCTAGTATGGCATGTGGTGTTCAATACTAACTTTTGGAGACCCTGCAGGCTGGCTTATGCGAGGGAAGAAGGACATTTCACAGTACAGTAGAACATCCCTATTAGGACCAACTTTTTGCACAGTGTTAGGGGGTCTCAATAGAGAGGGGGTCTCTATAAAGAGGTTCATTTAAGTAGCTTTATGAAGGTTTCGGACCGTGTAAGGTGGTCTTATTATAGAGGTGGTCTCAATAGAGCTTATGGGAGGTTTTACTGTGTCTTTGTTCTGCAAGGATCTCTTGCAGATGGAGCTGGTCTCTTTGGAACTTTAAATATTTGATTGCATATATATATGGACAAGTCCATGCACAATCTTATACGTCAAAGCCAGCATAACATCAGCATGGCTTTGCGCTAAGGTTGGCCAACCAAGATCCTTGAGCATTCGCGTTACGTCCCACCCAAATCCTGCACTCAGAGTCGTTTGGTGCCGAAACCAGCGGGCAAATATATCTCCATCGGCCGTCACTCCAGTCCTTGATAGAGCTACACGTAGTACTACAAAGGGTGTGAAACACACCACAAATTTCACCCACCCCTCCCCCACCCCGCCAAAATGAACAAAAAAATCTTAAGCCTAAGAACCAAGTTAAGTTTTTCAGCCCCCCCCCCCCAAGAACTGTCCAAGTTTGTACATTGATGAATCAGGTAGAAATTTCCCCACGTGGTCCAAGGAAGACAAAAAATGTGGAGACACGTGACCAAAGAGATGTCCGCTCCTGAGCCACTTGCCTCAGTACTGTTGAAGTTCACCAATCGGACATGACTGATCACATCGGCAACCTCAATCATGTACCGGATTGGGATGGTAGTGAGCAAAGAGGCCAACCTAGTGGACAGACAAATCTTAGAGTTGTAAACAACGTGGGCCAGAACACGGTGACCTATCGAGGGCAGCACGTGCGGCTGACGACTTGGTAAAGGTTCAGGGATGATCTCAATGATCTAGGCTGTATGAGGCTAAACATAGTATCAAGACCTTGCGCAATAGTGATACTGGTTAAGTCTGAATAAGTCTATATTATGTAACAAGTAAATTAGCGTAATGGTAACGAGTCTGCCCATCCATATATGACTGTGAGCAGCAGATCGTGAGTTCGTTTCCACGACTTTCCAAATAACTTTACAAGCCTCTCTCTGAAATTTTCTTACAATTGGTGGAAAGCAACTGGCCTGGCCCGGGTACTTCGTTGAAGCCTCCGTGAAGCTTTGGGTGGCTTTCTGTAAGCAACCCCTTGAGCTGACTTGAGCTGACCAAGGTCCTGCATAGTGACAGTATTACATGTATATCCATTGGTCCTGAATAGTGGCAGTAGTAAGTCAATTGGTCCTGAATAGTGGTCACTCTATCATGTACACTTGTGCACATTGGTCCTGAATTGGTCAAAGTCCTAAAAAGTGGCGGAGGGAGCTACCGCTTGGGAATATCAAGACTCGCTCAGGAACATCGAAACTAGTACAGTTAGATGGGTGTGGTGCCCTCAGTGGAGGTATACTAGACCCGTGTTCCTGGCACACTGATGGTATGGAACTTCCTCCTATCTATCTCTCCAAACAGCAGCCAGTGGCTAGGCGATGACGATCCCCAGCTGCACCCCAGCTACACCTTCATAGGGTAGCCTGTAGAGTGAGCGCCATCAGCCTTGCAACTGGTTGTAGGGGAGAAGGGAGTTGGGGGAGTCTGTAAACGACTTGTTAGAGGTTCAGGGGTGATCAAAATGATCAAGGCTGTATGGGGCTAACTATAGTTGTCTATCAAGATGCAATAGTGATACTGATTATGTCTGAGCAAGTCTATAAGCCGTAAGGGGAGTTAGCGTTATGGTCTGCCCATACTTATATGACTGGTCTGATGTTAGCAGAAGATCGTGAGTTCGATTTCACGACTTTCCAAATAACTTTACAAGCCTGTCTGAAATTTCCTTACAGAGTGTATAACGATCCGAAAGACTGGAGAAGTTTGAACATGAACAGAGATGAAGGAACCAGTTATCCCACGCCTATGACAACCTTCTGAAACACTGGGCAGCCCAAGACCACAGTGTGCATCCCCAAAGGGGGTCCCACAACAAACACTAACTGACCTCCTTCAATGGCACGTGCTGCCTCCTGGTGACAGAACGAAGTCTCAGACAAAGGACATGGACAAATATATAAAATCTCTGAAAATATCAAGGCAGTAAATTAGAATGTGTTTTTTTATCGCAAAATTAGTCAATCAATCTATATGAGTTCAAAATTTATGATTTAATAAATAAATTTAACTTCATGAGGCTGCTTTTCAAAAATGAAATTAAAATTCTATTTTTTCATTACCAAAAAAGTTTTAATCTTAAAAAGAGACTGGTGACCTCGAAAACGTTTACTAATAACAATATTAAGATAGTAAAGTAAAATGGATCTGGCAAAACTTTTCAATCAATCCCCCCTCCTTACCTCAATGGGTTTTTTTCAACCTCCACCCTTGGCCATGATATATGATAGCCGCCTGTAGGGAGTATCACGCGAAGCAACTTCTAGATTGCACTAGATCCGGTGGTTGTTGGTCAGTGACCGCTGTGTGCGTGTATACTATGGCTGGTACAGGCGTGTAATGTGATAGCTATCCTACACGTAGATGTATTTTTCAGTTTCACATACAATATTCAATTCAAATCATCGAATACTAAGAAAACAGGATAAGCTAGCGTAGGGTACAAGACGATATATGGTGTCTTGTTCGCTGTAAGTAATGTCATAAACTCTAATATCCCGTGATAGCCTATAACATATATGCTGTGGAGCAAAACATGGACCTAAATTACGTTTGCATTGAATTTGGTCACAAAGGAAGTGATGTAAAGGGACGTTTTACAACAGGTGTCAGGTGGTATAAAGCTTTTTCCTCATGCTGCAGTGCTCCCGAGAAAAGGTTCTCGTGCAGCATTAATGTCATAAAGTGGTTGCTAAACCATTGAACATAGACTTACCATTTTAATAGTGAAACCAAGTTATACATGCAAAGAAATAACAATATTCACAGTCAAATGTAAAAACACACGTGATAATCTCATAGTCTATGGAGTTAATACAGATTCAAATCTAGTTTCAGACGAACCATGGGTAGAGATTTACGAAAATAGCTTGACCAAAAGCCAAATGAGAAGTCAACAACAAGTTACAAAACAGAACTTACCGGCTACGAAATCTTCAGGGTAACAAAACGTTCACTGCATCTAACTTATGGGTAAAATTGCATGCCACCACATAAACACTACAATACAGGTTAGTCCAAAGTATTCGGAAATGGTCCAAGTTTTGCGTAATTCAAGATGTAAATTAAGTTTCCAGCAAAATACATCACCATCTTACTGTTGGAACAGAATTAGATTATATTCCCTTCACGGCTTCTACCCACTTCATTACAGGCAACACAATCAATACGCCTTTTAGATTAAAGTTACTTTAACTGCTTTTTGGGGGAAAGGATTTTGCTTTTCAATGAAAAGAAATTATACTGTTTATGTTATGTTCACAACCCCATTTGATTAGGCCTCTACCATAGTCTACTCTCGCATGTGTTTTAGGCTGGGCCTCAGACCATGCCGGGCTGGGGACGGGACTCTCGGTAGTATCGGCGTAGTGCTGTCTGCACGCGCTCAGAACCATTCATAGTATCTGAAGTATCGACCGATTTACAATTGTGTCGTTTTACGATATTTGTGAACAGCCCGGTATCACCAGGACAGCAGAGGATGAACGGCCGGATGGTGGCCTCGCTCCCATGCAGACACCGTATGTCTATTGAACACCATCGGTGTACTCCACATTACAACAAATCGCGGGGTACCGACTGATCATAGTGAACATATCATCAGTCAGTGCGTCACCATCCTTCCCCCAACTGCCAACTCTTGAATTAGGACTTGGGAAGATATTTGGAGACACATTTATTGGCCAGCTTGGTTATAATGATTGAACTGTTGGAGTAATTGAAATAGAGATATAGGTGTATTTCCCTGCATGGGAAAATGGAGGCCATCGAATATGACATAAATTCATTTCGTGATCTCTCACCCAACTATGAACTACTGTATGGAGACAATTTCTCCGTTTTTTGTTTATTTCGTTGTTTGTCGTCGTTGTAGTCGCCACCATCGTCTTCATTGTTATGGTTATTGTCGTTGTAAGTATGGTCCGTGTCATCAGATATTTATTATACTAGGAGCACAATGAGTCACGTGGATGCAGTAACATGAGTGTACATGGAAGCTCCTATAAAACAACCCGTGAGTTGGCAAGAGATGACATGGAAACTTAGCACATCGTAAAACTTAGATTGCTGTGGCTCTGGCCAGTCAGTATATTTACTGAGAAATAATGCACTGACACATACACACGTACTATTTTACCGTGTTAACAACTAACAGTAATTATTATTTAATTATTTAACTTAAAAAGAATACATATCAATACTTGTCACTTTTTTTTACATAGTATTATTATTTGGTTTGACAATGGCATTCTGTAAAGTAGAATTTTTAAACGATAATCCATCAACACTTTCACTCAAATAACCTTGGTTAAATAGTAATATTGAAAAATTAAAATGTGAATTAATTTGTTTATGTGACTGCTGTTTTCTCCATTTTAATTTTATAGTCAATATTTGGTTGTATAGCTATAATAAAACATTTAAGATTCTTAAACTAAGTCTTCTTTAATTGTCACTTAAAATACATAGGCACAATACCACATTTGTAAAATTAGTCCTATGTAAATACCTTTTCTCCAAAATTTTGTAAGCATCCACAATATCTGAAATCTACACAGTTTTGAACAATCACTAATACATGAACTTGTTCAGTAAGAACCTCTGTGCAATCATACATCTAATATTTTTAAAGGTTTGAACCCTTTGGGTATTTTTTGTTGTATATTTTGGTGGAACTAGTTTTGTCTTTAAAGTTGAAAACCTTCTGTATAAGAACTGAAGCCAGGCAATGACAATAGTTAACATATGTGACTCTCTTATTCCTAATCATTAAGCTAACTTGTTAACACTTTCTATGGAAAATCCAATTCTGGAAATGTTTAACCCATCTTTCGCACTTTTCTCTATATCTGATAGAATTTAGGAATGAAATAAAGAAAGTTTAAGTGCATTTTCTGTCAAGAGTCACTCTTACAGTTACACTCTGCATAACAGTAATGTTTGTTAACCATGCCATTATATCATAAATAAAATTATGATAATATTATATTTCCTATTCAATAAGACAGTAATAATTCTCTTTATAAGACTGCATATAAATAGCCAGACAGCTTCCAATAATCAAACCTATCTAAATGTGGCCGTATACAGTTTATATCATGAACATGTCACCATACTGCTACATGCATAAGAATCAACGCATAATGCCCGAGGTTTGCTAGCTAGCAGCAGCGAGTCATGCCGGCTGTTCTATTTGTGTAATTCAAAAGCTTGCTATAGCACTTTCCAAAACTGTTTGACAAAAAATAGTGAAACAAAATTTTGGTAAAAAAAAACTTGTTGTTTACCAGCAGGCACATCAGGTTGGTTTTGCAAACATGATCCTGAGTCATATGGTGTAGCCTACCTGAATTCAGGTTGAAATAAGTATGGGATCCAAGTTGAAATTGTGTTGGATACAGGTCGAAAATAGGTTGGATCACAGTCATAATTGGGATGGTGTCATCTGTTTATCTAGCATTCTTTTTTGTTTTCTTAAAATTTCTGGTCGAGTGATAGTTAATTTGAATTCTCTCAATGAGCTTTTTTCATAAATGATCATATATGATTCATATTAACACGGAATGGAATGGAACGGGACAGTGCAGGAAGGTATGGGACCACCTAATTTGCCAGATATGTATTCTTTGTTTGCACTAACTTGTAAAGAATATAATGTTGATCCAAAATTTAAAGTAGAAAAACGAATACAATTGTAACAGATAAGAGCATGTTGTGCAATGGTAGTACTTGAGATCAGTCCGGATACAAACACAAATGACGTGACTGTGTTGATTTGCCCTCGCGCCCTGTGTGTATACTCAAAACCCATCAGTAAAATAAACATAACATGCCCACTCACGACGCCAAGGCAATCAAGTGGTGGCCAAAAATAACCAGATGTGAATAAATGATGAAAACGTGTCATTGTGACGAGATGTGCCAACAAATAAACGTTCTCATTACATTAAGAGCACCTCCGTGTTCACAATATTGCTAAGTGGTCCAAAATATAATGCCAACTGGTACACTGCACTGTTGCGGTGCCCAGGGAGAAAGTGCAACTGGCTTTGAGCAGATGGCGCAACACACGCAATGAATGCTGGGTGTCACAAAACCGACATAATCTACACACTTGCAGTTTGGTGGTATAGTGGTATGTAAAAGTTCGCCATTTTGGCATTTTGAACGAGAATTAATAAATACGTTTATTCCGTCGATTACAAAATATGAGCGATAACCGTGTTACAAAAAAGTCTATTCATGGTCAAAATTACAAAGCGGTAAAAAACTGGACTTACAATATCAAGAGATTCTTGTTAAAAAATAACTTGATGGAAATATATGAAAATATAATAGATAGCAGCTATGCCTTAGAGATTAGTGACCCCATATTATTAAACATTGAGAGCGCTATGCAACTGGCTCTGTGGAATGACAAAGGACAAGCAAACGGGAACAAGCTTAGAACGTACAGACGTTTCAAGATTAGCCTACAGTCTGAATCCTACCTTGACTACAACATACCACGTTACGAACGATCAGCTTTTATTAAATTGAGATGTGGAGTACTTCCCCTTGAAATTGAGACTGGACGATACAATGGGCTGTTATATGAGAATAGAACTTGTAAATTGTGTATTTTAAATGTAGTCGAATCTGAATGCCATTTCCTTATAGACTGTCCTCTATGATGTCATAAGAACTACAATTTTCAATAGTGCAGTGGACATAGATGCCAACTTTTTAGAGTTTGATAAAATAAGTAATGTGTGTTTTATTTTAAGCAATACACAGATTGCACCACAAGCTATCAGATGTGTACATAAAATGTTTAGCCGTAGAAAATTGTATATAACTAGATAAGTGACTTTTAGCTATGCGAAGCATTGCCGGTTTATACACCCTCATACCAGGAAGGACGAAGACATTCACGAAAATAGATCAGCATACTAATATAAACTGATATTTTAAAATCTGATATACTGGTCAAATTTTAGAACAATGTGTCAAAATAAGCCATTACATGGCTGGAAGATATTCTTTTAATTTGATCAGTTGTACAATTATACTATGTTTGAATATCTTTACGACACTTTAATAACTAACTAACTAAGTTACCCCCATTACATACGTGCCGGCGACACGTGTACCGCGGGGGGTATACCGACAGCACAGCTTTTGTTTTTCTCTGTTTTTTTTAAATAATTAGAATAAATTTCAACAAGTGCGGGAGTCATGCCGTGGCGATGTCGCCAACAGTGCATTGGAGCCGCCGCCGAACCCCGCCCACGGTGCTTGAAAGCCGCCCACCGAACCCCCGCCCACGGTTCTTTAAAGCCACCGATGAACCCTTTAAAGCCGACGACGAATGCTTTAAAACTGCCGCCGAAGCCTGGCGGTGTCGGTGAGATCAAAGGGAATACCGATCGATAATCTCCGCAGCGGATGGTACGGGCTTCGACGGCACCGTGCGACCTTTTTGGAGAAGTGTCAGGAAAAATTGCTGCAGCGTGGCTTTTTGGTACCCCGGCACGGCCGCTGTGCCGAAAAATGCCCCATTTGTACCGGCGGCCCCAGTATAATGACTTTTTCGCGCCGGTCCTTGCCGTTGGCCTCAACGCGGTGTTGCGCCCCCCCCGGGGACCAAATGTCAAACAAAAAATGCTATTTTTAGTAACAAATCCTCGGTGCCGCCGGGAAGAAGGTGGGTGCGGCACATATGTAATGGGGGAAAATAGATCAGCATACTAATATAAACTGATATTTTAAAACTCAAATTTTAGAACAATGTGTCAAAATAACTACATGGCTGGAACTAACTAAGTTGTACAATTATACTAACTAACTAACTAACTAACTAACTAACTAACTAACTACATAACTAACTACCTAACTACCTAACTAACTACCTAACTAACTAACTAACTAACTAACTAACTAACTAACTAACTAACTAACTAACTAACTAACTAACTAACTAACTAACTAACTAACTAACTAATAAACTAATCCAAACGTATCAATCATCCACCATATGGCGCCATGGAGAGCTATACATCACATTTGTCCTGCGAGTAAAAATAGCCAGCAGGTCGTTACCGCCTCTGTTCCAGGTGGGCTGAATCACCTCCCAAAATGACGTTAAGCACACTGATGAAAGCTGGCAGCTTATTAATAAGCAATCTCCGGCGGTAAAACAGAAAGGCTGTGCGTTACTAACTGCCCTCAGAGAGCAAGACGCCTGCAAGAATGTGTTTTGGAGTGGTAGAAACACGCATACGATTTTTTGTGTGACAATTAATGGTGTACAAATGTTTACAATAACAGTTCACTTTGTGTCAAGGGCATTTCGCTTTAACGGTGGATTTCTGTTGAATGTTTGCGGGTAGATTGTATGTCAAGTTATGATGTGTCCTATTTTCAAATTGCTTAAAGCATAACCTCTAATTAGTGCCACTTCTATAAAGAGACTAGATCTATCTAAACTATTTTTTAGCTTTTTTGCATTTACAAAACGTAACAAAGAGACCATTTCAAACCTCATAAAAGAAACTACGCCTCTACTGAGACCACTGTAAACATATTCCGAGTGGTCTCAATTAGAGGTTATACTGTACTGTTGAGTAGGCTATTGACGCCCGCCAGCGCTTTTAGCACAGCGAATATTTAATGTCCCTGTGGTGTAGTTTAGCACACTATTTTAATCCACATATCAAACAATTCAACACACAAAAAGTCTATAAAGGGTATTTCTCTTTCCCCTAGACTCCATTTAGCAGTCTTCAAGGTCAACGTTGACACATTTAATTTATGTGCGAGTATACATATATAGAGTATAGACACCTCGAGGGGAGGGGGGGTGACTTACTATATGTCGGGTAGTACGGGTGTGCCATTTCTCTGGATCACTTATGGACACCCCAGGCATAGTGATGGGTCTCAATTTTGTGATTTTAGTATAGCTATGGGTCTAAATATTGTTTTTTTTTGTATAGCTATGTGTTTCAAATTAAATGTACAGATATTGTTAGCATACGTTTCATTTTGTTTGATACTGATTTTTTTGAATATTTTGTTGATAAAATGTTAACAGTATGTAGTTTCATTGTGTAATAGTAATAGACATGGGTAACGTTTTCATTGTCAAGGTATAGACATGGGTCACTGTTTTAAATTCCCAAATTAGCATATCTATGGGTACTGTTTCGACGATCGAAATGGTACACCCGTACCCATTTATTAGGAGAGACACCCCCCAGCCCCCAGATAGGTACCTTTGATATTTGGGTGCCAAATTACGTAATTAGAGCATACATGGGTGCTCATTTGCGTAAAACAAACCCGATACGTGAGCATGAAAACGGTTTAAAAAGACACAGCTCTAAGCTATCTTAATGATCAGTGGGACTGAGGGTATACTAAAATTGAATGGGGGGGGGGGAGACTAGATACCTGGTTCAAAATCTTTTGGTGCCCTCATCGGTGAAAGTGTGATTCTCGCCATACCTAATAAGGTATACACAAGATGCAACCAAGCCATTGGTTTTTAAGAAACAATCTCTCTCCATGCTCGAGAGACCTGGCATACATTTCTCTGGTCCGCTCGTCTGTCTACATATTTTAGATTCTAAATAACGAACTCACTGTAACAGATAAATGATAACTTATTTTTTGTTGGCTATATGAAGGGAAAACCAAATCACATCGAGATAAAGGGTAAAAACAATATCAACATAGCAAGGTGGTTAAATGTATAATAAAGACAATTTTGGAAATCATGTGTCTTAAAGACAGAAGACACACTCACAATCATGGCCATAATTTATAAAAAGCGGCAATCCTTCCTGGTTTGTCCAAGACTGATTGTCTCTCCCCTGAGCGAACACTGGTGCTATAGAAAGTGCCTATTCATCGTCCAATTATGTGATCCATCCAGGAAGGAATAGATTTGTTGACTTCGGATTCTGTTATAGCAAAATTTAAACAAAAATATTGTATGGACCATTTTATAAGAGAAATACAAGTACAAGTTATTTCAAATGTTTTATTCTCTAGCCACTTGATTTCCAAGTTTATAAATCTCCACTACGGAAACAAAACATTTCATTTTTGTAACAAGAGGCCGATGGGCCTTAACGGTCACCTGGGCATCAACAAATATTAGCGAGATAAGCAGTTTGTGATGTTTCTTTCAGGGATTCCTCAATATTTTCCTGGGAGTCATGAAATTTACAATTTTTTTGGTATGTAGCATCTGTAGGGTAAGGAGAAAAGAAATTGTAAATTTCATGACCCCCCACCCCAAGGGAAGGTATTAGACACTACCTTGATCATCATTACTTTATACACAGTTTTTCTGATCCATACCTGGGAGGAGGAATTTTTTAAAAAAGAAATAATGCATTTTCACTATATGACTCATTATGGCCACACCTTAGCACTTGAACCCCTGCCCCGGGGGTCACGAAATTTACAATTTTGGTAGACCCTTCCTTGGTTATTATTACTACATACTTGGTTTGTCTGATCAATCCCTGGGAGTAGAGAAGAAGATTGTTTTAAGAAATACAGCAATTTTACACTTTTACTCCAAAATTACCTTCCCTTGGGGTGGGGGGTCATGAAATCTACAATTTTGGTAGACCCTTCCGTGGTTATTATTACTGCATACTTGGTTTGTCTTATCAATGCCTGGGAGTAGAGAAGATTTTTTAAGAAATACAGCAATTTTACACTTTTTACCCCAAAATTTATACTTCCCTTGGGGTGAGGGTCATGAAATTTACAATTTTTGTAGACCCTTCCTTGGTTATTTTTACTACATACTTGGTTTCTGTGATCAATGCCTGGGAGTAGAGAAGAAGACTTTTTAAGAAATACAGCAATTTTACACTTTTTACCCCCAAATTACCTTCCCTTGGGGTGGGGGGTCATGAAATTCACTATTGTGGTAGACCCTTCCCTAATTATTATACTACATACTTGGTTTGTGTGATCAATGCCTTGGAGTAGACAAGAAGATTTTTTAAGAAATACAGCAATTTTACACCTTTTACCCCCAAATTACCTTCCTTTGGGGTGGGGGGTCATGAAATTTACAATTTTGGTAGACCCTTCCTTGGTTATTTTACTACATACCCATTTTGTCTGACCAATGCCTGGGAGTAGAGAAGAAGATTTTTTAAGAAATACAGCAATTTTACACTTTTACCCAAAAATTACCTTCCCTTGGGGTGGGAGGTCATGAAATTTACAATGTTGGTAGACCCTTCCCTGGTTATTATTTCTACATACTTGGTTTGTCTTATCAATGCCTGGGTGTAGAGAAGAAGTTTTTTAAGAAATACAGCAATTTTACACTTTTTGCCCCAAAATTA
>CM032659.1:16322524-16365650 GCA_019095985.1 Streblospio benedicti
CATGATTGGCAATCTAGTTGTACACACCTTGTGTGGATAGTACACACCTATTAAACCATGAATTTCAGTACCAGAAATTTATATAATCAACAGAAAAACATCTTATTCAACAGACTACACCTCCATTTTGTTTGAGTAACTCAAGACTTTACACAAGTGAAGAGTAGTCACAATAAAACATAAATAACACTCTATCTGTGACACGTGACTCTATCCTGCATTCTGATTGGCTTAGAGCCGAAATTAGCCAGTCAATATTCACCACAATCGGCAAGCATTCATACATGGTGACAGAGAAACCATGACATATTTCTTCAATATTTTAATAATCCCGCCAGGGCCACTTGATATAGTCAAATGGGAGCTTAGGGTTGTAAAACCTGTCTTCAGCTATATCTATTGTTGGTAGAAATATGCTTGCTAAAAAGATGTGAGAGAGAGAGAGAAATGTGAAAATGTATCCGCAAGCACTGGGAAACACATATATATATCATTCAATAGCACTAAAAATGCTAATAAGACCTTCCCAAAATTTCGTCCTCATGTGGGATTCGAACCCATGACCTCTGGGTTGAGATGATAACAACCAAGTATGTAAGCTGGGGGTTACGGAGACAACGGTTCAGCCGTGTAACCTTTTAACAGCTCGCTGCTTGGGATGATGGTATCATTCTGGTCCCGCCAGGGCCACTTGATATAGTCAAATGGGAGCTTAGGGTTGTAAAACCTGTCTTCAGGTATATCTATCATTGGTAGAAATATGCTTGCTATAAAGATATGAGAGAGAGAGAAATGTTTTTAATAATCACTACTACAGTACCTCGGCGTGCTGCAGTACTGTGGTATGGTCCATTGTCAGCTCGCCCGGTACAGACTGCACTAAGTAGGAGTTGCCAACAGGAATGAGACTGAAGCCATTACCCAATACACGCAGCTTGCGAATAGCCATCAGAACATCATTTCTAGAATTGTCAATTCACACATTATCACACGCGAAAACATTTCAACAGATATTTTGAGACACAGCTGATCAAACAGTAACTGTCGATGCTATGTACGCATTGGACAGAATTATAAAGACTTGCAACACAAAGGGTAGTCCAATTATAGCTGTACTAGGGTACAAAACGCATGATAGGTTTGCTCCTGAGCTAACCGGCTGGCAAATCTGAAACTCAAACGGCCAGTATAAAAAGATAGGTATTTGATAAACAAAGTTTATGAATGATCAAATATTCAAAAACATTGAATGTGCAAAATGTTAACTAAATTATGATAATATTATACCATTCTCTACAGTTTAAATGTTTAAAACATGACGTTCTGTTTAAATGTTTAAAACATGACGTTTTGCCATGGTAGACTACATGGCCTCTTCAGAGGGATCTGTCTGTATGCGTCATGTTTCAAACATTTAAACAGTAGAGAATGGTAAAATGTATACATAAATATGAATCTGCCCACTGTCCTTAATCTCCCGCGACTAATCTACATTCTAAATTATGACAAATTATCCATAGAAAATGATGTAATCACATCTGTGTTTTTCTTTTAACAAAATTAATGGTTTATCATTGCTACAATAAGATATCCAACAATAATTCACCCATTGGATCAATCATTATGAAATCACATACTCCACGATATAAAAAAAAAAAAAGTGCATCACTTGATATTCAACTGGTTATAGAACCGAGTCACAGATGTAATGATAGTCAGCACAGGTAGGTGTAGAGCAATTATTCTGAAGATGCTTTGTTGATGATGACAACAACGACGATGATCATATGGGAACATATCATTATACATGTATCTAACAAAGTCATTATACCACAATTCAAGCTGTGCAGAAAGTCTGCTTGGCACTGCTCATCCTTGCTTCGGCCATTCCAAGCAAAGACATGCATAGAATGTGACAATTTCTGTATAAGAGTTCATACGGATTAGAGCAGATATCAAAAATAATTGAAACCGCTCTATAATATATCGCAGCCATTGTCATAACGTTTTTATTAAATTATCATTCACTAACCATGAGCAAAAAAGCAAGGAGTTTGCGACACCTAAGCGCCTACGGAGGATTGTAGACCTCTAGTGATATTGTGAAATGAAGAGTTGTGCGGGGGCCCTCATCAATAAAAACCCATATAATCCCCTCCACACTTGTCTATGCATCAAAAACTAATTTTTCACTTCGGGCCGAGATGAAAATGTTTTTGGCTGGGAGGTTCGAGCAGAGTGGAGCAGATAAAGGCAGAGCTCAGAGTATTGGAGGCAGATTTACAGAGGCATGTGCACCCACTGAGTCACACTACTACTATTACTACATCCCAAAAGTTTATTTGTCAACTTCTGCGGGTGTCCCAGTTATTGGGGTAAGTAGCAAGCGGCTGTGAGACTCTCCATGTGCCTGTATCTACAGGGCCGTCGCACGCACCTTTATATTAAGAGTGGTCCAACAAAATGAGCGCCATGGGCGTGAAAATGGCGACATAGTCGCTGTATGGCTAGGGGGTCTGGGGCATGCACCCCAGAAAAAAAAAAGGAAATTTACAACACAAATGGTGCAATTTGAGGGGGGCTATTTTTTCAAGCAAATTACTTTTCTATGACCACTCCGACATGGGTGATAATGGAGGTATCACACGTATTTTAAGTGTCCTTCAGCTTCTATAAGTGAAAAAATAATAGTAAATAATCTATTACCTGTGTTTCAAATTAAAGTCCACCCTGCCTTCAAATTCATCAATGCATTACTTTAGAAGTGTTGATGCTAAACACGAACATATTTGAACTTTAACAGTCATAAAATATGATTTAGTTTTGTTCTATATGTGAAACGTAACTAGCACGTGTTCGACATAGTGTACAAGTATATAATCAAATGACCAAACAATGCATTCTCTGGTGACCCTAACAAAAGATATCATACAAAAACTGGTCATTTAAGGTCATTTAAGGTCACTGACCACTTAGTCAGACTATAAGTCTCTGGTAGGGAAGTTACGCAACTGCGCTAAATTGCAGAACCCCCTTGTCATTGACCCTTGTCTGGACGTCCCTATTGTAGTTTCTTGATTACTTATTACGTAATTATGCTATTACATAATGAATTCGTGAAAAAGTGGTCCGACAAATGTCGGAGTGTCGGAGGCCGGGTGCGGACGTCTGGTCATCTAACGTGGATCTGTGTTGGGACATAGCCCCAGTGGAGGTCTACAGCAGATGTACTCACAAAGTCAATACTTCATAAGATCAATAATTCTAAGGCCAGTGTGGTTAAGAATGATTCACAAAGAAAACCATCATCTGAATTATGATGGTGCCAGAATGGACTTGAAAGTCAGACTTTCTGTGATTTTGAGCTGTTTGGCTGTCAGTTTGAATCCCACCAGAGGCTATCTGATAATAGCCCTTACCTGACTTGGAGCCGTATGTCTAATGACTTCTTCGCAGTTTTTTTTATAATGTCAAACCGCCAAATGTGTGGGTGACTATTCACTGACTAAGACTCCCGGGCTAAGACTAAACATTTACAAGTAATGGATACACAATAACGTTTATTATTGTTTCAATGAAGTACTTACTTTCCGATTTCTTGTGCTTTTCGACCTCTGGATTTTTCTAGTCTTTCTTTGAGTTCTTCTAAACCAATCAAACCTGGAATGAATTTTTACTTAATAACTAATATGTAATCATATATATACATCAATATTTCAATTGTATAATAATCATGAGACCTTACCTCCATTTCGGTGGTTTGTTGCCATACATACTTCAATAATCTGAACACCTAGCTCATAATAAAAATCCCCAACACCTAAAACTTCAGCCCAAAACCCTTTTCCAGCTGAAATGATAATAGGCACATCAAATATTACAGCAATATAGTTAATATAATTCACAGTACAAGCTAGTGCAAAAAACTATCGTCTCTCAACGCGTATAAGTTGAATAATTAGTGCCTAAATATCCATTTCAAAGAGGGGAAGTCGACTTATAGCCAACAGATCACTTTTTGATATTCACACACCCAGTGTTTGAAAATGATGACTGAAAAATACTAACCTGAATGGCATCCTGTGGGCATTATATCACTACATGTATCACATTTCCTGGTACATGTACTTTAGAAAAAATCTACTATAATTATAATAAGTGTATCCATCTGTGCAATGAACTAAATTAAAGATAATTAACTAAAGAAATTCGTAAAACTTCTTGCAAAATATATATTAATCAATTTTATTTCCAATCATTTTTAAAGACTAATGCAATGAATGATAGATCTAGATCCCATTATTTTGAAGAACGCTGTGGACTTTACCCGGCGTTGTGATTTATTGCCATTGCCACTCAGACTTCCAAGACTAGGTCAGTTGATATTGGGGTGATTTCTCGCTTAATATCATGGCTAGAAAGCCGTTCTTGGTGTCTTTTAAAGGTATGTTTTCTGCCCATTCCACGTGTAGCAAGATTGGTTGTCAAAATATGTCAGCCTCTTAAAAATTGCCGAAAAACGTTTTTGGACATAGTATAATAAACAAGTGTTTTGATCTTAAAATAACTATCACATTCGTAATCCAGACCTTTTCCTAATCAAATACATGTACATTTGTATTAAATATTGAAATGCAATGGAAATGATCAAGTTATCAATTATTTTACAAACATAATAACAGTAAAAGGTGTTGCAGTTCACGGATTTGAATGCAAGAAAGTGGCAAAGATTTAAATATCCATAGTTTAAAAAGTTTAAACAGTATAATAAATAGTTTGATTAATTTAATTATATCATCATCCCTTATAGGAGCTTACAATTACAATTATCATTTCTATTAAGGTTAGTTACATTTCCTTTAAATTTCTGGTTGCCATGGAATGCAGAAACAGTAACTTGTGTTTCCATAAACTAGAGCATATGATGGTCATTTTGATATTTGTTGTAATATATATGAACAAGAGACAGGGTCACCACAGAAATCCACACACTACAGATTTTCCTGCATTTTCCCCGATTTCCCCTGGTGATATAAAAAAAATCACAGTTGGAGTTTTATGATCAAATCTAACTTTCAGCCTTTGCTCCATTATTTTGACCATAATATAAAAATTAAAGAATATTTTGATAGTTCAGATTAATGAACAATATTTTCCCCAAATTTTGACCATTTAGTTGACACCCTCAGTGGTGTCTTTGCCTGCACTCTTTTGCTAGAGCTCACTCGTGCCTGCAGACACCACTAGTACATATAGGGTGATCTCAACACTTAAAGTACAATTACACTGATATTCTCAACACATTGTGGAAACACACAGAAAGGAGAGAGAAAGAAATGTGGTTCCAGATGGTTTTTCTTTGATATATATGATACGTATAGTTATAATTAACGACTGTTATAATTCACTTCATTAAGTATATCCATGTTAATTTCAGGACTTATATAGGAATTTATAGACGTTTTATCATAAAGATGAAACCCTTCTCATAGACAGGCTATAGATATCATGTACCAACGTATTACTAATGCGCTTTCAGGAAGTAGTGAGTTTTTTGTTAAAAAGGCTGGAACCAAACAGAAGCAGGTACCAGGCTGGAATGAGGTAGTTAAAGAAGCACATCAACTGGCTAGGGAGTCCTTCTTGTGCTGGAGATCTAGAGGAAGTCCTCGTCAAGGTTTTGTTTTTCATCAAATGAAAACACATAGGGCGCAATTCAAACTTGCTCTACGGAAATGCAAAAATGATCGGACGAGAAGGGAAGCTGATTGTTTAGCTAAGCACCATCTAACTAAAGATAGCAAGTCATTTTGGAAGAGTATAAATAACATTATGGGTAACAATAGTTCTGTATATGCCTCTGGTATCAATGGGGCCACATGTCCTGAGGAAATATGCTCTATGTGGCAAAAACACTATGAAGCAATACTAAATTCCTCTCTTGATCAGAGCAGTGAAACATATGTTTCAAATCGCCTTAATTGTATTAATGAAATGGACACTTTTGAAAGGATCACTCATCATGATATTTTAGCAGCAGTTAAGAGCTTAAAAAGGGAAAGGCCCATGGGCATGATGGTCTCAGTGGAGAGCACTTTAAATATTCTAGTAATAAGCTAATGTTTTTGTTGGCCATTGTTTTTAACTGTATGATTATACATAGTTATTTACCTGATGATTTAATGATCTCGTATATTATTCCGGTTTTAAAAGATAAAAAGGGTGATATTAGCAGCAAGGATAACTATAGACCTATTGCCATAACCAGTATAATGTCTAAGATTATAGAAATAGTATTCCTCTCAAGATATAGTGAATTCCTTGAAAGCTCTCATAATCAATTTGGCTATAAAAATAAACTGTCTACAGAAACTTGCATATTTACCCTTAAGGAGATTATTAATTATTACAGGTTTTATTCAAGTAATGTATACCTTTGTTTTCTTGATGCTTCTAAGGCTTTTCGATAAAATAAATCATTTTCATTTGTTCAAGAAACTTATAAGAAGAGATCTACCTATTATCATCGTTAGATTTCTGTTTACCTGGTATCGATCTCAAACTTTTGCTGTCAAGTGGCTAGACAATATATCTGCTAAATTCACATCATCAAATGGAGTCCGACAAGGAAGTGTTCTTTCTCCTAAATTGTTTTTTTAATCATATCTTTTATGCAGATGATGCTGTTATTTTGTCACCATCAGTAAAGGGTCTTCAAAAGCTTTTAAATATATGTCAAAAATTTGCTATTGATAATGAAATTGTATATAATCCACTCAAAACTAAATGTATGCATATAAGGAAAAGAGGAGTTGATTCCGTAAACTCTGCTGTGTGGTATAATTTTGTATGAAAATGTATATATGTATATAATTTTTTCCTTGTTAATTATTAATATGGATTTAACATCCGAAATAAAATTATCCTTATCCTTATCCTTATTGCCGTAGTGAACACTAGAATAGAGTATTGAATACATGTACAGGGGTATGTTATAAAAAATAATTTTGTAGACAACAAAAATTGTATAAACATCAGACAGAAATTCATGTGATGAATAAATCTTCATACAAATTCTCATCATCATGATTTTTACATCATTCATTTACAAAAAATAGCCCCACTACATAAACAATTTTATTTTTCAAAAATAATTTAAACACAAAATGTTCAGAAATATAGGCATATCTTTAGGTACATAAATGGAAACAGTCAGCTACATGTCACTTCTGTAAATAATTCTGTGGTTCTATCTTAGATTATTTATCAACGTTGCCCCAGCCTTCTTTTTTCATTTTGTGACCTTTGTATTCAAGCAATTGATGAAAATTTTCTAACATCCATATTTGAGACTGTGTTTTCTTCTGTCATGAACAATATTACAATAGGTGCAAGATTTTACCAAGTTTATGGCATACAATGTAATCCAATGTTGTCAATCCATTTTTAAAGTGTTGACATAACCAAGATGTTTATTCCATCTGAATCTGAGTGTTGGTGTCTGCGAAAACATCAGATATGATGGCTCAGCAGGGACAGATCCAGCGGGGGGGCTCGGGGGGAGAAATGACCCAAGTTACATATGTCCGAGGTGTGCAGGTGCTGCCAGACCTGTTGATGGCAGGCCAGTCAAGGAGGTCACAGTAGGTGAACATAAGCTGGAAGTTGTGTCCGAGTTCTGCTACTTGGGTGACATGCTATCCAGCGGTGGTGACTGTGAGCTAGCAGCTACCGTGAGATGCAGGTCCACATGGGGGAAGTTCCGTGAGCTCCTCCCGATACTCACAAACAAGCATCTCCCGCTGGTATCCAGAGGTGGAGTGTACTCCACTTGTGTACGTAGTGTGATGCTACATGGTTCGAAACCTGGGCTGCCTCCTCCAAGACCCTGAACCGTTTGAGAAGAAATAATCGAGCCATGATCCGATGGATCACTTCAATAGTGTAAGGCCCCAGGATGACGTGAGCTCTGACTGCCTCCTAGAAAAGCTTGGCATAAAGCACATCGAAGCTGTGCTTCAGGCGAACAGGGATGAGATGGCTAGGCCATGTCGAAGCGAAGCACCGGCTGGATAGCCAGAGTGAGGGAGCATAAAATCATGAGACAGAAAGTTCCAGGCAGACCAAAGTTGACCTGGGATGAGCTGGTGAAATGCGACAGAGTATCACTTGGCATGGAAGGAATGGACCCCAAGGACCGTCAAGCATGGAGGGGACGTCTACGGTCACAACTAGGCAGCCAGGCCGCACCCTCTGCAGATGAGGATTGAATGGCCTGCCCAAATAAACGATGATGATGATGATGATGATGATGATGATGATGATGATGATGATGATGATGATGATGATGATGATGATGATGATGATGATGATGATGATGATGATGATGATGATGATGATGATGATGATGATGATGATGATGATGATGATGATGATGATGATGATGATGATGATGATGATGATGATGATGATGATGATGATGATGATGATGATGATGATGATGATGATGATGATGATGATGATGATGATGATGATGATGATGATGATGATGATGTCAATGTATGTCAATGTGTTCGTTGTCGGAGATGGATACAGTGAAGAATTCCGTGTTATTGTAGGTGTGCATCAAGGTTCAGTCCTTAGTCCTCTGCTTTTCATCATGGTCCTAGAAGCCCTGTCTCATGAGTTCCGCACTGGGTGATTTAGCTGCAACTGTCAGATGCAAAACTGCATGGGGCAAATTCCGTGAGCTACTGCCAGTCCTCACCAACAGGCACATTCCTTTATCTTCGAGAGGTAGAGTTTATTCCACCTGTGTGCAGTGCTATGCTTCATGAGTCTGAGACATGGGCAGCATCCTCTAGTACTATAAACCGCCTGAGAAGAAGAAATGACAGCTTATGATTTGCTGGATGTGTGCTGTGAAGTCTAATGATGATACCAGTTCAGAGAGCCTTTTGGAGAAACTGAGTATTACAGATATTGATAGTGTGCTTCGTAAAGGGAGACTGAGATGGCTAGGCCATGTTGAGCGCAGTTCTGGCTGGATTAGCCAAGTAAGAAAGCTTGAGATTGAAGGAAGAAAAGGAAAGACTGAAACAGACTTGGGATGCAGTCTTGCAGAAAGATCGTGCAAGTTTGGGCATGAGTTTGGTAGATCCAAATGACCGAAAAGGCTTGAGGGGACGGTTGAGATCCAGACTGGGCAGCCAGGCCACACCCTCTGAATGAGGAATAATTAGGGGCCTGTTTAAAATAAATTTAGGATTTTTGATTGATTGATTGATTATCCCAGCCCTGTCTAGGATAGAAAGGCTCACACTAAGTACTCATAGTATGAAACAAATTAAGACACAGTGAGGTCACAGGAGCAATTTAGACAATGATCTATGGTTGTTTGACTGATTCGAGCCTAAACCTACAACTACGAGGTTTAGGCTCCGCATAGTCGAACAAGCAAAGATCACTGTCTAAATTGCTCCTGTGAGTGAGGTTAGGGGACGATCATAAATAATGATACCGGTGGGGGGGGGGGGTGTCGTCCAAAAAGGTGAGTGGCGGTCGTTCAACTTTTCTGATTCCTTTGGGGAGTCGTTGAACTTTTTCATCATGCTATGGTATATTTTTTCAAATATTTTCTTTTAGCAATTGTCCAAAAATGCAATGACTATGTAAAGGACTTTGTTTTAGCGGGGTGGGGTGGGGTCCCTCAACTTTTTAAAATGTTGATGGGGGAGCTTTTTCTTCGCCCCCCAAAATGGACGACGACTACCCCCCCCCCCGCCCGGTATTGTTATTTATGATGGTTCCCTACCCCCCCCCGGTACCGTTATTTATGATACATTGTAGTTCCCTAGGCCAGGCTAGTAGGCTAGTAGGGCCTAGATCTAGTACTTGCTAGTCTATAGCCCCCTACACGTAGACCCTGATATTAATACCCTGTATATCTCAGCATGCTGCTGGGATACGGCCCAGGAACGAACATACGCTGTCGTTCTATATTATTAACTCAGCTCTAGCTAGTCTACTGCTAATTTGCTATAGTTTCTGTAATCATTTTATGGAATTGGAATAATGAAAATTCTGTTTTCCCACTTTATACCTGTTCTACTGTTTTATTCTTAATAGCAGCAACACCTGCACCACGTCGTCGCATGGTTTTAGCTTCACTTTTAACAACAGAATACTAGTATATCTATCCCTTTAAATTTTGACAATATTCATCGTAATGCGATTGGCTGTCGCCGGTTACAAAGCAAATTGGTGTATAGGTTGCCAAGAAGTTGAAAAAGAATCGAGTGTAGCTTTTTAAAGGTATCCTTAATCAATCAGACAGTGTATAAGGGCTCATACCACCAAACGAATGATCAAATGTAATGTCTATAAACTACATAATGACTAGGACCCCTTTTTCTTGCATCTAGCTTTGAGTGTTGGCTAAAAATGCTGTATATCTTCGTTAAAGATTTTATTTGTGGAGGGTGCAAAGTTGTTACATTGCTTATGGAGCATTTAGTGGTCGGAGACCTGGAGAGCCTGGCTGAACGAGGCTAAAAAAAAGGTAAATATTTATTTATCTATATAATAATTTAGTTTTTTGTTGTATCAATTCATTATTTCCGTGATTTATATGGGTTTTCACGGGTTGATAATACACACGTACTAGTGTAATCACTTGATTGGTCATTATATGATACATTCACGCTACATATAGACCTACATCACTGATGAAACATCTGAAAACCGTCGATAATACCAGACTTAGACAAAGGATACTGTTATATTCGGGGCCTTAATAAGTTATATTCAGAAAAATTAATTCTTACTCACACATCCTCTTCTGAACGCTGGCGTCCATCCACTATGCTCAGGTCTGTTTTGTCTTCTTCGCGATGTATATCAGTTCTCACTATGGTGTTGGTGGGTGTGTTGGCTGCGTAGTTGACTTGTAATAGATGTCCAATTTTCCTTCGAAGGTTATTACATTCTTAGAATTTACCACAGTCCACATCGTCTGGTAGGTTATTGTAATATTCCATATGCGGACCATTCATCCATAGGTCCGTCGGTCCTGACCGATTATTGTGACTCATATCCGACAATTACTTCAAGATATGACCGAGGCGATTTCTAGACATCCACAAAATACAATAAAAAATATCTTTTTTAAAATCATAATCGTTGCTTTGTTAAAACATATGCACCACGTGATCATCTGTTCGCCGTACAAACCAGTATCGAGTTAATGAACGTTGTAGAGAATATCGAAAGTATTAATATCGATTTTTTAGTACACTGCTGCATAGAAATAACATATAAGGATAAGGCAAAGCATCAATAAACGACCACTCACGTATGATTATATGAATGTAGAATGATTAAGCAGGGGTCATTGTGGTTATAGATGCAAATCTAAATTTAAAAGTAAACATTAATTACACATTAAAAAATACCTGCTGATGTACTTAAATGTCTTTATCTTGAGGTCATTGTAACCAAAACTGAATCAAGTAGAAAAATAATTATTTCACAAAAAATTGAAATAATGCAATTTTGAATTGTAAAATAAAATAAGAGTAGGTATCAAAATTGTATTGTGTCATACAAATACATATGGATGTTTTGCAATTTTAAAACAATCTCAATCAGGTTCATCCCAATGGGCATATGACGTCTTAAAGACGTCTCTTGCTGTCAGGCTATATTGCCCTTCGACAACAAAAAGTTCGGACTGACTGAAAATCATTCGAACTGACAGTTTTTCAGGACCTGACAGACCGGATGACTGACACAAAATTTTCACATTTGGCATAGACTGATATCGCGGTATGAATTTTGTAGCTCGTCTTGAACATAAAGTATTTAGGGCTTTTTTGGCTGTAATAAGTCTATTAGGTTGTAAAAAATATTTATGTATATGATGGAGAGAATTGGGCCAAGGCTATCACACTTCATTGTGGATCACAGTCACAGGCTCCCACTCGGAGTGGCTATCTACATCGTCATATCTCAAGACTATATACGTAGTATATAGCCGTGATACCACCATATCCAATTCTGTGGAAACTACGCTCAGAAACCGACCAATCAGAAGGCCCACTGCCAAAATGTCCAGCGGGGAATTCAAACGCCAAACGTACGATCTCGCTATATAAATAAGATGAAATGAGTATTGATATTGTCTTTGACGTAAGTTTAACCGAAAATAATTTTTTCTGCATAAAAGCTATATCTGGGCCCACGGATTGGTATGAACAAGGACTTCAAGGCAGTGTGAGTGATCAAGCCGTGAAAACCGACGATGGGCTATCTAGAACTCGAACTCGTTTCTTCTTATTAAAGAATAAACTAAGCCACGTCACCAGTTCTGGTGAGACTTCATACCTTTCCAGCTTCCTTAGGAGTCTGTAGTGCGGTACTTTGTCGAATGCAATTATAAAGTCAAGATACATTCGAGGCTACTGCCTTTATGATTTTAGTCCTGTCATCGAGTACATGTAGCAGTGGCAAAGAAGTGGTCCTGGACAATCCTGATATGAAACCAAACTGTTTTGGAGAGAAAAGACCATTTAATTTCATATGATCTAATATTCTTGCCTGTTTTTATACACGCATAGCCAAACACTTCGCCGTTTGCCCGTTCGGTTTGCAGCAACATAACTCGCAGTGTTACTCTAAAACCCATACCAAGCCCGCACTCTTATATGCAAGAAAAAATTGGCATGGAATGTGTTTAGTTTAATTCGTAGTAAAGTGGCCGTATCTACAAAGGGGCCAAGGTTTTCCTAACCGTGATGTGACCTATAAGAAAATAATGTTTGGTCCTGGGACTCCTGGGAGTGTCATGGTAGTTGTGTCTAGTTCAGGATTTCATCATGTGTAATGTGATTGTCATTATAGTTCAGTTTTCTGTGAAAAAATGATAGACTTTGAGCTGTTTCACCCAGTGCTTGGTCCGGGATTAGTCCCGGATCTAGTTCTGGATTAGTCTCAGATCTAGTCCAGTGACAGAAATTGGGAAGTAGCCCAAATTAGCCATTAGGGCCATTTTTAATCTTCACTGGCCCTTCTGATACATTAGTGACCCTGCAAGCGCCGAAGATGTAAAGCATCGCTAGGGTGTCCGGAGGCATGCCCTCCCCCCCCAAACTTATGGAATTTATTTAACAGATTTATACAAATGTCAACTGTCACCATATCCTGTTGGCAAGAGGTGGTAGACTCTTAGTATGCATATGGGAGTGGGGGTTCTGCAAATATCTAACAGAAAATTCTGCGAAATTTTATGTTCACCAGCCAGGCCATCATCTGGGAAACATTACTGGCCCTTCTAAAGTTGTACTAGCTTCGGGCTGATGGGCCAGTGCCAAATCTTTATATCAAGGCTAGTCCCAGATCTAGTCCCAGATTTGATGGTCATTAATTTTCAGTTTACATACAGAATAATAGACTTTGAGGTGATTTAAGTAGTGTTTTGTCTCGCATTAGGTCCAAATTTGATAATATACAGTGTGATAATCATTATACCTCAGTTTTTTGCGAAAAATGGTAGACTTTGTGCTCATAAATGATAAGGTCAATTTTTCTTTATCATACATGTATAGCCACTTAAAAACCTTTCTGCAGTTTATCCCCCTTTTAGTTTAGGGAAGAAACGCAACTACATGTATTAGGGGCGAGAGTTCCGAGAAACTCTTTTCAGACAAGTTTTTTACATTATTTTTTGTGATAATTATATTAGAATACATTGTTTACATGATACATAGATTTTTTTAGCTTTTATGAAAAATGATCAAGTTACATTGTAATAATATTCTACGGTACTAAGATACTATTTAGAGAAAACAATCACTTCATTTATGTATTGATTTACAACAGCCCCTAGCCTACCGCTACCAATACGGCTAGCTCTCAAATATGGATATGAGCCTAATGTGCTGACAGCAAGTTCAGAAGTGCACATTTTCAATCATAACTAAAAAATGGTAATGAATATCAAAATAAAAAATATAGGAATGAAACGCTATTTTTTTTGCCAGATCTACATTGCAATTTTGATTATTCGGCTTGGTTTACATAATAATGAACACTTACATGAAAATGGCATTTTCCAGTGTCTGTGAAAGACAGAGTCAGACATTTTGAACAAGTGAAAATTGGGGATTATATATCATGATTGGAACAGCAATGTTTATAGTTTTGATTTGCATACACATGGGTAGTCACATAATTGGTGATACATAAATGTGTATGCAAATTGAAAATATATAAACAAACTTGGCTCTTCAATCATGGTGCCTAATCCCAATTTACGACTTGTTCAAAAATGTCTGACTCTGTCTCAGACACTGAAAAAACATTTTCATGTGTTCAAAGTTCAAAATAATCAAAATTGCAATGTAGATCTGGCAAAAAAATAGCTTTCATTCCTACATTTTTTATTTTGATATTCATTACCATTTTTTAGTCATGATTGAAAATGTGCACTTCTGAACTTGCTGTCAGCACATTAATTGAAAATGTAAATTGAACCCAAATCTGAATAACAATGACATAATTAATACACCATGGTGACCATTATAATATATAAAGATGCTAATTGTTTTTGTTGAACAGAATTATAGATGGAGAACAAACAGGTACGAAAAAATAGGATTTTCTTGGAGGAAGACCAAAATGAAAGTCCACAGCAAGACCTCATTGCAGAAATCGCAGAAGCCATGGCAATGCCAGATAATTCTTCAGATTCTTCAGATGCAGAGGTATATATTTTTATTTCTTTTTTGATCTGATTTACATCACTTTGAGTAGAAGACTGACAAAATGAAAAAAAAAAAATGTGAATGAGCAAGAGCTTGAGCCTACAGTACAAATTGCGAATTACCCCATTTGCGGTGATTGCAAAGAAAAAATTGCGGTTTAGTGGTGCAAAACTGCGAATTTTCGCGATTCAATTCGCAGTTTGGGGTTCGCCTTATTCGCAATTTGTACTGTACTATAAGAGCGAATTGAATTACGAGTGCACCATCATCAATATGGTTTGGGGCTGCGGGGCACTATATAGTTTCAACTGAATTAAAATGTGTTTTCACCATGAGCAATTTCATGAAGCAATTCTTTTAGATATTAATAAAAAGCAAATGGGTACCCCGGTAAGCATCCTCTGTTTTAGAGGGAGACTTTTTAGCTTTACTACTTTCCACCTCATATATAAAAAGCAGTTATTGTGAAAACCCTCATAGATACCTCTGCTTTGTAAATTGAACATGTTGAATTAGAGTGAAAGATTTTATATCAACAAGTATCACTAATTTTGTGCTAAATTCATTTAAACTTACAATAATTGTCTTAATATTTTCGGACATTTTCAATGTCCATCATCTGAGACTTTTCTGTCACCAGGTGGCAGCACGTGACAGAAGTGGAAGTCAGTCAGTGTTTGTTGTTGGGGGTGGTCAGGGGGGCGCAGTGGTTTGGGGCTGCCCTAGGCCTCAGAAGGTTGTAGTAGGCGTGAGATAACTGGTATGCTCCTTCATCTCTGTTCATGTTCTCCTCAGTCTTTCGGATTGTTATGGACTCTAGAATTTGTTAGTCCAGTAGGTTTGACTCCTTGCACACAACTTAAGCACTATCCCAATCTGGTACATGGTTGAGGTTGTTCATGTGGTCAGTTATGGCTGATTGGTGAACTTCTGTGGTGCTGAGGCGAGTGGCTCTGGTGCTTTTTATTTTTATGGTCATGTGTCTCCACATTTCTTTGATGCTCCTTGAGCCGTGTGCCAAATTTCCTGCCTGATTCCCCAATATATAAACTTGGACAGTTCACGTGCTGCCACCTGGTGACAGAAAAGTCTCAGATGATGGACATTGAAAATGTCCAAAATATTAAGACAATTATTGTAAGTTTAAATGGATTTAGCACAAAATTAGTGATACTTGTTGATAAAAAAAAGAAATCAATGAATCTCTTTACAAATGAAAGATTTTATTTTATTTAAATTTTATTTTTCGTGAACTTTGACTCACATTTGAAAAAAGTTGCTTTCATTTTGTTTTTACTTAAGTTTGGTAGTATTTGACTTATGAACAAAGTTGAGCAAACACTATTTTAGGTACATGTATTGACATCAATGTTCATTATATATTCTGATAATATTCACATTCTGTTGTGGTTGGCTTGTATGTTATTGTGTATGTGTATGTTATACATTGATCTTAAATTACAGTACTGCATGCATATACATCATTAAGATTTTTTATAGTAAATTTCATTAAATTGATTATTAAAGGAAGGTTTACATAAACAAAACTTTGTTTATAATAAACCTAAGTATGATATTGATAGTATGAAATAAACATATACAATACATACTCTTTGAAGAAACAGTACAGTACATGTAATCTTTTTGATGAGGCGTTTGCTATTTTTCTATGCTTCTTTTTATAGTGTAGTCCTGTAATGAGGTTTTTTTTCAGAGTTCCGTTTTTTTTCCCATGCAGATGATGCGGCCTCTTGACCTTGTTCCGACCTTGGCCACTCGACCACCTTCAGCCCCCCAGAGAAGCGCCATCTGTGCCTGCCCCACTGCAACAGCGGCAACCTGCTGTTGTTGGCCCCATTCTTAACTTGCCATCCAGTTCAAGGTGGGTTACTAATACTATACAAATTAAGACACAAGCTAAATATCCTGATGTTGTATTTGCACAGATTTCAATTTATGTAAATAATTATAAGAAACATTAGTCTTAAAACATTTATATTTTTTCATAATGAAATCATGTATTTTGGCATTAGGGAGTAGACCATTGAACACAGTAGCAACCCCATCAGCTGCCACAGTTGCTCGGTTCCAGCCCAAGGTGGAGGAGCCCCCCAAGTCGTCGTCGCTCACACCTAAGGCAGAGCTAGCGGAGCGGCAGGCACAGTTTTTCTGTGTGATGAACGCCATGAGGCAGAACGGGGAGATGTGCGACATGACGCTGCTCGTGGAGAACAGCGAAGTCAAGGTGAGCGACCTCATCTATTGGGGGTCAGAAAATGGGTACAGACGTGTCACGGACAGGTTGAAAGTGGCACCCATGGCCATGAATATACCTAATTTTGAAAAAAGTGACCTTTAATATACAAATATCTTAGAAAAAAGACACACTAATATATCAAACTCAGTTAGGGATGATGTACATTTTCTCACGCTCTGCAAAAAGTGGAACAGTGTTCATTTTTTTCTTGACCAGCCGTCACTGCAATTGAATGTCTTAGCTAGACTGATTAGTTACAACCGCCGAAGACCTGGGGAAGTTCAGTCACTTAGGTAAGGAACAGACCTTAATTCATTTGGTTGATATGGGCACACTAATGACAATTCTAAAATTTCATTTCATTTGATTTCCTTATGTGACAGGATGAAGCAGTATTCTCAGCGAACAATTGGCTTAAGTGGCACACATGATTCCCTCACGAGGAATCTGAATGAGGTGGAAAAAATGTTAGTGACATCCCAAGAAGTGGTAGAAATTAGAGGAAAGGTAAGAGACAGTGGCATTTTCAGCCTCCCTGTCCTTGAAATGCTAAATTTACTGCATTAGACCTTCTCCTACACAGCTTGAGGGTACATGTAATTTCTACGTTGTCGATTATGTTGCCACCAAAGAAGTGAATTGATTTATAGTGTGTTTAAAATTACGTGAAACTTGTAATCTTTAACTCTATAGGCTGTTATTGAAATTGTAGAAAGATAGAAAAGTACCCCTCATCATTCCCAAGGTATAACTGACAAGAAATTGCGAAAAAAGTTCGACATACAGGGCATATTTGTGTTTGCCTCCAACTCTTGTGAGTATATATTTTGCATCATTGTGTTTTTTCTTTATACAGGGAACATGGGTGGATTTCTCATACGTCTAGAAGTACTCTAAAAGTACTGTGATTGTGATAGAGCTGAAAGAGCTGCGAATGCGTAATATATATATATAATAACCTTTCACATTACGATGGTTAATCAGTGCAAGATTTTAATCTTAAACGCTTTAACTCACGTTGAAAGGGAGTAACCATTATAGAGTCCATTCATGTGCATGCATTTGGATTAGAACTATTGATATATCATTTAACGATGAACAAGTAGCCATTACTTTTAGACATTTTCTTCTGTTTTATGATTTTTTTTATTTTTCTGTTCATAGCTGGCTCAATATTGAGGGGATACCATGCCCTCAAGTTTGCAGTTTCAAACACCCGCAACCTGGAGGCCTGACCTCATTGTCGCAACAAACATGCGAAAAATGATGGCGTGCGTAACAAAAGTAAGTTATTGCGCTTATCATAGAAAATGTTACCCGTGTGTGATTTATTTTTTTTCATCTGTTTCCCACTCACTGGTACCTCAAATATAAAATTATTTATGATTCAATTATTTATCATGTTTACAGACGGTTGGAGATGGCTCAAAATACGTGTTTTTAGGTGATGTCCCTTGACGAGGCAGATATGACGGCCGTTTTGAACCACATGGGTCACACGTGGGACGTGCACAGAGATTACTACAGACAATATAGCAGTGTGATTGAAAGACTTGATGTCAGCAAGCTTCTTCTGCTTCAGGATTCGGACCGCGTGGCTGAATTCAGAAAGCAAGGGTTAGACACAATTGATGTCGACATGTTGCATGCTACTGATTTTACAGGTAACACATTAATTATGCTCACTATCCACTGCCTAAGCACATGTATTTGGATATCATTTTATTAAACACTTGCGTATTTAAAAATGTACTTTTCTTTGGTTGTGTCTTGAACCCCATTAAAGCAATTGCTTTTAAAGTTAAACATGTGTAGTTTACGGATAAAGATTGTCTCCCCAAAAAATTGTTTGTACTTTTAGGTATTTTTTACAACATTTCTGATGTGTATTTAAAATTTAATAAAAATATAACGAATTTATATTCAGCTGTGCCCTGGAAAAATTTTATGGCCCCTCATCAACCAATTGGATATTTTGTATCAAAATATTAATCTCACTACCTGGTTTGAAGTTTGAGTAATTTTGCCTAATCTAGAAGAATTTTTCTGTGGGTGGGGAGAGGAAGTGGAGACTTTGAAGTTTGTGAGCGTCCTAACTATTTTAATTGAAAAGTGACAGTTCATAACCGTGTTACTTCGATTTTACAGATATCGTCCCCGTGGCAAATCATGTCGAGGAAGATGTCAATGCCGATGAGTCACAGGTCCAAGTGCATCCATACGATGAAGATGATGAGCCAGACGCAGAAACACAGCAACTGGCCCCATTCGACTTTGTTGGTAAGTATTGTAATTTACTGATCCTTGTGTCCGTTTCATTAAGTGTACCCCCCTCCGGGGTAGACTTCTAGCTTTAGTTATGACCGCGTCAACATGCTTAAAAGCTTATAACTTGAACACCATGAGAGCTATTGCTTATTATATGTATAGTTTGAGGAAAATCATATGTCTCCAAAATTTTTGTTTGTACTTTGGCCTACTTTTGACGAAGTTATCGTGTGTTTTTTTTTTAAACTACTATGAATTTTTACTTACCTGTCTCCTGTGAAGATTTGTTTGTGTGATGATATTACTTTCACAAGATGCTTTGATGTTTGAGTGCTTTGGAATTTTTTTTTATAATTTAAGTTTGGTGGGGGGTAGACTGGCGTTTCTGAACTTCCTACATTGATGATTTTTTTATTGTAGCTGATGCCACACTTTCACTGGAAACAAAAAAAAGCGCAAGGTTCGTTCCAAAACATCATTGGACTTCACAAGAAGAGACAGAGTTGAAAACTCTATTTCCACGTACTTTTTTGAAGATGGCAAGCTACCAGGTCAAAAAGAGAGATAAAAGCGAAATTCAAATCTTCAGAAGTGTTTAAAGACGTTAGTTTTACTTTGTCGGCAATCAAGAACAAACTGATTAGAATGATGGAAGGAAAATGAGGTTTGGAGACACAAACATTGAGTGCATATTACAATTTCTGGTGCTAGGTAGAGCCGGCACAATGGAATTGTATCTCTAGTATACAAACTGTGTTACAAGTATGTCAGGGATCACATGTAACTTTGGCATCGTGGCAAGGTGAGGAAGGTGAGGTGTTCAGTTATGCGAGATACATACAAGGTGTCCACGTTACAATTTTTTTGATAGGAACAGCAAGCACACTAGATTGGTATCTCTTTCATAGGAAATGGGGATGTCAGGGATCATATGTGATGTTTAAAATTTTTTGCCTACTTTAACTGGGCCCTGGGAATTTTTTTTTTCCCTTTTTGTCACATATCACAAAACCTGTTTTTGGTATCAATTTATTAATACTACTTTGGTCTAATGTAACTGGGTCCTGGGAACGTTTTTTTTGTTTACAATATCACAGATTTTTTTTTGGTATAAATATATTACTACTACAGGTAGACGAAGATCATACGGCAATGGTGCGTGTTGTAGTTAAGTCTCCCCGTTCCGGAGGGAGACTTCTAGCTTTTAGTGCTGGCCGCGTCCGTCCGTCCGGCGTCCGCGTCTTAAAAGCTTATAACTTGAACACCATGAGAGCTATTGCTTTGAAAATTAAATATGTTTAGTTTGAGGACAATCGTATGTCTCAAAAAAAAATCTTTTTTTGTACTTTGGTCTACTTTTGACGAACTTATGACCTTACTTACAAATATCTTGTTACCGCACTTTAGTGAGAAGTATTTGGATGATTGTCGCCAAACTTCATATTTAGCTTTAATGTACTACTCTCCAGACTTGATTTGGTTTTGGTGTACTTAAGCCTACTTTTGACGAAGTTATGGCGTGTTTTAAAAAAGAATATTACGAATTTATATTTACCTGTCTCCTGTGAACAATTTATGGCCTATCATCACCAAACTTGTCATTTGGCATCAATATATAACCCTCCCAACCTTATTTCACATTTTCGTCCCTCCGCGCCCCGCGCCCCGTCCGTCCGCGTCTACATGCTTAAAAGCTTATAACTTGAACACCATGAGAGCTATTGCTTTGAAAAATTGTTCACTTAATATTGATGTAAAATTTTAAATTAATACATGTATTGTGCCCTTGATCGACAAAGGTGCCTTACCCTCACCAGCATCTCATACTTACCTTGTGCTTCTCTGTTTGTACCTGCCCATTAATGATGCAATTGGATCTTCCGATTGGACATGTTGTTGCATAAATCCTTGAAATTCTTGCGACCGGGAACAAGTATTTGACTTACCTGCAATTCTTCCCTTTGCTCGTCCCATTCCTCTTGTACACCAGATTTAGAGGAAGCAAGTGCATTTTTTTGTAAAGGAATTGCTAATATGTTTCCAATGTGATTTGGCGTGATCGCAAATCAAAACTTCCCGCTTGTTAAAACTGTAAATGTAATTCCACCCCTAAACTTCCAAGAGAATTCGATGAGGTCTATGGGGGTGTTGTCAAAACTACTTATAAAAATTTAAATTTGAGTAGTGTTTTATCCTTGAGATAGTTATGAAGTATTCCACTTATTCCACTTCTGTATTTGAAAGTCACCGTTTTTTTCATATGAATTCTGTTTCTACTTTTTCATTCATTAGATAGAAAACTTATATACATAATATAACTTTATGTATAAGTGTGTTCTAATTTTGCTATATATTTGCATAACAAAACAAAATAAGAAAAACATCATCAAGATTTAATACTTTATGTTTAACTAATACTTTTACAGTAGTATTTATTTAACAAGATTCACGTTAATATAAGACTAACAAGGTCCCGCCTAGTATCGCCGCTAGCGAAATAAGGTTTCTTTATAGCCTTTTGTGTTTGGCAGAGCCGGCACACTTGATTTGTATCTCTGGATTAGAAAGGGTGTTACGTGTATGTCATGGATCACATGCAGCCTAGATGTACATGTATTACTATGTAGACCTCTCATCAACAAGCTTGAAATATTCTCTCAATACAGTACTCTGCCATGAAGGTGGTTTGATGTTGAAAAGTTTGGCTTTGCCAAATGTGCTGTGTACTTGTAATTTTGTTTACGTAAGTTTGCCGATAGGCGGTGCCACGACTCTGTACAGTGTATTCTATTCAAGTATGCAAATTGTATATTTTAACATCGAGTTGGGCATAAACTAGGTAGTTCCCGTCTAGTATCGTCGCTAGGGAAATTAGGCTCTGTCATAGGTCTTTTATTTGATTTTTCTACTTGTCAGTGTTGTAAATGACCACGATGCCTTCTTTTTGCCAACTGGTATATGATCAAAGACTGCCAGTCATTTGGCTGAAGTGACTAATTACTTTAACTTAGGCCATCCAAACTTGATCTTATGGATGACCACTTTTGGGGGCTAAAAAATATGCATAGGAGGGGTACAGATATTAAAAAAAAAGTTCAACTCTAAACCCAGCAGGGGGGAAATAAAATAAAAAATAAATATTTCACAAATATGCCATGGCAGGGGAAATAAAAAAAAAGTAAAAAAAAAATCAGTTATCATATTTGCAGTACCAGTAGCATTGTTATGAGCCATTTTACCTCTAATATTTTTGTTTGTCAGTATGTCCGGCATGTGCAACAGTACTAATGCCCAATTCCCGCGCAAAGAGGATTTATCACTGATTATAAAACACTGACACCTATAAATAACGACGTAATTGATGAAAAATAGCAAGAAAACTTATCTAATCGTATTATATCCGCCATATTGTCTCACCTGTCAATTGATTTGATTTGATTTGATTTGGTACCGTCGCAACCTGAGCAGGCCGGGCTAGGCGTTTATGCTTTTCCCCTACCTACCAGGATACACGAGCTGCCCCTCAATCACGGAATAAGCCGGCACCAGCCGAGTGGCGTATTCGAATTACTAAACCGCTGTGGCTTCTGCAGTTCTGTTACCAAAGTAATGCGCCACGCATTTCTTTTTATTTGGCATATTCGGTTTTTGTACTCGTTTGCTGACTTCATTATAGCGGGCACAGGGGTGATTTTTTACAGGTAAGATGGCGGAAGTAATCGTCGGAACATGAAATATTAAAAAAATGTGACATTTGTGGTTGTAGATCGTCGGGGTATTTAAAAAAAGAAGGAAGTATGTGATTTTATTTTATATCGGGTGTTTTTTTAGCACATCGTCGGAATCGTCATCCATAAGATCAAGTTATGATCGCCTTAGCCACGTTCGCATCAGATAGGATTGATGAAGAGAACACCTCATTTGACATAATGTTTCCCTTCGAAGTAAGTGACAACGTAGTCCATGAAATTTTTTTTTTCTTCTGGTGAACACCCAAGTCGAACATATCAGCGGCTTGGTGTCCAACCAAGTGATTTGTGAACAAGTTATTAGGTGTCTGGACTTTTTAGGTGCAGAGCTACACCTTCGCATTCTATTTAATGTGACCTGCTCTAGGCAGTGGGAAAATTATCGTTCCATTTATAATGTCTGTATGGCAGTAAACGTACTTTTCAGTGCACGACAATACCTATCGACACTTTGAGCCCATGATGAGAGAGAAAATTGGCATTACTAACATGGCAAAGGTTTTCAGTTTGACACCTCGCTTGGCGAGAAAATACATCCGGTCTTGCATGAGAGCCCGGGATTTCAGGCAATACAGAGAGACCTTTGTGTGCCCTTTTGCAGCAAAAGGTTCCATCTTGATAGAGACGAAAGTAACATAGCAAGAGCAAATTGCTGTTACTCAGGCATACATACAGCTGAACAATGCCTAGTTCACATGGCATCACTTGCCAACTGTTATCATTGTCATTGTGGCTTAGACGGTGAGGGAAATCTCATATGGTCTGAAACGTTCTATGCTGAAGGTTACTTGATGTTAGTAAACTGTAAATAGAATTATAAAAAAACATACGCTCAGCGTTAACATTCATTTGAAAATATTTATATGTAATTAAAGAGTATAAGATGATAAACCAAAGCAATTATTTAACAGTCATGGTGCAAAATAACAGATGCAGACACCTTATGATGCAATTTTGGAGTTACAAATGTGCCAAGCGAAAGCAGTCATCTGACCGTAGTAAGCTTATTTATCACAACTTTGGCATATGATATTAACTAGTACAATTTTTTGCTTTTCAAGGTTAACAACAGGATAAAAAATATTTGGCACAATCTTTTAGAATTGGCACATCCTAAATACTGATGTGTGTGATTTCAGTGGATCCAGTTCTGTACTACATGTAGCCTCATCGGTCTTCTTGGGTGTTATACTTCGTTTTTGGCTACTTTATTTGGTGACTTTCTGATCTGGGCCTACATTACTAAGATTTGATACAATATCAAGTGTTGCAGTTTCAACTTTCTTTGCCCCTCCAACACTCTTCTTGCCACAGCCACCAAGATTGGTGGTGCCAAGACTGTTTACTTCCAAGTCCAGGGTTTAATGATACGTCAATATGTTGCGGTCGATGGGCTGATGTGGTCCAAAGTACTTATAAAAATTTAAAATTACAGCATTGATATAAATTATAATTTAAAACTATGATGCTATAGTATTATTCCTCTTTGAATTTTCTGCATTACCACAGCAGGTGGATGCGGTTTAATTCTTGTTGCAGTGGGGTTGGAGGATGCCGATATTGTATTTGTTTCGGTGATGGAAGTTGAATCAAAAGGAAGGAAGCCTTGCTCGCTTGTTAAAACCGTAAATGTAATTGCACCCCTAAACTTCCAAGAGAACTCGCTGAGGTCTGGGGGGGGGGGTGTTGTCAAAAGTACTTATAAAAATTTAAATTTTACAGTATCAATATAAATTATATATTGAAACTGTCATACTATAATATTCCTCTATGAATTTCATCCGGTTGTCTTTTGTGACACGAATAGGAACAAATATATTACCCACAGATGTGTCTGATGTGTGTGATTTCAGTGGATCCAGTTCTGTACTACATGTAGCCTCATGGGTCTTCTTGGGTGTTATACTTCGTTTTTGGCTACTTTTTTTGGTGACTTTCTGATCTCTGCCTACATTACTAAGATTTGATACAATATCAAGTGTTGCAGTTTCAACTTTCTTTTTGCCCCTCCAACACTCTTCTTGCCACAGCCACCAAGATTGGTGGTGCCAAGACTGTTTACTTCCAAGTCCAGGGTTTAATGATACGTCAATATGTTGCGGTCGATGGGCTGATGTGGTCCAAAGTACTTATAAAAATTTAAAATTACAGCATTGATATAAATTATAATTTAAAACTATGATGCTATAGTATTATTCCTCTTTGAATTTTCTGCATTACCACAGCAGGTGGATGCGGTTTAATTCTTGTTGCAGTGGGGTTGGAGGATGCCGATATTGTATTTGTTTCGGTGATGGAAGTTGAATCAAAAGGAAGGAAGCCTTGCTCGCTTGTTAAAACCGTAAATGTAATTGCACCCCTAAACTTCCAAGAGAACTCGCTGAGGTCTGGGGGGGGGGTGTTGTCAAAAGTACTTATAAAAATTTAAATTTACAGTATCAATATAAATTATATATTGAAACTGTCATACTATAATATTCCTCTATGAATTTCATCCGGTTGTCTTTTGTGACACGAATAGGAACAAATATATTACCCACAGATGTGTGTGATGTGTGTGATTTCAGTGGATCCAGTTCTGTACTACATGTAGCCTCATCGGTCTTCTTGGGTGTTATACTTCGTTTTTGGCTACTTTTTTGGTGACTTTCTGATCTGGGCCTACATTACTAAGATTTGATACAATATCAAGTGTTGCAGTTTCAACTTTCTTTGCCCCCCTCCAACACTCTTCTTGCCACAGCCACCAAGATTGGTGGTGCCAAGACTGTTTACTTCCCAGACCAGGATTCAATGATAGGTCAATATGTTGCGGTCGATGTGCTGATGTGGTCCAAAGTACTTATAAAAATTTAAAATTACAGCATTGATATAAATTATAATTTAAAACTATGATGCTATAGTATTATTCCTCTTTGAATTTTCTGCATTACCACAGCAGGTGGATGCGGTTTAATTCTTGTTGCAGTGGGGTTGGAGGATGCCGATATTGTATTTGTTTCGGTGATGGAAGTTGAATCAAAAGGAAGGAAGCCTTTACAGACGGTTGGAGATGGCTCAAAATACGTGTTTTTAGGTGATGTCTGAAGACTGTTAAATTGAAATGTGGCATGTTTATACCAAAGCGAAGACCACGAGCAACGGCGAAAGGGAAGAAATTGAATTGGTAACATAGGAAACAAGGCGATGCGAAGATACTATGCCAGTTTTGTGATGCGGTTGCTTGCCAGGCTACTCATGGAATTGAGAAAACTTCAAGTTGATGAAGATGGGAAGGAGAACCTATGCTTTTATGATGCTCTGACAACTTCACAGTATACAAACTTTGTTGACGCTGTCTTTGAAGACGCTGTCTTTGAAGTGTGTGTGTTGAAATTAGAGGAAAGGTAAGAGACAGTGGCATTTTCAGCCTCCCTGTCCTTGAAATGCTAAATTTACTGCATTAGACCTTCTACACAGCTTGAGGGTACATGTAATTCTCTACGTTGTCGATTATGTTGCCATACCACAGCAGGTGGATGCGGTTTAATTCTTGTTGCAGTGGGGTTGGAGGATGCCGATATTGTATTTGTTTCGGTGATGGAAGTTGAATCAAAAGGAAGGAAGCCTTGCTCGCTTGTTAAAACCGTAAATGTAATTGCACCCCTAAACTTCCAAGAGAACTCGCTGAGGTGGGGGGGGGTGTTGTCAAAAGTACTTATAAAAATTTAATTTACAGTATCAATATAAATTATATATTGAAACTGTCATACTATAATATTCCTCTATGAATTTCATCCGGTTGTCTTTTGTGACACGAATAGGAACAAATATATTACCCACAGATGTGTCTGATGTGTGTGATTTCAGTGGATCCAGTTCTGTACTACATGTAGCCTCATGGGTCTTCTTGGGTGTTATACTTCGTTTTTGGCTACTTTTTTTGGTGACTTTCTGATCTCTGCCTACATTACTAAGATTTGATACAATATCAAGTGTTGCAGTTTCAACTTTTTGCCCCTCCAACACTCTTCTTGCCACAGCCACCAAGATTGGTGGTGCCAAGACTGTTTACTTCCAAGTCCAGGGTTTAATGATACGTCAATATGTTGCGGTCGATGGGCTGATGTGGTCCAAAGTACTTATAAAAATTTAAAATTACAGCATTGATATAAATTATAATTTAAAACTATGATGCTATAGTATTATTCCTCTTTGAATTTTCTGCATTACCACAGCAGGTGGATGCGGTTTAATTCTTGTTGCAGTGGGGTTGGAGGATGCCGATATTGTATTTGTTTCGGTGATGGAAGTTGAATCAAAAGGAAGGAAGCCTTGCTCGCTTGTTAAAACCGTAAATGTAATTGCACCCCTAAACTTCCAAGAGAACTCGCTGAGGTCTGGGGGGGGGTGTTGTCAAAAGTACTTATAAAAATTTAAATTTACAGTATCAATATAAATTATATATTGAAACTGTCATACTATAATATTCCTCTATGAATTTCATCCGGTTGTCTTTTGTGACACGAATAGGAACAAATATATTACCCACAGATGTGTCTGATGTGTGTGATTTCAGTGGATCCAGTTCTGTACTACATGTAGCCTCATGGGTCTTCTTGGGTGTTATACTTCGTTTTTGGCTACTTTTTTTTTTTTGGTGACTTTCTGATCTCTGCCTACATTACTAAGATTTGATACAATATCAAGTGTTGCAGTTTCAACTTTCTTTGCCCCTCCAACACTCTTCTTGCCACAGCCACCAAGATTGGTGGTGCCAAGACTGTTTACTTCCAAGTCCAGGGTTTAATGATACGTCAATATGTTGCGGTCGATGGGCTGATGTGGTCCAAAGTACTTATAAAAATTTAAAATTACAGCATTGATATAAATTATAATTTAAAACTATGATGCTATAGTATTATTCCTCTTTGAATTTTCTGCATTACCACAGCAGGTGGATGCGGTTTAATTCTTGTTGCAGTGGGGTTGGAGGATGCCGATATTGTATTTGTTTCGGTGATGGAAGTTGAATCAAAAGGAAGGAAGCCTTGCTCGCTTGTTAAAACCGTAAATGTAATTGCACCCCTAAACTTCCAAGAGAACTCGCTGAGGTCTGGGGGGGGGTGTTGTCAAAAGTACTTATAAAAATTTAAATTTACAGTATCAATATAAATTATATATTGAAACTGTCATACTATAATATTCCTCTATGAATTTCATCCGGTTGTCTTTTGTGACACGAATAGGAACAAATATATTACCCACAGATGTGTGTGATGTGTGTGATTTCAGTGGATCCAGTTCTGTACTACATGTAGCCTCATCGGTCTTCTTGGGTGTTATACTTCGTTTTTGGCTACTTTTTTTTGGTGACTTTCTGATCTGGGCCTACATTACTAAGATTTGATACAATATCAAGTGTTGCAGTTTCAACTTTCTTTGCCCCTCCAACACTCTTCTTGCCACAGCCACCAAGATTGGTGGTGCCAAGACTGTTTACTTCCCAGACCAGGATTCAATGATAGGTCAATATGTTGCGGTCGATGTGCTGATGTGGTCCAAAGTACTTATAAAAATTTAAAATTACAGCATTGATATAAATTATAATTTAAAACTATGATGCTATAGTATTATTCCTCTTTGAATTTTCTGCATTACCACAGCAGGTGGATGCGGTTTAATTCTTGTTGCAGTGGGGTTGGAGGATGCCGATATTGTATTTGTTTCGGTGATGGAAGTTGAATCAAAAGGAAGGAAGCCTTTACAGACGGTTGGAGATGGCTCAAAATACGTGTTTTTAGGTGATGTCTGAAGACTGTTAAATTGAAATGTGGCATGTTTATACCAAAGCGAAGACCACGAGCAACGGCGAAAGGGAAGAAATTGAATTGGTAACATAGGAAACAAGGCGATGCGAAGATACTATGCCAGTTCTGTGATGCGGTTGCTTGCCAGGCTACTCATGGAATTGAGAAAACTTCAAGTTGATGAAGATGGGAAGGAGAACCTATGCTTTTATGATGCTCTGACAACTTCACAGTATACAAACTTTGTTGACGCTGTCTTTGAAGACGCTGTCTTTGAAGTGTGTGTGTTGAAATTAGAGGAAAGGTAAGAGACAGTGGCATTTTCAGCCTCCCTGTCCTTGAAATGCTAAATTTACTGCATTAGACCTTCTACACAGCTTGAGGGTACATGTAATTCTCTACGTTGTCGATTATGTTGCCATACCACAGCAGGTGGATGCGGTTTAATTCTTGTTGCAGTGGGGTTGGAGGATGCCGATATTGTATTTGTTTCGGTGATGGAAGTTGAATCAAAAGGAAGGAAGCCTTGCTCGCTTGTTAAAACCGTAAATGTAATTGCACCCCTAAACTTCCAAGAGAACTCGCTGAGGTCTGGGGGGGGGGGTGTTGTCAAAAGTACTTATAAAAATTTAAATTTACAGTATCAATATAAATTATATATTGAAACTGTCATACTATAATATTCCTCTATGAATTTCATCCGGTTGTCTTTTGTGACACGAATAGGAACAAATATATTACCCACAGATGTGTCTGATGTGTGTGATTTCAGTGGATCCAGTTCTGTACTACATGTAGCCTCATGGGTCTTCTTGGGTGTTATACTTCGTTTTTGGCTACTTTTTTTGGTGACTTTCTGATCTCTGCCTACATTACTAAGATTTGATACAATATCAAGTGTTGCAGTTTCAACTTTCTTTGCCCCCAACACTCTTCTTGCCACAGCCACCAAGATTGGTGGTGCCAAGACTGTTTACTTCCAAGTCCAGGGTTTAATGATACGTCAATATGTTGCGGTCGATGGGCTGATGTGGTCCAAAGTACTTATAAAAATTTAAAATTACAGCATTGATATAAATTATAATTTAAAACTATGATGCTATAGTATTATTCCTCTTTGAATTTTCTGCATTACCACAGCAGGTGGATGCGGTTTAATTCTTGTTGCAGTGGGGTTGGAGGATGCCGATATTGTATTTGTTTCGGTGATGGAAGTTGAATCAAAAGGAAGGAAGCCTTGCTCGCTTGTTAAAACCGTAAATGTAATTGCACCCCTAAACTTCCAAGAGAACTCGCTGAGGTCTGGGGGGGGGTGTTGTCAAAAGTACTTATAAAAATTTAAATTTACAGTATCAATATAAATTATATATTGAAACTGTCATACTATAATATTCCTCTATGAATTTCATCCGGTTGTCTTTTGTGACACGAATAGGAACAAATATATTACCCACAGATGTGTGTGATGTGTGTGATTTCAGTGGATCCAGTTCTGTACTACATGTAGCCTCATCGGTCTTCTTGGGTGTTATACTTCGTTTTTGGCTACTTTTTTTGGTGACTTTCTGATCTGGGCCTACATTACTAAGATTTGATACAATATCAAGTGTTGCAGTTTCAACTTTCTTTGCCCCTCCAACACTCTTCTTGCCACAGCCACCAAGATTGGTGGTGCCAAGACTGTTTACTTCCCAGACCAGGATTCAATGATAGGTCAATATGTTGCGGTCGATGTGCTGATGTGGTCCAAAGTACTTATAAAAATTTAAAATTACAGCATTGATATAAATTATAATTTAAAACTATGATGCTATAGTATTATTCCTCTTTGAATTTTCTGCATTACCACAGCAGGTGGATGCGGTTTAATTCTTGTTGCAGTGGGGTTGGAGGATGCCGATATTGTATTTGTTTCGGTGATGGAAGTTGAATCAAAAGGAAGGAAGCCTTGCTCGCTTGTTAAAACCGTAAATGTAATTGCACCCCTAAACTTCCAAGAGAACTCGCTGAGGTCTGGGGGGTGTTGTCAAAAGTACTTATAAAAATTTAAATTTACAGTATCAATATAAATTATATATTGAAACTGTCATACTATAATATTCCTCTATGAATTTCATCCGGTTGTCTTTTGTGACACGAATAGGAACAAATATATTACCCACAGATGTGTCTGATGTGTGTGATTTCAGTGGATCCAGTTCTGTACTACATGTAGCCTCATGGGTCTTCTTGGGTGTTATACTTCGTTTTTGGCTACTTTTTTTGGTGACTTTCTGATCTCTGCCTACATTACTAAGATTTGATACAATATCAAGTGTTGCAGTTTCAACTTTCTTTGCCCCTCCAACACTCTTTCTTGCCACAGCCACCAAGATTGGTGGTGCCAAGACTGTTTACTTCCAAGTCCAGGGTTTAATGATACGTCAATATGTTGCGGTCGATGGGCTGATGTGGTCCAAAGTACTTATAAAAATTTAAAATTACAGCATTGATATAAATTATAATTTAAAACTATGATGCTATAGTATTATTCCTCTTTGAATTTTCTGCATTACCACAGCAGGTGGATGCGGTTTAATTCTTGTTGCAGTGGGGTTGGAGGATGCCGATATTGTATTTGTTTCGGTGATGGAAGTTGAATCAAAAGGAAGGAAGCCTTGCTCGCTTGTTAAAACCGTAAATGTAATTGCACCCCTAAACTTCCAAGAGAACTCGCTGAGGTGGGGGGGGTGTTGTCAAAAGTACTTATAAAAATTTAAATTTACAGTATCAATATAAATTATATATTGAAACTGTCATACTATAATATTCCTCTATGAATTTCATCCGGTTGTCTTTTGTGACACGAATAGGAACAAATATATTACCCACAGATGTGTCTGATGTGTGTGATTTCAGTGGATCCAGTTCTGTACTACATGTAGCCTCATGGGTCTTCTTGGGTGTTATACTTCGTTTTTGGCTACTTTTTTTTTGGTGACTTTCTGATCTCTGCCTACATTACTAAGATTTGATACAATATCAAGTGTTGCAGTTTCAACTTTCTTTGCCCCTCCAACACTCTTCTTGCCACAGCCACCAAGATTGGTGGTGCCAAGACTGTTTACTTCCAAGTCCAGGGTTTAATGATACGTCAATATGTTGCGGTCGATGGGCTGATGTGGTCCAAAGTACTTATAAAAATTTAAAATTACAGCATTGATATAAATTATAATTTAAAACTATGATGCTATAGTATTATTCCTCTTTGAATTTTCTGCATTACCACAGCAGGTGGATGCGGTTTAATTCTTGTTGCAGTGGGGTTGGAGGATGCCGATATTGTATTTGTTTCGGTGATGGAAGTTGAATCAAAAGGAAGGAAGCCTTTACAGACGGTTGGAGATGGCTCAAAATACGTGTTTTTAGGTGATGTCTGAAGACTGTTAAATTGAAATGTGGCATGTTTATACCAAAGCGAAGACCACGAGCAACGGCGAAAGGGAAGAAATTGAATTGGTAACATAGGAAACAAGGCGATGCGAAGATACTATGCCAGTTCTGTGATGCGGTTGCTTGCCAGGCTACTCATGGAATTGAGAAAACTTCAAGTTGATGAAGATGGGAAGGAGAACCTATGCTTTTATGATGCTCTGACAACTTCACAGTATACAAACTTTGTTGACGCTGTCTTTGAAGACGCTGTCTTTGAAGTGTGTGTGTTGAAATTAGAGGAAAGGTAAGAGACAGTGGCATTTTCAGCCTCCCTGTCCTTGAAATGCTAAATTTACTGCATTAGACCTTCTACACAGCTTGAGGGTACATGTAATTTCTACGTTGTCGATTATGTTGCCATACCACAGCAGGTGGATGCGGTTTAATTCTTGTTGCAGTGGGGTTGGAGGATGCCGATATTGTATTTGTTTCGGTGATGGAAGTTGAATCAAAAGGAAGGAAGCCTTGCTCGCTTGTTAAAACCGTAAATGTAATTGCACCCCTAAACTTCCAAGAGAACTCGCTGAGGTCTGGGGGGGGGTGTTGTCAAAAGTACTTATAAAAATTTAAATTTACAGTATCAATATAAATTATATATTGAAACTGTCATACTATAATATTCCTCTATGAATTTCATCCGGTTGTCTTTTTTTGTGACACGAATAGGAACAAATATATTACCCACAGATGTGTCTGATGTGTGTGATTTCAGTGGATCCAGTTCTGTACTACATGTAGCCTCATGGGTCTTCTTGGGTGTTATACTTCGTTTTTGGCTACTTTTTTTTTTGGTGACTTTCTGATCTCTGCCTACATTACTAAGATTTGATACAATATCAAGTGTTGCAGTTTCAACTTTCTTTTTGCCCCTCCAACACTCTTCTTGCCACAGCCACCAAGATTGGTGGTGCCAAGACTGTTTACTTCCAAGTCCAGGGTTTAATGATACGTCAATATGTTGCGGTCGATGGGCTGATGTGGTCCAAAGTACTTATAAAAATTTAAAATTACAGCATTGATATAAATTATAATTTAAAACTATGATGCTATAGTATTATTCCTCTTTGAATTTTCTGCATTACCACAGCAGGTGGATGCGGTTTAATTCTTGTTGCAGTGGGGTTGGAGGATGCCGATATTGTATTTGTTTCGGTGATGGAAGTTGAATCAAAAGGAAGGAAGCCTTGCTCGCTTGTTAAAACCGTAAATGTAATTGCACCCCTAAACTTCCAAGAGAACTCGCTGAGGTCTGGGGGGGGGTGTTGTCAAAAGTACTTATAAAAATTTAAATTTACAGTATCAATATAAATTATATATTGAAACTGTCATACTATAATATTCCTCTATGAATTTCATCCGGTTGTCTTTTGTGACACGAATAGAACAAATATATTACCCACAGATGTGTGTGATGTGTGTGATTTCAGTGGATCCAGTTCTGTACTACATGTAGCCTCATCGGTCTTCTTGGGTGTTATACTTCGTTTTTGGCTACTTTTTTTTTGGTGACTTTCTGATCTGGGCCTACATTACTAAGATTTGATACAATATCAAGTGTTGCAGTTTCAACTTTCTTTGCCCCTCCAACACTCTTTTTGCCACAGCCACCAAGATTGGTGGTGCCAAGACTGTTTACTTCCCAGACCAGGATTCAATGATAGGTCAATATGTTGCGGTCGATGTGCTGATGTGGTCCAAAGTACTTATAAAAATTTAAAATTACAGCATTGATATAAATTATAATTTAAAACTATGATGCTATAGTATTATTCCTCTTTTTTTTTCTGCATTACCACAGCAGGTGGATGCGGTTTAATTCTTGTTGCAGTGGGGTTGGAGGATGCCGATATTGTATTTGTTTCGGTGATGGAAGTTGAATCAAAAGGAAGGAAGCCTTTACAGACGGTTGGAGATGGCTCAAAATACGTGTTTTTAGGTGATGTCTGAAGACTGTTAAATTGAAATGTGGCATGTTTATACCAAAGCGAAGACCACGAGCAACGGCGAAAGGGAAGAAATTGAATTGGTAACATAGGAAACAAGGCGATGCGAAGATACTATGCCAGTTCTGTGATGCGGTTGCTTGCCAGGCTACTCATGGAATTGAGAAAACTTCAAGTTGATGAAGATGGGAAGGAGAACCTATGCTTTTATGATGCTCTGACAACTTCACAGTATACAAACTTTGTTGACGCTGTCTTTGAAGACGCTGTCTTTGAAGTGTGTGTGTTGAAATTAGAGGAAAGGTAAGAGACAGTGGCATTTTCAGCCTCCCTGTCCTTGAAATGCTAAATTTACTGCATTAGACCTTCTACACAGCTTGAGGGTACATGTAATTCTCTACGTTGTCGATTATGTTGCCATACCACAGCAGGTGGATGCGGTTTAATTCTTGTTGCAGTGGGGTTGGAGGATGCCGATATTGTATTTGTTTCGGTGATGGAAGTTGAATCAAAAGGAAGGAAGCCTTGCTCGCTTGTTAAAACCGTAAATGTAATTGCACCCCTAAACTTCCAAGAGAACTCGCTGAGTCTGGGGGGGGGGGGTGTTGTCAAAAGTACTTATAAAAATTTAAATTTACAGTATCAATATAAATTATATATTGAAACTGTCATACTATAATATTCCTCTATGAATTTCATCCGGTTGTCTTTTTGTGACACGAATAGGAACAAATATATTACCCACAGATGTGTCTGATGTGTGTGATTTCAGTGGATCCAGTTCTGTACTACATGTAGCCTCATGGGTCTTCTTGGGTGTTATACTTCGTTTTGGCTACTTTTTTTTGGTGACTTTCTGATCTCTGCCTACATTACTAAGATTTGATACAATATCAAGTGTTGCAGTTTCAACTTTCTTTGCCCCTCCAACACTTTCTTGCCACAGCCACCAAGATTGGTGGTGCCAAGACTGTTTACTTCCAAGTCCAGGGTTTAATGATACGTCAATATGTTGCGGTCGATGGGCTGATGTGGTCCAAAGTACTTATAAAAATTTAAAATTACAGCATTGATATAAATTATAATTTAAAACTATGATGCTATAGTATTATTCCTCTTTGAATTTTCTGCATTACCACAGCAGGTGGATGCGGTTTAATTCTTGTTGCAGTGGGGTTGGAGGATGCCGATATTGTATTTGTTTCGGTGATGGAAGTTGAATCAAAAAAAGGAAGGAAGCCTTGCTTGCTTGTTAAACCGTAAATGTAATTGCACCCCTAAACTTCCAAGAGAACTCGCTGAGGTCTGGGGGGGGGGTGTTGTCAAAAGTACTTAAAAAAATTTAAATTTACAGTATCAATATAAATTATATATTGAAACTGTCATACTATAATATTCCTCTATGAATTTCATCCGGTTGTCTTTTTGTGACACGAATAGGAACAAATATATTACCCACAGATGTGTGTGATGTGTGTGATTTCAGTGGATCCAGTTCTGTACTACATGTAGCCTCATCGGTCTTCTTGGGTGTTATACTTCGTTTTTGGCTACTTTTTTTGGTGACTTTCTGATCTGGGGCTACATTACTAAGATTTGATACAATATCAAGTGTTGCAGTTTCAACTTTCTTTGCCCCTCCAACACTCTTCTTGCCACAGCCACCAAGATTGGTGGTGCCAAGACTGTTTACTTCCCAGACCAGGATTCAGTGATAGGTCAATATGTTGCGGTCGATGGGCTGATGTGGTCCAAAGTACTTATAAAAATTTAAAATTACAGTATTGATATAAATTATAATTTAAAGCTATCATGCTATAGTATTATTCCTCTTTGAATTTTCCGATGCCTTGGTGAAGGAAGTCTACAAGATAATGAAGAACGATGAAATAAGTAGAATCGCTAAAAGTGACCCCCTTATAGTACAGGCAGGAAACGGAGGTCTAGGGGTGGGGGGGTGTTGTACCATCGGATTCTGAAGAACTCGCTGCACTAGCACTGGCAGTAAGGAAAACACTGTCAAAAAAAAAAAAAGGAGGAAAAAGAACACAAGGCCTAATGCTGATTCAAGTAGCGAGGATGAAAAAAAGCATATCAGCGTAAAAAAAAGACCATGTGTTGGAAAAAAATCTTGGAAGAAGGCCCCACGTACATTGAACGAAAATGAAGCCAAAAAGAAAAAAAAAAGAACACCTCCAACCTCATGTGATAGTGATAGTGACTACGAGATGAGTAGTGAATCGAGTTTTGAAGTGAAATCGAGGCCTAAGCGTAAAAATAAGAAGTTACCCCGCAAGTCACATGAACTGGATGAAGATCCGATGCGGTCGATGGGCTGATGTGGTGCAAAGTACTTAGAAAAATTTAAAATTACAGCATTGATATAAATTATAATTTAAAACTATGATGCTATAGTATTATGCCTCTTTGAATTTTCTGCATTATCACCCAGGTGGATGCGGTGTAAATCTTGTGGCAGATGGGTTTCTTTATAGCCTTTTGTGTTTGGCAGAGCCGGCACACTTGATTTGTATCTCTGGATTAGAGAGGGTGTTAAGTGTATGTCATGGATCACATGCAGCCTAGATGTACATGTACATTTTTCTGTGGGTGGGGAGAGGAAGTGGAGACTTTGAAGTTTTTGAGCGTCCTAACTATTTTAATTTAAAAGTGACAGTTCATAACCGTGTTGTTGCTTCGATTTTACAGATATCGCCCCCGTGGCAAATCGTGTCAGCGAGGAAGATGTCAATGCCGATGAGTCACAGGTCCAAGTGCATGTATTACTATGTAGACCTCTCATCAACAAGCTTGAAAGATTCTCTCAATACAGTACTCTGACATGACGGTGGATTGATGTTGAAAAGTTTGGCTTTGCCAAATGTGCTGTGTACTTGTAATTTTGTTTACGTAAGTTTGCCGATAGGCGGTGCCACGACTCTGTACAGTGTATTCTATTCGAGTATCCAAATTGTATATTTTAACATCGAGTTGGGCATAAACTAGGTAGTTCCCGTCTAGTATCGTCGCTAGGGAAATTAGGCTCTGTCATAGGTCTTTTATTTGATTTTTCTACTTGTCAGTGTTGTAAATGACCACAATGCCTTCTTTTTTTGCCAACTGGTATTTGATCACAAGACTGCCAGTCATTTGGCTGAAGTGACTAATTACTTTAACTTAGCCACGTTCGCATCAGATAGGATTGATGAAGAGAACACCTCATTTGACATAATGTTTCCCTTCAAAGTAAGTGACAACGTAGTCCATGAAACATTTTTTTCTTCTGGTGAACACCCAAGTCGAACATATCAGCGGCTTGGTGTCCAACCAAGTGATTTGATCTCTGCCTACATTACTAAGATTTGATACAATATCAAGTGTTGCAGTTTCAACTTTCTTTGCCCCTCCAACACTCTTTCTGCCACAGCCACCAAGATTGGTGGTGCCAAGACTGTTAACTTCCCAGACCAGGATTCAATGATAGGTCAATATGTTGCGGTCGATGGGCTGATGTGGTCCAAAGTACTTATAGAAATTTAAAATTACAGCATTGATATAAATTATAATTTAAAACTATCATGCTATAGTATTATGCCTCTTTGAATATTCTGCATCACCACGGCAGGTGGATGCGGTTTAATTCTTGTTGAGGTGGGGTTGGAGGATGCCGATATTGTATTTGTTTCGGTGATGGAAGTTGAATCAAAAGGAAGGAAGCCTTGCTCGCTTGTTAAAACCGTAAATGTAATTGCACCCCTAAACTTCCAAGAGAACTCGCTGAGGTGGGGGGGGGGGGTGTTGTCAAAAGTACTTATAAAAATTTAAATTTACAGTATCAATATAAATTATATTTTGAAACTGTCATACTATAATATTCCTCTATGAATTTCATCCGGTTGTCTTTTTTTGTGACACGAAAAGGAAAAATATATTACCCACAGATGTGTGTGATGTGTGTGATTTCAGTGGATCCAGTTCTGTACTACATGTAGCCTCATCGGTCTTCTTGGGTGTTATACTTCGTTTTTGGCTACTTTTTTTTGGTGACTTTCTGATCTGGGGCTACATTACTAAGATTTGATACAATATCAAGTGTTGCAGTTTCAACTTTCTTTTGCCCCCCTCCTACACTCTTCTTGGCACAGCCACCAAGATTTTTTTTTAACAAAACAACTAACTTTTTATTGCAAAACATTTACTTACATAAAATATGATTTACAATACCAAGTTCTATCTTCAAATGAAGAAGACATATCACACATTTTCCTTCAACAACTTTGACACATCGAATCACCGATAGTGCATTTGCACAAGTTAAAAAACTGCTATTGTATTGAAGTTGCCATATTGAATATATTACACACTAGTTGCGAGTCATGCGCATATTCAAGAACGGCTGCTAAAACATAGACGCCACCAACATATATGAAATTTTAGTAATTGATTCAAATCCTGTTTCTGTACATATAGTGGCATGCACCCAGATTGTATTTTGGCAATGTCATATTCATATATATACAGTATTGCATTTACATGAGCATTTTTTTTCTTCTTTCTGTCCATTATTTTTTTTCAAAGGCGAATCATTCTTAGATTCGAAGATTTATATATATATTTACATTGTGCATCTCTCTACCCTGCCCACATCCACTGATTTTAATACCCACTTGGAAATATGAATGATGATCATTATCCATGTACGTGTATTCTATCGACAAAAAACTCGCTTTCAAATGTTTTTGGAAGTTATTGCCTTGTGATATGATACAATAATTCAGATTTTTTAATACACTGCTGAACAAACATATCAACAATACACAGTGTCATTTTAGTAAATGATTTACTCCATCTTTTAGTAAACTGGAGAGCAAAATGCACCCATCTTTAGCTCTCACTCTATAATGGCTACCAGTCCATTAACTGTTGAACTTTAAATATTTGTCTGAAAAAATACAACTGAAAATCAAAGAAAACCATAAACGCAAACGACTATACTACACAAATACATGGATGGATGCAGCCTAGATGTACATGTATTACTATGTATTCTCTCATCAACAAGCTTGAAATATTCTCTCAATACAGTACTCTGCCATGAAGGTGGTTTCATGTTGAAAAGTTTGGCTTTGCCAAATGTGCTGTGTACTTGTAATTTTGTTTACGTAAGTTTGCCGATAGGCGGTGCCATGACTCTGTACAGTGTATTCTATTCGAGTATCCAATTTGTATATTTTAACATCGAGTTGGGCATAAACTAGGTAGTTCCCGTCTAGTATCGTCGCTAGGGAAATTAGGCTCTGTCATAGGTATTTTATTTGATTTTTCTACTTGTCAGTGTTGTAAATGACCACGATGCCTTCCTTTTGCCAACTGGTATTTGATCACCACACTGCCAGTAAGTTGGCTGAAGTGACTAATTACTTTAACTTAGCCACGTTCGCATCAGATAGGATTGATGAAGAGAACACCTCATTTGACATAATGTTTCCCTTCGAAGTAAGTGACAACGTAGTCCATGAAACATTTTCTGTTCTGGTGAACACCCAAGTCGAACATATCAGCGGCTTGGTGTCCAACCAAGTGATTTGTGAACAAGTTATTAGGTGTCTGGACTTTTTAGGTGCAGAGCTACACCTTCGCATTCTATTTAATGTGAGCTGCTCTAGGGAGTGGGAAAATTATCGTTCCATTTATAATGTCTGTATGGCAGTAAACGTACTTTTCAGTGCGCAAGACAATACCTATCGACACTTTGAGGCCTTGATGAGAGAGAAAATTGGCATTACTGAAATGGCAAAAGTTTTCAGTTTGACACCTCGCTTGGCGAGAAAATACATTCGGTCTTGCATGAGAGCCCGTAATTTCAGGCAATACAGAGAGACCTTTGTGTGCCCCTTTTGCAAAAAAAGGTTACATTTTGATCGAGACGAAAGTAACATAGCAAGAGCAAATTGCTGTTACTCAGGCATACATACAGCGGAACAATGCCTAGTTCGTTTGGCATCACTTACCAACTGTTATCATTGTCATTGTGGCTTAGACGGTGAGGGAAATCTCATATGGTCTGAAACGTTCTATGCTGAAGGTTCCCGGTTTGAGATAAGACGCAAGAGAGGCATTGGTCCGTATGTTCAATTGCCTAAGTTGAACCTACCACTGGAACAGTTACGAATATCGGCTCCAAGATTCAAAACCGCCAGAGTTAGCTTTGACCGGTTTAGCTTCAAGTAGTTTTTTTGGTATTTTTTTTCTTTTTAGTTCCTATTTATTACACTGTTGAGTAATATTTTCATAATTCATGTTAATGTCGATTCATGGGTCACTGATTATGATTCTGTAATTCTGCAATTCGTTTTTAATTCTAAGAATTAGGCGAAATTCGGTGTCCTTTCTACGCAATCAGTAGTGTATATACAGTAACATGTATTTACTTCAGTTAATTGTCATATATTATGATGCTTATCCAACAGAAATTCTAAATTAACCTACTAGGTGAATGGGCCGTGAATAGTCAGGATTTGGTCTGCTATTCCACACATACACTAACATATTGATACCAAAAAAAACAGGTTTTGTGATATCTGAAAAAAGGAGAAAAAATGTTCACAGGACCCAGTTAAACACTGTAAAGGCAATTACCTAATACTTATAATGACACAAATGTATGATATTACCCCTTTACTATATGTAATGTTATATATGTCAATGACTTTACTTAGAAACATTTAGGCATTGATATGTAACAGTGACAGTACTCTGCCACCAAGGTGGTTTGATCTTGAATCGTTTGGGTTTTATACCTGTGGTGTACACTTTATTTTTATTTCTAACGTATGTTTGCCTATTGGACCTGCCAAGACTGTGTACAGTGTATTTTATTTGAGTAACCCCATTTGATATTTTCACATCGACATAGGTCCCACCTAGTATTGTCACTAGGGAAATAAGTGTGTTTGATACCTTTTTGTGTTTGGCAGAGCCGGCACGCTTTATCTGTATCTCTGGTTTAGAATGTGTGTTACATGTATTGCCAAAGTTGAACCTACCATTGCAAGAGTTAAAAAATATGGGGGCCAAGATTCAGACCGCCATAGTTAGCGTTGACCCTCAGACACCGCAAGATCATGAATCAATTTCTGTCTCATGAGGGAGATGTGTTTTTTGCTTTTGTTTTTTTTCCATTTTAGTTCCTATTTGTTTATTACTCGTAGAGGGAGAGTACTTTATTTTCATATTTCATGTCAAAGTTGATGCATGTGTTTTTATAAAGTTTATTATCACATGTCAACAAATTGCCTTCTGAAATGTTTTGAATGATAGTGATTTATAAGAATTTATGTTCATCCTCTTTAAAGTTTGTTATTTTAATCAAAACCAATTACATATTAACAGTGGCTATGCTAGTTAAAAATATTTGGGTGATTAGATGTAAACTGATGGAGATTTACTGTTGCTGGAGTAATTAAAATTAGTTTGAGATTAAAAAGCCAGTGATTGGTCACATTATTCAATGTCAGAAAAAACGATTTCAGAGGTCAATTTGATTTTATTGCATGAAAGTATATTTGAGAAAGTATGATGGACAAATCTTAATTCATATTCCAAAAAATATATTTATACAATGTAAATATATATTTCACTTGAAGTATATGTTGGTGCTTAAATTTTTTAAATATTTCATATCCAGGTATTTATGGAAATTGTCATTTTTATATTTTTCAGATTGGAGTATATATTAAAATTGTCAGTGTTAGATTTCTCATATATGTAAAATTATAACTGTTAAGTTGAATCTCAGATGTTTATTAAAAAAATAAAATCTATAAATTGTGTTTTTACTGTTTTAATTATTAACAACACTCTAAACCATAACCGTCAAGAACCACCAGCATTCACCATGGAAATATTTCAACAATACAAAACACGATTAAGGTAGACACATTACTGGAAAATATTTTATCTGATTGAAAAAGACTTTTCTACTATATACAAGGACATATTTTCAGTGCATTGAGAAAATACAAAAAATATTGACCACTGATAATTTTTTGACACACAATTGAACATTAAAGGGAACCTGACAATCTTACAAAAGGTTTATTTTTTTTCTCAATAATGAATCAATCACACTGTATTTTAGTATTCTACAACATGAATATGGGTGCATGAATAATCACTAATATCATTTGAAATTTCTTTTTATCATTTTTCAGATATTGGACAAAAAAACAAGGAATCATCTCGTTAAAAAAATCAATAAAAATTCAAGAATCCATACAAAATCGACCCTAGAAATTTTATGAGCATAGATATTAGCGCCCCGTCTTTTGATTTACGTACCTTAACTATAATTCTAATACGCAGAAGATTTTCAAATGAGTTCACCATGTAATTCACACAAAATCTGACTTATGTAACCTATACCCAAGTAGTAGAAAATCAATAAAAAATTAAAGTATCCATACAAAATTAAAAAAATAAATAAAACTTTTCATTGACGGACAATATTTTAATGTTCAATCAAATGACATTCAAAACTGCTGATGATGTACCTTTGTGCATGCATAGACAATGAATCATATCATGTTACTTGCAACTTGTGAAGGAAATCTACTACATCACTTTTAAATTCTGTTCACACAAAATAAATTGTAGGAATTACTACTATGGCGCTAGTCTAAACTTTTGCTCTCCGCTACACGGGCCACGCCTTGCGACGTCAGCGGCTGTATTGATAATGTGAGGAGATTAGACTATCACCGTAGTAGTGGTCTCTGCATGCTCTGGAGCGTTAATTACATAACAGTCAATTGTAATTATTTTAATAAAATGACCAAATGAGACATTATATATAGAGATTACTAAAAGAAACGCACACAATCAT
>CM032659.1:16365750-16390533 GCA_019095985.1 Streblospio benedicti
TGTAAGCCAATAAAACAGCCTATGAAGCTATGATTGTTGTGATCAATTTACAATTATATATATATATATATATATTCTAAAGTATGCCTTTTAAATATTTTTTGATGATTCTGTTCCATAGATTCTATATATATTACTCATTATATAAATTTATTATAAGAATGCAAATAAATCATACAAATATATCTTTGTTTCTACATGTATTTTAGATGTTGGATAAGTTTAGTAATTGCTGCTTGTAGTGAATATACCGGGGTATACATATTGCAATTTCAGGTTTATTAGCAAGTAATATTTAATAAAAAGCTGTTAAAGTGGTACTAATTTTGTGTTGTTCAGGTGAAGCTGCAGGATGTGAGCTTTGGGACTGTGCGCGCCATCGTGGATTTTGCTTACACTGCTGACATTGAACTCAATGATGATAATGTACAAGATTTGTTATCTGCTGCAAACAGGTGCGTTTATATTTTTTGTTAATTATTTCAAAATTATGCATATTTTAGTAGCAAAACCAAATAAACATGATGTAAAAGGAAAATTCTATCCTGAATAAATGTCAGCACTTTCTTTTTTTTACTGTTCTCTCTCATTCTCTATAGGTATCAAATTGAACCGATTAAAGATGCATGTTCCAACTACTTGAAGAAGCAACTGAATGCTGCAAATTGTCTTGGAATCAGAAACTTTGCTGAGTTCCACAATTGCATTGATTTGTTTAGTGCTGCTGAACAGTTTGCTGATACACACTTTGAAGAGGTTAACATATGTATTAAAATGTTTTTGCACTTTATCAATATAATTGTTATTTTTTAAAGTCTGGTTTATGGTATCAATAAACTCAAAAAATTACCAGTAAGCATTTTTACCAGTAAGAATCAGTTTAAATCCATAGTAAATTCATTTCAACAACTACAATAATTAGAAATAAATAATTACTTCAAAATTTTCGGCTGCTAACATTAATAGATTTATTATGATATACACTACAACTGAACTTTTGTAATGAAGCATCAATTTGTTTTAAACCCGCTATTATGCAAACTAACAAATACTTTTGGTTCACTCATCCTGAAGGTTTGTTTGCTGTTATTTAAACCACAGTGGTTGTATTGATATGGAAGATTTATGAATTGTAATTGTCAAATATTTATTGTAAGGATACAATAAAATGTTGTTTTTTTTTTTATATTATTGTAAGGATACAATAAAATGTTTTTTTTTAAAGATAGTAAAAATATGAGAAGATTTGAGCGCAATAGCATACATGTAAATATTCTAGATTCAAATCTATACCTGGGTCCACATACATCACACTAACGGTTGCTGGTTGTGTAGGTGTACCAGCAGGAGGAGTTTGTTGCCCTCGACTCGGCCGCGGTCATCGCTCTCCTCAAGAGGAGTGAGATCACCGTCAGCAGTGAGGACGAGGTATGGCACACACCAGTCTTATAACGTGACTTGTAACATGCATGTTTTGATCTTTTTTAACATATGTTTACTTGAAAGTGAAGCCAATCATTGGACAAACATTTAAAGTTGTAGTGTATTATGTACAATGAAATAGCAGCGTTTGACTTAAAGAAATCTACATAAAATGCTAGTTTTCATTGAGTATATTTCAGCGCTCCTGTCATAGTAAGATTCTTTCTTTGTAACATGGCACTGAGGGACCCAGCAGCGTAACCATTAGGTCTGAGTTGTGCAAAGGAGCTGCATGAAGCCCTAGTCACAACAAGCCATCAGATTCAGTTGAAGATACCTGAAACACATTGAAGTGAGCACTACTCACTATGCAGAGAAAGTATGTGGTGTCACAAGAAGGGTTCACCATGTAGGCAAACCTAGTGGTGGGACGATCAGGTCAGTGTAGCTCTGTTGGAAAGTCTGAAAGAAGTCTGGGCAGGGTGAAGAAGCATACCTCACTGCTAAGAGGCGGGCCAAGCAGTCTATATACCAAGCAAAGAGGAGAGCAGCAGAAAGAGATCTACAAGATGCTCATACTGATAAAGACATCTTTTGCATCGCCAAGCAAATAAGACATCAAAATGAAGATGTTGTGGGTGAGAAGTGCATCAGAAATAACCTGGGTGAAATGGCACTAGATGTTAATGCACAGAAGTCAGCATGAGAACAATGCTACCAGAGGCTGCTGAATATTGAATTTCCCTGGGATTGTGAACATCTCCCTGCTGTAGAACCAGTGTCATGACCAGCTATAAACATCACAAGAAAATGGTACTGGATGCTTTGAAAAAGCACAAGAGAAGCTCAAGACCTCTTAAACGATATTTTCTTATCTACTTATCAATGAATGTTCAAAGGTTCGTTCGGTAAAGTGTCCCAAAGATTCGAAGCCTAAACCCAGCGAATGTCCCATCACTACTATAGACCCCATCTTTATTCTGTGTCAGCTGCAAGAATGTAATACCTGTCCAAGACTCATTTGTAGAAAAAATCATTCGATTGAGTTCCCAGCGAAGTTCTACATGTGGTGGATGAGAAAGTTTGGAGTGGAGAAAGGTTTGTGAGAGTGGTCCAAGCTGGCTACATTCATGCCAAGAGTAGGGTTATAGAGTGGGTGATACCTATAGTGGGGATATAGATGTGAACGTAGAAGTCGACCAAGGTTCTGTCCTCAGCCCACTCAATTATTCAATCATTCAAATCCAGAGTTTATATGAGCAGGCCCTAATTATTCCTCATTCAGAGGATGTGGCCGGGGTGCCCAGTCTACATCTCAACCGTCCTCTCCAAGCCTTTTGGTCACCAGGATCTATAAAACCATGCACAAGTGTGGCCGATCTTTCTGCACAACTGCATTCCAAGTCTGTTTTCGTCTTCCCTTTCCTTCCCTTTTTTCAAGTTTTCTTACTTTGCTAATCCAGCCAAAGCTGAGCTCAACATGACCTAGCTATCTCAGTCTCCCTTTATGATGCACGCTGTCAATATCTGTCATATACAATTTCTCCAGAAGGCTCCCTGTAAGTCTAAGTCTAAATAAGTAGTTCCTAAATGCCCATAAGGGCCAACACGGGAACGGATATCATCGTATGGCTTAAAGGTAATACTCAGCCAAAAAAATACTTGTTCTCTAAAATCCAGCATCAATAAACAATGCCTTTTCCATTGAAACTGTATGGACACTAAGATTTATATTTTCAATGTTTGATATTTATGTATGTGTATGTGTCCCCTGATCGAACCTCCTATGCTTATACACCTATAGTAAGGGTACTTGTGCAAATGGCAACTATCAAATAAAATTTTAAAACTCTTTGGGACTTTTATACTCAAATTACCTTATCTTCAAGGATTTGCTGTACCTGGTAAGTTCTTTGCAGCTCTGACTGATATGTTCATTTAATTTCAGATATATAAAGCAGCTATTCGCTGGATCCGCAGCAATCAAGATGAAGGTATCAAACACAAGCAAGAACTGTTTGCAGCCGTCCGATTTCCACTACTCACCAGGCGATTTTTAACCAATGAAATTAAAGAAGAGTCTTTGCTTCAAGACTGTTGTCAATGTCTCAAGTTTATATTGGGTAACAATTATTTCAATAATTTGTTGTTTAAAGGTTATGCTGAGTGGTCAAACAAGTATGCTTGTAAAGAAGCATTATGATGTGTTCTGTGCATTCTGAAAGTGTCTTTCATTTAAACATCATATCAAAGTATGTAAAACAATTTAAATACCACGCAATAAGAGGCCAGTATATACTCAACAAAACACGTGAACGCGAGAAATGTCAACAGAATGATTTTCGTCAGACGTAACTCGCACGGTGCATGTAAGAAGCTGCCTATCTCTCCCATGTTAAATGAGACGTCTGTCGTTAGAAATGCACGGCACGTCTGGCGAAAATCATTCGATTATGCAATATCACGTGACTTTGTGTTTTATTTGACGAGACGGCATGGTATTTTTAAAGGTGGAAATAGTATTAAACGCGGAGAATGTGAATATTATTTTCATCACACTTGCAATGGATAAGGCATCGTCTATTGATACTGAATTTTACAAAAGAAATATGATTTTGACTGAGCAATATCTTTAAGGATTAATTTATTTTTAAACTTACCATTACCAGAGTGTAGGTGCATTTACAATTGTACATGTACATCTATGTTTCATGGAAGTTGGAACCAATTTCTCCGATTTAGTTTTTCAGTAGAAATCATGTTGAATTTGATTTTACAGCTAACTTGTGGGGAGTTCACTCACCTCATCCTCATCTATTTCGGGTGCAATCCAGAAGGTGTTAAAAATAAGCCCTCATTCAAAGTAAAAATTTTGTGGAAAACTTTTCAGTATTTCTTCAGTTCAGCTGTTAATCGACACGATTGAGCCATGGGATACAAAACGCAGCTGATAGTGTCTGGTTGTTCATTGTTGACCTTGCCATTATTCAAACTGTCTGACACTGATATATGAGCCAATTTTTGAGATATTGCATTCGAAATTGACGTGTCAGCCCATGGATGTCTAATCGTAACAAAGTTATTGTCCAATTCTCATTTTATTATATTCTACTGTATTCTTGAATTCATATTCGTTATGATGAATCTATACTCTTTCCAACACTAGTTTCTTTTTGTTCCATTAAAGGTTTTAAAAGAGTGTCCGACAATCCTCATATAATTTTGTGTATACCTTTCAGGCGCATGTCTAAATATCATACTAGATGTTTGTGCACTATTTACACTATACTTCTGGATAAGTCTTACTGGAAACAGACGTTTCATATGACATCCACCATATTTAAATTTCCTCCGGAGGACAAGGTCCGGGGGGGGGGAGATTTCTAGCTTTGCTTCTGTCCGCTTCCGTTCGTTCGTCCGAAATAAACAGGCTGATTACTCAAAGACTACCTAAGCTATTGCTTTGCAAATTGAATATGTCTTGTTGGAGGAAAAAATGTACCTCTCAAATTCTTTTATTTGTACTTTGGCCTACTTTTGATGAACTTATGAGCATTACGTAATAAAGTTTTTTAACACTGCAGGGAGAAGTATTTGATCTATTGTCACCAACCTTCATATTTAGCTTTATTGTACTACTCTCCAGAGCTGGCGTATCATCACCAAACTTGAGATTTAGTATGTCTATATCACTCTCCTCATGTGATTTGATGTTTGAGCATGTTGGCCTACTTTTGAGAAAATTATGGAATATTGGAATAAAACAATTGTTACCACTGTACTGGGAAAAGTATTTCACCTATGGTCATTAAACTTACAATTTCGTTCACCATACCAGCGTCCACAGTTGATTTAATGTTGGGGTACTTTGGCCTACTTTTGACGAACTTATGAGCGTTACATGTTAACACCATTTTACCACTCTACAGGGATAAGTATTTGACCTATTATCACCAACTTTCATATTTAGCTTCCTTGCACTATTCCCCAGAGCTGATTAGATTTTAGTGTACTTTGGCCTACTTTTGATGAAGTTACGATGTGTTTTAATATCCACTTATTATGAATTTGTGTTTATCTGTCTCCTGGGAACAGTTTATGGCGAATCATCACCAAACTTGACATTTTGTATGATTACATCACTCTCCTCAAGTGATTAGATGCTTGAGTACTTTGGCCTACTTTTGACAAATTTATGGAATATTATTTATGGAATATTCACTATTTGAATGCACATTTACAGACAATTATTCTATAGACTCATTGGAGCCTTTTGCTATTGACTGGTATGATATTCAATAGAAAACTGACTTACCATCATTTTTCGCGTACAAATGATTGTTGGTTTTTTTGTTACGAGCACTTTCGCCATCACATTGTTGCTGCGTGCGTTATGTTGCACTGTTGCTGCGTGCATTTGTCTCTGTTGCTGAGTGCGTTATGTCTGTCTCACGGGTTTAGAAATCCAGTGGTCAAAGAACACGATGTTTGTATGGCCAGTGCGTGCGTTTGTCTCTGTTGCTGCGTGCGTTATGTCTTTGTAGGAGACGGGGAAGGCTAGTAATCAATAATAACGAAGCCAATATATAGACAGTGGCATTGCAGTGTATTAAATACTGGTTTGCCCCACTGAAGGCGCTTTTCATTATAAGATGTGTTGCCTTTCTACGATATTCTTTATACATGTATGTACAATGTATTTGAATTACTAATTTTAAAATTGATTGACCTACAAGGGACTGATCTAGGAGGGGGAGATTTATGGCGTTCCCGACGACTACTTGTTCTTGAATGTGAAGTAGTACGACTTATTGATTGACAAAGATTGGCGGGGTTACTTGGGTGCTGCTCTCCCCACTTAGAAGAGAGTTCCACTATATGGCGTATGTTATGTGAAACATGTTTCCAGTAAGACTTATCCAGTAGTATAGTGTAAATATTGTATGTATATCAATTAACCTGGATGACTAATCTTCACAATATTATCATACTAGATGCTTTTATATGAAGATTGGTGAACTTTTGATTCTTTTGTCCATGATGTTACTTCTTTTTGTAGATGGAATGCAATATCACCTCATGGACACTGAAGAAAAAGCTACCATCAGTGATCTCAGTGTGCAACCAAGGCAACGGAAATACAACTTTAAGATTGCAGTGATCGGTGGAAATGAAATTCAGTGTTGTCAATATTTTGATCCATTCAGTAAGTAATAAAGTACTTACTTAATGGATCATTTTAGAATCCCGATTCCGTGGGCCCCAGCATCAGAAGATGCGGGAGGTTGTGTGTATGCTACATTTGCATTTGCTATACAAGCACTAGTCTTATTAATATGAAAATAGGAACAGTATCTAACAACAAAATTACAATGAGAGCCAGAAATCTTTTTAGGCTGGATGTATATGAGTATATAATTAATCACTTGTCTTCACATAATAATAAGCTGACACAATTCTCTGTCGGCACAATTTGAATATTGCCTCAAAAACTTGATACCCATGATCCCTATGTAATCCTACGTGTATGTTGTCGTCATTCTCCAGAGTTGAGTTGGTCTGACTTCCCAATAATGACGGAGAAGAGAAAAGACCACTGCATGGCCAAAGTAAACAACTGTATCTATGTGCTTGGCGGATCCAGCCTGTTCCTTCACACCCGCATTGACTGCTTCAACATTCTTACCCAGAAGTGGAAAATGATGGATACCAGGTTTGAACGGTTCTAGTGGCTCGGTCACAACAAACTACTGGAACTCCCAAATTATTGCCTGCAACAAAACAATTAAGTCTCCATAAGGCCAATATGTTATTTTTCTTCAATTCTACTACTCCCTCTCTCTCTCTCTCTCCCTCTCTCTATCTCTGTTCTGTTTACCATGGATTATTTTTGTTTTGTTTATCAATCAAAATCTATTTAGAGTTAACTTTTAAATCAAATTTCTACATGACAGAGGGAGACTTAGTTTTTAACAGCTCCTTTAATTTGACACTGTAGTTAGTAAAGACCTGCTTTTGAATGTTAAACAATTAGAAATAACAAATTATGAGAACTTCACGCTATTGTCTCTGAATGATTATCATGTGTCACAGGCATAATTTGACATTAAAGGATGATGGAGGACTGGTTGGTGGTTTATTAGAGTAGGGCGCGTTACGGAGCTTCATGCACGCTGTAAACCTCCGCAGGTTTGGGACAGTTAAAATGGTCTCTCAACAGATGCAGTCTTGATAGGTTATACTGCTAGTTACTGTGTGTGCTTGTGCAGGCTGGAGATGGGTCGTGACTGTGCCGCGGCGTGTGTGGTCGCCTCGTACGTCTACATCACCGGCGGCACCCGCAACCACGGCGCCATCGCTCTCAACTCCAGCCACTGCTTCCAGCCCGAGCTCGAGCGGATGGTCGGTCTGCCACCGCTGCTGCAGGTACGAAGGCCAGCAGTCAAGTTGTCTATATATTTTCATGTGGTATTTCAATACATGTAGTTATATATTACAGCACTAATTGTGAAGGAAGGACCCCAATTTTTGGCCAATTCTGTCGAATTACAAATGAATTGGCGAATGGTAAAGAATTGCAGAGAATAAAAAATGTAATGCCGAAGCTTTTCAAAATAGAATTATTTTGGTAATTAATACGATCGATTCCGAAAAAAATATTTTCTTACCTTCTCTACTTCTTTACTTTCACTTGCATTTCGCAAATTCTTTACATTATTGCTAATAAAGGAAGAAAAAATCAATGTTGTATGTTTTTTTCAGAATATATTTTGACATATTTTTTGATAATTCAATTGGAAAAGAATTTTTTCGGAAGTCTTTGTCACCTCAGGTTATATAAGGGAAGGTTCGAGTTCATTCGTTGCAGTGGTGGTGGGTGATACTGTGCATATACATAACAATGAGTTTTTAAAATGGAGTGTTTTGCTAAATATGTTGATGGAATGTATTATCCTGCTAATGAAATATTTATTTTTCTGCAATAAGTTCTTAAGGGTAATGTGAACTCTTAAGGGAAAAATATTCTATTTTCAGCTCTTTAATATTTATTATACTGTAAACTATGAAGAACAACATGTTTTGAAATGAACCTTTTATCTTCAATAGTTTTCCCTTTACAACCCATTTCGTGAAGACCAACCCGGAGTGAAAAACAATGACTCATTCTTTGCAGGCTTATAAGGTTATATCGGCTAAAAATTCAATTTTTACATTTTCATTGTTTTGTATGCTATAAATGATAAAGAAAAACATCTTTTCAAAATGAACCTTTTATCATCAATAGTTTTTCTTATATGATACATTTTATAGACATCAACTACTATCATTTATATTGATTGGCCATGTTTAAAGCCCATTTTCTCAAAACTAAGTTTGCATAGTGGATTAATTTTTCTTTTTATATTTCTCTCTAACCGTGAAATCAAATTTTCACAAACGTGTATATATTTGAAGATATATGCATTCTGAAGAAAACCTTACTAGGGATTTTGATTTTTTTATTTCGTTGATGAATTATGAACGTTTTTGTATTGATATGCAAGAAAATTCGGAAAATAAGTGGTTTTAAAACTTAAAATGCATGTAAAATGATAAAGGGGAAAAATATAAAAAATTTGAGGCAAGGTTTTCTAGATAAATATACAAATTTTGTAACTGAATAGTGATTTTGGTCATTTTGATGTTTTACTATCAGTTATATGCTTCACAGGCAAAGTTGTAAATTTTTCACTAATTGCTTTATTAAAAAAATTTTAATCAATCTATACATTTCAAAACATGTTGTGTCATTAGATTAGATAATTATCTACAAAATAAGGTGTAATTTGTAAGAATCGAAGCAATAATGAGTGAGAAAATCAAAGTTTAATAAAATCGTAAGAAAAGAGTTCACAGTCCACTTAGCATAAGTTTTCAACATTAATGGTATCAAGCGAATGAAGAGAATTAAGAACATAAGAATAAAAGAGAAACTTTTAGGAATTTCACTCTGTAAGAAGAGCATTTTTTAAATTATCATTTCGAATAGAAAGTACATATATTATGCGAATTTCGCCAAAATCAAACATAGAAAAGAAAGAGAAAAAAGAAATGAAGCAAAGTAAAAAAAAGCAAACGAAAAAAAAAAGATGCTCTTCTTTTTCGATCATTACTGTAGGTCATAAATACACATTACGTCAGGAACTGAGTCTTATTCTTTGTCTGCCACTACCGCTGTAGGTATAACTGGTATAGTGAAACGCAAACATTATATTGTAATATGTATGGTGTGTTTGTTATATGGTCCCCCAAGCTGTGTCAGTAAGAAGATGACCCATCATGGAGGACCATACCATGCCATATTTAATAAAATGTAATACTGACTTAATCATGGTAAAACAAGTGTTTGTTGTACAGGAGCGATACGAGCATGGTATGGTGCACTGTAAAGGCTGCTTGTACGTGTGTGGAGGGGCTCAGAACGGGGGCACAGAACTACGCCATTGTGAGAAGTATACCATCTCAACCAACAGGTACATGTACATGGTGTGATACCTTTTCATTCTTCAGAATTGGAGCACGATATTAATATATTACATGTTATATAAATCTTAATCACAGGATGTTTTGTACATTACTGTTTAATGTGCTGACAGCAAGATCATGGATTAACATTTTCAATCATATTAAACCAAAAGATGATACTGAATATCAAAATAAAAACTACGGGAATGATACACTATTTTTTGCTAGATCTACATTGTAATTTTTATTATTCTGATTGGTTTACATAATAGTGAACACTTTCATGAAAATGGCATTTTATTCAGTCTTTGTGAGAGACGGAGTCAGACCACTCTATATAATATCGGCTCGGCACACAAGCCTCTATGGACTTTCCAACTATACTGTCTATAGCCTAGAAAACTAATCAATCAGCGCAAAGCTCTCGCTATTTTTGGAGAAAGTTTTGACCTCATAAATATTCGTAAAATTAGCGGGAAATCATGCGAAAATGAATATTTTATCAGAGGCACAATTTACATTGACATCCATTTGAACTGGCTTTGACACTAACTAATGCATAGGTGGGTCTACAGCCAGTCTACTGCCAAAAACGTATATAAATTGTGAGGATCCTTGAGTGTGCAGTGCGGCAGACGTAGGTTTTTTCAAGGCAGTACAGTGGCTGCAGAAGAAGTTTGGCAGTGCTGTGACCTTATGCTAAATGTCGTATATATACAAGAAATTTAACTGCACGTATTGTACAGATACAATACCAATGCCGTGCGTTCCCTGCACAATGAACGTACGAGCATCGCGCTTTAGTAATCACACCGTGCGTAGAACGTAAGTTATAATGTAAGTGCAACGCACGTTTGATGCATGTTGATATCACGGCCACCTCAGTGAAATAATCCCCAGTCTCGATGCACTCAAAACGCACGGAGGCAGTGCGTATGTGCCCACAACTGTACTTTTGTCAATGCATGCTAAAAACGCCATAGACGCCCCAGACCTCAAGACGCCTTGCGGCGTATACGACCACAAAGTCAAATGTGCCCCTCGCTTTAGCTAAGTTAATGTCTTAGCCAGTTCAAATGGAGGTCAATTTTACTTGATGCATTATGCATATGTTGACCTAATTCATTGAATTTGAAAGTCCTCAAGAACTCAAAAGCAAGTTTTGAGCAATATGTTGAGCCTTTTATATTCAGGGTGAGTCAGACATTTTAAACATTCCAAAATTGGGGATTAGGTCCCATCATTAGACCAGCAATGTGTGTTCATATTTTCTAGTTACAATGAGCCATGTTACTCCATGAGCTTGCTGTCAGCACATTAGTTTAAAGTTGTCATTGATCGGACAGAATTTAACTGCAGATTTTTGCTGTTTTCAAGTCATAAATATCATAGGGTCTATTGAAATTAACAAAGTATGCTTTCAATCAATTGCCCTTAAACATTTAACAAACGGCTACTGAAATGCTGCTCTAAACATCTATTGGATATTTAGAGTTTTATACGTTTTAGATGGACAAAGATTTCACCAATGAATTGTGCAAGGAAAGGTCCAGGTTTGGCAGCTGTAGCAGGGAAAATCTATGCCATTGGAGGACAAAGTGACAAAGGCAAGACACTAGCAGGCCTTTGAATTTCAATTTTTACAGTAATGTCTGTGGCATAGAAGCATACCAGCTTACGTGCTTACATACTATTGTATTTTATTATAAATCTTATTAAATATACTCCCATTATATTACAATGTCCAATAAAGGAAGGTAGCTGAGTGGCTACCGGGCCCCCCACGTTTTAGGCTCTGTGCGACAATAATTAGAAGCACAAAATATTTTTAAACTACAGGTCCTAAAATTACATTTGTAAATCTTACTTCATAAGATATCATGTATAATAGATATTTTACATTTACATTGAAATCAAGGAGACATTATTAAATATTAGAGGATTCTTTCACCAAGTCTATATCATTTCCTGATACACACCGATATAACTGAGTACGGTTTCTATACTAACCATTCTCACAATGGCGGACAGCAAAATATGCTCCCCACAAATAGATGGAAATTTGATTTAAGTAATGAACAGATATTAGCAGTTTTTAGTCACGCGTAAAGATTATGTCACAGAGATCACTTGGAATGTACTACTATTCACCTAACCCTTACAATAGTGTATAAATTCAACAAAATGATTTTTGCCTTGGGTACGGTAACAACAGTTCTTGGATACAGTAACTAATGTGTAAATGCAGCAAATCTGGGAGTACTGTTGCTACTTTTTGCAGAAATTGAGAACGGTAACTACCATTTAGTTAAATTTCATAAATCACTTTTCCCAATTCTTATTTGAAATCTGGGGTTCTCGACCCTACATTGTGCAGCATTTACAATATAATGTACCACATACTATTCCTGATATTTTGAAACCCACAGTTTAAGATGTAGCAAGTGGAATCTTGTATAAATCACTGCATTTCTATACAATCTGTGGTCTTGTTACCACAGTAGATTTCTTAAACAGCCATGTAATTGTTAAAAAGCGACCACATATATAGTTTCCAATGAGGAATCATCAAAAAAGTCAAGACAGACAAGCCCACCGACATTAGTCTTAAATGTCGACCTGTGCAAGAAGTGAGTGATAAGCAAAAACTTGAGAAAATCTTGCCAGATGTTGTATACACTCTAAATGATATGGGACGAGCAGATGATTTTGGATCAGTGTTACTAGCCTATCACAAGGCCTTTAAATGATCTGACATGAAGGCCTGTTCTAAAAGCCTCTATATGACGCAGATCTTGCTGAAAGTGTTGGAAACGTGATATCATTAACTAGTAAAAGCACATGGCATCTATTTTTTGAACAGCAATCTATGTTCAGAGCAGCTGTATATGGGTATTTTCCCGTTTAAGCATGCAGTACTCTTCATTTGTAATAAAGAAGCTTTAATCAAGAAGACATACATACATGAAATGTCTTGGCTAATCCTTACCTGGTAAATCACTGTGCATGCTGCTGCTTCTGCAGCTGCTGCTAGTGAATACTGTGGTTTTAAAGGCTATTACAGGCCAGAATGTTTGAGGCTGTATATTTAATATCAGTGGGATTCCTAGGGTTTTGTAAAAGACCATATATCTATTAGAGCTAGAGGCTGTCACAATTGCACTTGCTCTTCTTCTTTGCACTTGATAGATGGTTTACATGAGCGTTTTTTGTAATAATAGAGGAAACAACTATTATATATGGTCTTTTGAAAGACTACAGTGTTACAAGCTATTGCAAAAGGCAAGATACAGAATAATATCGCCTTACATCTCTTGCTAGATGTGGAGCAGTTTCTAAGGCAAGACACGCCACACAGCATGCGATACAATCAAACAATCTGTTTAGATTTCTGGACCTCTGCTGATGAAGGTAGTACATGCAAAGTGTATGCGACTTCTTGATTGAGAAAACGGTGTGTACTCTAGTGTTGTACAATTCATTATTTTTCATTTGATATGACACCATTATGCCTTTGGTACGCAATATTTACTCGAGTATCATTCTAGTATCATTTGAGTTGCATTCAGTCCAAGTTCAGTTACGGAGGCTTATAATATGACTTTTTATTTCAAAGAACAATGTCAGTAACTTTCGTCATTAAGCTTTTAAACCAAAACTGTTTTGCCTGAGTTGGATATTGAAATACAGAATGCATTGTGGGGACTTCTTGCATGGGTGACAACTACAGGCTTGCAATTCAGATTCCCTTCTGGAAATCTCCCTTTCTGTTTAGTAATGGCATTTCCTCATAATTATTCTGAATGACTTTCATGTTTTATTGAGAAAGATGTAGTTAAAATAACAAGGGTAATAGGTGGATACTTCCTGTTTTAGGGCTTGCATAGTTGTACAGCAAGAGTACTAGGCAATGACTAAGTGGATTAAGTGATTTCTGTACTGTACATCAACTCGACCCAAGGTATGTCCTTTTATTGGCAATATTGTGCTATTTGAAACATCACTGATAATTATAATTATTTTCATTTTTTGTCTGTGTGTAGAATAATTATGTGCATAGCAACTCAATTCCCAATGTTGATGGAAACCAGAGGTAGTAACCGTACTCTAACAAACCAAAGTAACAGTTACTGTATTCATATTTAAGTGCAAGTTACCGTTCTCTAGCATTTCGGTTAACGTTCTCATTGCATTTTAGTTTCGTATCCTCAATTCAGCTTTTGAATGACGAATTACTTAAATACCTGCCATGTGACTGCTGATATTTGGTGTTAATCATTGTCTTCATATGGTATATTTGCTTTGTCAATGATATTATTGTGGAAGTCTTTCTATTTGAGCTAAAATATCAATTTCCTGACCTGTTTCCGTCAACATCCGCCATTGTGAGAATGGTTTATATAGGAGCTGTACTCAGTTATCCAGGTGTGTGATAACTCAAAGTTCTGATAACTCGACGTCATCACTCAATTACCTTCAATTTTGTGAGTTAATCGGGTCTGAATCATCGTGGGTTTCACGCCTTTCCCATTCACACAGTCTTCAAAGTCCGATGTTCATGGTATACATGTAGTAGGTATATTTTCCCAATAAGTAATAAGCCCGAATAGATAAGGATGGGTCTGAATGTATATTACTTAAAGAGTTCTACAATCTGACGTTTCTCCTATTGACATAACATTCTTGCTGTCAAGATTGAAGTAAAGCTCTTTAATATTTAAATCTAGGTGCTCAAGACACAGTAGAGAAATTTGATCCTGTTCTTGGCACTTGGACTTTCAAAGCCAAGATGCCATACAAGTTGCGTCATGTAAAATGTGCTGTAATCGAAGACTCCATTTGGGTTGTTGGAGGACTCAAGGTTAGTATAGATAATTCTCTCATACACATATCTCAAAATATCCTCATTTGTTTAATGTGCGTGCAAAAATAATTAAATCATTGAGCAGCTGGGGACTTTCCTGCATGCACAGTGACGACTCATGGAGTCATTGTGATCAAGATAGGAGTTCCTATCGAAAGTTCAATATAAATAATTGGACTATTATCCTGTTTAAAATATATAATTATGTATGTCTGTCCATATGCTGTTCATAACTTAAATATATGCATGTACCATGAGTCCATCACTCACCAAAATTGCTCACAAATATTATTCTACATAGTTTTTGTCATACAATAAATATATACATGTATCTATATATAATTACCAAAAGCCAGCTGTTACTTTTTTTGCCCACCACCCCCTACGAATCTCGGACATTTATCCCCCTTTGGTCTTATCAGTGGCGTTTTAGCGCTTCAAACCTAGACCCGCTCCCTGCCTTACTACTGTGTGCATGTTGCCATATGCACGATACCTTTCATTCTCTATTCATTTAGGAGACTGCTTCACCACAACTGCTTGGCAATGCTGATTCGACGAAAATGTGACATTTTTCCTCTCCTGGCATTCACCACTACAGTTTTGTCACTTAAAAACTTCAACGGCTATAAGCTCCCCTCAAATTGTCTCCGTAGGAGACGGGCTCGCTAGTATACATAATTCTCAATAATTGAATCATTTGTGCTGAAGAATGCAAACAAAGCAAGAAACAAATTGGTCCACAAAACCAAAATAATTTGTTTTTATTTCACCATGAAATATAGATATATATACTCACTCTGCAGTTATACGGTTGGGACTAGTAACAATGTATATGCACATATATATTTGGACATTTTCTTTCCAGGATGTTGGACGGTTGACCAACGTCCTAGAGTACCGGCCACTGGAGGATCGATGGATTTTTCATCACAACACAAAGTCCTGCATATATGGAAATGCTGCCGTCTGCACGGTGGACATTTGTGTCACAGACTCCAGTTAGGATGCGACAGTGAATGGAAGTAAACAATGTCTATTCTGTTCTTTGTTGCAATTTGTATACGAGGCATTATGGTGGTACGCTATAGCCCTATAAAAATGAAAATCGATAATGAATATATTAGCTTACATGTATACCATCATGGTAAGTCTGATGTGTAATTATTTTTCACTTCAAAACAGATAGAGTAGACATTACTGAAGGAATAGTGTTATCTACATAAAACCATGTAAGTGAAGAAAATTTAAGATATCAATTCAATTATGGATTCCTCATAAAATATTGGCGTCTTTGCATACACCAAAACTCAGGATCTTAGTCCTGCAATAGCGATGACTGCAGATATTGTTGTGAACTGTAAAATTCATTAGGTAGAAAAAAAATTCTTATGGGCTTATATAAAGATAAGTGAATTTGTATTTATTTAAACATATTTTATTGATATACATATTTGTAAAAGAATTAGGCAATACTGCTTAAAAAAGACATAAGCCTTTTCTAAAAAAATATTGTGTTAATTTAATTGTTAAAAATGTGACTTTTTTTAAAAGTTTCAAGTAAATAAATCGGCGTTGACTTCCGGTACTTCAATAGCTTGTATTCTGGGATCATTATGCAATATAATTTATGAAAGGTACTCTAATATTAAACGAGACAAAAAACGTTTGTGTAATTCAAGACATGTATTCCAATGTCAGAAGTCAAGTGCAGGTTAACGGACAGTACAGTGATATATGAGGAGTTTAAAAACCCATGGGAGAATGTTCTCAGCCGGTGTCTGGTTTACCTTGTTTCATGGTAGTGAAACCTGGCCAACATCTGCTGCAGACCTTCAGCGGCTACAACGGAAGGACAGATCTATGATTCGTTGGATTTGAGGAGTGAAACCTGATAATCAAACCTTTTCTGCTACGCTCCACAAAATGTTTGTGAAGGTGTCCTCCAAACTGCATTCTCAACATCTCAGATGGTGTGGACATGTGAAACGATCCTCCTTTTGGATCAATTCTTTCATGAACATGGAAATCCCTAGTCGGTGGGTACAGGGCAGACTGGGGAAGACTTGGTTGGAATGTGTGAAGTCCGACTTGAAAAACTGTAACCTTATTGCAAACCTGCTAGATAGACGCGTGGAGAGCTGGTGTGAGACACAGCTGCCTGGTACCTACCCCCGAAACTGTGACACCTGCAGCAGTTGACAAAACCTTCTGATGTACATGTAGTGTGGTAAAAGTAGTACATTATGTTTCTTTGTAGAAATTTAAACCAAAGTGTCCTGCAATGTAATTATTTACCGCCGATAAACACCTTTCAATAATCAAAAGGCCCTGCCCCTCTGTTTACGCGCAAAGAACATTACAAGTCTACAAAAGCCAAATGCGAGCACTGTCAGCTGTTTTTGGCAGTTTCGTTTGGTACCCAATCACTATACCTTTAATCTATTCAGAAATTAATTATACAGTGGTTTCCATTATTCATTTTGCTCTTTCTATTGGTATATAAAATGGTATTCTAAAAAAAAGTCTGCGATGTAGAAGTCTTACCCACCTGTTAACGCACATGCTATTCTTAGAAAGAACGTTGCAGACTATATTGATATTAATAAATGCTATTGTCTTTTCTAACTGCCATATCCATTATACATATGCAGACGGCATTTAAACAACGATTGTAGCTTTCATTTTTTTCTAGCTGCTGTCATTTTTGCTATCGCAAATCACAGAAATTCTCAGATTAATTTACAATATATATGAGCACCATCACCTGGCGGTCAGTATTATATATCTGATATATCGTATTAGGTTACTTGATATGTATAGATTATTCATAAGTAAACAATTTCTTGGGTTTAATCCTATTTACTTGGACTTTAAAAGAAGCTATGGCAAATCATGGCCAATGCAAGAAATTATTGCAATGTAAGTTGTCGTAATCAGTTTCTGATGTTTACAATTGTTTGAAATAATGCATTATCGTTGTTTTTCTGATCATGTATCAATCGAACTAAACCTGGTCTGTTAACATTTTGTTAAGTTCAAATAAGCCTATGCAGAGATACTAGAATTAAACTGCAAATGTACACGCAACTACATGTACAATGTACATTCAATTGTAGGTACAGTAATATGTAGCTAGGATTTGAGAAATTTCTGTTTTTTAATAATTTGCCTTCAACCTTGTTACAAAAGGACTTCAATTCTATGCACTCAACGGTGTGTTTCATTCAACACAGCTAAATTTTGAAGTTTACCAAAATCATCTCAATTGCATTATATTATTCTCTTTGGGTATATGGTGTAGATTTAATTAAAATTTACTAAATAATGGTTGTCAAACGTTTTTCTAGCCAAGTGATCTACTGTCAAAGCAAAAAGGCCGAAGTCCATAAAATTTATAATACAGATGTAAAGCTCCTTGATTTCTCCTTAAAACGTAGTTTACTTATCAGAATCTCCCCATATATTAATGAATGACTGTCCATCAATGTATGAAAAAGCGAATGGCCTGAGAAATTGAAAGTTGTGTAAGTGCAAAATTTCGCAAAAATATCATTTAAAATTAATCTTATTTGTTGTTGTTTTCAATTTTGAACATCAAAAACAAGAACCATGAAAAATACCCTTAAAGCGAACATACAATTCAAGAATATACAGGAGACTGAGCGTACTACAACAATGAAACACAAATTTTATGAATGTTTTATTTAGCCCTTTTAGCACAAAATTAACTTTCTCACCAGCAAACGCACATTTTCACAAGTTCTGGTAGTTTAAAATATAGAACAATTGACATAAATACTAACACAAGACAAAAATTATATCAGAGATAGTTTGTGTCTGAGTATCCAAAAATTAAAGTAAAACACTAAAAATGATAAAATTCAATCATATCCCGGTAACAAGCTTACAAAAGAGTTCACTATAATAAACTATAATAAACATAGTTAAAAGATTCAATCAAATGTGTTACATAAATTTGATTAGAGTTTAATTTAGTCAAATTATGTAGCTTTTATCGCGTTCATAGAAGCTGTGAACTGTACAGTCCTACTATTTACAAATGTACATCTTTCACAAAATAGCGTACAGTTACTATCAAAGTGAAAGGACCACAGAAATTGTTGAAAATAATTTTTCTCTGCTATTTCCAGGAATCACTGGTAATCCAGTTCTCATATCAAGTATTGGAAGAAATTTTCCGAAAAAACTAATTTCTATATTGAGTGTTACATTCTATCCTCTTAAGACAGTAGTATAACTTAGAAAATACTTAAGTTAAAACACTAAATCTAGACTTAAATTTTGCAAATTTCTTTACATTTTTCCTGAAAATTACATGGAGATCCAAAAATATGGATGTGCAGTACAAATTGTCAGGTAATTCGGCAAAATTTGAGTAAATTCTAGTAACAGAAAATACGGTAATAAATACGGTATGTAAAATTAACTGTGGACTCTACAGTAGACAGTACGGTACTTCATTTCTAATCAATAATAATAATCATCCAAAATAATTTACAGGTGCATTATACTATAACAATATTAAACATCCAATATAATTTACATGGTAAAAGAGAAGACGATCATTTGCAGATAAAAAGTTTTGAAGTTACCAAAGTAGCCAAAGTATGTGTTCATATTTGAATTATTTGCCACCCTCGCATTTAGCTGCTATATTTAAATATAGCATTGATTTGTGAAATCTTGATCTTATTATTAATGAATAACCTTATAAGTAACTTTTCCCAAATTGTAAATTTCATGCTTGTATCCACTTATTAGTGATAACAGACGGACATGAAATGGAGGACATAGATAGTTTCTTCATTCGATACTATGATAGCGTATGATATACTGTATACAGTATTATTATACATTACTGATCCTCATGTAGAGGACACAGAAAAGATAAGAAAAAGATCCTTGCTCTATTTTGCAGAGTAGCGGAGATAATATCTTTCAACTCACCCATACTGTCTCTGTGTGATCAACTTCAAGTTGTCATAATTTCCATAAAAGTTCATGGATTTTAAGTTTTCATTAAAATGTCTAGAAACCATTTTGTCGAACTCTATACCCAATTTTAAACATGAAAATGTTTTTGACAAACTTTAATTTCATTTTATACATGCTTTTTTAAATACAGAAAATACCACAAAATTACTGTAACTGGGATAATTCTGAATAGTAGTGTGTATTCGCAATTGCAGGACTGACAACACCTTAATTATTATGCATAATTTCAGAAAATTTTAGAAATGGTAATTTCTGTATTTCTATATCTGACTTTCTGTGTTCTCTATACATATTCAAAACATGCAATCTAATAAAAAACCATGATCAATGTATTGGTGAGTCACTTTTTTTGGAGTTTTTCATAGTATAATAAGAAATGCTTGCTAATATGGACTTGATCTCTGTTCAATAAATGCTTTCACTTACTACATGATTTTTCTCAATCTATTTATTAATCCACCATTTATCTTACCAACAGTTGAAAGAAATAACATATTTTCATTTTGTGGACCCTAGAGATCTCAAACTCTACGTACTATATTATGTATTACAAGAATATATACAGAAATGAACTGCTATTGAAGATGTACGTCATATACCAATAGTTAGGACATCATTACCTTCAGTTCACTACCACAAGACCACAAAACATCATGTTTCTTGGAGCACGGCGCTTAGTGCACGGGCTACGATATCCATACATTATTTATCAAATTTTTAGCCCATTTAATGCAAATAGAGCTTTAAGCTATCAGTCTTTAAATTACTATGTAGTAACTGTCAGACTATTGAACAGTCAAAATTGAAGCTACAATGTAGATACTGCTCCATGCATTCTGATTTCACCCTGATTATTTCAGCTTTCAACAGACCTTATAAATCCATGCACACATGTTAAATCACACCTGTAGCAAAACTACAAAAGCAATCTGATCAGGACTAACAACATTGGCATGAAGGATATCATTAACCATCACAAACATATACATAGATATTTTGTCCATTACTTAATGCAATCACCAGTCCACAGCATAAAACATACATTTCATCAGACATAATTTTGCCAATGTTTAATCATGGCCATTTGCACAGTAGAGGTAGGTAAGAATGTTTAATTATATATATTATAGAGCTATTGGGCAAACATTCGGATGTAAGCCATAAAACCTACCATTGTGCAAGTGCCCCACATGCTTTTAATTGAGTCTACATAGATAAAAGAATGTGTGCTGCTTTAAATACATTAATTTCACTACCCTTTTAAAATTATTAGCTCACAAGTGTTACAAGCTTAAAATAACACATTCTAAGTAGATGTAATTGTAAGTAAAGTTTCATTATAACATCAAATCAAATTGCAATATAGAAGATTGTGACCATGCTCGTGGATGGCACAATCACTGCATGGTACCTCTAGTCACTATAGTAGTACTGATAGGTGCATGTATTCGCGGACTCAGTCACTATCAGATGAGGAGTCTTGCTTTCGTCCATTGGATGCCTTTTGCTGTAATTACAAACGTATTAAGAATATGAAAAACATAACAATTTACATTATATCACTAGATAAAAATTTCATTATACTTAGTATCAATGACCACAAACCACTTCCCTCCTTCCCAACCACCTCTTGGCATAAAATATACTTTAGTAAATTTACTTTTGTTTATCAAAGGATTTCTATTTTTGGATTGTTTTAAAACAATTACTGTAATTCCTGACAGTTTTACGCAATCAACTCAAACTGTTACAAGGCACAATTACAAACGGAACTATAGTCTATTTAGATTTATTATTTTCATCTTTCACAACACAAAAGAATTTATAAATGTTTGACAGTTTTGTCTGCTACTGCAAACATTCTCAAAAACACTACTGCACATGTCAGATCATTGTTTACGGCAGCCGTCCCAAACTGCGGCAAGCACTGGGTCGTAGACTCTTGCAAGCTGGTGGGCCCCCTCATCTCTGTTCATGGTCTGACTGTGCATTCGGATGTGAACTGCTTCCTTGATAGCTCTAGTCCTACCATCACTCTCTCTGTCTAGAACTGTCACCCCGGCGGCTGTAAACCATGATCTGACATGTGCAGTAGTGTTTTTGAGAATGTCTGCAGTAGCAGACGAAACTGTCAAACATTTATAAATTCTTTTGTGTTGTGAAAGATGAAAATAATAAATATACTTAATTACCAACACAATGAACTCATTCAAGGATATATTATAAGAACTATGGTCTGTCTCTTTATTATTTACAACATAAAAATAGCAGTTTTCAAGAACATGTAAACTAATACTCTGTAGGCCAAGATATACAATGGATGTGACAATATGACCTCTTAAGAAAATATTACGCAAGTGAGTTCCGTCAACCACTACAGTACTACAGTAATGCAGGATGTAAACAGTACTAGTAAAATATGCATATATTTCTTTATTATACTTTGCATGCAATGATAAGAGATATTATGACAGGATTTCTATTTATCCTTGCCAATATTGCACCGAACGATCTCACTTTTATAGAAATCCATTTCGATTGAAGGAATTATATTCTTCTCTCTCTCTTTCTCTCTCTCTTTTATGGCAAGCAAGCTCCTACCCACTTGATTGAAGGACGTTATGGGACAAAAGGTGGGTTTGGTGAATTAAAGTACAAAGTCTAGCATCTGCATTGTTTCTATTACAATATAAATCATATCATAACATTCTCATACTAAACGGACATCACTATATATAGGCTCATAATTACGACACACATGCTATTAAGTGGAGATTATGTGAGAGGAAGGTGACGGGTTAGTATTGATGATAGCACATATACACAGTTCCTCTATCAATACTGGAATCAACTCCTACTGTTGTGTACACCTCATCAAAAACCCCTTCAACCCTTCAATCCTACACAGAAAACTAAAACTCATAAAATACAAACAGACCTGCCAGCCTCTTTCAGTGAAATTTCAGTATTCCGAAGCCGAAATTTCAGTATCTTTCTGTTTAATATTAACTTATATTTAAATAAGACTATTTTATAACACTGTTCTGTGTCAAAATGTACATTATTTTAAAGTGTAATTAACTTGGTTTCAACTAACCACAAATACATGTATCCATCTTAGAGGTAATACCCATAGCGACGTACGGCAAGTTCCAAAGCATTTTACATGGGATAAAACCCATAGTGAAATTCTGCCGTACGACGCCGTATGGAAGCGGTCCACTGCCGTACGTCAGATTTCTCGATAGCCATGGGGGGCAATTGACTCGAACGAGCCGTACGGCGTCTTACGGTGCCGTACGCTGTCGTGTGGATTGCTTTAGTGACTTTTATATTGGGTAAAACCCATACTGACAGATTGGTATCAAATAGAACCTTACGACAAATCACCTTAGCACACCTGTAATTAATCCTTTACTAGATAATCCGTTACTATGTAAGATATTGTGCACCCAGTACTGATGTTCACGATTGCTTCTTTTCAGTATCATATTTACTATTTTAGTCTCCCATTCAATATCTGCTTTCATGATTTCCAACATCACCAGTATTAAATTACGCTTACACTTAGTAATCTTTGACATTTTAAGATTGATACTGTGAAAAGAAAACCAGTATACAGCTCATTTCAGTACTTATATTCTGATGTAAATATTACGATTTTCTTGTGCTAATTCCAGAGCCATACGTCAAATAATATGATCCGTCACTGTGGGCTTATAATCGCCGTATGGCAGATTTGCCGTACGGCAGCCGTACAGCAAGCATCTGTTGCTGTGGGTTTTTGCCACTTAGTTACAGTCCTACCAAAAAGATTGTCGTCCTACTTTTCTCCTAAAAACGTTCAAAGTAAAGAAAAATCAATGACAAATGTGTTGTTTATACGCTATCTCGACCAATGGCAGCGGGCTGGGGTTAACGCTGTTCCTGAATATGGACCCCAATGTCCGTGTAAAATCGAGTTTAGCTGTACTAGTTACTGTAACCTAAGCAAAATATTTTAAAATATTGTTACATAGGTTTATCAATAACTATTTTCTATCGACATCTTACTTTGTTGGCCTGTGAGTGGCTGCCGGCCGATTGCTGGGCCAGTCCGAAGTCGCTGCGGATCGGCGGGGAGCGAAGGACGAGCCGCCGCCTGCTTCTGTTTGAGCCGGTCTTTCTCTTGTTTCTTCTTTTCAAGTTCTGCTATCTCCCTACAGCGTCAAGACAAAAGATGGTTCAACATTGTGATATTTTTTGGCAATATGTTTGATAATTGTAACAAGCAGTATTCTTGTCGATGATTAAACATAATATAAATACCACGAGCATTGTCCACACTTCCATACACCTCAACAAAAATCAATATCTTAGCCTCAAGATATTATGATCATATTAATTAACTAGATCTTGGGGAACCAATTTCACACAGGTTTAATACTAGAACATTACGCATTTTCATTGGGTTTTAGTATGTGCACCCCTAATATCACCCATGAAGGATTTGCCTAATTATGGCAATGGCATGAGCTCAACACATCTATTAATTGGTTCATTAGTTGTGAAAGATCACCTTATTTTTGTAGGTCCGTGAGTTAGGAGTGTTAGCGCACGATATTCCCCATAATGTTTAAATTCTTCTATCGTTTGTAAGTTATCTACAGCTCAGCTGCCATTATTAAATTGTGTACCTATTTCGTTTGCCTGTCACGAGACTTGTACCAAAAGGAAAATTTAAAAAATGCTGATTGCGTTATGAAGCAGTGTCTCGATAGTGAAATGGTACCATTATGTGCTTAGACGGATATTTCGCTCAAAATGTACAATATGAGTTTGAAGAGTGAAAATCGCATTTTTGGGCATGAGAAAAAATTTTTTGGGCTTGTCAGTAAACGCCCACCATGTAATTTAAAGGGACTTTGTTTATGACGCTTTTTCCCAAAAATGAAATTTGTCCCAGGGCCCAAATATAAGTTCGGGCCCATTTG
>CM032659.1:16390633-16415439 GCA_019095985.1 Streblospio benedicti
TGTGCACCCAGTACTGATGTTCACGATTGCTTCTTTTCAGTATCATATTTACTATTTTAGTCTCCCATTCAATATCTGCTTTCATGATTTCCAACATCACCAGTATTAAACAAGTAGTCGTCGGGAACGCCGTTAAATCTCCCCTTCCCCGATCAGGCCATTTTTGAAAAGTAGGCCAAAGTACTCAAATATCAAATCACTTGAGGAGAGTGACATAGTCATACAAAATGTCAAGTTTGGTGATGATAGGTTATAAAGTCTTCCCAGGAGACAGATAAACACAAATTCGTAATAATTTGTTTTTAAAAACACATCGTAACTTCATCAAAAGTAGGCCAAAGTACACCAAAATCTAATCAGCTCTGGAGAGTAGTACAATGAAGCTAAATATGAAGTTTGGTGACCATAGGTCAAATACTTCACCCTGTAGAGTGTTAACAAGGTTTATTACGTAACCCTCGTAAGTTCAAAAGTAGGCCAAAGTACACCAATATCAAATCACGTGAGGAGAGTGATATAGACATACCAAATGTCAAGTTTTGTGATGATAAGTCATAAACTGTTCCCAGAAGACAGATAAACACAATTACGTAATAATTTATTTTTAAAAACACATCGTAACTTCATCAAAAGTAGGCCAAAGTACACCAAAATCTAATCAGCTCTGGAGAGTAGTACAACGAAGCTAAATATGAAGTTTGGTGACCATAGGTCAAATACTTCTCCCTGTAGAGTGTTAACAAGGTTTATTATATAACAAAAAAAAGTTCAAAAAGTAGGCCAAAGTACACCAATATCAAATCACGTGAGGAGAGTGATATAGACATACCAAATGTCAAGTTTCGTGATGATAAGTCATAAACTGTTCCCAGAAGACAGATAAACACAATTACGTAATAATTTGTTTTTAAAAATGCATCGTAACTTCATCAAAAGTAGGCCAAAGTACACCAAAATGTAATCAGCTCTGGAGAGTAGTACAACGAAGCTAAATATGAAGTTTGGTGACCATAGGTCAAATACTTCTCCCTGTAGAGTGTTAACAAGGTTTATTACGTAATGCTCGTAAGTTAGTCAAAAGTAGGCCAAAGTACAAACAAAATTTTTTGAGAGGTACTTTTTTCCTAAAACAAGACATATTCAATTTGCAAATCAATAGCTCAAGTAGTCTTCGAGTTATCAGCCTGTTTATTTCGGACGCACGCACGGACGCCGGACAGAAGCAAAGCAAGAAATCCCCCTTCGGACTTCGTCCGGGGAGATTTAATTACGCTTACACTTAGTAATCTTTGACATTTTAAGATTGATACTGTGAAAAGAAAACCAGTATACAGCTCATTTCAGTACTTATATTCTGATGTAAATATTACGATTTTCTTGTGCTAATTCCAGAGCCATACGTCAAATAATATGATCCGTCACTGTGGGCTTATAATCGCCGTATGGCAGATTTGCCGTACGGCAGCCGTACAGCAAGCATCTGTTGCTGTGGGTTTTTGCCACTTAGTTACAGTCCTACCAAAAAGATTGTCGTCCTACTTTTCTCCTAAAAACGTTCAAAGTAAAGAAAAATCAATGACAAATGTGTTGTTTTTTTAATTTGAATCAATTTATTTCACCTATATTACTAGTACACAGTTTTATATGTCATGAAATGATTCTTGTCGAACATTTAATAAAAAAAAGGATCTATTTTCTTTCAAGTACCCAATTTTGATGTAAATTACACACTAAATAACATTTTGTTTTGGAATGTTCTTTTATGCTGTTGCGAATATGTTCTAATGATTTAATTTTGATTTTTTTTTTTAAATTTTCTTTATTTTTATAAATGTTTTCAAACCATGTAAGTTCCTTGTCAAAAACTAAAATAGAAATACAATATAAAAAACAGTGCAAATACAGTACAAATAATACATAATAACCTACATAATAACTTACATGATAACCATTATGTATTCTTTGTACTGTATTTGCACTGTTTTTTATATTGTATTTCTACTTTAGTTTTTGACAAGGAACCTACATGGTTTGAAAACGTTTATAAAAATAAAGAAAATTTTTAAAAAAATCAAAATTAAATCATTGAGAACATATTCACACAACATAAAAGAACATTCTAAAACAAAATGAGACCAAATATGTGTACCAAATACATAGGATTTTTAGTACACTAAATAACAGAAAAATGTATCACATTTTCAAAATGTTTCAGAGTAGTTGGCAGGTTTGTTTTCACTACAGAGGCCGAATTCTGAGACGGCAGAATACAGCTAAACCTCGATATAACACGCCTCGATTTTGCGCGAATTTCTGTGTAACGCGGATTGACCGTGGACACCATTTATTTTATATTCTTATACGTGTATATCCTTATATATGAAAATATTGTCAAAAATACCCTTTATGCAAGTTGTTTACCTTCGAGCCAGCCATAATGGTGCACAAGGAAACTTGCTGCACGCATGTGCAATCATTTCCGTGTTTAGGTCTAACACTACGCTATCTCGACCAATGGCAGCGGCGCTTTCGGGGTTAACGCGGTTCTCGAAGTATGGACCCCAATGTCCGTGTAAAATCGAGGTTTAGCTGTACTAGTTACTGTAACCTAGTGCAAATATTTTAAAATATTGTTACATAGGTTTATCAATAACTATTTTTTCTGTCGACATCTTACTTTGTTGGCCTGTGAGTGGCTGCCGGCCGAGCTGCTGGACGAGTCCGAGTCGCTGCCGGACGACGAGGACGAGGACGACGAGGCCGCCGCCGCCTGCTTCTGTTTGAGCCGGTCTTTCTCTTGTTTCTTCTTTTCAAGTTCTGCTATCTCCTACAGCGTCAAGACAAAAGATGGTTCAACATTGTGGATATTTTGGCACACGTTTGATAATTGTAATAAGCTTGTGTGTCTTGTCGATGATTAAACATAATATAAATACCACACGAGCATTGTCCACACTTCCATACACTCCAACAAAAAAATAATATCTTGTGCCTCAAGATATTATGATCATATTCATTAACTAGATTCGTAACTTGTTTGGGGAAACGTACAATTTCACACAGGTTTAATACTAGAACATTACATTTTCATTGGGTTTTAGTATGTGCACCCCTAATATCACCCACATGAAGGATTTGCCTAATTATGGCAATGGCATGAGCTCAACACATCTATTAATTGGTTCATTAGTTGTGAAAGATCACTCTTATTTTTTGTAGGTCCGTGAGTTAGGAGTGTTAAGCGCACGTATATTCCCCATAATGTTTTAAATTCTTCTATCGTTTGTAAGTTATCTACAGCTCAGCTGCCATTATTAAATTGTACCTATTTCGTTTGCCTGTCACGAGACTTGTACCAAAATGAAATTTAAAAAAATGCTGATTGCGTTATGAACGTAGAAGTGTCTCGATAGTGAAATGGTACCATTATGTGCTTAGACGGATATTTCGTTCAAAATGTACAATATGAGTTTGAAGAGTGAAAATCGCATTTTATGTCATGAGTAAAAAAATTTTTGGACTTGTCAGTAAACGTCTACTATGTAATTTAAAGTACTTTGCTGATGACGCTATGTCCGCAATGAAATTTGTCCGATTTGCCACATCCATCATACGTATCTGGAGCCCATTTGAACCAAGATTCCAAGGTTGTGTTTCATTTTTTTTTAGCTTTAATATTAAACAAGTTGTTAGCAGAAAACCTATCACCAGAAATATGGCTCAGAATAACTGAGTCACACTTTCATAACGCAATCAGCATGAGCGACAACAAGGCAAAATTGGCGGTGTGTACATTGACTGACTTGAGGAATGAAGCCGATGACAGATTCAATAGATATTTCTTTCAAAATGTAGAATATTATCGTGAATATAAGAATTTGATCAAATCTTATGTCTCCCATATTTAATAATACAACGAATGCATGGCGTGTATAACGTTTCAGTATGTTTATTACCCCGGGATGCAATGCTATTTTTAATTACTATTGTTTAAATGGCAGGTGTGTGTATAAGTGACGAGCAAAGCCTAAAACTATCAGAACACTATGACTAACAACAAACAGCTGTGAAACAATCCAGTAACAACTACGTGGCGGAAAAAGGTTGGTTCAAAATGTTGGCAACATGTTCAAAATGTAGTTAAGGATTGAAACAATCGAATACCTACCTGGCGATCACCAGCGTGCACTTAACTGGTAGCTAAGTTAGCCAACATCAGCATGACTAAGCCGATGACAGATAAACGCACGCAAATGTTACTCAATTGTTCACGCTATGCTCAGCGTCGGACACCACTTTAATGGAATTGTCATGAGCAGACCTGATGAGTGGACGATTATGTATGCAACAGAGACTTAATTGTTGATTGAGGGTAAAATTGCATCAGCCAATCAAATCACAGTATATTCAAAATTGTCCAATAAGGGCTACGCAAAGTAACTTCGAGGTGCGATTCTTGGCGATCCCGACTGACAACCTGAGTATGACCTAAATCAAGAGAAAAAAGGACAGAAATTTGACCATCACGACCTTGAGCTCTCCACCAGTAAGGAGGGAGTATGAGAGGGTGTGACCACAGGGCACTATCACACAGCCGAAACCTGTGTGAAATAATAATTACTACAAGCCTGATTATAGTCTTTCGATCCGAGAAATGAATATGGTTACAAGAAAACCTGAAACCATACCTGCTCCAACTTTGCCAGCCTCAGTCTGCGTGCCTCGGGATCGTTATCACTGGGATGTGGTTCTGGTTCAGGTTCATTGTCATCTTCAGACTTGGGATCTGGATATTGCTCCTGGAGTTGTTTCTCGCGGAGTCGTGCCTCTTTTCGACGTTGCTCTCGCATCTTTTGTTGCTCGCGAACCAACTCCCTAACCTAGAGAACACAGTGTTTTAACTTTGTCAAAATAGAGGCTTTAGATATTATCAACAAAGATTCTTTAACAATATATCCAGCACGCTAATCCCACGTTTCCATTCTCTAATTCAAAAATCTGTTATCATTGAAATTAGGCGCTAGTAAACTGATATTTAATGTGTAAACCTAGGCTGTATATGAGCGAAAATACTTCAACCAAAAACTTTACATTCGTATCATTTGTGCCCTTCTTTATGACGCTGAACAATCATATTATTTTACAAAACAACTTTATAGAAATACTTCTTTCAAAATTTTGTCTACAACCAGACATTTTGTATCAAGGGTGCAAACAGCTAATGTTTGGAAGATATTCTAGACAAATAAATCTATTATCCTGTTACTACAATGGTGTAAATGAGTCGACTGAGCTTCTGGATAGTAGACTATAAACTGACATTTACATTTACATTTACTACACTGTACATGTATGTGGCAAAAATAAGATGTACCATGTATTTTTTTTAATACACACATCAATTTCTGTTAATACGTAATAATATAGCATGTGGAAAAAGTTTTATCTTGGACAAAAATAGTGAAAATAGTGATCTTCGTAGGCGATTTTTTCCCCCGTCAAATAGGTGAAATAGATAAGAACAGAAGGGTTAACCTATTGCTTTCTGAAAATTGATCAATGGTGACATCATATCAGTTATAAATGAATAATATTTTATGATTTTGTAAGTATTTCTTAGCTGGATTCATTTTATCAGGAGTTCATTATTTAGCAACGAACGCGTGGGGGCGAGGGGGATCTCCCCCCGAAAATTTTTGAAAATTTGATGCATTTTTCTGCAATCTAGACTAGAGCTACTATTTGGCAAAGACAGATATCTACATAGTGATTTTGATTTGATTTGATATTCTTCAGGAACTAATGTTCCTAGGATAGCACATGAAAGCGTACATATATATGTAATGCTTATTTCCAATGTGGTCCTTGTTTGTTTGGCAGGTTAGGTAACCAACTGAGCCAAGGGTAATGGAGGGATCACACTAGCTATAGTTTTCAAACTAGGCGAGTTCTTTTACGTGCAGAGGTGTGGCTCTCCTCTACACAGGACACGCCTTTTAACTTAATATTACTTATATATGCCATAAGATAATACTTATTATATATCGGGAATGTACATCATGTAATGGAATCATAATATTAATGAATGTGTGATATCTGCTCTGTATCCTTTTAATGCCACAATTAAATAGAAAATATTAGAATTCTGGTATGAAAAGTTTTAGCACGTGCGATGAAATATTAGACCCACAAAAAAAGTGGTGTATCCAAAACTTGACTGAAACCCCCCCCTCGCTCGAAATGGAATATCGGTGACAAAATATGCATCATCCCTTACTTATATTTTCGTAAGATAAATATTACTTATGAGTCATAAATATTATATGATCTATGGTGAACGTAGATCAGTAGGATTATGGATATATTTGTCTAGAAATTTGGTTATGGCTGATGAAGTTTCTTTCACCTTATGGAAAATGTCCTCTACATATAATTCTAAGAAATTGAGTCTTAATTAAGGGAACTGAGGGCGGGAATAAACGTTCGTTGCTAAATTTCGAGGGCGTGGAGGCTACCATCTAGTTCCTGATTGTATGGATAAGGAAAAACAACTACTCAGATACTTCTTTCAGTCATATCAAACAACATTTGGAATATTGGTGTTTTCATGTGATTGTAAGAATGTGAATTAGGATGGTGGAGGTCATCGTTGTCATCATCATGAACTAAAGGAAGGGTCAGGACTTTCCCAGTTACAACTAACAACTTACGCACATGCACAAGATAGAGAGAATTCGATCTATCACACCAAACCAAGGTGCAACTTCACAAGAATTAGATATGTTTTTCTTTCTCAAGACTCTGATCTGTCTTTGGTCTCTTTTCTATCTTCAGAATAAGATTACTGCAATAATTGACATGCATTGACCTCTAGCAACAATATTTTCTAAGTTTCACAATCGAAATTTTTTTTCAACTAGCTGGCCCGTCTCCTACTGAGACTATTTTGTGTATGATGGAAACGAAAATGTGAAAAACGCTGACTAGATTCGTCTGTCTCACTCAAAGAGGATCATCAACACGACCCGTGATGTGCAATACCTGTGCCACCCGTGGACGATAATAGAAGATATTAACGAAATACCTTGTAGAACAACTCACACAGCACTTTGGGGTGAATTTATATATCGTAAACCAATATTCCTATGATGATAATTTGATTACAGCAGGGCTTAACACTAACTTTTTTTTCACATGCCCAGCAGGGCACGCGATGGTCCAAATTCATGTGCCCTGATCTTATTTTTATGTGCCCTGAAATTTTTTAAACTAAACCGCAGATGGCAAAATAGAAAAAATCAAAACAAAAAATAGATCAACTATCATATCAATCAGATCAACATGAAAACTTCATTTATACAATGTATGTTTTACCAAACAGAATATCAGCATTGTGGATATGATGGTTTGGCTAAAATATATTAACTGGTTCTTTTTTTATGGCGTGCCCATCAGGGCACAGGAGTCTAAGATTTGATGTGCCCTGACTTAGATTTTATGTGCCCAGGACACCAGGGCACTAGCTAGTGTTCAGCCCTGTTACATATCATTTTATCGCCTGTGCAGTAGACATAGTGCTGCTCTATTTTACGATAATAATATTAAATAAAACACAAATTAATGAATTCTGTACACCGGCATGTGAAAACAATGCAATCGGGTAAAGCATTGGACACGCACGCAGCAACAGACAAACATAACGCACGCAGCAACAACAAACCGGAAGTGAGTCGTAAAAAAAAAAAAGAATCATTTGTAGACTATTTTTGATGGTAAGTCAGTTTTCTCGTCAATACTGATGAAAGCAAGCGCACAAAGAACAAAGAAACCCGTAAAAGGTGATTTCCCATAAAGTGCAACACTCAAAATGCGTGAAACGCCCCGTGAAAGTGATTGCAGGGGAATTTCAAAAAAAAAAAAAAAAAAACAACCATGGCCACGCCCATCTCTTCGTAATTATATATAGATTATTTTTTAACACGATGGTAAGGAGACATGTTCGAGTTCGTAACTCTAAAAATGGGGCCAAGATTTCATGTCCGGATAACGTGCATTATCGGCTATCCGGGTCACGATATTCAGACCTATACTGTATAACTCTTATCAATAGATCGTTCTCTTCAAGAATGATCACACTCTGTTGAAATGTCTCTTGGCTTTGCTCTTTAATTTTTAGATAATCTTGTCTTAACTGCTCATTACAGTCTCCCTTGTTCATCTCCTTTTCTACATTCAAATCTTTATTCTTCGATTACTATTTTCTTCTTTTTTGTTCTTTTTCTTTTCTTTACTATGCAAGAAAAGCCTGAGTTGGTAGTTTGGTCGTCAGAGACAACTTAACTTTCGTCAGGGTGACTCGGACTTCAAGTTGACTAGTCAGAAAGGACGACCCACAATTCATGTTTTTTGCTAATTCAAAATCTTGAAACAAGCAATTTTTCGCCCACCAGTGTTTTTTTCATATCAGCATACACTTTGCACATTAACATGGGATTCTTTATACATCAATAACTGGTAAAATTCAAACTTTAAAAACAAGATAATTAAAATAAAATTTGATGACCCAGAATATCAAACAGCCTACCTACATGTACCGCATATAATCCCATGAGCCATTAAGTGAAAATAACAATCATTTGCCTTGCCAAAAAATTGACAGTTAAGTCCACCCTGAACCCCCACAAGTGACCAAAGATACTTGAAAACTACATAATACACCTAAAGAAATCCTGTATTTGTATGCGTACACATACCATGAACAAGCTTTGGGTGATATTAGAAGCTCCGACACGTTTCACTACTTTCCATCAATGATTCAGAATGAACATCGATATAAACCTTCGATGGAAGCTTGAATCCATGTTTGAAGATATATATTTGTGTTAATCAGCATCTAGAATACACCCAAACAAATAATATATCTTTTTAAAAACAAAACTTACCGCAGCGTTCTTGTTTCAAATGAAACGCGATTCTCTAGGAGCTTTACACAATGCGACCTCAGACTACTGACTGTTTAATGCTTTCGATGTATCTCTGTAGTGTGTCAGTATGATTTGTAATGGCGAACTCAGAACTTCCGTGGTTCAAATATTTATTAAATTAGGTTTGTACGATGCTACCAAGCTATGAAAATCCTTGTGACAGTGATGAATACGAAGACAGCATTGCTAGAAATGATCTGAAACTAATAATTACCATTGATGTTTAAAAGAAACATCGTGCACGCTGTCAAGTCATTACTTTCATCATCGCCCTTGTAGGTAGACTAGTACCGTACAGTAAAACGTAAGAACCCATGGTTAAGAAACTTTGTAGTTCTATATACATGTAATCAAAATCCAATGCTTAATCATTGCTGAAATGGAGGTGGGCGTAGTGTTCGAATATAGCCCCATGGGCTTGTAATTGGGAACTTTTTCCATTTTCAAAAGGTGCAAAAAGTCCTATTTTTCGGTTATAAGCCCATGGGCTTTAATGCACAGGAATACGGTATGTTTTGAGATTGGTAGTCCATTTGGTCAACCTTGGTTTTAGAATCACTGTGCTGTCTGGATTGGTATGACTGAAAGAAAATCTAAGTAATATTTTAACCTTCTTTACATGATCAATACTTTGAGAGAATATTTAAACTTGTAGGGCTTACTTCATCCCTCTCTCGGGACCGCTCCCGACTGAGACGAGAGCGCACATGATGGACGGGTGACTTGCGGATCACTGTGCGCAGCGGGGACACAGAGTCCTCTTTCTCCCGCTCTTTCTCCCGCTCCTGCCGGCGACGTTCTCTTCGCTCCCGTGACCTTTACAACATATGACAGTTGAATTAAAAGAACTCACACTTGCAATTTCTATAGTGCGAATTCAAAATCTGTAACTACAAATAAGTCACTGGGTAAAAAAAAAGGACTCTAACCTTTCACGCCTTTCCCTTCTCTCTCGAGATCTTTCTCTTCTCTCTCTTGACCGTTCCCGCTCCCTCCTTTCTCGAGACTTTGCTCTTTCTCTCCTCTCTCTGGATCGCCTTTCTCGTGATCTGGACCTCCTACTCCTATCTCGTGATCTAGACCTCCTACTCCTATCTCTTGATCTAGACCTCCTACTTCTATCTCGCGATCTAGACCTCCTACTCCTATCTCGTGATCTAGACCTCCTCCTAGACCTGGACCGTCTCCTATCCCTTGACCTTGTTCTTGACCGCCTTCTATCCCGTGACCTTGTTCTAGACCGCCTATTCCGCGATCTTGATCTAGACCTTTTTTTATCTCGTGACCTCGATCGGTCTCTAGACCGTGATCGCTTTGATCTTCTTGAACTTTTTGCATCTCTTGATCTTGATCTACTTTTATCCCTCGTTTTTGACTTTGACTTCTTTTCTTTATCGCGTGATCTTGATCGGTCTTTTTTGCTAGACTTTGATTTCCTATCTTTAGACCTAGATCGTGACTTTTTCTTCTTATCTTTATCTTTAGACCTCGATCTCGATCTTTTAACTTCACAAGAATCAGATATCTTTATTTCTCGAGACTCTGATCTGTCTTTAGTCTCTTTTCTATCTTCAGAATGAGATGGTGATCTAGCTTTTAGCTCAATATCTTTCGATACTGACCTAGCTCGTTGGCCTTTTTCCTGTGAACTGGACCGCTCTTTTATATCTCTGTCATTGGAACTTGATCTATCAGTTTGAGGTTTGGGTTCATTTTCTACTTCTTTGGGTTTAGATTTTTCTTCAGCAGTTTCTGAACTTTCAGCTGGCTGCTCTTTTGTGGACACATCTTCTTTTTCAACTTCAGCATATGTATCTTTTTTCTTAATGGATACAACCCGTGTTTCAATAGATGGTTCCCTTGAAGAATGATCACGCTCTGCTGAAATGTCTATTGGCTTTTGTTCTTTAATTTCTTGATAATCTTGTCTTAACTGCTTATTTAAGTCTCCCTTGTTCATCTCCTTTTCTACATTCAAATCTTTATTCTTAGATTTTTTCTTCTTCTTTTTGCTCTTTTTCTTTTCTTTCCCCTTTTCTTCATCACTTTCATCTACCATTTTAGGAGTAGGATTTGTTTTCTCAAAACTACTCTTATCCCCATTTTCTACTTGAGATGAAGACTTCAAAGGCTTTTTTTCCTTCTTCAACACTTTTCTTTCATCTTCAATTTCCATGGTTCTCTTTTCAATTATTCCTTCACTTTTGTCACGATTATCATCGTCAGAATGACTACTTGATCGCTCACATTTCACACTTTCACGTTGTGCTTCATTTTCTTCCCTTATTGACTCTGTTATGATAAAAAAGATTGAAGATGTAGATTAAGTAACATAGTTCAATACAAAAAGGGATTGAAGATGGATGGTGTTTAAAAATTGAAAAATAATACCCGCCTCCCTCTTTAAAGGTTATGCTCAGTGGCCGAACAAGTATACCTGCATAGAAACAATATGATGTGTTTTGTGCATTTTGAAAGTTCCATTCATTAAAACAGCATATTAGAATAGCTAGAGCAAGTTAAATACCACACAATAAACAGCCGGCAAAAGCCCACCAAAATACGTGATAGCGCAAAATGTAAACTGATTTATTTTCGTCATACATAACTTGCACGGTGCATGTAATCAGCCCTAGTATCTCTTCCATGTTAATTGTGACGTCTGCCATCAGAAATCCATGATACGTCTGGCGAAAATCATTCGACGATGTAACATCACCTGACCTTGTGTTTTAGTTAACAAGACAGCATGCTTTTTTTTATATGTGTCATAAATATCAAACATCAAGAATATGAGTCTTATCTTCATTACACTTGCAATGGAAAATGGATAATGAATTTTACAAAACACAATTACTTTTGACTGAGCATTATCTTTAAAGCAGAAATTTTAGGTATGATACATGTGAGACATCAAGCACACCAGTGTACTGCGCGGGACTGCGACAGTTTTCCCATGAGATTTTTCTGCGGATAAAACGGTGTGGATTTTGTCAATCCTCATAACACTTAGATCTTCATAGTAGTTCCATGAAAGTCCAGCAACAGTACCTTGATAGCAAAAGATGTGGGACAAAATTGAACAATATCTAATCATGTCCCAACAATATTTATACATGACAGTACAATGACTGTTGAAATCCAATGTTAACTCTTCACAAATCAAGATACATTTACAAATCTTATTGAGAACTATGCTTAATTTTAAAAAAGATCTTATTGAGAACTAGGCTTAATTCACAGGGCTTAGACATTCTCAATTAGCCAATGGTTGATTTGCATAATGCATATTAATTACCTTCAATAGTAGTGACCAATGGTTGAATTTTGTTTGCTGAGATAATTGTCCCAGTCATTAATTACGTAAAGCAAACACTATCATAAATAGATATTCTCCAACATGAGAAGTAATTTACCTAATTGTAACATAAGAAAGCAATTATAGATTCAGACAAGCATTAAAAAGTTGCCAAACTTTCTCTTGCTCAGCAAATAAAAAGAACAGTTGATTGCTGGTTTTGATATTGTAAAATTAACTGTCACTGTAGGGTGCCTTTCACAATTACCTCTATAACTAGTCAGCAAATGCTAAGTAAATAAACATAACACTTGACCAGTGAACTTAAATAGCAGTTAGTCAGTTAGCAGGTTAGACCTGTGTCATGGTCAGTCAAGTGGTCAGTTAGCTATAATTGCATTGAAAGTAAACAATCACCAGTGTTTGCTTAACTGGGCTTTTGTATTCAGTGCAAGTGGTGTCAGTCAAGTGGTCAGTTAGCCATATATGTGAATTACTTTTTATGAAGAGACAATCAACTGGAGATGTTGACCATTAATGTACAGTGGAAATTGTCCATGTGGTATCTCCCTGTTAAGGAAACTTCCCTTATGATATGTATTCATAAAGATCAATTGAGCTATACTGTCACTGTTTGTTTTATCTTATTTTTATGTTAATATGTATGTTTTTTTTTCAAGAAATAATGCATAGTTGTTAAAAAATATGTTTCAGTTTTGTTTCATTTGGTTCAAATAAAGTCAATGAATAATGAGCTTCTGGTTGTATTCCGATACATGTCATTAGAATGTCAGTTGTTGAAAGTTTCAATTACACAGCTTGAAAAGTAATTAATAAAATAAATGAGGTTAGGGGTACACATTAATCACAATCTATCTACAACTATTGCGGGACTGTTGCGGGAAGATCAAATATGGATTCAAAGATTTTCATCTCTGTATGGAAATGCTAATTTGCCATAGAAACAACTAAACCAAAACATACTGAAATATAGATCAGCATACAAATCTTTTACATATATAACAGATTTGAGCAAGAAATACTTTATTTCATACATGTACCAATATTATTTGCGATCAGATTACATACCATTTACAGAAGCAGCTCTATTAAAAGCATCATCCCTTTCCCTTTTCATCTCTTTGCGACTGCTTTTTTGTTGCTCTCTTTCAAACGATCCTTCCCTTTCAGTACTGCTTTTTTGTTGCTCTCTTTCATATGATCCTTCTCTTTCTTTATTACTTTTTTGTGGCTCTCTCTCATACAATCCTTCTCTTTCTCTTTTGACATCTACTTCAGAACTTTCTTCTCTTTCCCTTTTATTCTCTTTACGACTGCTTTTGTGCTGTTCGGTCTTTCCTTTTTTGTGCGGCTTTTCCTCTTCAGAGTCATGTGACTCAGAGTCTGTTCTTTGAGACTTGCGTTTTTTTGGTGGCTCAGGCTCATCATCAGATTCTACAAACATTATTTTCTACTAATTAACAAATTATTTTTGAAAATTTAACATAACAAAACAAATCTATAAGATTATTGCATATATAGATCAGGCAGAACTGTTATATTTCCCCCACTTTTATTTGGCTAAGTGAAATCTTTTTTATTTTTCAAGAATCTGTTGCATTATTTTCAGTTATGATCTGTTTTCCACAAGCTTGCTTGGGTATTAATTCTAATCTTCTATCTCTGTTCTCTATGTACCAAGCACATTCCTACCACTGTATTGACATAGCTGACAACATATTTCAAGTGGGTTTGACTCTACTCAAACTTTATGTGCTTTTTCTAGGGTTGTTGCAAATGAAACAATCATAACAAAATGTATTTGAGGACACTATTAGTGTTAAGACAAGTTAATAAAGATTTTTTGGACCAACAGATATTTCTTTTCAATTTTGCTCAATTGACACAGCAGAAATAAAACGAAAAGTACAAATTTTTCAAATTTAGACCAAATTTCCGCAAACGAAAATTAGAGGTACTTCTTAAAAATCAAATTCAGCATTTCTAATTTGCAAAGCTATAGCTAATAGCGGTTCCATCCAAAGAACCTGTTTCTGAGATGAAGACAGAACCCAAAGCTGGAAGATGTACCTGAATCACTATTTCGTGATCGTTTTTTCTTTTTCTTCTTGTCCTTCTTTTTCTTCTTCTTTGAGCTCTTTTCTTTGGCGATTTTGTCAAGCTTCCTAAATAATATCAACTAATATTACATCTACGATATGACTTAATTGCATGTCAGATAATTGTGCATATTGTGTCATAAAAGATTTATGTGGACTACGATTATGCACTTATAAGGATGTTTGAAACAGTTTTTTTTTATCTATCACGTTTAATGATTACCATTAAAAAGGTCAGAGTCTATATGAAAAATAAATTACAAAAACGACCCATGTCCCCATGCTTGTTTCAGTGTTAATTGAAAACCGTAAAGCTGATTTTGTATGTGATTTTATAAATATTTCTATTTTGCTATATTTGTGAATTTGGGATGATTATTTAAATACAAAAAGTTCTGGGAGCTGCTCATACAGTCATATAATATTCAACCTTTGAGCATTAGAAAAAATTGTGCTTTTTCTCAAACGTATGAGGAATTTGGAATAACATAAGGCAAATAGTTTGTAATCATTTTGCTGAAAAGTTCCTTGAATTTATGTGATCTTTTATGGAAATTATTATAGGTTAAAACGAATTGAAAGATGCTATTGGCCAAATGCTGTATGTAACCCTTTCCCACGTACATTTCATGGGATGATAGCCCTAACATTTGCACTGTGGTTCAATAACATATTTCACTTTGTCGGTGATGTGTGCTTAACTTTTAAATGTCATAGTTTCCATAAAAAAAAACAGCTATAACTATCTGGATAAGTCGGTCAAACATCAATTTTCATTCATTTTTTTTCATTTTGTGAGATTTGTGTGTCAAAATATATATATCCCAAACGAATGACTTGTATGATAGAAGCGTTTGACAGCAAATCATGGAAAAAGACGCGGCTGGTTTGGGTTGATAAGAGGGCGACTCAATCCCGGCCGGTTTAAGTAAGAAAGGATTTGAAGAGCTGTCAAACCATGTGATAAATATTGCTAGAATTTTCACAAAATTACTACATTTGTAGTAATAGAGAAGGGATCGATATCAACATAATTTTCTATATTTTCTTCTCTACACGCAGTCAGTAATATTCACTTTTAATGCATTCTTATTCCTAAGTAACATTAACAAATCAATATGAATTTAAGCATTAAATATATCTTACTTGAGTAATTTTTTCTTCTGTTTAGCAGTCAGTGATTTCAAAAATTGCAGTTCTGGATCATCATCATCTTCATCACTTTCCAACATCTATAAAATTGATGTACTTATTTAGAAAAATAAATTCAAGTGATGCAAATTGGATATGTTTTATTTCTAATAATGGAGACAAAGCATGGAGCAGATCACCTGAATGTACTAAATGCAAACAACAAATAATGAAAATAATGAGGTTAAATAGTCAATTTTACAGCATTTCCCCCATTTGCAGGAGATTCTGTGATATATGTAATTACATGCATCATTAACATTTCAACAAAATGGATAAACTTTAATTTTGGTTATAAAGAATAAAAATCCACCTCTGCAGATTCCTTTTCTTCTCCCCTCAAAGCAAGCCCTTCCTCTTCCATGGATTCCTTCAAGTTTTTAGGGGCCATTCCAGCTAAATTTTACACACAAGATTAGCATTGTTATACGTTTACTTATCTCTGCTTAGAAATTTGAGACTGAATACTTCATAGAATAAAATTCAACTTTAATAAATATCTTAAAACAAATCATCTCAATTCTATAATAAACTATAATTCAATTTGCAGACCATCAAGTAAATTTTGTATTTCAAATTCAGTTGATTTGTTTCACTGCACTCATGATACTGGTCACTGGTCTCATGATAGTTTTGATGTATTTTCTGTTTAGCTGTGCAAGAAAATGAATTTTGAAAGCAATTATTATACTGCAATCTATTTTTGTTAATCTGAACAGCAATAATTACTTTCAATTTTTTTCATTTTCTTGCTTGTTGCACAGCCCAACATAAAATACAACAAAACTATCAAGCAACAAAATTTTGGAAATTTGATATAATTCTAAATTTGAATTTATATACCATTAGTATTCTGACATCTTGCCAGGGTTGGCAGGTTTCCGCCGCTGGCGGTTTAAACCACGGTTTAATCCGCGGTTTAAACCGGCCGGCGGAAATACTTTCCGCCACTGGCGGAAACCCCAAAGCGGCGGAAACTCAAAATCTCCCTTAAAATCATTAGTTTTGTCAATATTTTACAGAAAACTGTTTCTTTAAAGCAAATAACTTCATATGCAACTAATCTATTAAAGAAAAAACATATAATATCATGTATGTTGACATAATCCATCTGAAAAACCATTTTTGGACAGGCGGCTGAAACCCCTAAACCGGCAGAAACTCAAAATCTCCCTCAAAATTATTAGTTTTGTCAATATTTTACATGGCAATGTTACTTTAAAGCAAATAACATCATATGCAACTATTTCATGAAGGAAAAAACATATATTATCATATGTAAGTTGACATAATCCATCTGAAAAAACACTTTTGGACAGAATTTAAAAGACCTGTGCACCAAATCAATGGTAACATGCAAGAAAAAATACAATTGCACGATAAAAACTATAGTTACGGATAATGCAGCCAACATGGCAAAGATGAGGGAGGCATTGAAATCGGAAGATTCAGAACTTCTAGCCTATGGTTGTTCTGCCCACCTCTTAAACCTTTTTGGAGATGATGTTACTCCGTCTAATGTCATTAAGCACGTAAAGGAAATCAATAAATATTTTCGTGATCACCATAAGCCAGTGTATGGCTAGGTGAAATGAGTTCCACCAAGTTATTGCTTCTGGGAGAAACCAGATGGAAGTCACAAGTTATGTGCATAGAATCATATTTGAAAAATAGGAGTCATCTAATGCAAACTGTGCAAGACCATGAAGATGAAATAGACAGAACCATTGCACAGAAAATACAAGATCACAATATATATAAAAATGCAAAAGATCTCATGGAGCAGCTTAAACCGATTGCAGTAGCGATTGACAAATGTCAATCTGATACAACTTCAATAGCTGATGCATGTCATGAATGGTTCATGCTATTGGAGAATGGACCATTAGCATCTCATATTGAAAAGGTGAAGAAAAAGATTTCAGCAAGCAATTACCCCTGAACATTTGCTGGCCTATGCCTTGCACCCGAAATACCTAGGGGCTAAGTTAAGAGATGATGATTTCATTATTGTACATGATACTTTATCCAACATTGATGATGGCCTAATGGCAACATTCATAGCTCTACAAGCGAAGAGATGAACCTTTCCCCAAGTCTTTCTTCACAGATGCAGCAGTCACAATGAACCCTAAAGTGTGGTGGAAAGGTCTCCGTAGGTATAATGTACCAACGACATTGGTTGATCTTGCAATAAAAATGATGAGTTCACCAGCGTCATCAGCATCCATAGAAAGAGTTTTTTCCAACTTTGGAATCATACATAACAAAATAAGGAATAGACTGGGTAATGAAAAAGCGTCAAAGTTGGTTTATTGCTACCGTATGTTGAGGCAGGAGAAAGAACTAGACTATTGATAAAATGATGTACTAATAAATTTCTGTTTATATATGAGAAAGTGTTAGTTATTGATGATAATTATTATGTAATAATAAAATTCTATGTGTAGTGAATATGAATAAAAAAAGATGTAAAATAACTTTAAATATTTCGTTCTTTTATAAAAATGCAATAGATTATAACATGATGTAATAATAAAATTCCATATGCATGTGCAGTCGATTCAAAATAAAAGATGTAAAATCATTTAAAAACTTTCTGTTCTTTTATATAAATGCAATAAACATAATTACATAATAATTTTAATATAAATTCATATAAAACATAAACACATGGCTATCAAACACCCTGATATAGCATCTTCTGGACAGGACTTTTCCCCCTAGTTTAGTTTCTGCCAGTTTCCGCCGGTGAAAAGGGGTTTTGGACAGTTTACGCCATGTTTATGCCACTTCACTTTATGCTTTTTAGATGCTAAATAGAACCATACTATTAGAACTATTTGATAAGGGACGGATGTAACTAAGATTTATCCTAAAATGAACATACCTCTCTCTTGGTGCATTAAACTTTCTTTGCCACTCGAACTTGTATTCAGGTTCATCATCTTCTTTCTCCTTATCTTGCTTTGCACCAGGAGGAGCATCATACATGAAAGTCAACCCTAACTTGGCTTTCTCATCACCTATTTTAGAGACAAGATAAATGTGTACAACATAATAAAAAAACATTGTATGGTACACTGTGCAAGGTTCAATTAACATTCAATTAACATTCAAAATGATAATGCACTGTATTTAGAAGAAACATGTTGGCTGCAAGTAATATTACAAATTACAGAACAAACATCTTTAATTCACATTTTAATTAAATATTTTCAACTGTGTGGTCGTCCTCAGAATATAATGCAAAATGGATAAACTTAACTACAAAACAGTAATGTTTTCAATATTAGATATATAATATGTGAATCCCAAAACAACACATAGTTCCAACCCAACCAGCGACTCAAGTCCCCCAACTAGTGCACAAATAGAAAAAACAACCCCGCTTTGACTGGCAAGTACGTATAACAATACTTGCGATTTCCATTTCAAATTAACGTGTGTCAAAAACAAACTCCTGGACTCAACATTTTGATGTAAATTTGGTTAGAAATAAAGATCAGAGTCAGGATTAGGTGGGAAAGTGCTACTCGTCAACAGGTCGAGGAACCTTCAAATATATATAATATGTGACAGCACGCTGCGCAAGACTATTTTCTTTGAACAGGGTTCCCACGTTTTGAACAATAAAATTACCAGACTTTTTCTCAAAAAAATTCACACTTGAATAAGGATTTTCAACCCCATTTTCATCTGTACTATATGAATTAAAATTACTAAAAATATTATTCTAATGTGTTTTTCCCAAGTCGGCTATAGAAAACAGACCGAGAAAGAATATACTTAAAAATATTTTTAAAACTGATAAGAGCGAATTCTGAGATGGACAAATTCTGGTTCTGTTACCCTATGAGCATAAATTTATATAGTTTTACAAAGTAAAGTTTTAAGCAGTAAAAACACAACATAAATGAATTAAAGGATAAACATGTTACCTAACAAAGCTCTATTTTCTAGCGTTTCCTGTTCACGTTGATACTGTGCTAACATCTCTTCTTGCTTCTTCTTATCAAACTTGTGCTTCTCTTCTGCCATCCACACCTATGTAAAACATAATACCGAATATATTGTTTTGCGTCATAGTAGTACATGCAACTGTTAGGTTTGTTAAAAGAAGTCATTTTGTTCTAGAATGTATAATAACCTAGACATCTTTTTTTTTTTCAAATCATAGAATTGACAACCTTGCAATAACAAGTTTACTTTGCATATACATAAACAGGACAAGCTACCCTTCAGACTGTATGGGACTGGAAATAGCATTAGATGGATATGGATCAACTATGCATGACTATAAACAGAGATGGCAGTTAAGAATTTTGGTATATCTAGATGCCCTCACAGTGAACCTGTGTACACACGTAAGGCTACACACTACGACTGTGGCTGATGGAACGTCACGTAGGGCCGAGTTGCATTGGTGTGGACACACTTACGACTACGATTTCATAAATATCTGTCGCAAACGGAGGCCGTCGTAAAGATTGAACATGTTCAGTCGCAGTCAGGCATCGTCGCATATAGTTGGCACTAGTTGTTTTGGTGTGGACACAACTACAATGCGACGGGCCATGTTAACAGCTTTAACATCACAATGTTATACGTTTACTTATCTCTGGTATTACATTTAACGACAAAATGCACGAGATCTAATAAATAATGTTAAAAACTGTATGGATCTTGACATCATTATCATTTGCTGCTTTAGTTTATGAAACATACAACGAATCGTCGTGGCGGTGTGGACCATGAGCACTTGCATCATAAAAGACTTATACATCATAACATGTACAGTGAGACCTACAATAAATGATTCTTTTCTACTAGAATGTTTACATATATAAGAGACAGAGTAAACAACAGTCTCTTATATATGTAAACATTCCAGTAGAAAAGAATCATTTATTGTAGGTCTCACTGTACATGTATAAGTCTTGTATGATGCAAGTGCTCATGGTTTTTAATGCGATGCTCTACGACCGTTGCAGAGCATCGGGCAGTCTTACCGGTGTGGACTGGCCTTTATACTCCATTTTCAAAAACAAAACTAAATATTTTGTAAACAATTTTTTTTCCTAAAAAATATTTTTGCATACCCAGAGGCATCATTTAATAGGGATTTCTATTTTAAGTTGTTTCATTACAAACAAAGTAGTGTCTTAAATGGGACATCTTTTGACTTAAATAGGAAATATTGTCTCCATCCTCCTTGCAATCTCAGGTGGGGACTGCAGGAAATCTTCCCAAATGACATGACACTTTTAAATTTGACATGTGGCATGGGCAGTCTTGTGCATTTATGGCCTTATCCTTAACCATCCGGTAATAGTATCCACGACAGTACTCAGTAATTCATAAAGACTTTCCTTTGTTGTGCAACGAATAGCTGGAAAAGAATGACACAAGGTGGCTCTGCACGTACGTAACCACCCAATTAGCCTGGGCGTGGGCGCGTTCTCTCGCGGCTTTAGAGGGATATTTGTAAAAATGTGGTGCCTCATCAAATCTCATGGCGCTGGACTGAAAAATGACATGCTGCGGGCTGACCGTGAAACACCGCGCCTGGCCCCCAGCCGCCCATATTTTAAGACAGCTCCGAGAAGGCGTTGGGCGATGTCCAAGGCGGAGTGTGTCACAGCGCCTCACGATGTCTGTGGCGACGTCTAACGTGTTTTTTTAATCACACGGCGTTGACTGTATATTGCAAAGATCAAAGAGGATTTATTCAATACCGATCAATAAGTGCGGAGTGGTGGACGCGGCATGAAAAAACACATCTCCAAAGAAGTAAGGTCTCGCGGAGCTTGATCTGTACGCGGAGCTGGATGCGGAGGGCATAATGGCGCCATGTCGACAATGCAAGGTGACGTGAAACGCCGAAGGACGCCACGGGTGCGGATCCATAATGAAAGGGTAAAATTAGGGATATTTTCCCTGTTTTTTTGGACATAGCAGATTTTTTTACTGAAAATGGACGCGGACAGCCGACTCCGTGCCCAGGCTAATTGGGGGGTAAAAAGCAGTTGTTAAAGGTCTATATTTTATAGCATACATTTCCAATGGTGGAAATCAAAACAAATCTAGTCTACAGATCATATTTATGCATAGGAAGAATACATGTACCGCATGATATTCTGTGAATGAAACAAATGGGGAATATGGGTATAAGAATATCTTAATGAATTCCCATAACCATTGCTTATACGGTGATGAAACTGTGCTGTTTGTATGAATGAGGCTATCCCAAACGTATTGGTGAATAGTAATAACGTTCCTAAGTGAAAAGCGTTTATGTTAATTGTTTATGTATACACTGTCTAAATTCAATATGCACTGTGCCTCTGGTATGTTACACTAAGTTAGAAGGTAGATCTATCGGTAATTAAGAGAAGTCGTGAGGACATCTTTAATCCAAACTACAGTATAAGTTGCTAATTAGTGTACCCCATTAGCGGTTTTGAGATTTATTCACAATTTACATATCTGATTTGCAATCTACTTTGCATGTTTGCAGGGTGATTGCATATCATTCGTGTGATTGCATATCTTTTGCAAATTGATAATATATTCACAAAGATTTGTGAAGTAACATTGCAACAGTTCATGATCCTGTGCTAGAATTCCCTTAGGTATATCCTACGTCCATTTACCGGATATTATCAGTTACTGGAAACTTGTTGTGTACTAGATGCACTAGCCAGCACTCCGTCACACATTAGCAGTCCGTCACCCGTACATTTTAGTGACGTGACGATCTGCTAACATCTGACAGAGTGCTGGCGCGCTCATCTAATTCTTTTAATAGACTACGTACTTAGTCAAAACGTCAACGTAGCGATAATCGTCCGTACGTACATGAACGTTGCAGGTTGCATGACAGGTAGGCGTGGTGTATTTTGATTTAGCAATAGTAAAAGAATATAAAACCAGCATCTGAAATTTATATCCATAGTATTTTTATCATATAAACAGTACTCATGTTCTTTTAAGTTAATCTAAAGTAGTCTACTTGGGAAATAGATTTTAAAACGGCCATTTCTCACAGAATTCATTTGCAAATTATCAGGGATGTGGAGAAATGGATATCTTTCATAATAATCGTTAGTGACTGCATATTTGTTCCCTAGAAATGATCTTGGATTAAAAGTTTCTGTTAGGACACTATGTGAAAACCTCGTTTTGACTGACTTCAATACACACAACACCCCAGCAGGCAAAAAAAAATTTTTTTTCACCCCCATTATGATGGAAATAAGTTGATATCAAGTGTACTGTAACACGAACGTTGAAATCACGTGGATAGACACTATATTTACTCCCTCTTATATCCACGTGTAAAAATGAACCAATATCCACGTTGATTTCACATACCTATACACCCCCTCAAATTCACCTGACGCACGTGCACTTACTAATATTTACCGCGGCTCAGCGCTGATTGGCTCAACTAATTTGAACCAATGAGAGCGCAGCCCGCTCAAATGCGAAGATGACGAAGGTAAAAAGCTTACAAAGAGAAATTATTTTTGTTAATAATCGATTTTCGTGGATACATTAAGCTAACCAGCACAAATTCACACAGCGGATACAACATAAACCGATTTTATAAGGATCTACCGAAGTACAGTTACGTCTGCACTACGTATGATGCAATATTCCACACTGATCAAATTTGCTGAGTCAGTTAGGATGGCGGGAAGTGGCAGAAAAACATCTTGCAAAATAACATCTCTGACCATTTTGATCCAATGGTAGAAATAAAGTGGATAATCCCGTAGAAATACCCCCACATTTCCACCAAAAATACCCTCACATTTCCACCAAAAATACCCCCACATTTCCACCTGTAATACCCCCACATTTCCACCCAAAATCCATGTGTAAAAATGTTGCAGGTTACACATCATTTCAACCAAATATCCACGTGTATAAAGATGCTTCGTTTCTACGTGGATTCCACCATAAATTGCCCACTGGAACTGCCTAATTTTCTTACAAACTCATTCTTCAAGCTCATAATTTTACCTTGTTTGGCCAAATGCATGTACGATGACAACACTATTAAAATTTGACATGTGGCATGGACAGTCTTGTGCATTTACGGCCTTACCTTAACCATCTGGTAACAGAAAGCACGATAGTTCTTGGAAAATATTGAATTTGCGGCTTGCGAATGACTACAACTAATAGTTATTGCAAAGAAATTGCAGTATAGTGGTGTGAAAGTGCAAATTTCTGCAGTTCCATTCGTGGGGAACGAAGGGGGTACACTTATTTCCTTTATTTGTAACATATTAGTGTATGTCAACAATGTACGAAATGTGAATAATTTTGTAAAAATGACATAATTTTCCGTTGTGAGAATATTAACTTATGGGGTAGCAAAATGTGGTCTATGCAGTGTGAAACCGGCTGTGGCCTGCGTTTCACTCACAGTCACTTGAAACCAGTTTTACGTAATTCATAGTAAAAGCCCTTATAAAATTGGTTTCAAGTGACTGTGGCTTCACTGCTTCAGTGATAGTGGCAGTGCTTGCCTTGAGCTTGGTTCATATATGCAAGTTAAAAGTCGCAGTTTCATACCCTTTTAATGTTTTCTTTGCTCCCAGGATGGAAGAATTTCTTGGTCATGTAATTATTATATCCCTTCCCCATCTTTCTTGTTTATGTTTTAACGTACTATACGAAAAGTCAAGCTATGCAAATTACATAGCTATTTTTCACGTCGACCAACTTTGGACGTTGGTGACATAACGCAGCAAATATACATTTTTCCTTTAGCTTAATATTGACTACAAAAATATATATTAGACTGTATGATATTGCATTGCTATTCCTCTTATCGACAATTTATGACAAAATAATGTATGTATGTACGTCTGGTGTATAATTAATTTTAATTCTAATATTTCTTGCGAGACTATAAATGACCTAGTTTTGTTTTATAGGGCTCAGACCACACTCACTCTGAACTGCTTTTGGAGCTCATATCAACACATGAACAGACCTCGGACGTGATCGTAGCCGGACGTAGGAATTCATTTTGGAATTATGTTGCTTTTCTGGACGGATAATGGCCTGGTTTAGTATGAAGAAAACACTAGCTATGCACTCAAGGTGTCTTGTCTGCACAGTCTTTGTTAGTATAGTGGTTAGCGCGTACGACCGACAAACAGGTGTTTCCTGCGTCGTAAGTTCGTGCCCAGG